>OZ016498.1:3425192-4061025 GCA_963966615.1 Tenthredo amoena | reverse complement strand
ATATACGAAAAAGAAACAGTCGTATTATACGATTACAGTGATTTGCAAATATAAAAAAAAGAAATCACGTCTTAACTCTTAATACTATCGGGCGTTTAATATTGGCCGGTAATTTGCCGTATCCAATCAAGGTAGTGAGATACCCTCGCATAGACCCCGGGTACTCCTGCCTGGCCACATCCAATACCCCAAGAAACTACACCGGCCAGTTGCCAGCGGCCTTGACGTTCGCAGACCAAGGGTCCACCGCCGTCACCCTTGCAGGCGTCTTTTCCTTCCTCTCCACCGGCGCATATGAAGCCTGGATGCAGATTGAAACTGTATCCCAATCGCGTCTTTCGCATCTGATTTTCGCAGACCGCGTTATTCATCACCGGAACGTCGACTTCCTTAAGAATGTTTTGGTACTTTCCAAAATCGCCGAAAGCGTCCTTTCCCCATCCCGTTGTCCAGCACCTTTGAGAATTGTGGATATTAGTCGAGATCTATCGAGGCATTTGATATTAAATTTGCGAGAGGAAAATCGTTTCCTAAGGGCTTACCTAACGCCGGTGAAATCGTCGTGTTTGTTGGGAAGACAGGCTGCATTGATGTGCGGATTTCTTTCAAAGTCGATGTCGTGGTCGAGCTTCAGGACTGCTATGTCGTTGTACAATGTTCCAGCGTAGAATTCTGGGTGGACGATCACACTGACAATGTCTCGTTCTATGTATGGGAAGAATTCTACGTCGTGGTTAACGTCCCATTCGCCAAGACGTGCTCTGAGGTCTCTCCCTGCGTGGGTTTTTATGCAATGAGCTGCAGTCAGGATGTGACGAGGACTGATCAACGTTCCACCACAAACGTACACGCTCTCGCTTGGGTCTTTCTTCAGGATTGCTACTTGCCATGGATACTCGCCTAGAATTCAGACAAGAAGAAGAAGAAGAAGAAAAAGAAGATTAGACGAAATTCTTGGGGAAAATTACGAAGGGAAAACTCCTGGAATACTAACCGAATTCGGAGTCTCCATCGACGTAGACTGGCGTCTTTATGCGACCGTTTATTCCCTGGCTATTGCGAACTCCACATTGTCCATTGCGGGGCTTTGAGTTGTTTATTTGTGGTCTTCGGCAGCAGACATGACGAGGACCGCATACTGGTGGTCTTCCGAATTGTCTCTGTGGAAGAATAACGATTCGTCAGTAAATTGAGACCGTTTTACTATTCGGAAGCTGTAGGTATAAAAGCGGGTTGCTTCCAAAAATTTCCGAGCTCTAATGGGTCCGGGTTGATGTTCCAAATCTTAAGAGTCCCGAAAATTCTAAATGGTCTAAAACGAATTCGGAATCTTTGCCGTTCGGTACTTCAACCCGGCCCCGCTTCGATCTCGGATCTACCGATAAGCCAATCGATCAGATTTCCCTGAACCTTTAAGAGCAAAGCAATATTTACACTTCCGCTTATCACTCTCGTACCTATTTCGAATGCAGATAGTAAATTCGAAGTGTCGTGTAACAGGGTCACACGCTTGAACAAAGAACTATTTTCCAACTACGGAAAAAGACTGATTCTTTTCTTCAAGGTCTACCCTGTTACACGTGGATGTATCTATTCGTCATGCTTTCTATTTTCCATAATATACGATATGTTAGTACCGCAGTACCAACCAGCGAAAGTATCTATTAGCAAGACGTGAGATGAGGTAGTCGAAAAGATATGAAAAAAAAAAAATAGAAAAGGTAGTCTCAGGCTTTGACGAAAGAATAAAGTGTCTGTTTGCACGTTAAGTCTGCAATTTGCCAACTCTGTACCATTATAGTTAGTCTATAGTCAGTTTTAGTAGCGGGTAGTAGTCATTCGGGTAAACTTTCACAGAAATAGAAAGAAAGAAGGAAGAAAGAAATAGAGAAAGATGAAATATAAAAAAAAAATTTAAAGATATGTAAATAAATAGCGAGAGAAAGTGAAAGAGAGAAACGTATGCGTTACCATACAATCTATGAAGAGATAGAGCGTGTGAAAATTTTTAAAAAAAGTTACAAATTATTGTTAAAAAAAGAAAGGAAAAAATTGAAATAATTGTTTGAAAAATTTCTCTGTAAATCATATCGTAGCTCTGTGCGCGTGTTTTTCCGGTCAGGTAGTCTGTCTCCTCGTGGTGTTCGGAGATAGTGTGGCAGTATCCTGCAGTGAGGAGGATGTTGAAAAGTCAAATGGTCCAGCTCCCCGAATAAAATTCCCAGCTCTTACCTCCCGAGCTTGATCAACGACCTGGTTAACGTCGCGTTTCCGCCTTTCGGGAAAAGCGATTTTCCCCCCACGTTCGGCTCCCGTATTCTTAGAAAATTTCTTGTCGTTTGATCCCAACGAGGACGAGGGTTCCCAGTCGTTTTCTGCACTGTCGTAACTGTTCTCTTGCAATCTCTGACCACTCTGGGTACCGTTGGTTCGCAAATTTCTGTAATAATCATCGGCATAGTCGCCGTAATCGTTGGAGTAATCGCTGTTGTCGTAGTCATTGTCCTCGCGGTAATATCCGCCTTGTTCATAGCTCGGGCCGTAACCACCATGCTCGTAATAATGAGGTTTGTAAGAAGGAGGATGATGGTAATGCGGTTTCGATGGATAAACAAGCCCATATCCTCCGGCTCCCCCATGGGACGGATAGTGGTGGCTGAAGGGTTTTTGGTAAATCGGTGGTCCCTGTGAGTAATGGGGTCCAGGATAATAGCCGCCTGGTTTACCGAGAAGTATTTGTTTTTTGTGAGCGATAATGTCTCCGATTTTATGAACTAATCCGTGATTAGGTGTTACGTGAAGGTTCACGAACGGCTTGACCACCTTCTCTCCGTACTCGTCTTTAGTTACTTGAATAGCTACCAACGGATTGACCGATACCAGACCGAGATTAAGCCCCTGATTTCCAGCCCCGTAACCGGGGTATGGATTTACTAGCGAATCTCCACCGTATGGGTTTATCGGGTACCCTCCTCCTCCGCCGCCGCCGGCTCCTTGTGGAAGTCCGAAACTTACGCCCCAGGTCGGCTTCAGTTGCAATTTAGAGGTGTCAAAGTCGGGGACGGTCAGCCGCTGGAAATATTTTATACCGACTTGGTAGAGTTACTAGGACCCGGATTCCAGGGGTTAGCACGTTGGTGTTAGACACTCTCATCATCGCTCTACGCCTTTCGCCGCTATTCCAAACTATTCAACTCTAGGTATAGCCAAAGGATACCAGCCAACATGTGATACCGTACCGGGTCTTTGCGTACAAAAATTTATTCCATTTTGCCAATGGCTGACCGCGGGACCTTTCGACAGTGCAGAAGTATGCCTTCCATTAATTTTCACAGGAAGACCGAGAGAGGTAAGGTGGAGTGGACAGCAGTGAATTCACGGTGTTTTTCGAGTCAGTCAAGTCTTGGTTGTTTTTTTTGTTTTTTTTTTGTTTTTTTTTCGGGTAAACAGATTTGGAGGATATTTTTCATCAGAGTTATTGGAAATGAGCGAAAGTGCGTCAGTGTTAGAGAAAGCGTTAAAAAAGCGTCGATAGCCATAAACCATTGAACTACTAATACCCATGCATTTCCTAATTAAATTTTCCCCAGATGCCAAAGATGATTGGCAAATGGAAAGGAAGGTATAAAGAATAGTTTCTCACCCCTTGACCATCGGATTTCTTCAATTTCTCATCATCGCCTTGCTTCGCGTCCCTTTTGGTCCTTTTAGTATCATCTGAGGCTTTCTTCTCGTCTTCGGCAGCTTTTTTCTCCTGTTCCGTCTTGTGTTCGGCCTCTTCAGTCGAGTTGACTCCCTTCGGTACCCGGACAACGCTCATGGTGCCATTTCCGTCGGTCAAAACAACCTGGACGGTTTCAGCTTCGATATTTTTGTCGAGATTACGCGGATCCAGGGCCAAGTAAAGGTCGTCTTTACGCCCTAGCTGATCAACGGCAGAACACTGTTCGTACGGTACGCAAACGCAGTCTTCATAGTTTGAGGAAGACAAACCGTTGTCAAATCCTCCATTGGAAGACCCGAACCCATTATTAGACCCAAAACCGCCGCTTGATCCAAAGTTCCCGTTGCTATTAGACCCAAAATTGTTGCTGTTAGATCCGAACCCGTTACTAGACCCGAATGCACCATTAGACGAAGAAACGGAATCGTATTGGCTGTTGGAAAACGAGTTGAACTGCTTTCCAGAGTCAAAGTTGTTGCCAGAGAATCCCTTGTTACTGTTCCCGTTCCCGAAGGCTGAGTCTAGTCTGGGTTTCTCATAGTTCGGATATCTGTCAGCGTAGGTATTGCTGGCTGAACCGATCAGACTGTTTCCAGACGAGGGTGTCTTTATCTTAAACTCTTTATTTATGGTTCCAAACTCGTTGTAAGAAGAGCCGCCGTATCCTCCACCAGTGCCATAAATTGCGCCATTTCCGTATCCGTAATTATTGAATCCGTTATTGCCGATGGGACCGGGTCCAATGATCGATCCAGTATTGCCAGGACCGAGTCCAGGGTTGTTTACCACAACGGTAGGCGCCTTTCCACCACCCCCGTTACCGTCTTCGCCATGATGATAGTGGTGATGAACGTGCTGCTGCACTCCGGAGCCAACAACGATTTGCTTCTTGTCGATGAATTTGTCCTCGTATTCCAACTCACCGTCGAACGATGAGGATCCTCCCTCGTATACAGGCTTAGAATCGTAGATCGGACCTGGCTTTTTAAAACCGGGATATGGACCGCTGAAACTAGGAGGATGCCCGTAGCTGGGACCAGAGAAGGACGGTGGTGGTCCAGCGAACGACGGAGGTCCGGAGAAAGAGCCTGGTGGTCCGGAGTAGATCGGACCTGGTGGACCACCGCCGGAACTAAAGCCAGGAGGGAAAGGCACTGGTCTGGGTGGTCCGTAAGGTCGTTTTACTGGAATAGCTGGCAGAGGTCTTCCCACTGGTTTTATCGTCACCGGTTGAGCGTAGATTATCTCTTGGGGTTGGATGTCTCTGTGGGGTGAATAGTACGGGCGTCTACCTTCGGGGTCGTCGCACTGGGGATGAGAATATGATTAATGGATTATCAATAAACCAGCTATGAATTTCACCCTGGATGGATTCTGCGGTAAAAACTTCACTCACGTTCATCAGACCCAGAGAGCAGAGCTTATCCTTGATGTAGGCGCGAGCCACTGTGTCATTCCCGAGTCTAAGTGCGTTCTTCACGTTTGGGTCTGAGTAGACCTGGTCATATCCTTCGAGGTTCCGACCCTGTCGATTCGACACCAGAATATCATCAATCACAGTTTCTACCTGTAAGACAGACGGTCATTTCTCCGTTCCTCACTCTCCTAGATCCATAATCCCGGCGATTCTTACCGTTTGTAAAGTCTGCTGATCAAAGGCCTGAGCTACGCCGCTACTATCTTGCTGTACATTGGCATTGTACTGAGGATAATTAGTGGCTCCACTCTGCAGATCGGTTTCCTGTTGTCCTTGCTTGACGGCATCGGGTGCTGTGAAGGAAACTGGGTGGAAAGCATCTCCCTGAGTATCTGCAGAGGCCAGAAGATCCTTGCCCGTATCTTGCCAGGACCATTGCTGCTGTTGTTGTTGATTAGAAGACGAAGAAGTTTGGAAGGAGTGTGTCTCGTATGAGACTTTGTCGGAAGCTGAGCACTGCAGTGCTAGCAGGCTCACCAGTACGGCTCGCCACATTTTCAATCTGAAAGGGAAAAACCGTAGGAGTTTTTGAGACTGGATGGTCTGGTATACGCAGCAAATACTTCTAGTGTGCGATGATGGATTAGCATTTCGAAACTTTCAGTCAAAAGAAGCGACGAGGCGACCATGAATCTGCAGTGTAACCATTTAGGAATATTTGCGGAGGATTTAAGCGATTTCGAAACTGAATATCATTCGGGATAGGCAGATAAGAAAAATGCGATTATTCAAACTTAGAGATCGCGAATTTTGAAAGTGTTACGAGATTCGCGAATATGGCAAGGCGCGCGTGGGAACTGGCATTTCCATATTCGTATTCTTATTATCTCTCGGTCATTTCTGATAGAGTAAATCCCTTGTTCTCTTTTTCCTTTTCTTTTTTCAGGCGACGGAATATTCGCTCGCGGTTTATTAAATCGCGAAAGTCAACGGCTGACTTTCCCTGCTCTACCACAACACGTCGACTACTTTCATCTCGTATTTTTGGCTCTGATCTCATAATAGGTACATACATATATTCGTATAACCCACCCAGCTGATGGGAAACGTACGTCACATTTCGCTTCGCTTAAACGGACATTACCATGCATACATCTAAAAACGAGACCCAGTTCTTTTTATTTCTTTCCTTCTCTTTTCTTTCACACTTCGAGATTCTTGTCCACTCATACTATACATTTTTATGGACTTTCTTTCGTTCAATATTTTATGAAAACAATACGATTATCAATATTTTCGCAGACATTATTTGTCGACGTTTAAAAAGTACCGTGAGCACTCTGTGAAAGTGCATTATCCTTCGCCTTTCTCCTTCGCCAATTTTTCTTCGCTAGTTTTTCTGCAGTCCCTGAACTAAAGACTCGGACTTTCTTTGGTAGTATGCAATTTTTCATTTTTCTATTTTTTTTTTTTTCCAATTAAGAATGACAATAAATTAATAAATTTATATTTATAAAAAAAAACAAGGAGATCTTTATATCCCCGGTGAAAGTCAGGGTCCAAAATTCTCTCATCAGCCCACACATAAATTTCACATATCGCAGAAGGTATAGGTATGTGAGAATATATTGCGAACGCGTTATTCTGCCGCCATAATAACAAGCATTAGTAATTTATTTCAACAACGTATTACTTTTCATATACGTATGCAGAGAAAGCAGTTCGATGATGTAATATCGAAACCAAATTTGACACTGGCATATCGTTAGTATAATCGTTAGCCAATCTACTGTTCGCGATTCTCATGATTAACGAGCTAGCGAATTTCCATCGATAAGAAAAAAAAAAAAAACAACAAACCGATAAAATTGACTGGTAAAAAAAAATCACGATGATATATTTGACAGAAGATTGACATTTCTTTATAGATTTTTACGAGCTGGTAAAAAAGTTCTTAGGGAAAGTTCGGAATCAGTTACAAAAAGATATATATCATTTGTTCGTTCGTGTTAGTATCCGTTATCCTCCCACATGCTTTTACTGTTCACTGATTTTAACTTTCTCTCAAGATTCCTTGGATCAGATATCTCCAGTTCCTTCGAAGACAATGACAGGCTATTGTACGCTGGCGAAATACATTCGCGATCTACGATCGCTTCATGAACTCAATTTTTTGTGCAAATTTGATTTTACACAAGAATCGATGGAGTAGACGATGTGAATAAAAATAAATGACCGATCCTCGATCTCGACTCCGTAGAAAAATAAATAAATTTAAAAAAAAATGAATGAATGAATGAATGGATAAAAATGAAATTATCTCACCTCGTCGTGCAGGCTTTCCTCGGTAACACTCTCACGAACACTGAGCTTCTTGAACACGGTTACTAACTCTTATATACGGCCTGAGAACGGAAGCTACTCTCACTGTTGTATATCTTATGTCTCATGGGCCCATAAGCTATGTAGTCTAAGGTCTGAATGAGCGAACACTTTCTCCGCACACCGGAGTCGTTCTTTTATAGTAAGATCCTCTCCTTGCCTCTTACGAGCGATACTGACTTCTGAAGTTTGTTAAAGAACGAGAAACTTATTTATACCTAGACTCTGTCGGGGATGCTGTAGGGGCAGCCAAAGCCCCTCTTCGAGGCGGTGGGGCTACGCAGACTTCGAATTATGATCGTAGTGACTCACCTTTGAACCGGACATGGGCAAAGACCTCCCGTATCGTTTACCTAGTTGTTCCACACCCCCTAGGAAAAATTTTGATTCCTTTGTCAAAAAAAGAAAGAAGAAAAAAAAAAAAATTGGAGAGGGAGAGGGAGAGGGAGATATTGGCAAATTAATTTCACGTCCGCATTCCCTCGTTATTTCTCGTGCTACGAATTTATCGAAAAATTAATTTTCTGGGAAAGATATACCGTAGTGAAAATCTCATTCGATGTATGCACTGTCTGATTATAATATTTCAATGATCATGCATGGTTGATATTCATTAATAGAAATGTAATTCGCGTCGGAAGATACGAAAGAAAGTTTTGAAATAATGAATCTACATGTGTGTATATAATTATCATCGATATCTTTTTTTATTCAACAGGTATAATCACAACGCAGTTTGAGGAATTTTTTTCAGGCATTTTTGAAGCACCGTGGATTCACCTTTTTGTTCGAATAAAAAAATCTGTGGTGTTAGTAATTTCGGAAAAATTGTCGATTGTATAAAATAAAAAACTGACTCAACTGGTGGAAGAACAAGTTTCGTAAGTGTACAGGTAGTACCTAGACATGGATGCAGTCGAGGTATGGTGTAATACCTTAGACCGAGTGCAACGCACTAGACCAGGATCTTTGAAAACCCATTGCGCAAGGGAATTCATTGACGAAAAACTTGTCCTACGTTCACGATTAGTTTAGTTAGTAATTTTGAGAGTTCGACTTAGTCGTAATTCGTTGCACAATGATTTCCATTGATCTGTTACCGAAACACACGCGTATAGTTACAACTGCAGATTTTATCCATAAAGAAACTTTTATTTATTCATAGTTCCAGGTACGAGGCAGGTAATCATTTCGTCAAATTCTCATACCGCACGCATTTATCGTTGCACAATTCCGGATCTAACATCGTTTACGCAAAGTAGGGCGTATAGATGTACCCGAAATATGTCGAAAAATTACATTTCTGAATCGATTATCCATTCGAAATTTTCATTATAATTTTACAAAGGATCAATATCGACTATTTCTCGTAAAAAGAAATCCCTGACTCGTGTTCAAGTTCATTGATGTTCGTTTTTGGGTTTTTTTTTTTCCATTTTTGAATTTCGAGGACCTCCTCCACAGGACGTACCTACTACATCTAGCAGTTCGTCTTGTGCAGTGGAGCTTGAACCACGTTTTAAGTGGAAAAAAAACTTTCCCGGTAAGACGCGTAGGATACGATATGTATGTCCAACGTTAGATATATACGAGAGTGGTCCAGGCCCAAACATTCCGAGGTGTATTATATCTATGCTGTAGTCGTGAGGGGTCATCAACCTTTCTTTCTCTCTCTTTCTCTCTCTTTTTCTCTCTCTCTGTGTGGATAATAATTAAGATTACGGAATAATTTATATATAAAAAAAAAAAAAAAATTCTACTTCATGAGGCTGAGCCAGTTATTTTCTGACCTAGCAATTTAATCACAAGGATGAAGACACGCCTTTTTATTCATTCATTCTTCATATTTCGTTACAGTAATACGGTAATAATCATTTATTAATTTTAATACCTTAATACCAGAAAAAATATATTTCGGACACAATCGCGGTTCCTAGAAAACGAAAGTGTATAAATGAAACGTATGTAATAATATTCCACGACTGTTTATCGTGACGGTGATTTAATCAAATGATTTATTTTCACTTCTTGTAAAGAAGTTCAAGTTTACTAAATATCGCCAGATTTTTTTTTTTTTTTTTTTTTGCCTTTATTATTTCATGGATTTTGAATTCAGCGAATTGACACTCAAGAATCGTTTTTTTTTTTTTTTGTTTTTTTTCTGCGTGTGAAATTGAAGAGAAATGGGATTTTGAACTAGATTAAAGAAGACGGTTTTTTTTTCGGACGTTTGTAATTGGTTTAACAAGTTTTCTCATACATCCGGAGGAAACGTGGTACCTCAACTGTACATCCTTCCCCTTGTCATCGTCGTCGATGTACATTACATACGTAAAAGCACTTTCTTTTCCTCTTTTATACGCCTCTTCGATTATTCCACGTTGCCTCAACCTTGACATAAATATATACAACCATGCACGATCGTGAATCACAAAATTATATATCTACACCTTAAAAATTTTCATTTCCATTTATTATTTATTGTTTACATAAAAAATGCACAAACAAGTAAATAAACGACGAGATTTGGTTTTTTTTTTTCGTTTTTCTGTTCCCCACACTAATTCTCCCAAGATTCTGTATTATACAATCATTTCACGATACTCATACTACAATTGCATCGGTCATCACCCGAGCTTTTTTCTTCAATTTTTTTCTTCTTTATTATTCGTTATGGCCTCTGAATCGCTTCGGCTTATGGGTTCCGGGAGAAAGTGATCTAGACAGCACTGCAGGAGGATGTGTTCACTAAGTTAGGTATAGGGTACTCGGTACATTATACATATATATGAATGACGTAGATCGTACTTTAACTTCGTACCGGTTCTGAACAGCGATGTAACATTATAAGAAAACGTAACCGCTCACTAGGTCATTTATTTATTTATTCATTCAATCAGTCTGAGACAAAAACCATCAACGATGTCTCGTCGCACTTATTTGCACGCGAAAATTTTTGCGACAGTCAAATCATCCGTTAAAAATAAAAAATAAAATATGCAATCAATGGATCAATCTAATGCACTGAATGCTGAATGACTGATTAAGAATTTTAGCACACTGTCTCGGTCCTGACGACATAGATACATGCATTTATAATATAGCTGGGATTTCCTATACGGAGTAATTTTTGCGCAAGCTGGAATAACCAGGTGGATTTCCACCTGTGCTATTATATTATTGTCTTGACACAGTTTCGATCTGGTGCAAGACTTGGTAGCGAGTTAATATTCGCGTGTATGTCAATCCCGAAGGTAACTAAAATTTTCTTAGAATAATATTGTCCCCATCTTTCAATACGTAACACGACTAGGTATACCGAAAAAATCTTCGCGCTCGTTAAGAGCTTGCGAAATTTTTTTCTTTCTCAGCATAATGGCAAATTCTACGCGTATATTCTTGGATTACGAAATTACAGGAGTCCAGGCGACTGCTCGTTACACCCGCCCACAGGATCGACTATTATTCTATCTTTACGACGAGAAACTAAAACGGATGATATATAAGGTCTCCAATTATTGTTAAAAAAAATAGCAGTCAAAATTTCGCAATTTTTCAGACTTCGTCGGATCGTTGTTATGATCATGTTCACCTCTGAGCTCAGTTCTGCTAGAACAGAACCATTCCGTTGACCGATGTAGTGTAGTGTGCGGTACGTTCAGGTGTGGCTGTGTTTACACGACGGACATGCTAAGCGTTCTAACTACTTGAGAAAGTCTTGAAAACAGTTTCACTTTCCCTCTCAGAGTTCGGACGTACGAAATGATGAGTAACACTCTCAAGCCATGTATTTGTGATGTATACGTATGTACGTCGTCGTTCTTATCGAGTGCAAAAAATCGTTGATTCGATACTTCGGCCAATTTATAATCACCTTTATTTCACCCAATTATTCTAATTCATTATATAACAGAATTTCTCTATTATTAAACACTTTGGGCTCTGATTTACGATCGAACTTTTTAAATAAATCGGTTAAGAGAAAATCTTCAAGCAATTAATAGTCATAATCATGTATTTAGGATACTCCTACGCGTATAATGAAAATGGCAAGACAGGATACGAGATACAAGATCTTACTTTTACGTATCGCTGATCGTCTTTGTAATTCAGATTCGTAAATAAATCGGTTATAGGTTTCACCTGCGTCTTTACATTCCGACGAATAATTATCTTCGCCTAATT
This sequence comes from Tenthredo amoena, assembly GCA_963966615.1. NCBI lineage: Eukaryota > Metazoa > Arthropoda > Insecta > Hymenoptera > Tenthredinidae > Tenthredo > Tenthredo amoena. The sequence goes on along the minus strand of OZ016498.1, from coordinate 4,049,317 downwards.
ATTATTACTCTTTGAAATATATAGTTTTTCTATTTATACAACCTTGGGACTTATTGTTTATGTTTATGTATACCTACTTGCACTAGCTGTACACATAGATTTGCCGAAATTACATGCTATTACATATACTTATAGATACGCAGCTGTATATGATCGTACTATTATTTTCTCTGTACTTCGTTCACTAGAATTTATTCTAAACTTGACACAGATCGATCGGTATACTGAGTATCAGACATACGGAACGATTTTTGTATAATCGCACTGGTATAGCCTTGGACTTCTTTTCGAAAATCAAAAAATACGTTATTGAACCTATTGAAATTATTATTATATTAGTATTGTTATTTATATTGTTTGAATGAATAGTTCGAGTGTTTTAATTACTGCTTAAAATTATTCTTTTGTGTGTAGATATGGAAATGAAATTCAAAGAATTTCTGGAAATGAAATTTGAATAAAAAAGGCGGGAGATTTCAACGCCATCTTCTGGCAGCTCGTTTCTATCGTCTAATTAGCTGGTCTACCTCCTCGTGGATCATGGGGTTTCGAGTCTTTGTGATTTTCTGTTATTCTATGGTTAGAGATGTTTGAGACACAAATAAAAACACATGGTTATTGAGAAAGGACGAGAAGAAGGTCTCGTTGTATACACATTTTGATTTTTCAAACTAGATATTTAAATAGTCGATCATTTTTATTAATATTTATAACAGGTAAGTTTTATAAAAATTTTAAAATTCCTAACGACTTTTTTTTTTACAAGTTGTAGAATTATCTCAAATATCCATATACACATAACCTACAATTTTTCAAATGAGTATTTAAACCGTTGATCATTAGATTTCACAACTATATTCCTCGAATTAAATACTATGATTAAAAATTGAAATTAAAATATTCGAAACAATTCAATTAATTCCTCAAATTTTATTTCTAAGTAAAAGAACAACAAATTTGACTAGTTTTTTTTTTTTTTTTTTTTTTTTTACTTTTTTCTAGCTTTACACATCGGCGGGAAAATTGAAAAGTTCACTCGAATCACGCGGGGGAAAAAAAGTAAATCAGGGATTCAGATCGCAGATTCATTCATTCTTTATTTCTTTTATAATATAGAATTGTTCTTCGTAAACGAAAGAAAAAGAAAAAAGGTAAAAATAAAATTTATTCATTTACAGATCGTCGTAATGTATAGAGTTAGAGATTTTGCAGAGGAGCGATCGAGAACGTTGTACGTAAGATTGCCGCACAGAATCCGCGACCCGAAGGAGGTACAAGAGCTGTTTAACGGCGATGCCAAAGTCAAGTTACCGCGACAGGCGTCTAGAGCTTGTCACGTAATATTCCCTAACGTAGAAGAAAAGATAAAAGGGTTGAAAGATGTGAAGAATAAAACGGTAGACGGTAAACGCGTTATAGCATTAAATCCGCGTACCAAACCGCAGGAGAATCGAATATCACGGAAAAAAATTGTCGTACCAAGACCGAACAAATCGCTACGGAAGATTACCCAGTCGTGAGTGAATAACAAAAAAATTTGGAAAAATAAAAGAAAAAAAAAAAAAAAAAACTAGTTTTCAAAATCAATAAAATTACTATCAATTTTTACTTTCAGTTTGCACATTTCGAATCTAGACAGCAAAACGACCATTGAAGATTTGAAAAAAGCGTTTCCGGGTTGTTCAAAGGTTGCAATGCTTGAAGTTAATTCAAAGGGACTTAGGTGAGTCATTTTTTCATTGATTTACAATGAGATAAGGTGAATTTTTTATCGAATTACTGATGTAGTTTTTCGATGATAATAATAATAATAATAATAATAATAATAATAATGATAATGGTGATAATGGCGATGATTGAGCTCGTTAAATTTATCCACAGGTCGGCTTTTGTAAAAATGGAAAGTATCGAAAGAGCAGGAGAGTATTTGAGAAAGGAGAGAGAGTTGCCTGTAATTAATGGGAATAAAATTTTTGTACACGTCGATAAGAGGAGTGGTAATAAGCAACGCAGAGGTTCGAAGAGTCAAAAAATGAAGGTATACGACGAGGAGGGTGAAGCGACGGAAAATAAATTCGAAAATTTAAACACCAAGAAAAAAGAGGACGACGACGATGATGACAACAGCGAACTTGAATCCGAATCCGATAACGATAACGAAACCGAATGATAGAAACTGTTGTTGTCAATTTTTTTTTTTATAATTTCTCGAAAAAACATTAGAAAAAAAAAAAAAACGAAAAAAAAATATAAGCTTCCTTTCCTTCTCGATAACATTGTCGAATTTATTTATGTATCTACGATTACGATGTACGATTTAATTGATTCGATTAAAATTTTTTTTTTTTTTGATTACTTCGTACTTTCGATTTTTCAATTTTCATTCGTTTCCCCGCTTTTATTTTCTTGTCTCATTTCGCGTTCAATTCTTCTTCATTATTTGTCGAAAGAATCACGTCGCAACAAATTTTTGATAAGTTTTTAAAAAAATCGAGGAATCGACAGAAATCCGCGGAAGTAAATCTGCTATCTTTATAGCAGGAAACAGAATCGCGAGTCGAACGAATAATCAAGGGGAAAAATTAGGCGAGGCAGTTGCGGTCGGCTAATGTTAGCGATAATATCAACTATCCCAAGTTTCGCGATTTTAGTTAGTCAGTCATTCGGTCGAGAAAAGTTGACGTATACCCTATTTCGGAGTTAGAGTTTTAACCGATGTGAATTCTGTTCTGTCATTATAATAACAAAGTCAAATTATCTTATCAACTGGTGGTTTACCTGCGTTTTGTTGAGATAGCCAAAGATTAGGGACCCCAGTTACGCTAGCTCCGCTAGTCAAAAGATAAAACAAATCGATCCACTGTCAGATATATTGCTTTGGTTTAGATTTCCAGTAAACCTCAGGCATTCGACGGTGTTGTTTAAAATAAATTATATTTTTCGATTCATTAATAATTATACGATATAGCGATATGTAAAACGAATGAAAAATTAATCATGATCATAAATAATCGATAAATCAATAATTTCCAGTTTTTTTACGGTTTTTTTTATTTATTTTTTTTTTTTCTCTGTAAAATCCGTCGCCCAATAATTATGCACAATTGTCATCGGTGAAAATAATTGAAAAAAATTTTAGTTTACGCCAAAATACTCATCTGTTCAAATGGTAAGTTGACGATTATGATCTATTTAAATAATTTCATTAGAGATTGACTTATTTTTAACGAATGAAAATTAGTTGGGAATCAATTCTGCGGATTAGGATGTTTCGAAAGAAACATTTCCGTCTTTAAATCTACCGACGATACTGAATTTGATGAATCATTATAATCAAACGTATATTCATTTTGACTTGTTTGAATCGCTGTATCAATTTTGCGCTCATAATGATTCGAAAGATAGCATATCCACACCTTGAATTCTTCCGGAATGATTATTTTTATTGTTTAGTTATCGATGTTATACAGCCCATGATGTCAGCATTCGCGGTGTTAGATATGAGCTAATTTCAGACAAAAGAAGAAATTTAAAAAAAACAAAAAACACTCGATCACGTCTTAAGTAAAATTCTGAAATTTATTTTTCTAAAAAATATTCTACTTATGTAGGGCACGAAATTTCAAGACTAAATTAATACATCGCAGAAGTAACGCACCGTGCGTCCGTGCGTGGGTCTAATCAGCAAATGATTCAGCGTATATCGCTCGCAGCGAACGCACGTGAAACCTTGCGCGAATAGTATGATATATTTCGCACACATTTTATCTATGTTATACACCTAGTCAGACGTTGGTAGAATACAACTGAAATTAATACCAGTTTAAGATAAGGAACGATTCTCGTTCGAAATTCGTCTTATCCGATATGTTTCGAGTGGTAGTACTCGAACGTCTGAGCCGATAGGGAAAAAAAAATGGATAAGGAAGACAGCGGGTCTTTTATATAATTACGCGAATTACATATAGAGAACCACATTGTTCGCGGATCGCAAATGACCGCAACGCGGTGGTATTGAGGTGTGATAAATCATTTAGCGTCCCCTTCATCATCGCCGTTTATCGTTAGCTCGTTATTTCCTCATCTAAAACATGATTTCGTTCGATAACTCACCATTCGTATCCGAGATGCCGATCAGACTCGATGTGGAATAGCAATGAGAGTTTCGAAAACGTAATTTGGTTCGAAAACACCGAATACATTAGTTTATTGGTGAGTTATCATTCTCTGGCGTCTTATTTTCTCCAAGCTTCGCATCATCGTCGCAATGTATATATTTATTGTATAGAAAAGTTTCAAAAAATCAAAACGTGTTACAAAAAAATTGAATAAAAATAAAAATAAGAAAAACCACATCAACTTTCTACGAACATAGCCGTGTCTATCATCTCCTCGAATTCTCTGAGGAAAATAAATTTGCTACCAGTAGCTGGTGAAGCTGAAGTGGCTCTACCACCGTAGGCTATATCCTCGATACGTTTGTTCAAAGTCAGGGCGATCCTGTCTCTGACAAAATAAAAAGCTCCTTGATTTTTGTGCTCCTCTTGGACCCACATTATCTTGAAGGAATAATTCGCCGTCAGTTTTCGGTAGAATTGAAAATCTTACTCTGGGACGTGTCATACCTTGGCATTTTTGAACTTGGAAGCCTCTTCGGCTACCAAATTATACGGGAAAGGACACAGCTGTTCTATCCTTATCACGGCTATAAGGTTCTCCAATTTTCTTTCAGCCCTGTGCTTGACCACGTCGTAATAAACCTTCCCAGAGCATAGAATGACCTTCTTCACGTTATCCGGACCCGAAATATTCTTATCACCGATTACAGCCTTGAACGATGTCCCGGTTGACACTTCGTCAAAATTTGAACGCGCGTCTGGATGTCGAAGCAACGATTTCGGCGTCATAACTACCTTCAATAAAATCATATCAACCAGTTTCAAGGAAAACCTTATAACCCATTAAATCCGCTATTATACTAACAAGTGGCTTTCTGAAAGGCATCAGAATCTGTCTTCTCAAAAGGTGAAACATATTCGCAGGAGTCGTCGGGTTGCATATTATCCAATTAACGTCGTAAAGTTGCCTGGTCATAATCTCTTCGGACGTTGTTTCCCTGTCATCTTTGTCCGGCCCTTTTCCAGGCAGATGGGTGCAATCGTCGTCCGATAATTGGAGAAAGCGTTCCAACCTTGCGGACGAATGTTCCGGGCCTTGACCCTCCATTCCGTGTGGTAATAGCAAGACCAGACCGACTTGACGCCCCCATTTCGCCTGTCCAGCGCACAATAACGAGTCCAGTATCACCTGGCAAGTATTTGCGAAGTCTCCGAACTGAGCTTCCCATATAGTAAGCGAGTTGTGATCGTAGGCTGAATAGCCGAGCTCGAATCCTGCGGAAATGAACGTTATTCTCGGATTTTGGGATCCAGGATGGAACAGGAGAGGAGATCTAGTCACCGCAGACTCCGTATTCCGACAGAGAAGAGTTCGACACTGTGTAAAGATTCTGTCCTGGAAATATCCCGTGCATTATGTTCCTCCATGTCATGTCCTTGTTCTGATCATGAATGATGTGTTGTCTGTGGGAAAACGTTCCTCGCTCAACATCCTCGCCAGAAAGCCGTACGTGGTGACCCTCCTTGAGCAAACTTGCAAATGCCAAGCATTCGGAAAGCGCCCAGTCGATCTGACGCGCCTCAGACATTGCCAGACGACCGGACATCACTCTCATCACCTGAAGATAGAAGATTCTGTTTGTAAACTGGAATTTTATGGAGCTGAGACGTTTTTCGAGCTTCGGGAGATCTCCACCTGCTTATGAGCCTCGATGTCTTTCGGCACCGTTGACACCGCTGTACAAATCGTCTGTATATCTTCAGGCCCGATTCCGGTCGGTGGTATTTTCGTCGAGGGATTTTGATTCTCGAAAAAATCCGACCACGGAGTATCGTACCAGTCACTTATCTGCATAACCGTTATTTCCTGTGCCTTTTTGAACTGGGATTCACAGGTGGTCAGATAGCTTTCAGTTTCCTGAAACGAATATCACCCTTTGCTACACCATGGCTTTAATCGGTACCGATCGTTTTACCGCCTTCATTTCAGCCTCGGACAGAACGCCGTCTTTAAGCAGTTTTTCACTGTAGATTTGCAAAACGTTGGGAAGCTGTTTGATCCGTTTATACATCAGCGGTTGGGTCAGCATCGGCTCGTCCATCTCGTTATGTCCGTTTCTGCGATAGCCTACGATGTCCAGTACCACATCGTTGTGGAAATGGGATCTGTTGATTAGAATAATCAGCGATCGAGTCGACTCTTTCACTTTCCAACATGAAAAATCACCTGTACTCGCTGGCCACTTTACTACAATATACAACCGCGTCTGGGTCATCGGCATGGACGTGAAATATCGGGGCATTAACGACGCGGGCAACGTCTGTGCAGTGTGGGCTTGATCTTGAGTATCGTGGATCAGTCGTGAACCCGATCTTATAAAAAAAAAATGTCAAATTTTCTCTGGACCGAATGAAAACGGACTAAAAATTGAGGCCAATTTTTCACCTGATTGTTTATCACAAAATGCAATACTCCCCCGGTCGTGTAGTCGGAAAGATTGGTGAAATGGGCTGTTTCGAAGCATATACCTTGTCCGGAGTAAGCGGCGTCCCCGTGCACCAATATGGCCAAAGACTTCTCGCCTTTTTCGCAAGGAATATAGCTATTTGTTTCCGCAAAAAGGAATCGACTGGCTTACCTTTCGCGTCTTTTTTCGCTACCTGTTCGGCCCTTATTCGACCAGCAACAACAGGATTCACTGCTTCGAGATGAGAAGGGTTTGCCATGATGGCAATGTTTATTGGTTTACCTGACCTGGGAGATTATCGAGAAGATTTAACCCCGTGATCATCGATTTAGAGAATCTTTTCGGATATACCTCTCCAGCAATCTCTGGCTGTAAGTTCCGAGGTGATACTTAACGTCGCCGGAACCCGCACCTTCCAACTCGATGGGATTAAACTGGGTGAAAAGTTGACTCATCGGTTTCAAGCAGATGTTTACCAGAGTGTTAAGACGTCCTCGATGGGCTAAGCCGATTCCGACGGTTTCAACTCCTGCGGAAATTGTTGGATATGGTATATTCGAGCCTTGAGGAAGAGGGGTTTACTTCTCGAGACACTGTACCATTTTCGGAGGATGTTTCAATGCACTCGGCCAAAGCCGGGATGAAAGAGTCGCAGCCTTCCAATCCGAACCGTTTTTCACTGCCAAATTTCTTGGCCAAAAACGACTCGAAGGAGACAGCCTTCATAACTTGCTTCCACGTCCATTTTCTGTGATCGTTACTGATCGCCATTATACCTGGAGTTTCGAACTTGTATCGCAGCCAGTCCAGCTAATATTTTTTTTCGCAACAAGAGATCGCGAGTTTAGTCTCAGTCTTCAAGCTCACTTTTCTCCGCTTTTCAAATCGATTCATACTAACTACTCCAAAGTCTGTAATGTAGGCATATTCCAGTCCTATGTGACCGCAGTAAATGTTGTTCAGCCTATGAATGATCTCCTTCAAAGGTAGCGTAGGGCTGTCACCAGCAATTCTCGTGCTGTTTCCCAAAGGAAACTCTTTACTCATATCAGCATCCGTTATTCCCTTGAAGTGGGTACGAACGACAACTGACGGTGGGAGATTAGAGGTTCCTTTCAGGTTTTTAGACTCGGGATTCTGTATTCCCAATGGGTCAATGTCCGCTATCAAATGTCCTCTCGACTGCGGGACGAAAGGCGATTAGAAATGACCACTGGCGAAGTCAAAATCACTTCTAGACTCAAATATACCTGATAAGCTCTAACAGCCGCGCTAATGTCCAAAGTACCAGCGATGTAGTCACGCCCTTGTAACTCGGCGTCACTTTTCTTCCTGATACTCTGTCCGGCGGTTATTTTAGCTAAGAAAAAAAAATTGGAAAGGATTCCCGCGGCTGTTCATCTTCCCGAAAAGTTTCGCAAATTTACTCACGGTCTACTCTCTGGATCTGGAGATTATTCGGAGCCAAAGACCCCGGAGAAGATACCCTGAGGGTTGGTGGTCGGGTGTAACGTTCATGCGGTGGAACCCCAGCGGTAGCTTGTTTGAAATATGAAGCCCAGGATGCGTGGACTGAAGTTTCGTCCTTCAACCAAGCTTGGTACATGTCGTCCACGTACTGACTACTGTTCATGTTCATAAACGAGTCGTCCAAGTACTTCTTTTTAAATCTTTTCACCATTTTTAACCCCCGGTGGCGGTTAGCCCTGAAGAGATGACCCCCGAAGTACATTCTGTGGTTTGCCAAGGCTTGAGGTCGTAGATTTTATCGAATATATCATCAGACTGAGACGGTTTTGAATTTTCCTATAGACTCCATCGTCTCGTCTTCACTCGCAGATCCGTTTATTAAATTTACCGTCTCTGGGATCACGTCGCTAAATCATGGCCGCCTGTTTCTTTCTTGAATCGATCAGACAGAAGAGTTTCTTAAAAATGACAGCGCGAATTGAAGCTCGTAAAAGATGATCGTGACACTTTTGAACAAAGTTCGAAATCCCGATGTCGATTATTAAATGAATGAATCGGAAGCCTCTTCGTTGGATACGGAAAATCTATTTTGGCTGAATTACCGAGATAATCACTCGAGTTACCTGCGCTGGCTTAGGCGAAGGTGTTTGCTTTTTAGAAGACGTAGGAGAACGTATCAGTATCTCATTGGACAGAGTACTTCCCTGTCTCGACTCTGGGCGTTTTTTAAAGCACGTTTCTTCGTCGGATAAAAATGATAAAAGGCAATCAAGAATCTTTTACGACAAATATTTTCAGGGGAGCGGACAATCGGTCTACGCAGAACACAGGACGGTATTTATCAGCCCTGATAACGATCCAAAGAAGACAGAATTCCCACGCAATCGAATCACGTCTAATAAAGTAATTTTTCGGTCTTTGAATATTTTCAGCCCATTTTGCCTCCCTAATATTCGTCTACTTTCATTTCAGTACACGTTATGGAACTTTTTGCCGAAAAACTTGTTCGAGCAGTTCCGGCGAGTAGCGAATTTCTATTTTTTGATAACAGCTTTGATCGCCTTCACAATCGACTCTCCAGTTTCTCCTTGGACCAGTACACTACCTTTAATTTTCGTCATTCTGGTGACAGCCTCGAAGCAGGGGTACGAAGACTGGCTTCGATACCGATCAGATCGAAGAGCGAATCGTATCCCAGTTACGGTAATTCGTAACAGACTTGTCCAGGTGCGAATCATGACGATAAAAAAGAAGAAGAAAGAAAAAAAAAAAAATCTAGAAGAGTAAAGAAACGTTTTTAATTCTATTTATTCTCCAAGACCGCATTACTCATGCGATCTTTACCCATTCCCGCAGAATATACACTGCGAAAGTTTGGTCGTTGGCGATTTCGTCAAGGTAAATGCCGACGAAGATGTACCCTGCGATTTGGTACTAATTTCGAGCAGCGATCCGACCGGGGCTTGCTACGTTATGACCTCGAATCTTGACGGGGAAACAAATCTCAAGGTAGAAAATTAACCGTGATACAGTTTTCCCGACATTTATTTTCCCAAAAAAAAATAATTGACTGGGTCTTTGCCTCGAATTTTCTTTCAGACCTTGCAAGTTCCAAGAGCACTTTCCTCCCTGCCATTATCAAAGCTAATTTCAATCGAGGCAACGATCACCTGCCAGCATCCCATACCTGATTTATACACCTTCCATGGTAAGATGGAGGCCAAAATCGACGGTGAAATAAGCACGGGATTTTTGACCATAGATAATCTGCTTTTACGTGGTGCGAGGTTGAAGGATACAGAGCACGTTATTGGCTGCGCGGTTTACACCGGTCAAGACACGAAGCTTTCCTTAAATTCGAAAATCACAAGCAATAAATTCTCAACGGCTGAAAAGTAACCCTTTCTATTTTTTTTTTCTTTGTTACCAATTTTTTGATTCAAGAATACTCGCTGAACTTTGTTCTCCACTTTTCTTCTCATCCCTATTCTTCTATCCAGGTCCATAAACAAATACCTGATCGTATCCATCGTCGTGCTCCTACTGCTCATACTATCTTCCGCGACTGCGAAAACCTTTATCGAAATATCCGCGACGTGGACCGATTATTTGGGGGAAACTGACACCACCTCTATGTACACTTACATTACTGACGTGTTCGGCTTCGTCGTACTCTACAATTACATAGTGCCTATATCGCTGTACGTTACTGCCGGTGAGTGAAAGTCGAAAACGTGAAGAAAAAAAAAAATCCAAACTAACGCCTTGAATCCGCATCGTAGAGATGCAGAAATTTCTTGGCTCTCTTTACTTCTCTTGGGACGTGAAAATTTACGATGCTGAATCCGACCAGCCAGCTTTGGCCAATTCGTCTGATTTGAACGAAGAGCTTGGCCAGGTCGAGTATCTCTTCACCGACAAGACTGGTACCTTGACTGAAAATCTGATGGTGTTCAGGCGATGTTCGATAGACGGAAAAACCTATCTGGAAAAAGACTGCGATGGTCATCTTTATCTGTTGCCGGAAAACGGGGACGAAACTAAGGCTCAAAGACTTACCGTTTGGCAGGTGAAAGATTTTCATACGTGATTAGGAAAAAATCAATTTCCTGCTTTTGTATTTTACTCTCTGTCTTATTTTTCACAGCCGGAAATTTGGCACTTCATGATATCCATTTCTCTCTGCAATATCGTCCACATCGCACCCCCTAGCCAACGAGCTAGTATAGTATCGCGGCGTTCTACATTCCGACAAAGTTTCAGGGAGAAGAGAACGACGCTGATTAACAGCTCGCTACTCATGCACCCGGATCTACCAGAGTATCAAGTGAGTTTAGATAGATATTTAATCTCTTCTCTTTTTTTTTTTCTCTTTCTGACGATTTCAGTTCATTTTTAGGCAGCCTCAGCCGACGAAAAAGCTTTGGTCGAAGCAAGTGCGAGATGCGGAGTTGTCTACCAAAGAAACAGCGGCGACGAAATGGAGATTAAAGTCAACCGGGATATCCTGATGTTCAAAAAGCTAGATACGTTCGAATTTACCTCTGGTTTGTAATTAGAGAGATGAATAATCACGCCAATGGCAAGTTTTCGTCGTTACTAACGCGAGTCTCTTTATCTTGTGCAGAAAGGAAGAGAATGTCGGTCATAGTTCAAGACGCGGCTGGAGACATTTGGCTGTATTGCAAAGGCGCCGATTCCTCCATGTATCCTTTGATCGTGAGTGGAAAGGTGTCTGAATCTATGGCACACGTTGAAGATTTTTCTATGGTAAATTTAATCCCGTGAATAAGTGAGGTCCCTTTTATTCCGCACCCCTACTTCCGAATTATTTTTAATCGTTTAGAGAGGTTTGCGCACTCTGGTCGTCGGCTATAAGAAAATAAAAAAATCGGACTACGATCGTTTGATGACGAACGTCGAACGAGCCAGACAGATAATTGGCACTGATCGTTCTGCACACGTAGAACGATGCTACAGATCAGTGGAGACCGGTTTAACACTTCTAGGAGTCACAGCCGTCGAAGATCGGCTTCAAGAAGGCGTCCAAGAAACTTTGGAAGGTCTTAGAGCTGCCGGAATCAAGGTAATTAGAAAAATAAAGAGTAAAAAAGAAGCATATATACAATTCCACATATTTTCTCCTCATTTTCCAAGGTCTGGGTACTGACCGGCGACAAAGGCGAAACCGCAGAGAACATCGCTTACCTGTGTGGCCACTTCAAAAAAGGCACGGAAATTTTCAGACTCGTTGGCCAAGTGACTGGCGAGGCTTGTTTCAAGGAATTAGCAAATTTCGAGTAAGTTAGACCGTTCGACTGATCCATCTTCATTTTTACACCCGTACTTCTCTGGTTAATTCCAGGCGAAAAATCGACCTGGAACCGCACAAGCAGTTCGGAATAATAATAGACGGATCCAGCATGGCGGTGGCTCACAGAGATTACCTAGACCTGTTGAGAAAAGTCTCTATGAGCTGCGAGTCCGTGGTTTGCTGCAGGATGTCTCCTCTCCAGAAGTGCGAGGTAGGTAATAGAACCGTCTCACCGTCTCAACGATCATCAAATCGTTAAAATCGATCGAAACTCTCGTTTCTTTCAGATGGTTCAATTGGTCAAGCTGTCCAAAAACAGACCGATAACAGCAGCGATCGGTGACGGTGGAAACGACGTGTCTATGATACAAGAGGCCCACGTAGGGATTGGAATAATGGGCAAAGAGGGTCGCCAGGCGATGATGAGCGCGGATTTTGCGTTCGCTAAGTTCATGTTTTTGCGAAGAGCGCTTTTGGTCCATGGCCACTGGTACTACATCCGCATAAGCGTCCTGACGCAGTATTTCTTCTACAAAAACTTGGTCCTGGTTATGCCCCAAGTTCTCTTCGCGATACACAGCGGATTCTCTACTCAGGTAATTTTTATAGAATTGAAAAATCTGTGAGGTTGATCGATGATTGATCGTTCACTTTCGTTCTCTCCTCAAGGTACTTTTCGACAGTGTTTATCTGATGACCTATAACGTGCTTTTCACATCGGTACCGATTGTCTTCTACGGACTATTGGAGCAGGACTACAAGGCTGAACGATTGCTCGAACAACCCATATTGTACAAATTGTACAAAAGGAACTATCTCCTATCCGAGAAACAGTTTATCCTATGGATTGCCCTTGGTTAGCCAATACGAGTGAATAAATGAACAAATGATCCCAGTTTATATCCAATAATAATTACAGCGGACTAAAGATCGCCTCTATTCAATTTCTCAGGCTTATGGCACGCTTGCGTATCTTACTTTGTACCATTCGGCTGTTGGTACATCAATCCAATTATTTTACACGACAATACACCCGGAGGTCAGTGGGCGTATGGGACATTGATTCATTACATCGTTGTCACAGTGCCAAATATTCAGGTGAATAAAAAAAAAACCCGGCAAAACTATCGCGAGATCAAAATATCCTGACGAACCGTGTACGATTTTTCCAGCTTTTATTACACAGCACTTATTGGACCGTTCCTTTCGTACTCAGCGTCGTATTATCGTATCTATTCTTCGTACTATTCTCGTTCGTCTATTCTGCACTGCCGATGTGAGTATGAGCCAAGAATGTAATCGGAAAATAATTAACGTTCACTTAATTCTTACACGAAAATCATTTACAGACGTTACGACGGAGACATGCTATGGGTGATGCACAAGTTGCTATCCTCCTTGACGTTCTGGCTGCTCACTATACTCGCCATAGTAATTTGCCTTCTACCAGATTACTTGATCTGTATATACAACAACTACCGACCGTACAGAGTGCGAAAAAAGTACGCGAATTTTACCACTGGCGGTTCATCTAACGCCGTTGATTTATCTTCTATGAACAACGGGAACGGTACATCGAGAACGGTAAGTTCGAGTATAGGGTTTGGACTAAACAGGGTAAAAACAACCCGACAGTTCTAGGGTCTTCACATGTTTCAGGGGAGTAGATTGACCGACTACTTATCGAGCTGGAGAGCGAAGCTTTCCTTCAACAAACTGGTGTAGAAAATGAGTTCGGCAATAATACGACGACTCTTTGAGGTGAGAAACGATTTTTTGATAGTTGAGTTAGTTAATCTCGCAAATTTTCTTCATCCCTTAAAAAAAAACGGCAATGAGTACGCGATTCTAGAACATCGAACTTACTTCGGTTTCTAGACACGGGTATAAGCTCGAAGCTCTCCGCGTTTTCATTGATCGCGTATTTCGCACAGCCGCAGCGTCCCCTCGCGGATAAAATCCGCGAGGGGTAGACGGTTTCACCGGCGAAATAATTTGGCCGAGAAAGGTGGTGGGATATAAGAGATGAATGAATGAAACTTTTTTGATCATGTCTGGGCGATAACGAGTTCAATCGAGTTCACAATCTATTTCTGTATCCTTGGTTCTCTTATCTAGAAGAAGAACGCCACGGCGATCACTACACGCGAGTTGGCGTAAACAGAATCGTACCCACGACGGCGCATCGCGAATGACGTTTCAAGCTACACGTGCAGTGAAAGGAGGAAAAAAATAAACTCGCGCATAAATCCGCAGCAGGCAAGCAGACAGGGGAAAAAATGGCAGTAGTTATATTTTCTCCCTAGTGTACGGTAGTTTTAGTACGTAGTGTATATACGTTATATACTGTGATAAAACATGTCGACGATTAAATTTACGTGAAGCTTCGCCGGAGCGAAGAAGCAGCAGTGTCAAAGGCAGCCTCTGAGGCATCTGGAAATTTACGGAAAAAAAAAAAAAAACACTCGGTATATATTACATTATTCTTGCAATTTTTATACCCTATGCGGGACCCGGTACTCGTACGATTGGATTGGCGAACTATAATCAGAAGTAATCCGTTATTGACGATAAATGTGAATGAAGTATACTTCGATACAGCGAAAAATAAAAATGGATTGTCGCATTCGACGGTATAGTCGATATACGAAAATCTGAACACGTAATAATATAATTCGAAGAAGATTTATGATACAAGGGACTGCGTTTGATCTTCTGATTCAGTTAGTATGAACAATTATTAATTGTTACTTTATTCTCATTTTTTCTGTTTGTTTTTTAACGCAAATTCGACTGTAATCGTCACTGACACACAGGGTATGTTATATATCATTCATGTATAAATCGACCAAAGAATCATCCTTGTCATTTTATTATTAAGTATTATTATTTAATATAATATAGTAATTAGTACGTTTTGTTTTTTTGTTTTTTTTTTCTAGTTGCAATCGTTCGTATCTTATCTTGTTCTTTATTAGATTTATTTAATAATATCGATGCTAATTGTTTCAATTATAGTACTAATTATAGTCGTAATTATAAAACTGGTAAAAGTAATTCGCCCGAAGGTTTTTAAACGATAAGAAAAATATCGTCTTCCATACCTTCTTTTTTCTTCATAGATATATATATATATATATAATTATCGCTAATTATATAAATAGCGGTGTTGTTATTCAAACTTATGAAAGAATATATGGATCGTTGTTTTTTATATACATTATTGAAATACGTCGACGATAAAGTGCAAGGACGGTTTAGCGATAGTCAGACACGCATATTTGCATTCACTCCTCGTATCGCGGCCTTAATGGTGTTTGCAATTTTTATTTCGATATGTGCGATACTTGTACAATTTTATTTTTATTGGTCCAGCTCTCTACGCTCGCTAATTTTGTCATTAGGATTTTTAATTGCAAACGAATCGTTAGGATATTAGAAATAATAAATATGAGAATATATATGATACCGTCCATATCAAACTATCGTACAATATCTGGTTGAGAATATCCGGGACACTCGCAGACTTTACTGTCGTGTCATTGTATGTGATATGAAATGATAACCCAGAATCAGTCCTTCCGGTATCATATATAAAATGAATTCTTAAATTATCTTAACTGACTTCTTCCTTTGGCTGATACATTAGTATTTCTGTAACAAAATCAAGAGTAGTCTCTTCAAAATTTATAGATGAGAAATATGTATATGTGTAGCTATGGTCTATGGAATTGAAAGTCCTTTTGTAATAAGACGTTTTTCATATACATATACAAATATGTAAAATTTTAATGTCTGACAACAGATAGCGACTTATCGGCGTTAATTTCGATACATGACTATTTATTTATTCAATGTCGAATTCATTTTCACAAGGCTCTTTCCCACTCGCAAGAAATTCGCTGATAATAATGATCATTTATGTGAAATTACGTTTTTCACATACAAAAATTTCACCCGATAGTATAATCTGTTACTTTTTCGGCTTTGCCTTCATTTCAGAAATACGATTTGTTCAATTTTCGCTCAGCAAATTATTAATTATTTTATTCGAACAGAATAAAAAAATTCTATACGTATTCTACGTAATTTGAGGCGAAATATTTTTACCAAGGTTTTTTTTGCATTATTATTATTGTAATTAGAATATGTATGTTATTTATATTGTTGAAAATAAAAATTGTTTATTTATAATTTTAATTTATATATATATAATTATGACAATAATAAAATATAGAATTTTACAAAACTGAACGCACACATAGTCATCACTTTTATTTTGTTATGTATAATCAAATTGTCTATCAATATTTATTTAAAGGAGTAGTTATTCTGCCCAAAAGAAGTTTCATTTTTCTCAAATATAAACATATAATCAATTAAAAATCATTGCACGAAATTATTGAAAGACATATTCATAGCATTTTTAATTTTCATTAATATCTTAGCATCACTCGAATCTCTAATCATCAATGTTTCAAATCCTTACAGAATATTATAAACAGATTGATTGTAAATTAAAAATGAGAGTCGCTGCTTTTCACTTCCGGCGATTCGCCGTAGCTATCCTACTAGTGGCACTCGTCTATTGCGTAGTCCAGGTCTTGAGGTCTGAATTAAGACTGAACGACACTGAACCTTCCAATCTAGACAAACTGTGAGTTGAAATTCTCCAGGATTGCTTAACTGATTACAGTCAACACCATAAAATCCAATTTCTTTAATTACAGCGCATACATATCACAGTTAATCAAGTCTTCAGCGGACAATTCGCCTTATATCGGGTGAGCTGATCACTAATATCCTTCTCCTTATTCTTCTATTAATTAATCTTGTGGATTGATATTTAGAAGATTGAAGCTTCTGCATTTTATTATAATAATTTGAAACATCTATTCTCCCTTATCTCACTTTGCAAGAACATTTCCTGCCTCTTCTTATTCATCGATCTGTTTTTACTTCTCTATATGATTGTCATCGTTGACGCTTATTACGCAGTGATGGGGTTGCAGCGTGCAGACACCCGACCTTGGAAGTCTCAAACCCAGAAATAATGAAATTCATAAAAGATGTTCCTCCTCTAGAATGCACTCCCGAGGACTGGGTGATAGTCAATGGCTCGACGCTGGTAGTTACAGAGAAAGCAAGGCTGAGATTTGGCCCCATAACTTGTGCTTTCAATGGTATTCGATAATAATCTGTTACAACCAGTTCCAGCTACAGAATATTCTTCACAGAGTGAATATAACTTTCCAGAAATAGTCAGAGTCGACGACAACAATGTCAGATTGATGGATACAGTGGAATCAGACCTTTCCTACACGTTGAAGCACAGCGATTTCGCCGAAGTGAAATGCGAATCTCAAACAGGAAAACAGTGGGTATTAAATTAGTTTTTAGATATTCATTTCTCTGAATGAACGTAAGGCGATATAACTCTATGATTGGTAATAACGCAGGTGGCACAACGTTTTGGCAGGTGTCAAGGACCAGAAGTTTACTAAGAACGAATGGGACTGGAAAAAAGTACCGAGTAATGGGCTGAAGCTGAATGTACTGATGTTTGGCTTTGATTCCCTATCCCGAAACACGTTTATAAGAAAGTTGCCAAAGTCTTATAGATACTTGAAGCAGAATTTGAATGCCTTGGTTCTCGAAGGGTACAACATAGTAGGCGACGGTACGCCGCAAGCTCTAATACCAATTCTGACCGGTAAAATTGAGCTGGAGTTACCAGAGACCAGAAAACGAATGGGAGCTAAAGCGAAGTACGTCGATGTCTATCCACTGATTTGGAAAGAGTATAGGAACAATGGATACATCACTGGATTCATGGAAGATGTTCATCACATTGGTACTTTTACCTATCGTCTCAAAGGCTTCAAAGACCAACCTACGGATCATTACATGAGAACTTATTACCTCGGAGCCTCGCCGCACTTCAAATATCAGAAGAAATTTTGCATGGGTGGTTCGCCGCGGCACTCGGTAACTCCAAGTTTCTTTTTCTGCAACAATATTGAATGGAAGACTCTTAGATAAATATTATTCCATCAATTTATCCACAGGTGATGATGAACTACATAAAAACAATCTTCGACGCGTACCAAGATCAGCCTAAATTCGTTTTTGGTTTTCACGGCGAGCTCTCCCACGATTCATACAACGACATCGGAGCGGCTGACAAAGACCTATACGAGTGGATAAAATCTCTCAACGATTCTGGTCACCTAAATAACACAGTTTTAATACTTATGAGTGACCATGGGCACAGGTGAGCGATACAATCTCTGTTCTAAATTATACAAAGTGGCTAATTTCTCTGAATTTTCTCTTGCAGATTTGCCGAGGTCCGTAACACCCTTCAAGGTAAACAGGAGGAGAGACTACCCTTCTTTTCATTCACATTTCCTCCTTGGTTCAAGCAAGTCCATCCCCACGCTTACGCCAATTTTGTCTACAACACGCAACACCTAACGACACCTTTCGACGTCCACAAGACCCTGGAGAGTATATTGAACTTGGAAACACCTAGGGAAGGGGATCGGAGTCAAAGAGCTATAAGTTTATTCAACAAGGTATCATCGAAGATCAGTTATTCCTGTTTTATCAATTCTTTTGGGCAGGAAATACCAACGCATCAAATTTTATGTATGTCAAGATTCCTCTGGAAAGAACTTGCGCAGATGCTTTCATCGAACCACACTGGTGCGCTTGTCTGGCGTGGCAAGAGGTTTCTATTACCGAACCAGCGGTTGTCGAGGCGGGAAAATACTTTGTCAAATTTCTGAATGATTATATAACACCGCATCAAGACATATGCGATGTATTGAAGCTGAAGAAGATACTGTGGTCGGCTAAACTGATTCCTACAAAAGGTGGACCATGAATCTTTAAATTTCTGTTATAGCTTTATACGTTTCTTCTATTTTTGGGATATGATAGTATAATTATGACTCATATTCCACAGGGCTTTTGAACTTTCGAAAATCAGGTGACCAGGATGGTTTCCTCGGAGACTTTACCGCAAAAACGAAATTAACTAACGAAGTTTATCAACTCAAAATTAGTACAGATCCGGGCGAGGGATTGTTCGAAGTTAGCATCAACCATAACATGAGAAATAACTCTTTCACGACACAGGTATGTCTGAGTTTGAGCTGAACGTGTGAAGAATTTGCTCGTTCATTCTTATTAATTCCATGTGTCGATAATGATCTTTTGTATCAATTCCAGATCAGTGCCGTTAGCAGGATAAATAAATATGGATCTCAGGCCAAATGTGTGGAAAACAGTCTGTTTCATCTAAGGAAGTATTGCTACTGCAAGGATTGAACGAAGCCTATAAATAAATGAATCGTTTTGTCCCTATTTCGTCATATTATCGTTTCATTTTTCTACACGCCAAAATTCGGTATATTGCAAAATACCCGTGATAAAATTTGCTCATAATTTTCTCTCTTTCTCCTAATCGTTTATGAATCCAAAACGTTGCCAATGATTCGAATGTAATTATCTTACGCGATTCGCGATTAGGTAAGACATGTAATATAATTAGGTCTAGTCTATCGGGTTTTAATTGTTCCTGAATTGTGATCGATAGCAAATGCTGCAGAAACGTACGTAGGTATATCATAGATACGAATGAATACCTTGAAGATTACTGATCTACCAATTTTTTGTAAATCAGCAAAATAATGTTTTCCTTATGTTGTAAACACCTCTGGGTACAGAAGTCCAAAGTACTTTTATATATTGATATTATAGGTGTATATTGAGAATTGATGTTTGATTATTTCTGCACAAATTCAATCAAAACCTGGACGATCACACTCAACTGTGTGTTTAATATTGATTTTCATCTGTAGATAAAAAATTAGGATTATGTTATAGTAATGAATAACTATAAGGTGGATTGCTCATTCTTAGATATACTCTAATACAGTGTGTCTAACCGGGTATTACTTACGTTAAGAGAATATTCATTATACGCCTATGTTGGAGAGTAATTGCAATCATAAATCCATATCTCTGTTGGACTACAAGTATTGGCTGCTACAGTAATTTGATTAATTACAAATCTCTGTACACGTATATTGTTTCAGTTAAATGAATATGAATAAATTGTGAAGAAAAGTGAGAATATTATAGTTCATGCGATAGGCGATCATATAATTTTCTTCTCTCCTTCTCGCATTGCATACAATATATTGAACCGATTGATTATAAAGATAAGACTAAGTTACAACGATAGAAGACTTTTTATATACACCCAATATAGGTATTAGATACCATGTAGAATTAAAAAAATGTACCTTTTGTGCGAAAATAAAATGAAATTACGATAGTAAAATTTTTCAATACCCATTCTATCCTTCGATATATATGTATATGTGTTCAAAACTGTTAGAGTTTAGTTTGGAAAGGTAGAAGGTATAAATTTTGATGGTCATTCACATTTCACATTGGTAGATTATATATTTGGTCCTCTAAACATATATATATATTTATATATGTGTATATATATATATATGTCACACACAACATTTAATATTCCTAAATCACTAAACATTTGTATATCACAATTAAAGATAATTTTTTTTTCTTTTTTATTTTCTTTTTTTCTTCTTCTATATAGCACGTATCTCCTCTGACTCCTCGTTTTATTCATATAAGACTATGTGAATATTATATCAACATGCGGGTAAAAATCGCACGGTATAATATATAAATTAGGCTCCTAAATAATCCTGAAAAAATAAATAAATGAAATGGATAACAATTTCAGGATATTTCATTACTATATATACATATAGAAAATTATATCAAGAATTCTATAATGTTTTTTTGGCAGCTGCATAGTTACATAATATCATAGACACCCGAAATTTATTGTGCGTGATAAAAAATAAAAAATAAAAATACGAAAAAAATTCATTTACGATCATTTTTTTGTTTAAAAATGACACACAATTTTTTCCCTCGTTTAGGATTAAGGAAAATCTGTGCGAGAATTAAAGAAATGCGAACGTCACGTACGGCACATCTACCTCAATAATTAATTACCTTAGTTAATATATTTAAGTGTTTAATTGTAAGTCTATATAATTATGGTCCGCAGTAGAGTCGTTTTAACACAAGATATATACGTAGACGTATAATAGATTTCCTCATTTTTTTTATAGTATACAGTAATAATAATATAATCAGATTTCTTATTACATACATTCAGATTAACCCACATTTATATATTATTCATTTTATTATATTATATTATATCATATTATATAAATTATGTTTCTTGCTTGCATATATTCGTTTGCTGCTGCGGCAGGTACTTGCGGCTAGGAAAAATCTGCAATTTCTTCATATACCAGCTCTCTTGTTCGTGGGGAGAAAAAAATGAAAATAAAAATAAAAAATTGGCAAAAATTTATTATATTTAAGTCGTATAATTATAACGCGAAGTAAAATTCAATATATATTATGTAATTCGCGAGATTTATTTATTTCGCTGATTTGACGAATAATTAGATAATATCAATACCGCTCTGTAACGACCAATAATTGGAAGAGAAAAAAAAACGACATGGCTGATCGTTGAATCATATACCTTCGGTTCATTTAGTTCAATTATATAATATTATATCCATGTTATTTATGTCTATATACCTTCTTAAGTTATTATTTATTTTACTTTAGCACAATTCTCTTATTATTGCTTATCGATCAAAATTCTTTCAATTTACGAACACACACGTTTATTTGAGATGCCGAGTGAAGAGAGAAGGCTTTCGCATATATTCGATCCTAAACTCTCGTTTCCCTCAAATCTCAATTATCGAATATATTGAAATACAATTAAATTGTATTAAATAAAAACGCTCCTCTCTTTCTCTCTATCTCTCTCTCTCTTTTTCTTAGCAACACTCGTATATATATTATATATATATTTTTTATATTGCTTATATCCTACATATTTATATACTACTCGTTTACAATCTACAAATATCCACAAAATGCAGCGTTCGCATGTATATATATATATATCTAATAAAGAATGTAATCGTTATTTAATTTTTTTTCATTTTTTTCCTGCTATTTTTCACATTAAAAAAAAAAAAAAAAAAAAAACTCAATTTACTTTTACTTTCCCCTTAATACGTAGATATAGAAATTCGGTTTACAACGCAATGATTATTATATTATAATATTTCACAAGTACAGGTGGGTGTATGTGTATAATAAGTATATTTAGGCATTCAATTGGAATTTGACGTTTAGTTCACACAGGTATAGAATATTTATAGTCTTCTCGAAATCATCATTATCATTATAATTATCATCATTATTATTATTATTACTATTATTATTATTATTATTTCGACAACGATAATAATCTAAGTAACACTTTTCAACACCAACTTTAATTATACGCTCTACTTTATGTTTGTATGTCGTTAGGACAGTCTATGCGGTATACATATACATATTTATACGTATGATTTTTTTCTTCCTTTCGTACGTCTAAAACGTGTGTTTTATGTAAATTTCTATATCAAATATAATTATATTATAATATATATATATATGTATGTATATATATATAGACCTATTCTACAATACCTATTTATATATATATATATGTGTATATATATATATATTATATAGTCGATTAACATTTATAATATATTAATTGTTACAGTAACATTTCCCACCGCAATATGTATATAAATAACAAATATATTTGGCAATAATAATTGAGAATGAATAATCAATGAATAAAATATTAATACTTTGCTCCGCATATATATACCTATATGCGAATTTCTAAATCACATTTTATTTATATCTACGAAAATGATAAGAACGACGACGAAGAAATATCTTCTATAATTTTTGTTGATTATTTTATCAATATAACGATCAAAAGAAAAATGAATATATATAATTGCACGGTATCTGAAAAATTGAAATATATAAAGAAAAAAAAAGAAGACAAAATGAGGCGGGGACTTAATTCTGCCTCTTGGCTTCTCACTCCCAGATTTATCGATCAGTTTAGCCCGCTGGTATTATTAGTATATATATATATATTAACGACAGATATATGTATACTTTAGGCTTCATTTATTACATGTGTAGATATACCTACCTCGCGTTGTGTAAAAAATAAAATAAAATCTGAATGCATCATAATTATTATTCCGATGGCATAGATCGATCGAGATTTTTTCCAATTTTTTTTTCTCACTTTTCTCATTTCTTTTCTTTTCTTTTCTTTCTTACATCAGACTGCAGAATGCTACTCCGTGTTCGAAGGCCGATTGAATCGCGGTTGTTTCCATACAGAATGCACCGTCCTCATACATCGTAGCAATTCTCTGCTGACGTGCCCGACTCTCACTTTGCGATCTAAAAGTTCATTTTTTTATATCAATTTTTAGTTTTCACAATTTCCAAAGTCCCCAACGATAAAGATTCCGAATTTCAACATCATAGACTCACGGTTTCCAAAAAGGGGATTTCCCCAAAAGTCTGCACAGCTGATTTAAAAGAAACTATCAAACGAAGAATTTCGGAGGTTCAAAATGAAATCAGAATTCTTACCCCTCGGAATTTAAATCCGATCCCAAAACTCACCTAGATATTGTAGTGCGGGCTCGCTGCGATCTGGCCGCTTGATCTCGGGACATTTGCGAATTTAAATTCGCAACTGTACCAGCGACCGTAGCTGATGTTGATTCGCGTAAGATCCTAGGCTGTTGACGACTCGACGTCTGCTTATTGTTCTGTGATTGAGATTGAGATTGAGATTGGGATTGCGATTGGGATTGGGATTGGGATTGGGATTGTATTTGAGCGTGAGCTTCGGCCAGCTGGCTTAAATACTCCCTAAGGTCTGGCTGGCTCGCTAATATCTCTCGACGCGATAGAAGCTGACCATTTCCCTGCATCGTTGAATCTGACCACGGGGGTGGTGGCGTATGAGATCGCGAAATCACTGCGTATTTGTGGCAGAGATACTCTTCGTAGGAAGGCGGAAGCCCCGACTGTACACCAAAATTAATATACGATTTTTATTTTATTATACGATCAGTTTTTTATAAGTTTTATTTATTTATCTATACCTATAAGGTAGATATAGTATATAAAAGATATTCTCATCGCGTAACGCTTTGTTTCTTATTCAATTTCGCAAATATTTGCAAACCCGCGATCGTCGAGAGTTCGGCAAATAAAAAGAAAATCTCGAATTGTATAAATCGTGTATTTATGAGACGGGTACATAAAAACCGAACGAAGTTTAGTATACGAATCATGGACGAGATGCGACGATATATATATTCGAACTTTTAGTACAGCATCAAGCAAGGATCTGCAGAAGGAGGATCCAATATAAGAATATCCTAGCTCTTCGCTGACTGAGTGAAATGAAATTTTTCTCTCCTTTTATTTTTATTATTCTTCTCGATTCTCGACATCGCGGATAATGCTACAGAATTGAATCTGGCCCCCGCCATTATTTCACTCTTTGTCCTACGATCCGGGTCAGAAATACGAGTGGCTTTTCATCCTTTTCTCTTTTACCTCTTCTCTTCTTTCACGAGTATAATATAATTCCTCGTTCAATTATGTTATATCCTATTATATTATATTATACACTATCTAGCCAGCGCTGCTGTAACAGGCACATATTACATACGCACAACAACCTAATTAGAAAAAGACGGGGTTATTAAAAAAAAAAACTCCGAAAAATCCTACAATCGTTTCCTTTCAGAATTTTGAAATTTTCATCCATGAAACCGAGAAACCGAAGCGGCGAATAATCTAGTAAAATTGTGTAGCCAAACTGAGTGGAACGAAAGATAAATTGGTCGGAACGAATGCGGGAAAACTAATGAGCCGAGTGAAAAAATTTACGAACTTTACCCTCGCCGACCTGAAATTTATTCTCCTCGATTCGTGTATATTTTTTCTTTGGTGTTAAAATAACGCGATAAAGAAAAAGAAACGAGAAAAAAAAAATATATATATATATATATCGATTTTCTTATCAATTTTCTACACGGAGAAGAACGATAAGAAATTTGCGATATGGAATAATAGACGTAGAAATTTATCATTCATATGTTAAACCATATAAATTCGTATATAGCGACTAAGCGGAACGAGTTTTGCGGATTTTCTTACTCTGCGTGGGTGCTATTCTCCGCTGTGTTCCGTTTGCCTAAGGCGAGAAGAAGGCGGGATGAGCGAGCGAGTCAGGCAAAGGTTTCGCGAAATTTATGTGAACGCGTAGGCGCCGCGAAACTCTGAGATACCGAGCTACGAGCTACGAGCTACGAGCTACGAGCTACGAGCTAGCAGCCATGAGAATAGTCCTAAAGTTAAGGGATGCTCGGAGTTTCATCTTTTATGGGTAAGCCCCAGAGCGAGGCGTAGATTTGCATTGTTATTATCGTCTAACAGCCCGAACCGAGCCTCGAACCACACCAACGATTTTCTACATGTACATTTTACTTTACCGCAAATTTTCGTCTCGGTAAAAATTTCTCAAACTTTAAACTAAAATTTTCTCGCAAATTTATTCACCTCTTTTATTATAATACCCAATTTTATCATTTTTTATAAATGACGGAGCTGCAGGGGTTCAACGAAAAAAAAAATAAGCTTTCCATCTCGTACAGAATCTATCTATTTTCACATTCACATATTCATTTCTAAGGGCGGACTTTTCATAAGAGATTTTCAACATCCTATGGGTTTACGAACCTCTTTTCCATATTCCATAGATTTCATACGGATTTCTATATTATGAGATGATTTTCTCGAAAATTTCATAAATTTGATTAAAATATAGTTATTTCCTTCGTTCTGGAATCTTCAGAATATCGTCGCCAATTTTATCGCGATTTATTTCTACTTTACGAATATCATCTCCGTCCGGAGAAAGAAAAAAAATATGGTAATGTCCAAACCTGCCACATAGCGACGTCGTAAGTTGGAGGCGGCGACGTCATTGAAGGAATCGCATAAACCGGTTGTGAATGATTATTCTGTCCATTGCTCGGCTGATTATTCCCCGACGATAGATTCGCATTGCCAATTCTGTTTGACGGGCCATTTATGCTCGCGTACAAAGCCTCGGGAATTACGTTCTCCCGTATTCCATTGCCAACGACGCTCGAGCCCGAGTCTAATGTAAGTAAAAAATTAGCGAGGAAAATTTATTTCGCTCTTTTTATGCCAAAGAAAAGAAAAAAAAGAAGAAGAAAAAAGAAAAAAAAACGAATCATTTTATCGAACAAAAGCAAGAATCTTTTGTACCTATGTAAGTGTAATGAGTGTCGGGCCTCTCGGCGCTCCTGGTTCTCCTCGATGAGTTCAATCGTTTCCCCTGTTTGCAATTATTGTGTTTTTCGCTAACTCGCCATTGCTGATCCGTTTGCACCGAGCTCGTGCTTCCGTTCTCCAACGGATTTCCACAGCCAGCAGAAGCTGCGATTGCGGCGGGGCCGTGTCCGGCCACTTCTTCAACCCTTGCGTACAACTTTCTTTCCACTCGGTTATCCCGGCACTTCGAAACGACGCTTGACGTCTTCCCTGACGCGGTTGATCCAGGTGCCGAATTTTTAATCGGCATTAAATTCCCGCTGCGAATTATACCCTTAGGCGAATCCCACGCCCCGCCGCAGCCACATATCGGCACGCTTTCGTTCGGCATTATTTATTTATTTGTTTATTTATTTATCGATTGATTTTCGCCTATAAATTACAATATTATTATTATTAATAATATATGTTTAGGGGAAATGAAATATGACGAATAAATTAGAGTGGAATAAATAATTCAACGTGATAATTAGGGAGGAGAGAGATAGAGGGATGCCGAAACCGCTTCTTAATTTTTTTTTTTCCCTTTTTTTTTTCATTCATTTCATCGCTTCTTTTTTCGAGGCTAAAATTTTCCCCACCTCAAACAATATACGTCGAAGTTAGTGACAACGACCATCGAGAGCTAAGAGCGACGGAATCCATTAATCGCCTTTCCGCCCAGCGAGAGTAACCCTCTGTCGTATTTTCAACCCTCTGGGAAAACGGTTGCTTGCCAACCGTCGCTCGTCTACACTCTCGCAATTATCGACAAAGATTATTCAAATTTCTATACCAGGTTTTATTTAATTCGCTAATTAGTCAGAAAAGAGAGAAAGAGAAAGATGATTATCCAGATCTCTATGTACGCGAACACCAATTCTAATTCCCGTTTTGTAATAAATTCCAAAAATTCACCTCAAAAATGAAGAAAAGTACGAACCAGATATCACAGTTACGAACGAGAACAATTTTTCGCACGCGAATTGGAAACTGCACGGTGTTATAGACGGAGCTAGATCTTCGGTGAATAGATACTATACATATATATATATATAGGTGCATGTATATATGTATCAAACTGTCTACCAGTACTTGAACTAGTGCATTGGTATCTAGGCACCAGCACCAGGTCTATCGAGGTCATGCTAGTCCAGTGACGCTAGGGCATCCACCCTGTGGCAGATCTGGGTCAAACTTCTTCCCATCCTATCCATATCCCTATATATATATATATACGGGGTGGTGGAGAAGTATAGATAGATCTATGTATGATAATTAAATTTACCAATTCAAGTATAAGTAGATGGGGAGATTATTTTTCGGGATCAAAAAAAAAATTTCCGAAGGAAATAGAATTTCGATGAAAATTAGTATTTCGTTTTTATTTTTTCTTCATCGATTTTCATCCCCCGGTATTCTTTGTATTTTTTTCTTTTCATAATAATTAGCGTCATTATTCAGACCCTAAAATTTGCGAATAATTAATATAACGAGGTAAGAAATTTGATAAAGTGAGAAAAGAAAAAAAAAAAGGCAGATATTATTTTTTATTCACCGTATATCCGGCGTATATAGAAAGGGGAGTTTAGTTTCTACACTTTATACCCTGTTTCACTGGCTTTCTTTCCCGGATAGGTAGCCTGCAGGTAGATATATCGCGAGAGATCAGTTGTTCGAGATTTGAAGTGTGCTTAGTTTTCAACCCCCTGTCTTGAAAAGCGGAGAAAAGGGGTTTGGGGCTGGGGATGAAGGAATCGATTTCTTCTGTAGGTAGAATTCAGAAGTAATAGTATATGCCGAAGCATGTATATATATAATATGATATGTATATGAGATTACAATATAAGAATACCGATATATATATTTCAATTTTTATTTTTATACATCTTGTTGACATATAAAAGAGAAAAAGGAGTTTTAAATCAGAGAAGGGGATCGCGTATACCGAGATTATTATTGCTTTTATATAAATTTCTACGTGCATAAAAGTTATGTTAGAAAATATACGAGAAGCAAAGTTGCGCGCATGGAACTGACGGTGGAGTGATTATAACTTACGAGAGTTTTGCTGTTTTCTAAACTTTGCCTCAGATTTTTGTTTTCATATATTTTCATATTTAGACGAAACATATATATGGTATATATATATATACATATATTATATATATTTATGTGAAAGGAGAGAAGAGGGTAGCGGGTATTTTTACTCGACTTTTTCAAACAAGTTAGTCCCCACGATTTTGTGTATATATATATATATATATATATATATATATATATATATATAATATAGGTATAAGAGGTATACATATTATAAAAAAGGAATTTCCCCAACAATTGAAAAGATACCTCGAGGCAGTAAGGGTCACTCGTCACTTGAACGGACCTACGTATATAAATACATATATATAACAGGACTAAAAAAATAGAAATAAAAATAAGAAAAAATAAGAAGAGGAAAAAAAAAAAAAAGAACAAGAATGAGAAGAACGAGAAGAAAAATCTACAATTCTTTGAATTTTTTGTTCAAAAATCATGAATAATATAATATATAATATAAATAATGAATAAAAAAAAAAAAAAAAAAAAATTCGACAAAAAAATATGAATAAAATAAATAAATCAAAAATAATTATCACTTACATCAGCCTGCTGCGCTCGGTCCAATTTAACGCCAGACTCAACACCGGGATAGACTACTAGCCCGTCTGTTGTCTGACTCTGACAGAGCTTCCGACGTTACCACTTACACTACAGCTGTTACGCGAGAAATAATATAATAATTAATGAATGAGACGGGTGAATGGAGCTGACGGAAAAAAAAGTTTATAAATAAATTGTCTTATTTTGATTTTATATTTTTGTCGTTTTTTTTTCTTTTTTTTTTCTTATTTTTTCAATCAACTCGGGGATTTAGTAAAATGAGAAAACTTTGTTTACGAGTATAAGGAATGGGAAAACAGAATGGGGATGAACGGAGGGAATTGTCGAGCTTGAATTGATTCGAAATGAGTTCTGCGATGTTTACAAGTATTGTAGTAGGTATATGTGTTGTAGTCGGAAAGCTGATAGCTACCCCTAATCGTCTCGCTTTTTATCTCGTTTTTTTACCTTTTTCTATCTCATTTTCAACGAATAAGAAACCAAGATATGTATTATATTATATATATATTATAAGAAACCGGTGACATAAGATAACGGTGAGATATGGAGAAAATTCTCGTTCTTTAGACTCGGAGAATGAAGAAATAACGAGAGATAGAAATGCTGCTTTTTCCCATCTACAATTATTCGATTCAATAATTGGTACGGAGTTATTGAAACCCGACGTACCGTATAAAGCAGCGATTTTTCACTCTACTCTTGAAAGCATAAAATAAGCTTCTTGGAATATAATCTCTATTCATTTTATTATTATATATCGTCATTAGAAATTCAGTGAGAATTCCGGGGCCAAGTTGGAGTTACGAATTCGTTTTGAGACTGTTTAGAATTTTCAGAAACGTTTCAAGTTTTGAACATTGAAAGCTCCGAAAGTCCATCTACTTCGATCGATGACTTAAAGATGTGGGAAATAATTGATATAGGAATTTGAAATTTTTTTTTTTCAACGGATCAATTTATATATATAGTTATTATTTATTTATAATAAATTATACCCTCCAGGGAGGGAGACCTTAGGCCGGAGCTTAACCCGTAAATGTAATTGAAAAGTATCTGGAGATTGAAAGCAATCGGAATAAATGCGATTGATAAGAAAAAAAAGAGGAGGAGAAAAAAAGGAACGAACGATCTCATCTGTCTCTACTGCAGGAATGAACAGAGAGGATATAGAGAAATAGAAGGACCAAAAAGAAGAAGAGATAAAATCGTTCGGAAAATGAAGAAGAAAAACAAATTCCTTGGATACTTGACTCAAATGAAATGAACTATACAAGTAGAAAAATCGTCGAAGATAAAACGCTGTTTTACTTTCCAGGTTCATACGTGTAATGGTACAGGCATAAACTGGAAAGAGATAAAACTTCGCCGTTTTCTTAGTTTTTCTTATTTCGTTGCTGAATCCGAGGAAAAGTTTGCGATAAAAATACGTCAGCTATAGAAACAGAATATATATGATATATTCTGAATAAAATTATACTCGATTTCCAGCGACGTGTGTAGGGGGGGGAGAATCGGTCAAAGCCATTCTCTGTTTTTTTTTTTTTTTTTTTTTCATTTCTTTCGAAAATCTTTTTTCTACGAGACTTTATTTTTGAAAAAAATTAAAAAACTAAACCATACGGTATGTCCGGGGGTAAAACCGAACCGAGTTCGAGCTTACCAAGACCTGAAACGAGGTCAGTGCGGGTCTCGCGTTGGTCGACGCGAGAGTTTGCTCGGCATAGTAAACCTCGTTCGACCGTGCATTAATAATTAGTACCTATACACCTACTTCGCAGAAATTGCATTGTTTTAAACCCGCTACGTATACATAGGTATAATACGTGTGTATATTACATTCATAAGTCTTTCTATAGGTTTGATATATGATCGTAGGTAGATTGAACGGAAGAACAATACATGCATATCAAAACCAAATTTCAAAGGCTACGCAGTTTCGAATTTCGAATTTCAAAGAGAGCGAAAATTTGGCAAATTGATTGAAAATAGTTGAAATTCTACCGAGATAACATTTTTTCCATTGACTCGAAGGACCTCGGTCTATTTATTCATCTATCCACGTTTGATTTCACATATCTTTTCTCGCGAACGAATCGAAAGCTTCGCGAGGGGAGAGAAGAAAAAAAAGAAAAAAGAAAAAGGAAAAAAAAAAACAACACACAAGAAGAGAAGAAAAAGGCTCTTGAATTAAGTCAACAAGTCTAAACTCACTTCTCCGGTGGTGGTTATGCTTTATGCTACAGCATAAAGGAGTCTGAGTCAAGAGAGAGAGAGACTTTTTCCTTACCGAATCTTCTTTCATATTCCTGATTCGGTAAATAACGCGTAAACGAATAATAATTTTTTAGGCAAACAACGGAAGAAATTTACTTATATTTACTCGTACCTCCGCGGACGTAATTTATTCATATCTAGGTATATTTAATATATATCTCAGTGTTATTCGAAATTGATAAACAGCTGATATAATTAATTAAATATTCTGTTTACCTCGTGCAATCATCAGCTGTTGCATAAATTTTTTTTGAGTCAACAATTAATTAATTGAAAAAAAAAAAGAAAAAAAAAAACAATCAAAAAATGACCTCGGATTTTACAATTATAATTGTGAAAAAAATCTGGGTCATACGGTGGTGGATTGCTTTTTTTTCGCCATTCAGTCTGCTGCAAATTTTCTACCGATGTATGACTATATATGCATATATATACATATATGTACTACGTATACAGATGCTTATAATTTGATTTTTTAATTTTCCTATTTTCACCTACACCGCGCTTTCGACGGGAAATATACGGAATACGAAATTGATATCATATCTGATATAACGATGATTATAATTATGTGATTTAATTAATACAAGCTAGAGAGAGAGCGAGGGGTTTGCCAAGATTTTCACTTTGCCTCATGGTTTTAATTCCAAAATTAACGACCATATATTAATTACCAAATAATAACGACAGCGATAATTCATGTCTTATATATTCAGCCCCTATATAGGCTTAATAACTTTCTGAGCACTTAGACCAAACTACAGTCAGCTGTACTGCAATTAACGAGATATATTAGGGGTAAAGGTACGAGGAAAGGATAGGAGTACAATTATCTTCTATACAGAATAAAAAGAATATAATCCGTGAAAGAAAAAACAAATTCTTTTCCTTCTTTCTTCTCTCTCTATATATATATATATATATAATAATTAAACGAACAATTAAATTCATCAGAATGTTTCTTCTCGACATATTATATTCTTACCTGATTATTCGCCCAGAGTTTGGCGAAGCATTTCTGCTTCTGGTTGTAGCGATAAATTGTAAATAAATTTTCAATTTACGTATTTTTTGTATTTATATAGTATATATATATATATATATATGTATGTATATACGATTTGCGCGTATATTTTGATGGTGTAGGTATAAAAGCACGTGCAGATCTCGCGTTGGGCGCGAGAAGTTGCGCGAGTGAGTTGAAAACCCCGAACTGTATACTGTATGTAAACTCTGTATGGTATAAGTATGACTGCACCGCGTATATAGTCGAATCGTGTATCGTGTATCGTATATCGTATATCCAGCAGCTACTATCCCAAACGGTGGCGACGTAGGTACTGACGACGAGGTAAACTTCGACGTTGGGAAAACTCCCGAGTCTCGACGTCTCTTCCTTCTCTACTCGACGTGAGAGGTGAGAGAACTGCGCGCCACCGAGGTTCACATCGATTTACCAACGTTATACCTTACAGTAGTATAGAGCTCGCTCGAATCGCGGCTAGCTAGCGAGCTGCCCTCTCGCTTCTTTCATCCCTGCACCTCTCTTATTTTTTTTTTTCACTTTTTTTTTCACTTTTTTTACCTTCTTATACTTATTTTTCTTATTCTTCTTCTTCTTCTTATTCTTCTTCTTCTTCTTCTTCTTCCCTCTTGTTACTCCTCTCGCGATCGGTTCATCGTACAAAGGGTGCCAGGGTGGTAAAGACGATCGAGTACAACGTATATGAGATATTTCCCTTAGCCTTTGTCTAAAGGAAATTCTCAAACGCATCTATTTCGTTCTTTTTCTTCTTCTTCTTATTATTATTATTATTATATAGGTGCCAAAGCGTTTGGACCTTTTTTCTCATTTTTCTTTTCTCGTCTTACGGAATGATTGCGTTATACCCCCCCCCCCCCCCCCCCCCCCCCCGTGAAACTGATAGGGTAAAAATTCCGAGTATTTCTTCTCACCTTTCATCGTCATATCGAATTTTGTTTATTATTACGAATTTAGGGAAAGAAATTTGTGAAGTAAACGAAATACAAGTTACAAAAAAAAAAAAAAAAAAAAAAAAACGGAAAAATCGGAAAGAAATAAGCAAACAGCTCGGGCGACTGATTATTATTGTTCGTTTGATATATAGATGAGCGAGGGGTGTGTTTGAATGAAATTTTTTAAATTCATGAATCAGCAAGACAAAAGCTGTGGGTCCACCGGAGCTTGAATAATGAATACCGTAATATATATTCAGATATATTGTATATATCTAAGTATATATAATATATATGTATAATACGTAAGCCTGAACGATACCTACGACGTGAACGAGCAACAGTTTTTTCTCCTTTTTTCATTCCTTTTGTTTCGTCGTTTTTTTTCTTTTCTTTTTTCTTTTTTGTTCATTCTTCCTTTCCTATTTTTCTCTCGGACATTAGTCTGGAAAGGTTTGGCTCCTGTGTGTATAGATATAATATGTATATATGTATAAATCGATGGCGATGCTGCTGCTGTGTGATGCTGGCGCGTCTTTATAGACGCTGCACTGGTACATAATAGAGGGTGAAAATTTTCCGCGCTACACATACGTGTGCAAATATATATATATATATATATATATGTATGTATGTATATGTATAGATTTATATTGAAAAAAATGAAAGAAATTTCTAATAATGAACGAACTGCAACATTTTTCAACACATTATACTTTTGGCCCCAAAAACCGCAAATCATCGATTTCCTCCGATCTGCAGAGCGCGTGATAAAGAAGAAGAGAAAAAGAAGAGAAAAAAAAGAAATTAAAAATTGAATTCGCGAAGTTTTATTATACCATAATGAGGTACACTGTATAGGTACTTGAATTCCGTCGCAGTAGATATGATAAGCAAAAATGTGAAAATTTAATTAAAAAATAAACTTTTTTGTTCTTATCCTTTATAACGTAGACGTATATAAATATATATATGTATATATATATACTACGTACTATAATCTATGTATAGAATCTTAAGACCGGTATTTAATTTACATTAGTCAATAATTCATTCCTGTTTATCAATATCTCAATATAAATAATGTATTTGTCTACTAAGGAGAATATTTGATTAAAAAAGCTATTCGATTCTTGATATATAATGAAATTTATTACGATACGATCAACGCATGTCGTATAGCCTTACTTGATGTAGTCTAGCTGGGTATAGGTGAAATGAAATTAAGCTCCTAGTCTAGTGCAGAATTAATAATATATTAGTCTCATAGTTAGACGGTGAGAGTTGGATTTCTGACTATGTGAGACTACGTCTACCATATGTATAAATATGTATAGGCGTATATAGACGTATATGTATGTATGTATACTTATACGTAGAAATGATCGAATTTTGCCGCGTCTGACACGTCGCGTCGTCGTAGTCTCGCTGGTAGTCGCAAGAACCTCTTAAGATGATGGAGTTCGTATAGATCGATGAAACTGCATTAATTATAAGAATATCGCACACCCGTTCCCAGCATCCCTTACACTTTCTATCTCCTGCTACGGAGAAAAAGAGGGAGAGATGAGATAGAGAGAGAGAGAGAGGGAGAAAGTTGAGTGTGGAAGCCACGAGTCTTCGAGTTTCGACTTTTCGTTAACGTACCGGGTGTTCCGCGCCGTTTTTTTTAAATCGATTCAAACTATGAAATCTCGAAAGTAGAATAAATCTACAGTATGATTCGGAACGAGCGGCTCATATTTTGAGAGTGGATTCCTTGTCGAATTCTAAGACTAAATTTCCTTTACCAAAAATTCGAGGCACCGATAGTTTCCGAGTTACGGAAGATCTTAGTTGACCGATCCCGGAACTTAGAAGCGACGCAGACTGGGCTCCCCGCGAGTCTAAGTTAAGTCGAGCGGGTGCCCAGTCTGTGCGATCTATACGCTCCGCGATTGGTAAACTAAGATCTTCCGTATCTCGGAAACTGTTGGTCCCTCGAATTTTCGGTAAAGGAA
Source organism: Tenthredo amoena (assembly GCA_963966615.1). Lineage (NCBI taxonomy): Eukaryota > Metazoa > Arthropoda > Insecta > Hymenoptera > Tenthredinidae > Tenthredo > Tenthredo amoena. The sequence goes on along the minus strand of OZ016498.1, from coordinate 4,014,150 downwards.
ATTTAGTCTTGAATTTTCACGGGGAATCTATTCCCAAAAATATGACCCGCTAAACCTGAATCACCTTGTATATATTCGTTATAATCTATTATCACTGTATTTGTATATGAATAAATTAAATAAATTTGGAAAATATCACATCTGCGATTAGTTATTATCAATGAATGAAAGAAAATGGAAAGAATTAATCCCTCGGCGTAGGATTCTTGCGATATAATATATATCTATGTAGTGTAAGGGTTGATATATATATATAATGATATAGGGGTAGGAAAAAGCCCCGTCTCGAGCGCTGGGGTAGTTTGAAAATGGCAGCCGCCCAGGACTGGTAGAGCCGCGTATCGTCAGTCAACGAATTAAATCACGGAATATCGAAACGGTTCGGAAAACCGCATCAACGATTTGTAAGTAGATATATAATTGGTGTATTATAATATACGGGATGGTAAAATATGATTGATTAAAAAAATCGAGGCTTTCGATATACATTCTTCGTTCTCATGTAACAACAATAATAAGAATAATAGTAATAACAACAACACTAATAAGAAGTAAAAAATATATAGTTATAATAATAATAATAATAATAATTCAACGGTAAGAATTTTAAGAAATAAGAAAGAAAAGAGTAAAAACGTACGAAAAACGAGAAATAAATAAAATAAGAAACGAGAAAAAAAAAACGTTCAAATATAAGGAAAGAAAGAAGGAAAGACACAACGACGTTATACTTTATATATACGCGTAGTTCTGCGCTGGATATACCTCGGCGAAACATGTGTTACACCTCGCGATCAATAAGGTAATCGCCTCGTCTGTTTTGATGCTGTGCGTTCGGTTTAGTTACTTTAATTTATTTTTATACTTATTTAGATTTTTGGATTCCTCGATCTTATTTTTTGACTTTTATATTAAGATACGAGACAACGATTTTTCGAATGATTTTTATACGCGAGTTACGAGGGAAATAATAAGGAAGGCAAGATGGTGTGAAAATGGGAAGAAATGCAGAGGAAAGGCGAGAAAGGGGCGGCAAGTTTTTTTTAACCGTAAAAAAGGAAACAGAAATACGTGTGACGGTCTTCTTTTTATTTCGTTCTAATCGCTTACTCGAATCGCGAATTTTTCAGTAATGATTCAGAGCGATTTAAATCGCAGATATTATAGACACTAGTCCCGCTCTCTTCCTCACTTTTTTCTCCCCTTCTATTTTTACATACTTCATTTTGCTTCGAATCGTATCAATTTCCTTCTTTCTCTCAATTTTTTTTTTCCCCTCTTTCACGCCATCTTTTTTTTTCTCCTTTTTCTCTCGCCCTGTATCCGCTTCAAACTAGCACCTACGGCTAGCTTCTTTCCCTGGCTCGGTGCCAATGGACGAAATCCATTCTACTATGTAACTAGGTGCGAGGTTAAAACCAGAATTCAACCCAAAACGCTTCTTTATCATTTTATAAAACAACATAAACCAGAAATCCATTTTTCATTTCTCATTTTTCTCCTTCAAATTTCTTTTCCAAATTATTACTCCAACATATCGTAATTTCGTCATCCAAGTTACGTTTGCTATTCAGAATCCTTTGAGACCTAAGAATAAGCCGTTTATCCAGGGTTTAAGTAGGCACGGATATATATATATATATATATATATATATATATACCTATATAAGTACATACGTAGCTAGGAAATCTGGACCCAGAATTGGTGCAGAGCTGCAGCAGCACAGGGTATTGACAATCGTGTGCTCGTAGATTTTATTGGATGAACTAAAATCCGGTAACTAGGTCATACAGCATGGAGATTTAAACCAACCAGTGGAGTCCATACGGTTATAGTTATGATTCTGGAAACGATAGAAATAGTAAAAGGAAAAAAAAATAAAAAAAAAAGGAAACCGTTTCGAAATACTGAAATCTTCTTATTTGTTTCAGATTCTACAAATTCTAAATATATATATATATATATATACGAATAAAAGGAAAAAAGAAGAAGAAACGAAACGAACGAAGAGCCTAATTATAGGGCCTAAACTTAATGTCTTAATTAGACAGTCCGATAATCAAGGGAGTATAAGTATCAATGCGAGAAGAAAAAAAAGATAATTGAAAAAAATAAAATTTAAAAATTGTCAAAAAGAGGAATTTTTTGGCGAGTAAGAAAAAAGTAACTGCGTAAACTGCAGATATATTTCTTCATTCTTAAACAGTATAAAATAATTGTAAAAACTGGCGCCGTTCAAGCTAAGATTTTCAAAAATGTCCAAATCCTCGAGCGGGGGACACGAGGGCAGTCGTAGCAGCAGCGTTGAATACGAAGAGCCAAATCAACAGCCTATCAATATACAAGCTTTAATGAATTCTAATTCGAGACTAGAGACGCACGGATCGCAAGAGGAGAATTCACTCTCGGTTAGAAACGAGCCATTGGTACCAAGCTCGCCACCACCTTCGTACGAACACGTGCTGGAAGAAGTAATTACCGATCATTTTTTCACACAAAGAAAAAAAGAAAAAAAAAGAAAAAAAAAGAAAAAAAAAGAATTAAAATAAATTAGGATATTTGTTTTTCCATTTTTAATCTCCGAGTAAACGATTTTGCAATTTTTTCAGACGAGGATGGCGGTCGGACAATCTGCTACTAACACAGAGGACGATATACGCTGCGACAATGTTACAGACAGAGAGAAGATATCGGACGGTGGTACAGGTATTATACTATATAATTATAATAAGAAAAGAAAGTATAAGAGATGAAAATTATTTCTTCGAACTTAAATTATGTATAATATTTTTTCTTTTTTTTCTATCCAAAAGACAGGGGCGGAAGAACGCCGATAAAGGGTCCAGAAATACTCCACAAGTCTAGCAAGGAGTTGTACAGAGCTGTTGCCAAGCAGTGGGGTATTACCTGCAAGATGAGCGATCAGTGCCGATGTTTTGACTGCCAGGTGAAGAGAAAAATTAGTTTCGTTATATACTTTTGCGATTTATTTTCTTTTCTTTTTCTTTTTCTTTTTCTTCTCTCAAACGTTTTCAACGATTTTAAATTTCACAGAGTATAGTATATGTATAATGTATATGTATGGGCGAAAAACAATTCGCGTAAAGTTCTTTTTCGATAGAAGATGCGATAATCGAGATGAAATATTATTGTGTTCGTTCAATTTTGTCGATTTTTTGATTTTTTCTTTTTTTTTTTTTTTCAGAGCCACTACTTCGACTGCGAATACGAGAGAGACGAACAGGAGAAAACGGACGGAGGTTTGGGCGCAGGAACGCCGATGTTCCTTTCGGAAGTAATGCACGGTACAGCCTGTACGATTATATAAAGTAAAGTAAAGTGAAGTAAAATGTAAAGAGAGAAAAAGATAGAGCGAGAGAGAGAGAGAGAGAGAGAGAGAAGGGAAAGAAGAAAATGAAAGGAAAAAAAAAGTAATTAAAATTGTAAAGAAAGATTATGGTTCTAGCTTGAATTTACTAAAATGAGGATCCGTTTTAATTCAGGATCGTAATGATAATATTATTATAGCCTCGGCGACCGATGAAATGAGATGGATAATATTTTTGGTATGAGATGGAAAAATGTTATTTGGTACCTATTTCGATGTTATAACGATGCGAATATACATAGTATATGTATATTATAACGAATATAATATGTTGTACATACAACATATGCATAAATAGACGAAGAAGGAGACGATAAAGAGAAAAAAAAAAGAAAGAAAGAAACGTGTGTGATTAATGTTAATATGTTGTATCCCACGTTTTCGTCTCACATCAGCTGGATCAATTATTCGCGATCCTAATAATAATACGCCTTACGGAAAGAAACATTTTAATATCACCGCAGCTACGACTAAACTATAATCGCCCCCTTACATATATTATGGTATACTATATATATATAGATATTATTTTTTTCTTCGATATTTTTTCTCTCCTTTTTTTCTTATCGTTTTTCGAATTTTTTTTTTTTTTTTTTTTGCCTACGTTTGCTTTTGTAGAATTCATTTCTTCGATATCGTAAAGGGTAATAGAACTGTATAAAATATATTTCGCGTTAATTGTTATAAATTATCGGTACTCGGCTATATACCGCATATACACATAATATATATAGAAGAAAATTTCGTGAAAATTAAATTAAATATACCATAGAAGAAGAGAATTTTTTTCTGTTCTTTCTCTGTGAAATTATTGGAGTAGTCGATTTTCGAAATTGAATTTTATCCTTCTGAACTGAACTCGTATGGAATCGCGTTGAATATTTTGAGTTTTAGATGTTTTTAACGCCGTGCATGTTGATTAGGTATAAATATATATATATATAATATATATATATATTATATACGTATATGATGAAAAAAGAAAAAAAAAATAGAAAAAAAAAAAGATTAATAACGAATACCGATGATAGAATGATTTTAATTGACGTCAGATTTTCCAATAATAATAATAATAAGTATAAATTATATTTTATTGAGGAAATCAAACTCGAAACGAATGAAAGTATATATATATCGCCATCTGAGCCTGCAGCAGAGTTTTTTCAAAGGCTTTAATACTTATTTATATTAAGTTAATCGGGCAAACATATATATATATATATATGTATGCATATGGTATGCACACAGAGATACGGACACACGCATATGTGCAAGAGAAAATATTAATTAAAGAAGAATAGAAAAATAATTCATAATTAATAATGAATAGCGAAAGAATTATCTCCGAATTTCTTATACCGTTATAATCAATTATTGTCATACGCACACGAGTGATCGAGTACTATAATATTATCCTTAAACCGTAAGATAAATAATACAAAACAAAATGAAATAAAAAAAAAAAAAAAAAACATAGACGACAAAAAAGATTCAATGATCCGTAACTTATTCATTTATTCAATTACGTATACGTATGTAGTACATACATACATACCTATCTGTTTTATTTTTTTCTTTGTTTATTTTATTTTATTTTATTTTTGTTTGTTTTTTTTCTGCGAAGTAGAAAATTATTGATGTATACAGATATATAAACTCGCTAGCCAGCAAAGCTATAATAACGGTACCTATATACCTGAAGAAAAATGAAAAAATAAGTAAACGACGAAGAAAGGAAATATGGTAGTTTTCGTTTAATTTGATAATAAACAGAGCGAAAAAAAAGTAAAAAAAAAAAAAAAACGAAAAATAAATCTCGTTTTGCGAAAGAGAATTATATAGTATATAGTAGATATATTATATTGTATAAGAAATTTGCGGCATATGATATGTATATATTTTATGTCGCTTATAGACTGATAAATGATAATTGCGATTTGAGAAAAAGGGAGATATATAGAGAAAGAGAGAGAGAGAGAGAGAGGGAGAAAGAAGGAGAGAGAGAGAGAGAGAGAGAGAGGGGCGAGGAAAAGTGACCCCCCATTGTTTAATTTGAATAACGTATTGTTATAAAAGAAGAAGAAAGAAAAAAAAAACAAATAAGAAAAGAAAAGAAAAAGAAGGAAAAAGAAAACCAAAAAAATTAAAAATTAAAAAATAAAAAATAAATAGACGTCTTTGTGTGTGAAGTTAGTTTTATATTAACTAAAATACGAGATCTGAACCTATACTATAACGATGTATGATATTATATTAATTGTATATATCCTCTATGATGATCATGATGATATATTAATATAATATGATATAATACTATAATAAGCGATTAAAAAAAAAGAAAAAAAAATTAAAAAATTCAATTATTGTATAATACAAATTTGTAGACATTATATAGATAAAAAAAAAAAAAAAAAAAAACAACGTAACATATTATGTGTGTGCATGCGTTTAAAGAAGAAGAAAAAAAAAAATTCAATATCGCTCCTTTTCATTTGTTATACTTATTGATTATTATTAATATTATTATTATTCTTGTATTTTATCATGTATTATATAAACCTACGTATACCCATATTCGTTTGATTGATTCGTACCTGTATAATTAATTATTGTATCGAGAGGAAAAAAAAAGAAAAGAAAAAAAAAAAAGGAAAAAAAAAACTGATCATTATGTATAATGTGAGTGTGAGTGTTATATAAATAACTGTAGCTATGATATATTAACTATTAATTATCATTATCATTAATTACGATTGAACTATGGAGGGGGTGAAAATAAAGAAAAAAATAAAGAATAAACAAAACGAAGGGGAAAGAAACTAAGAGAGAGAGAGAGAGAGAGAGAGAGAATGATAGAGGGAGAAAAAAAAAAGAAAATCACGGTTATTTTTTACCCAAATTTTTTTCTCACATAATTTTATATATGTATATTCAGATATTCAGCGATTGTAGTTTGGTTGATTTTTGTTTTTCATACCTAGGGCCTATAACTGTGTAGATGAAATTTGAAAAGAAAAAAAAAAAAAAATACCAAGTAATAAATGAAAGAAAAATATATATATTTATTATTAATATTATTCTTATCGTATTCAGTCCCGGATTAAAAAGAACGATCAATTATACATAGTGTAATATTGAAATTCATAGATAAATGTGTAAAACAGTGTGAGACCTGTGCACGATCTACATTATACCTATATATATATATATATATATATATATATATATAATATATATATATAAATGTATATTTGGTAATTTAATTTGCAAATCTGTATAACTGCATAATATAGGTTCTAATAGGAATAATTTACTATATGTATATGATGATAATAGTATATAGATATATTATTTTAAAGAAAATCGATGTAAACTTACCGAACAGCACCAATAAAACATGGCCTAAATGTATAACACACGAGTACTATCATATGTATGCAATGCATACGTATATGTATATGGTACGTGAATATTTATTCATTTGTTATTATTATTATTATTATTATTGTTACTTTATTTTATTTTTTCAAGGGATATCATATACAACGGAATATATAATAATCCTTCATATAATTGAAAAAAAAAAATATATATATATATATATATATTCGAACGAGGATATATCACACAATAATTGAATAAATATATATGTATATGGGTATGTATATATTAGGGGGATTGGATTTTCAAAAAACAGAAATCAAATTTATTTCTTCTTCATTATTATTACATATTATAATATTATAATAACGATTGTTATAATAATAATAATAATAATAATTACATTCAGATTTATCAAATAACGCGTAATATAATAATATATTTTACAACCTTTGTCATTATTATTATTATTCATTTATTCATTAAGTTTATTTTATATAATTATATAGTTTATTTTATTTTTCTTTTTTTTTTCCTTTTTTTTTTTGTTTTTTTTTCTTCAACATTCAGGGTGAAAAGGCAGAGTCGTTATTGTAAATCGTTAATTATTTGGTTCTATTTTCTTTTAACAATGAATATTTTCTTCTTTTTTTTTTTCTCTCCCTTTATTTATAATTTTCTTATACCTTTCACATAATATGTATTATATATCGATCATTACCTCGCGATAATTAGTACATATATATATATATATATATTAATTAGAGTGGTCTTTGAAAGGGTGATTTAAAAATTTTTCTAAATCAACCTTTTAAGGACGACTCTAAATTATATACACACACAGAGTGTATATGAACTGTGAGAAAATTCATTCTATGTATTTTATATTATATGTATATATATATAATCGTAAAAGAAAATTTTAGTTTTCAAAAACTTCTGCTTATTATAGTCGTAAATCGTACAAGCGGTGGTTAGAATTATATAATTTATATATGTATATACCTATATATTTGAAAAGAAAAGAATAGAAGAAGAGAAGAAAAAAGAAAAAGAAAATCAATCAAATAAATTCTCTTTACCTTATAATTATACTATGGTTATAATATTTATTCCCTCGATTAATATACCTGCTGCAGCGTTTCTATTATTTATTAATTTATTTTTTCTGCCTTTTATTTTCTGCTCTTTCTTCTCACCAAATCTATACAACGACATAATAATAACTCGAATCTTAAAGGCGCGATAAGAGAGGAAAAATGTATTCCGTATTGCTTTTAATAATTAACGAATGAATTGCACGATTGCATCGCATCGAGAAATGGGAGATATTTATTTATTTATTCATTTATTTATTCATTTTTATTCTTTTCATTGCGAATACGAATTTGACGGTGAAAATAAATTGAACTATTATTGGCAGTGGTGAAAATTTTTTTTTTCCTCCTTTCATAAGTATATGAATGCAGTAATTAATTATTTATTATCATAATCATATATTTCACGCTAATTATTACCAACATCTCGGTCCTTTTTCTCTCTTTTTTTCTTTTTTTCTTTTTTTTTTTTTTTTCATTAACACAATATGTAAGATAATTATTTACACGTGCGTAATAATAATTTTACGACGATTGGAAATATCATGGCATATACATGTATATGTATATCATATATACCACGTGACTGAAGAATTTGCATAATTTTTTTGTTACATGCCTTATATTGGCTGATATATTTTTTCAGAATTTATTATTTTCAACAAGGATCGATTATCGATCGATAACAATTAATCATTTTTTATTATTATCATTATTATTATCATTATCAATACATAATATTAAACAAATTATTTAATAAATCGAAATTTTTTTTTTTATATAATAACAACAATACTCTATAGTAGTCGATGATATTTTTAATTAGTACGTATACCTAATTATCGTAAGATTATTAAAAACGCTACGAGAATAATTTTGGATTTATAGGTCCAAACGCCTATACATATACAAATGTATGTATGTATATACTCAAAAAATGATAAAAAATTGAAGAAAAAAAATCTTCGAGCTTAATTAATCTAATAATAAAATAAATCGAACAATTTTATCGTCAATTGAAACAATTATTTAGTGAAGAACAGAAAAAATAAAAATAAATACCTCTTTGATTTTTACATCATAAATTTATCCCCGACAATATTTTCTGTGACAAAATAAATGAATAAGTAAATGAATAAATAAATAACGTAGGTTTTCTCTTTCTTTCTTTTTTTTTTCTTTCTCTTCTCTTCTTTTCTTTTCTTTTCTTTTCTCTTCTCTCTTTTTTTCTCATCAATATTATACAGCTATGAATTTACAGTTAATTATATATAACAACTATAGTTATCCACACACGTACGAGTAGAGCTGTGTTTACAATATATAATTATATATAATATATATATGTATATATATATAATATTTAATTTAAATATTTGGCGCGTAATTTGGCATATCGTTAAATTCGTCGAATTTGAGCCAAGCGTTTTCGATTTCAGACAATAAAACAATCCCTGTTCGTTAATGTTTCCTTTTTTTTTTTTCTTTTTTTCTCTCTAATTTTCTTCTTGTACGTCATACGTCTTTCGAGATAAAACGCCTTATGTATGTATATGGTAAGTATATATATAATATCATAAGGTATGATTTTAATTTTCTAATCATTCATTTCCTAACTGGTATACTCTTTTTTAAAATTCTTTTTCTCTCTTTCTCTCTCTCTCTCTCTCTCTCTCTCTCTTCTTCTTCTTTTTTGTTTATTTTTGTTTATTTTTTTTTCCAAATTCTATAAGAAAAATCATACATTTCACGCTAAAATTCGCGAGCAACAAACGAATAGAAAAATCAATTACAATTTCTTTCTTTTTTGTTCATCACTACAAGGAAGTAAAATCAAAACGTGAAAGAAAAAAAAAAAAACCAAATAAAAGAACCAATTCTTACGTTACATATTAGGCCAAATCTCATCCTTCCCTTCTCTTCCCTTTCATCATCCATCCCTTTTATCATATCTTTTATGTATTTTATCATTTTATCTCTCTATCTATATACGATAGCGTCATTTCGTTGGTTGCTTTGGCCATATAAATTCGAGGGTTATCATCTCCTAGTCGTTCGATAATTCTATACGATAATATAATTCCGGAAAAATTTCATATATTTATAATAAACGAACGTATAACATCTTATACGCTACTGTATGGTACATGTAAGCGGATGTGAAAAAGCGTGAAGTATCGGTGTCCCGGCCGCAACTTCCGTTCTTGTATCGCCGTAATCCTCCTCGCAGTCGAAATAGTTGCTCTAAAAATAAATATATAAATAAATAAATAAATAATATTAAATTTTCAATTTTTTTATTTATTTCTAATTTTTTTTTTTTTTTGTTTTTTTTTTTTCTATTACCTGGCAATCGATGCACCGACAACTGTCAGTCATGGAACAAGTAAGCCCGAGTATCTCAGCGGCTTCTTTATAAAGTTCAGCGCTGGACTTTCTATGACGAGGTGGCGAAGCCGGGGCACTAGCCGTCCCCGTCGCCGATGTTCGTCTGATATTTTTTGACCTTAACGAAGAATCACGCATCAGCGATGAACTAAACGTTGTCCCTTTTGCCTGTGGTTCGTTAACTACCAAGGCTCTACCCGCTGGCGAGGCGAATAGCTGTAGCATGTCCATGTCCTGAATTATATTCAAGAAATAAACAAAACATCACACATTATTTCATTTTCATTTTTATTTTTTGAAAATTTATTTTCTTCTTTTTTTTTTTCTTTTTCTTTCGTTTTTTTCTTCTGGCGTCATTCGTGTTCTACGCCTGTATACGTGTGTGTACACACTTTTGTACGCGTGTCATTGGTATAGCGTGTGCGGAGGATAGCGTTCTCTCGGAGATTGGAAAATTATACGATATATATATATACCTATATACGTGAGACATACCGTATACACTATACGGCGTCGTGGAAGCTATTCGTGACTGAAGTATAAAACGGGGGAAAAGTTGTTGTTGTTGTTTAGTTTTTTTTTCTTGTTTTTTTTTTTTTTTTTTTTTATGTTTCTTTCGTTTCTTTTCACGCTTTCATTTCTTATCTAGAGATAATAGTAGTACACGTGCTTAATTGTAAGTGAACCAAAGCGTGTCCTGTAGATACAGAAGTAAGGGGAGCAATTCGCCTGAGAGCTTCTTATTGTTATGTATACATGTATACACATATCCTCGGACTAGAACGTACTAGGTGGGTAGTTAGTCAAGTATAATCTGGCTCCAGTGCGATCAACGTCGTCGATTCAAAATCCGGAGAAGAATAAGAAAAGAAATGATGTAAGAAAAAATAAGAGTAAAAATAAAAATAAAAATAAAAAAAGACGACGATTCGTGCATATTTTTTAACTTTATTTATTAGAATACTCAGCGGGGGAAATGAATTTCGCGAATTGTAAACGTGATACACCGCAGTTTTCCAGGGGGCGAAGAGGGGACACGTTGATTTTATACAAATTGGGGTAATTGCTCAGTTTCAAATTACGCGAAAAGCGCGGTTAACTATTTAATTGGTAATTAAAAGCTATCCGGCGCGTTAGCGAATTCGCTTTTCCGCACAAGCTTCGCCTCATCGTCGTCGTCGTCGTCGTAGTCGTCGTAGTCGTCGTATACCACTTGTCTTCACTTCCTAATGTCGTCCAATTTGCATAATTGATCGCGTGCGCCGCGACGCGAGCCGTGGGTCCGGAACTTCCGCCGCGAGTCCTTAAAAATATCCAACGTATACATTGATCGAATATTTAATCCGATAAAAGAAGAATCTTACCGCACGCGATAATCGTTATACGGCGAGAGAAAAATCAAAAAAAAAAAATCAAAATAAAAACCGCGCTTTGTTCACCTTTTTTTTTTTACCTTTTTTTTTTTTTTTTTTTTTTTTGTTTTTTTTTTTTTTTTTTGTATACAGAGATACAATTTTGTACCGCACTTTATATCCCCCGGTCGTAACCCGAGAAAGAGACACTTATATTGTTGTAGAAAAAATGTATATATATATATATATATATACTATATATGAACGTAAGGTGAAAAGTTTGATGATTAATCACCTTAGCCTGCTTTTACCCGTATTTTATAAAGGTCGCCAATTTAACTTGTCCAAAGTTACACTAGCTAAGAAGTTTTATTCTCAAGCTTGTACGTGTACGTATACGTATACGTATACCTGTCCCCCTGCACCCTCCGATAGCTGGTATACCTATATACCTAAAGATATAACGTAAGTAGGGGTATAGGGTAGTATACGCTTGGGGTAGGTGAAGAATGAATAATAGGCCACGATTTTAGTCACGTCAAAAACAGCTTTTTTTTAAATTTTCTTCTTTTTCTTTCTACTTTTTTTTTTTCTCCTCTTCCTCGTTCTTGTTCTTCCGCACCTATTTTTCTTCCAATTAACTTTCCGCCGTGATGTCAAATTTTTTTCGAGAGCCAACTATTTCTTTTTTCCCCTCTCTTACACCCTTATTCTTTTTTAATCCGGAGGATAACATTATTAATGACGTTTAACAACCGATTAATACCGTTGCGATTATCAACCAGTATCAATTATTTCGAAGGGGGGGGGGGGGGGGGGGTAGGTATTAGCACACATACGCGATATATTTATACGAGTTTCAATTAAATTACTAATTCAATTTCATTTCATTAAAATACTCGTGTACACCTATACGGCATTTAAATGATATGCACGACCGTTGCGTTATGAAATTTATAATACCCGTAGGTACTATAGGTAGTATACGTATCGAGAAATTTTTAAATCTGCATATTTTTTATTAACGATAACAATAATAATAACGAATATCGCCGATTCGATAAGCTGAAATAATTATTATCACCGTATATTACGTACATACATACATGTGTGTGAGTATGAATTAACTGTATATACGTCACAGGATATGGGAAATACGATAGAGGAGAAAGGGTGAAAGGTTGAAATCATTTCGATTGCGAATTTGTTTGTTTGGTTTTTTTCGTTTTTTTTTTTTTTTTTTCTTTCTTTTTTCCGACAACCGAGTACTCTGTTCGCGGTTATACCTACCGGCAATGATTCCTGGGCGTGGTCCAGCACGTAAATACTGTTCGTGTAACCGTACAACATCGCGTCGAGATCTGAAACGAGAAAATACACCGCAACGTAAGTTTAATTAATTTCAATCACTATCGAGTAGATCGGAGTGGATCAAATGAGCGAAATATAAACCAACGATTGACGAAAATATAGTTTAAGGAAAAATGAAGAATAAAAAATGAAACGAAATGGAAGAAAAATAAAAAATAAAAAATATCCCACCGACTGTAAATAAACGTTTCGTTTTTTTTTTTTGTTTTTTTTTTTTCTTCCTCCAGAATCTCCCGCTTTTGCCATTTTCTCCCCCCCCCCCCCCCTGCCCCTCTTCCGCCCATTAAAACTCTAATTTTACAAATTGAACCGGTTAATGGCTAGCTACGTATCCTCTAAGTACGGCGGATGGTAGAAGAGACACATGTGTAATTTAGGTACCCAGGTCGATAGAGGTGATGAAATCAAGTGAAACCGTCCGGGTTCCATTCGCAGGTCGTATAGGGTTGGTTTGGTTTGATTTGGTTTGGTTTGCCGGAGCAAATAGAACCCCTTCGTTCCCCCAGCCCCCCGGAGTGGCTGCACTTGACTGTCGTTAAATAATTCATTGAACCGACGCGACGCCGACGCCGACGAGAAAAACTTCACTGTATTTCAGTAATATACCTATAGGTATGTATAGATAATAGGTACACTGTAATAGATTGTATACACTTCCGTACAACGGTGGGTAAATGACCGTTGAATTAAGAAAAAAAGAAAAGAAAAAAAAAAAAAACAATGGTAGAATATCGGTATTATCTATATATGTATATATATATACGTATTGCTATCTCTCTACCTCTCGAAGCTCATGAAGCGGCCCCTGTAAGACCTAATAAAAACTTTCACCTTCCATCTTCGTACCTCTCTACCTTATACCCCCTATACCTATCTACTTATACAAGATATAACTTTTGTAATTCCACGGAATTAAACGTGTTTTTTTTTTTTTTTTTTCTTTTTTTTCTTCATAAGTCTACGTACGCTTTATATACTAGTATAATCGACGGACGACGAAGTATCATTAGTTACACGGAAACTTCGTATTTTTTTTTTTTTCTCTTCTAACCCTTTCATTTCTATTTTTATTTCTAAATTATGTCAAACGTGACGACGATTTAACTACTCGACACATTTTCATATACCCTTAACACATACACACAGGGTATAGTAATTATAATGAATATTCATCGCCACGCTTATCGCGAAGGCGAGGTTAATTTTAACCAAAATTTAACCCCCCCTGCCACTAGCCCCTTACCATCGTTATACTAACGACGCCGAAATATCTTTCTATAAAATCTACAGGGAGAGAGAGACGTTTCAATTAGTTTTCACATCGCGCGGGTGGTCGTGATTTTTCAAGATTTTTATACGAATTAATAAATCAACTTTTTTTCTCTCTTTACATATAAATTTATACTTGAGAAATTTATATACAGGTCGTCGTTATTTAAATCCTCGAGTTTTGACACGACTGATAAACAAACAAACAAACAAACAAACAAGGGTTTTAATTCCTACTGCACTCGAACGGTGGTAGGATAACTCCCTAATCCTGAAGTAAATTCTCACATCTGCTGTCATACATACATATACTATATGTATATGTATATTTATATAGTATATACCTATACAGAGACATAGTTTACCAAAGTCTTTCCAAAGCCGCAGAATCCTGCGATATATGGGATACAGGATATACATATATGATATAAATTTATCTATCTACCTGTATATACATACGTGAGGATTTAATTCAGCGAAATTCTGATTCTTGTTCCCTTTGAAATTCATTTAAAAATATGAAAAATAAAAATTAATTAATTAATCAATTAAAAAAAAGAGTACAATTTTCATATACCTATCTATAGGCATATAGGTATGTAGATATACATATATACCTGTCGGCTGTGTGCACGGTATACGTGCAGCCTCCACCAGATCTTCGCGACTGCCCGGTGGGGCCTCCAGCATCGCGGCGTTCCCCGACGACGACGATCTCACGCAGAGCAGGCTCAACGCTGTAAAGTTAATTGATAATATTCCCCTTTAAAATTTCGAGGTATGAAATATTGGGAAAATAAAATTAGGGTTATCGAAAAAAAAGGAAAATTTCCACTTTTTTTTTTATATTTTTTTTTTTTGTTGTTTTTTTCAAATTCTTATTTATTCATTACTCCATTTTTAGCCTCCACGGATATCGGGTCTCTGAGTGATTTATTATTAAACTAGGGTCTCGCGATCCCTCCTAGTTACACGAAAAGGGTTTTGGTATAAGCTAAAAGGAGGATGAGGACGCTGAGGATTGGCTAGAGGATAAATCCCTTTAGGCAGAAGGCACGAGGCAGAAATGGTACCTGAAATAGAACGAGTATGAAGGAGAGTGTATAAAACGGAAGTCGAAGAAAGGGCAGAGACTGTATATCGCGGGTTGACACTGGTCATCTAAGATTCAACTTTCCCTATATCCTTCACTGCCTAGTATCCATCTACTTATTTTAATTCTTTTATACGTTTATATGTACAGAGAGAAAAAGAAAGAGACGAATATATCGGTATTCGGGATAATTTGAAGCAGTATCAAGATGCGTATGTAATATGACAGCGACATTTCCTTTAGCTAAAGTCCCGTAGGCGCGTAGGATACGTATGTTGTATACACGTAGATGGTACACAGCTGGTAGGTACGCGGGTTTAATTACACTTTGACGACCGTGTGGCGCTCGTGGAATTTTGATTACACTATGCAATAACTATGATAGACGCGTATAATATATATTATTATAGATATATGTATAGTGTTAAGCTCAAACAGAGAGAGAGAGAGAGAGAGTAGAACAACACGCGTTAATTTACGTGCGTAATTGATTACATCGCATGATTACAACATCTATATTATATTGTACCCACTACGCTACTACTATACGAACAATGAACAGTGAAATGAAATTGTTTTCCTATTTTAGTCATTTCGAACAATAATTTGATAAATTTGAAAATACATGATTCGGGGTAGAGATTCGTTGAAAAATTCTAAGACTAAATTTCCTTTACCAAAAATTCGAGGCACCGATAGTTTCCGATTTACGGAAGATCTTAGCTGACCGATCCCGGAAGTTAGAAGTGACGCAGACTGGGCTCCCCGCGAGTCTAAGTCGAGCGGGTGGCCCCAGTCTGTGCGATCTATATACGCTCCGCGATTGGTAAACTAAGATCTTTCGTATCTCGGAAACGGTTGTTCCCTCGAATTTTTGCTAAAGGAAATTTAGTCTTGGATTTTCACGGGGAATCTACCCCCAAAATATATCCCGCCTAAACCTGAATCACCCTGTATAATTGGTGCCTATATTAAATACGAATTTAAACGCCGGATAACTCCCACGCGATATTCACCTACACCTGAATATGTAGTTTTTTTTTTTTTTTTTTTTTTTACATAACGAAATTGACGTGACTGCGCGTTGTTGCGTAATTGAGCATGTGACTTTGACACGGGAATTGGAATTAAAGCTTTTATCTCCGGCTCGTATAGGGCGAAGAGGGGTTCGTAAATGACGAGAAGGGGACGGTTCCAGAGCCGAACGAATAGCCCTGTCATTTTTCGAGGGTATTAATGTTTTTACCCCGATCCCCATCGAACAATTTTTCCCTTTTTCAATTTTTTTTTTTTTTTTTTTTTCTACTTTTTATTTCTGTTTCTTTCTTCCCTCGCACTAAATCCATCGGGGAACGTAACGGCTTTGTACCGTCGGTTCGTTGGTATATATCTAAAGATCTCGCGCGTCAGTCACTGTCGTTGATTGTCTCCGTTCGAGTGGTAAATCTTGTCTGATATAGGTACCCGTGCCTGTTGGTGGCTGGAGGCTGGAGGCTGGAGGCTGGAGACTCTGGCTTTCAAAATCGCTAAATCCACTCCAGTTCACAAGAACGACGTCTACTATAGGTATATCGCAAGGTAGGTATCTGTCTCTCGTTCGATTCCCGACTCGTATACATATATAGGATACACCGCGAAGCTCGATAATATAATTAAAAGTCAAGCGAGAATTAATTCAAACGAATTAGCTGTAATATAATTTGAAAAAAAAAAAAATATATATATATATATATACGTATAAATATATAAATCTCGTTTTTTTTTTCCCTTTCTGCTTTTTTGACCCTGAAAACTGGCGTCTATCTCGGCACGTCGTTACCACACACGTGCCGCATGCATGCGGCAGTCCCTTTACCCTTTATTCAGATTTTAACAAAGCGTCTCTCCTCTATATATATATAGAGAGAAAGGGAGGGAAAGTTATGTACCTATATTATAGACCTATACACACGACACACACGAGCCACTATATAAATGAGTAACTTAATTTAAATGTGAGACCGAGGGTCGGTTGCCACCGAGACTGAGAGACTGAGAGACCGAGAGCTCGTGTCCATTCACTCCTAAATACTGGACCGACTATATAGGAAGGCGAGGGTGCAAAAGGCTTATTCTACATAGACGGAGGGAAGAATATGAACTGATATTTTAATCACCGGAGACTGAATGCGATCCATTCAGACCCAATTTTGTATAACATCCATTTAAATTTATATATATATATATCAGCTTAATTAAGAGATTTTTATATAAATTTATTACACCTATATCTATATATCATACATATATGTATGTGTATATGGATACAGGAGATTCTTTTGAAATATTTCTAGATCTTGTATAAATTCGTATTATATATTTTTTTATTTCTTTAAATTTTCTAATTATTGTTAATTAACGAGAGTTTTACGGTAGTACATATACTTACCCCGCTTCAATTCTCGCCACGTGATCGTGATTTCGTTGCGATTCCAACAATCGCGTTGGATCTTCACCCGATTAATATATATATATTTTTATATATATATATATATATTAAATACAATGATTTTCTCTTTCTGAAAAACAGAAATAAGAAAGAAGAAATTACCTCAAAGATTCCTTTTTTTTTTTTCTACCTAATCAGTATAGATTAAATATTGGAATTAATAAACAATGAATATAAAATCTACACACTGTATATACCTACGAGTAAATTATTTATTTATAAATTTTCTCTCTCTTTAAAATATCGTTATTATCATTATTATTATTATTTATAAATAAAACCGCGATGCATGGGGCGGGAATAGGGTAGGTATACTGATTATTGATGTGCATGGCTAGCTATTCTCGCGATGCCTGACCAGCCTACGTAATCAGGGCTTTACTTTTACCTACCTACCTACCTACCTACCTACGCATAGCGTATATAAAAATCCTGAGGATTCAGAAAGGACGTAAGAAAGGAAGGAAGGAAGGATGTCGGTTTTCGTCATAAACCTTCCCCCAGAGGATGAGAAGAAAAAGAAAAAATAAGATCTTCTTCATTTATTTTGACTTATTTATGTAGAATTATCGTCATTATCTCTTATTTTTTTATTAACTTTTCAACCTTTTCTGGTTTTTTTTTTTTTCTTCAAATTTTTCGTCTCTCCTTATTCAGTTTCTTTTAATTGTTAATTATTATTCCTGTAATTATTTCTTACTCATTTATTATTCATCTTTCAATTTATTTATTGATTATTCAGATTATGTATATCTATACCCATGTAGTACCTATATATTTATATATATATATATATATAGCGATATATGTATATTATTTAAAGTAGCTGCGGTAAACTTTTGACATTACATATATATAAATATATATATATGCCTGAGTTATATAGATATTGGTATATGGACCGAGAATTCTGCGAAGGGTGCAGGGTAACCGGAAATCAATATTCATGCGTCCGCGGTCGGTCCCACCATGATGCACGTTATCGAGGAGGAGCATCTCTCTCAAGTTTCCGTAAAAATAATAAAAATAATAATAATCATTTTTCTTCATACCCCTAACTTTTCTCGTTTTTTTCTTTTCTTTTATCTTTCCTTTTTCGTGTTTTTTGTTTTCTTTTTTTTTTTTTTTCTTTTTTTTTTATTCGTTTCGTTTCGTCCGCTCGTTTTTTCCCTCATCTTTTTATTTCCGTTTATTTCATTTTTTATTATCTTCGTATAGTTCAAGGGTCACCGCGATGGTCTTTGACGCATTGATAAAAATAAATCGTATGTTTTTTATATAGGTATAAATATATATATATATATATATACCTATATGCTTTCGTCCGGGGATGAAAAATCTAACGAAATGAATAAAACGTGAGAAATACACGAAAGTTTATATACCCAATACGTCGCGGTTATACCGACCGGCGATTTTATCGGCACTTAGAAAAAGCAAAAAAAAAAAAACAACGAAAACAGAAAACAGAGAGAGATAAAAAAAAGAAGATATATATGGTAAAAAGGGGAAAAAAAAGGGGGAATCACCGGTCATGAATATACCGGCTAAATTTACATGAGAAATAAATAAATTGTTAAAAAGTTCACGGAGCGTGACCGAAAGAAATTTATTATTACACGATTCGTCTGATTTTTCATGAATATGAATTTACGGCTCTGAGCAATGTCTGTCTGGTGAGAATAGAATGAATGTGAAGTAAAAAATTGAAAAAATAATAAAAATAATACAAATAATACAAAAATACGTAGAAAATTTTTCGCACCGGACTTCCGCGGAGTTTGCTGCAGTTTTGGAAAATAGCGAACTTATGATACGCGGATAGGCAAGTATACATGTATATATATACATACATCCACGTTTGTACGGTACAGCCGATATGTCACACGGTCGACTGGGACCTCTACTGCCAATATCGAGTATAGAGGATAGAGGAATAAAATGGATGGAAAGTATTCGTATATTCCAGAAGGAATAACACGACGATGCCCATATGCCAAACCAACCCGAGCCAAGCGCGGATACAATTACATGGAAAGGAGAGAGAGAGAGAGAGAAAAAAAAGTAGTTGTACCGGGTAGAAAATTTGTACTTTATTTTTTTTCATTTCGTTTTTATTTTTATTTTTTCCAATTTTACCTATTCCTTTTTTTCCCCATTTTTTTAAATCTTTTTCTATTTTCTTTTCATACTTTTTATACTTTTTCTGCTTGATCTGCAGATCGCAGAAAGGACATGTAGGTAATATTTCATGACCCTCGGGGGAAATGATAAATCGTGAATAATAATCCACCTCTATACTAGATATATCTAGGTATATATATATATATATATATATACATACACAGAGATTTATCGTGTATTATACATATATCACGTTTGATAAAATTTCTTGATCGATAGAAATAAGAAGATAAAATTAGAGTAAACCGAAATATCGAATAAATATACAAAAATTTCATAATTAAGGAATACATATGAATATATAATATTACATAGAATATATATATATATAGGAAAATACGCTCTATCACAAATCTGTTACAAGACAGGTGCACATAAATATATATGTATCTACGTATACGTATGTATATAGATACATGTACGTATTTACAGTGTGCGGCAAACCGTGTGATTTATGGATGCACGTGTCTCGCTATCCGAATAATATGTGTTTGTAGAAACTGAGCAGCCCTGAACACGTAGGTAGTACGTACGAGCTATATATCGTATTGTGACTGCTGGCCTGCTGCTGGTGCTACTGCAGTGGTAACCGGTTACATCAATCGTGTCGATATTAATTAACGAATATCGAGAAAGGCGTCGTGATTCACGATTATTATTCTTTTTTTTTCCATTTCATTTTATTTCATTTCACGAGCGAGATTGAAAAAAAAAAAAAAAAAAATTAAAAAATTGACAAAATTTGTATACCTCTATCACAGTTCTCCCCCGATCCCCCTAATTCAATCTCTACACGGGTACTCACTTCTGTAATAAACTAGTACCGCGAAACGGCAACGCGAAGGAGTTCCTGTCGGGTACGAAGAGTCGAGCTCTCGAGTTAACTTGATTTATACATATGCACATATAGATATACACGTGTCTATGGATACACAGAGGCACCTACCTACGTCCTGTAGAATTGACGAAGCCAATTTGTCTCTAGCACCTGTTACCTACTACCTGCTACCTAGTGTCCTTCTCTGTTCCTGATAAAAAATGGCAAACAAAAAAAATTTTTAAATCAAAAATGAAATTTAAATTTAAATAAAAATTTTTTTCTTCTCGACTTTTCCGAAGAGAAAATTAGCCGTTTAGTCGAGAAGAGTAGAAAATCCGAAAAACTGAAGAAAAAAAAAGATAAGAAATTAATTTCATTTATGTAAGAAGTAACGTTTTAAACAAGTCGACTTTTTACGCCCTTATTAACACTTCTTCTCGTCTTCTTCTCTTTCTCTTTATTTTACTCTCTCTCTCTCTCTCTCTCTGCTCTTTCTTTCTTGACGACTTATCATTACCATCTACATTCACGGCTGACGACCCTACCTATCATCATCGTCCAACCAACTATGACGTGATCTTTACACCGGAGATAAGAGCTCTCTTCTCTTCTCTTCTACCCTGCAGGAGCTAGAGAAGAGTAACTCACCGAGTTCGAGGAGCCCGTCTTCTTTACTTCCTCGTCCTACTACGGTACCTACTACTCTTCTTCCTCTTTTAACTCTTACTTTTGATGGATCTGCCTGACTGACGTTACTTTTCGCGAAGTATAAAGACTTGGTTGAAGTTAAGAATTAGAAAAGTTTTCCGTACGGTCAGAATTACGGATTCGTTTGAGGCGATTGCGAATTTTCAGAAACGCTAAAGTTTGAAACATCGAAATTCCGAACGGTCGGAATGCAGGTAGCTCAAAACTCCGGAAATCCGGACCCTGGAAAGCCCAAAGATCCGAAAAGACAAAAAATCGAGACCCTCTTTACGGAAAATCGTTTCATCTACTTCAATCGATAACTTCGGCGTCATAAATGATCGATAAAATTTGGAAATTGTTTTTCCCAAAAAGCGGATCTCAAGACGATCAATTTGACCCCTTATTGGTTTCGATACGATCGATACAGCCCGAGTTATTAAACACCGAACGAATTTTTGTCTTCAAGAAAAAATACAAACCGAGGTATCATATGTATATAGGATATGGCGTTGGTGATATTCGTCGCGAAAAAGGAAGGATGTGCAGATTACGAGCCCCGCTGTTGGCCTATTGACCCGAAGCCCCAGATAAGGAAGACATAAATATCATGATTTCCTATTTTCCCTTACTCCACGCCCGCGCCCACACCGTAACACAAGAAATCGTTCGAGCCCATATCGTCGCTTCACCCTTTAAACCCCACACTCTGTTACGTAGCCGGGTAAAGGCATATACATTTTTTTTTCATATATACTGATGATACAGCAACTTATACCGTCATTACTAATTCATTCGAAGGATCGAAAAATCTGAAGAAAAAAATTTTTTTACGAAAACTATAAGTGAGAGAAAATTTCGTAAATTTCGCTATTTGTTGATTCCACGGTTTCCGAGATAATTGGTAGAGTTTCGTCTCGATATCTTTCTTTCTACTTGAGTTAAAAAAAAAAAAAAAAAGAAAAAAAAGAAAGAAGTAAATTAATTGCGTATAATCTAGAGGTATATCGATCGTTGCGAATTACTCGAATATTGTGTCTTATTCCGTGACGTGGGCAAGGCAAGAATCATTTGAGTGAATCGAAGTGAAATATCTGAAGCGGAGAAATTCCGAGGTAGAAAATTCGAGGGTTGGTATAAAACGTCGTCGAGAGGTCAGAGGTCGGACCTCTGAGTTATTTTCTCCATAACGTTCTCGAGGGTTACTCAAAAACTTGTTCGACCCAAGATCATTTTCATTCGTAGACGATACCGAGTCGCCTTTCCTCATTTGTTCCCAATTTTTATTTTTATACATTTTTCTTTTTTTTTTTTTCTTTTTTTTCTTTTTTTCTTGGATAAGGATTTCTCTCGAGTATATGAGTCGAGGCGATTTTTTTGGCCCGATACAAAGCCGCGAGAATGTGAAAAATATGAACGAGGATAAATAACGAGCAGTCGCGTCTTTACCGGAAAGTATTTACGCCGGGAGTTTATCGTGAAAACTGAGGAATATAGAGTAGAAGAGAAGAAGATAAAACGCTTTTTCGGGTGACCTGGTGAAAGCTGTGCAGGCAGCCCTTTGAAGCGCCGAATAAAACGTTCAAAGTTTGCGCCGCGACGCCTCTTCCTCTCTCCCTATCTACTACCAGCTTTTATAGAAGTGAGAAAATTCCAAATTCACGAGATACGCCCCGTGCTACGGCTTCTATACTTATTCTTCTTCTTCTTCTTCTTCTTCTTCTTCTTCTACACGAATTGAGCTTTTAATTACTCACGCCGAGCTCTGTCCGTCTACAACCTACACCTACAGCAAAGAAGAACACCGAGACTCCGTTTTATCGGTTTTCGCACAAAGAAAAGAATCTTTTTTTTTTTTTTTTTACTCTAGCTGCAATCTATTTCCATTTATTTTTTCTTTGAAATCTGTTCGCGAAGAAAAATAAGCGGATGGTCTAATATAGTGCGGAGAGAAGAGATTTGCCTCTCTTGACTCGGTGCGATTCGCAATCAGTTTAATGTCGGTACCGAGTGTAATAAATGCTGACACAGACTCAAAGGGGCCTTTGAAGAGATCAAGGCGACATTCACGGTGCCGTTGATCACAAGAAGAGATGATGAACAGAACCCGAAAGTGCCGAGTGGTCCCTCGAGTCTCGTTCTCGCAGTATTTAACGGAGAATGGCTTTTTCGTTAATCGGCGAACCGTATCGCTCGCGGATAGAGACACACTTTGGACTTTGTAGTTTCGAAAGTTTCTTAAATTGCGAGACACGCCGAGTCAAGCCGGGAAATTAAACCAGGGGATGAAATCGTACGGGGATGAAAAAACGAGGGAAATAACCCGCTCAGGACCGGCTCAGGCAACGTACGTACGTCAATAACGGATGTTGACGGAACTTACGTGGCCAATGACACTTGACAACACCTTTCACGTTACCCTAGAGCCTCGAGTCTCGAGTCTCAAGAGTCTAGACTAGAGTGCTATTCGAGTTCGCGAATGCTCGATGATATTCCCGATCTATATATGTATATATATATATATATATATATGTATGTGCAGTTGGTGGAGAAAGAGATGTGTTTTAAAAAAATTAGTTCAGATTCTTCTTGAGAATCAAAAACCGACTCTAATTTTTTTTTTTTTTTATAAGAGGAACGATAGGGATTTGGGGAGATGAACGGAGGCGTTGAAGAGAAGAGCAGTCGCTAGCCGGATTAAATTCCTAGGCGAATAAAGAGAGAGAAAAACGGGACATGGGGAGGAAGAAAAAACGTACATAAAGCTGAAAAGTCTGTTTCAAGGGTCCAGGCTTCTGGGCAGCCTCTGGCTCGACGAGCCACTTGAATAACCTGCCTTCTAAACTCAATTTAAACATTCCCCGCTGTTTGACCTCGGGCGTGCCTAGGCCAACCTCCCATTTCCTCATCGTATTCGTCGACCCTCTTTTACGCAAAGACCGCAGAACCTGGGTGTAGGGTAAAGTACAGGGGGGGGGGAATAAAGCCCCGAAGTTGGGCAAATTTTTATTATACAGACTTTTCGTGGGCAACAGGGAAGATACAAGATCTCCTCGTCGTTGTTTTTTTTTTTCTTCTTTTTGAGACAAAAATTACGATAGAGAAAATTTCGCGATCGAAATTTCGAACTTTAAAGTTTTTTACTGCTGTTTTTCTTTTTTGCTTTTTTTTTCTGATGCGTTTTAATCGTTTAAATATGTTCGCGAAAGGAACGCAATAAGCGAGAAACCTCTTCTTCTATGGCTCGAAGACATTAACGTAGCGGAGGATGACAGCAGCTTGACCCACGTCAAATCCAACCCTTCGCTCTCCGTGTAACGATTATCATTATAATATCTTTCGGTTGAACTATACCGCGAGAGGTGACAACTGACCGAAGCATATCGTTTATTATACAGAGTGATTCAGGTTTAACGGGTCATATTTTTCGGGGATAGATTCCCCGTGAAAATCCAAGACTAAATTTCCTTTACCGAAAATTCGGGGGACCAACAGTTTCCGAGATACGGATGATCTTAGTTTACCAATCGCGGAGCGTATAGATCGCACAGACTTAGACTCGCGGGGAGCCCAGTCTGCGTCGCTTCTAAGTTCCGGGATCGGTTAACTAAGATCTTCCGTAACTCGGAAACTATCGGTACCTCGAATTTTTGGTAAAGGAAATTTAGTCTTAAAATTCGACAAGGAATCCACCCTCAAAATATGAAACGTTAAATCCGAATCAGGCTGTGGAATGAACGTTTTTGTGGTTTTCAACTTTCACAAAGAGTTAATAGAACCTAAGCTGCTTCTGTCGCCGCCGGTTAATTCCTTCTCTTCTCGAAAGGAGGAGGAGGAAGCCCCCTCCTCGAAAACTTCAACCCTGTCTAAATATGTCGGTTACAATTAGTGAAACAGGTATATACGTAACTACCTACTCGACAGGGCAGCAGCACCAGACGAGATGAGAGGCAGGGAAGTGAGTCTCAGAGCTGCCTAATGAGGCGATTCATTTACGGTTTCACTTTTGCCTTCGTATAGAGTATATATCCCAGAGTTCAGAGTTTGTTTCGGAGTTAGACGGATGAAGAGAACGGGACGAACTCGGGCGCCACGGATGAAAATTCATAAAATTTGTTTTTATTTGAACAGAAAAGTGTTTTTTTTTTTTTTTTTTTTTTTTTTTTTTCCGAGAAAAGAAAAAAGAACTTTGAGAGGAAAAAAAAAGAAAGATTTTTGAGGAAAAAAAAAACGAACGAACAAATTTCATCAATTTTCAAACCGACTTGCCCGCTTCGCCCACGGTCTCCCCTATATAATTGTATGGGTGTATATTATAGGTATACGTATTGAAATAATTTATTATATATACCTACTTACTCTTTAACAACGCGGCGTCCATTTATATACCGTATTTCACCCCTCCGAATATCTGTAAATAAATATATAACGAAGGGAATTTTCATTTTCGCGTATGATATAATAAATCAGATTATACAAAACTAAGGGAATTAAATTTTTTACTTTGTTTTGGTTTTTTTTTTTTGCTTCTCTTTTTTTGTTGCACGATTTTATTCGTTTAAAATATATTGAAAATATTCACATTTCATTCCGGCTGTTTTCATTTCGTTTAAATTTCATTTCTTTTCAAATCACTAAAATCGCATCAAATCACTATATCGCGTGATAAACGTAATTATGTTTTCTTCGCCTTCGATTTCACCTTCGCGGATACCTCAGATTTAATTGCGTCGTATTCGACGAACGATTTTTGGTCAGGTTTTTTCTTAGGTTGAGGAAAACCTGCCGAAAATGTAAGGGGTTGTTCAGTTATTCCATGGGAAACCCAGTTCGACCAGTACCACAAAAAATCCCTCAAATCCACAATCGAATTTCTCTATAGAGAAGAGTTTAAAAAAAATAAAAAAATAAAATAAAAAATCATTATATCGTCGATTAGAAATTCACGAATTAATTCTGAAAATTGAGACGAGTTTAATTTCCGAAAATGATTAAATTCTCATCTAAAGGTTACCCTCCCAGGCTTGTTTCAATTTTTTAATTTTGTTTAATTTTAATTTTCTTTTTCTTTTTCTAATTATAATCAGAAATCGACTCTCGCTTAAATTGGATCCGCTGATTTCATATATATATATATATATATATATATATATATTAATATATAAATATATATAATATATAGGTATATTTGAGAGTTGATCGACATTATCTCCTTCGAAGGTCGATTTTCACGACTATGAGATAAGAAGAGAACGAGAAAAAGTAGACAAAAAAAAAGTGAAAAAAAAAAGAAAAAACAGAAAACCAAAGAAAGAAGGAAAGAAAAGTTTTTCGATTTATTTCTCTTCGTCGTTGGAGAGAAGGAGCTATAGTACTGTATATGTATATATATATACCTGTACCCCGGTTTTATAAAACGATTTTTCAAACTAAATTTCATGACACATATATACTAAACTATATATATATATATATATATATATAAGAAACGATAACAGGAGTAATTCTGCACAGGATTTAGGGATACATCGAAGAGTTTTCTTCCTTTTCGTCCCTTTCTAGCGAAATTTTATTTCATTTTTTTTCTTTTTTTCTTTCGTTCATTCATTATTTAACTTTTAACCTTTTATAAAGGGGAAAAAAATTACCCCAAATCCCGAGAGCGGAGCGGAGCAGAGCAGAGCAGACCAGAGCGAAACGAAACTAAACTAAAGTCTTTTTGAAAGGGGAGGAGAAACAGGCTCGAGATTTTCTCTAAATTCGTTAAAACCACCCCTCATGTAACGGGATTTTAATTCGCCTAATGGATTACAAATTCTTTTTCTCCGCTAGCTCAATCCCTACGCGGTTGGTGTAACCTTCTATTAGCATCTTCTTCTTCTTCTTCTTCTTCTTCTTCTTCTTCTCCCGCTTCATATCTTATTCTTATTCGTATCTTTTCTTTTCCTTTTTTTTTCTTCTCTTCTTGTTTGTTTTCTCTTATTTTTCACCCAACGGCGAAACGGCATAACATGCATAATTTATTAACCCACGCATATTAGAGCGCATAGTCCGCTCAGTCTACCCAACTTATTGTGTAGATGCGGTTTAGAATAAATTTACGTCTGCTAAACGCTCGCGGTGTATATGATTTAGAATAAATTTGTTTCCCCAATTTATTACCGGATTATAAAATCAGGTACCACCCAGTACATGCGTTTACCTTTATCAAGAATTCTTAGCTTTCTATAAACGTCTCGATATTCGCACGTATAAATCGTTCCTGCAGATTCGATCGTATTCTCTTCGTTGTACGGGTAATTAAATGTCTTCGAATTATCAGGACCAAACTGGGCACCGGTCAAGCACTGTATCCGTGTGAAAATCATCGATATAATACATTTATACGTTACAACGTTACTTTTCATACGCGATTAACTTTTCTTTCCATTCACCCGTAGTAAATCGACGTCAGCCTCCGTCGCCGATGAATTCGAATCGTCATTTTCTCCCGACCGCAACGTCGTACTATAATCTCTGTAAAAATCTTTCGGTTCCTCTAATACGACGTAAATCCTAGATGATAATAAATTCTCGTTAAAAAATCGAGACGATTTTGTCCGAGCGAAAAATCCGAGAGTCTAATAGCCGAGGAGCTAGAGCGGTTCAAAGTTTGAAAATAACGGTCGCCGGGATAGATGTCGCGTCGGTCGATCGCGAGCCGCGATTGGTGGAAACTCGGACTCTCTGTAACTCGGAAACCGTTCGAGCTAGAAATTTTTCGCCGAAATAAAATCGTCGCGGTTTTTAACGAAGAATAATAATCCGGAGTAGCGAAACGCTGAAGAGCCTGCGGTTCACCTCGGTAAAACCATCAAGTTCAGGGCGCTCTTTAGGTCCAGATAATTTCCAACGGTCATAAACTCCGAATGAGATACTCGCCAGTAAATCCTGCGGGGTAGTTCGTCGCAGATAATTTTAACCTGTCGATTAAGAACGGCGATGTTAATTAATGAGGTCATTATCCACCACGAATACCTTTACGTGATTAAAAAACTCCTTGAAATTCGGCTCCCGTTTACCCCCTTGAATTTCTATCGCAGTTTCCGTAGTCGTTAGGCTAAAGTTCCTAACTATCGTAGCCCGGATTTCTAGACCTGTACGTCGCCTGCTCTTCATGATCCGTAATTAATTTTTTTCTCAACTTCCAACCGCAGTTTTAATAGACGGAAAAAATAATTGATGAGTGTCATTCGTCTCCCGATATCGTCTGTCCTGCAATTCCAGAGCCGACTCGGTCTTCCTTTCGCTTTTGATCGGCGGATATTCATCCCTAAAAACCCGCGCATTATCACCTCTTCATAACCCAGTTTATCATTGTCCATTTCGTCCGTAATTTTCGTCTCTTCTACGCTAATCGCTTGTCTGTTTCTTCCATCGAGCCAGAGGGCTAATCCCGCGACAAAAAAATGAACGCGTTTCTTCCTTATCCCCATTTCTCCCATTTTTTATCCTCCCTTTCTCTCTCGCGGGGGCGAGGTAGACCAGAATTGATAAAATTTTATAATAATCTCATTTTTGAACCGGTTTATATATCAAATCTGGCTTTTCGGAGTAGCACAAGTCCCGGTAACAACGACAACGGTACAAAGGCTCTTTTATATTTCCCAGGATTTTCACAAGGTGGGTTGGGCTGCTCTCTGCTGCTGCATCGATTATGTTACTCTTCGTGCGTATGGGTATAGACGTGTAAAATTTCTCCTCTTTTTCAGATTCGAATTTCATAAAAATCTATTACTTCCAATTTTTCCGTTTTACTTTTTTCGACGCTTTTCTTTTCGCACACGGTTTAAATCTTTTTTTTTTTCAATTTTACCCACCTCGCCGCTATAGGTATAAAAACACATACCTCTCATTTTCTTTTCACCACATCCACCCTTCGAAATACACCATTTCAATAACGAGAGTGAAAAAATACGGAGATAGAGAAATTATTAGACAGTATATATGTACGCGGTAGCAGGAGCAGCAGCAGAACGGCTGCAAGAGCAGCCTAGGCCTCGTTAAATTATGCTTGGTCTGACGCTTCCGGCCGCTAAATCATTCGGGTCGATTATACTGATGGCTGAGTTTAGACGGTATTATACAGGGTGATCCAGGTTTAGCGGGTCATATATTTGGGGGTGGATTCCCCGCGAAAATCCAAGACTAAATTTACTTTAGCGAAAATTCGAGGGACCAACAGTTTCCGAGATACGGAAGATCTTAGTTTACCAATCGCGGAGCGTATAGATCGCACAGACTTAGACTCGCGGGGAGCCCAGTCTGCGTCGCTTCTAAGTTCCGGGATCGGTTAACTAAGATTTTCCGTAACTCGGAAACTATCGGTGCCTCGAATTTTTGGTAAATGAAATTTAGGCTTAGAATTCGACGAGGAATCTATCCTCAAAATATGGAGATGAGAGGATTTGGCGTGTTCCTGATTCGTTCGAAATATATTTCTCTGAGAAAACTTTTTGGGAGAGTAATTTCGAGGAGGTATTCAATTGTTACGAAATAACGAAATTTGGAAGAAAAATAGTAGAATTTATAAAGACGAGGAAGAGATCGAGTTGTAAGAGGGATGAGAATGAGGTAGAGAAATCGGGAAGAGCAGTCTCTAAATCCTGTACCATATATCCATATAAAGTTAATGCCGAGGATTAGGGGGTAGCGGGTTGGAAAATCCCTTAACTATACCGATATGTCTTCGAGAGAAGAGAGAGAGAGAGAGAGGGAGAGGGTGGTTAAGGTGTGCTTAAAATTGTAACTCCGGAGATCTGGAGGAAGCTAGGAAGAGGAAAAGGAAGAGGAAGAGGAAGAGGAAAAGGAAGAGAAGGTGGGGTAGGTATATAGGTAGCTGGCTGGTACCTGCATCGAGGTTAACCGATTGGAAAATACCTTCTTGAATACCACGATACAGATATATACACAGAGGTCAACGTATATACTATCTATATATATATAGGTCTAGGATACGAGACAGGAAGAAAGGTACCGAACGAGAAATTGAGAGCGGAATTACTTATAGTGGATTAGGTTCAATTGGTAAAGAATTGGTAGTCTCCATAGTAAGCGTGTCTATAAATGTATAGAAAACTGTTCAGACTATCGGAGAACGTTTCATTCGCACCTCACCTTCTAGGTTTGACTGGTTTTAGGTAAAAACGCGTAAATTCATACGACCGGATGATAATTTGACGAATTAACATACGTATGTATATATAATAAAATAAGAAGAAGAAAAAACAAGGTTTAAAAACTAAAAAAAACAAGAAGAGAAGAAGAAGAAGAAGAAGAAGAAACTTGGGCAGATATTTTCCGATATAAATATTCGAGTGGGTTAATCCTCGCGAGATTTCGGTCCTGCCTGAAAACTGGATGGGTTGGATGGTGGTTGGCTTGGCTGTAAGTTGGAGGACCGAGGACTCGATCTTTGTCATGGAAATATCTGACCCCGTCTCTCCCGAAATCACCGTCCAGAGTTTAAACCAATCTCTCTTCTCTGTAGAAATGAGAGAGAGAGAGAGAGAGAGAGAGAGAGAGAGAGAAGTAGAGAGATCCAGGGTCGGGGATGAGGGTAAGTGAAAAGATTTAATTCGGGAATTTGGCACAACTTGCTGTGCCTGAATAGCACGCTGATTGACCTTTGAAATGCAGATATAACCATGCAGGTCTCATTCGTCGCATGAGTAGATGGACAGATAGATATTGACTCTCGTGTACAAAGGGAGAGAAGTCGAGATATTACCATACGGAGAAAAAAAATATTTGGTCGAGTATATACTATAAAAAAATGTAATTTAAAGAATTCGAAAGATTTTTTTGTGTTTTTTCTTTCTTCTGAATATCGTGTGTGATATAAAATATATATGTATAGTGAGGGAATTTTGAGAGGTAATAAATCGGTATAACGCGAGAAATATGAGAAGGTTGACCGATTTCTCTCACTTTCTTACTTTTTTTTTTTTATTGTATTTTATTACCAGACGTTTATATAAATGTGTAAATATTTTTTTGTTGTTTTTTTTCTTTCTTTGTCCCCGAGCGTATAAACCTGTCATCAAAATCTACGGGACGGAAGTTTATACAACAGAAGGGTAATTCGCCCGGGGGAAATCAATTTTTAACCCAACGTATAGCCCGAACGAGAAGCAAAAAGAAGAAGAAGAAGAAGAAGAAGAAGAAGAAGAAGAAGAAGAAGAAGAAAGAAGAGAAAAAAAAAGAAGTAATAATAATACGAGAAATGAGGAAAAAAACAAGAATAAATAAATAAAGAAGAAGAAGAAAAAGTAAGTTACACCAAGTGCAGGCCTACACACCCCAGTTCATTCGCCGTTGTTCACGATCTTTGGTTATACCTCGATTTGAAAAGTTATTGAAAGAGGTACGGGGGAGGTGAGGTGAGCTGAGAAGATGAGAAAGGAAAGGAAATGAAAGGAAAGGTGGGGGGGGGGGATAGGAGTGTAATAAATTTTCAAGTACAATTACGAACAGAGGCTTCAATTTAATCATCAATTGAACCAAAGTTATAACTTTCAGTCCTGAAGCGTTCCGAGTGTATATATATGTATATACGTATGTATGTATGTATGTATGTATGTACGTGTATAGGTACATACACACGTACGTATATGTATTTATCCAGGAGGAATAGCCCCCTCGATATTTACTTTCAAGTTCTAGGTAACTCCAATTATTAACTTTACGAACCCCCGAATCTCCCCGCTCTCTCTTTAGCTTTCTCTTCCTCTCCGATCCCCCTCTTTCCATAAATCACAGTCGAGTATGTGTAGATGTAAGTAATAATAATAATCCAGAATCTCTTACATATACGTACGAGAACGAGACACGGCTGGGGATCGTAAATCAAATTCAATTGGAAAATTAATTTATCGTATTCGCCCCTTATTTTTAGAAAATAATTTTCCGCAACCCGTTCTGTCTTTCCCTTCCCCTCGGGAATTCTTTATTCTTCGATTGCGCGGATAAATGAACGATCAGAAATGTAGATTCTATGATAATGTTTTTTTTTTTTTTTCTTTTTTTTTTTTTTTTTCTAAACCAAAAATTGAGAGAATGGAAGAGAATAGACGCGGCTGCACTCGGGGGAATGAATCCGAGTGACGTATAGTGAATATTGCAGGGATATAGTGGGGTAG
Source organism: Tenthredo amoena (assembly GCA_963966615.1). NCBI lineage: Eukaryota > Metazoa > Arthropoda > Insecta > Hymenoptera > Tenthredinidae > Tenthredo > Tenthredo amoena. The sequence goes on along the minus strand of OZ016498.1, from coordinate 3,981,451 downwards.
TAGAGATAGCTGCGCCAGGAAAAGTATAAAATCAAAGAAAACTACGGAAAGCCACTCGGAAATATGTGAAACACAAAGAGCAGCACCCAGCGGCACATTTAGTCATGCAGAAATTACATTTCTCGAGTACAATGCCGCTCCTTGAGTATTGAAGAATATAAGTAAGGGAGGAAAGGGAGAAAATGGGGGGGGGGGGGGGGGGGGGGGGGAAGTGGGAAGAGGGAAGACTGAAGAGGGAAGAAGAAGAAGAAGAAGAAGCTTCCGTCCCCCGTAAAGCGACGACTGTAAACAATTTAAATCCGCGATGCAGATAGTACCGAGAATATTATATAATATGATATAATATAATCCAGGGAACGACGAATAAGGGTAGGGGGTAGAAAGGTATGAGAGGAGGAAGAGGAAAAAGGTTGAATTCGATATCACGGTCGTGTATTTTATAATACGCAAGATGTGTAATTGAAGAGTTTCACTTTACTTTGAAAAAATAAAGGGTTGTTTTTCTTCATCTTCTTTCTCCCATCTAGCTAACAGTTTTTATTCTCCATATACGTATATATATATATATTTTTTTTTCCTCGTAGAACAAAAATGAAACGAAATGAAAGGTGTTTTTTTTTTTTTTTCTTTTTAGGGGTATCATGGCATTTGAATAAAATAATAAGGGAGATGATGGAAGGGATGATCTGGAATAGAAACACAAGATTCTGAGGTAACGTAGAGATCGGGTAGTATATAGCATATAAGATACACCCCGCTGATCTACTCTGTTCTACTTTCTACTCTATATAAATATACGCGTCGATAATACAATTCAATTGATTCAAGAGTCACGTCTCTTCTTTTCCTCTCGAACCGTTCTGTGCTCGAAATTGGGTAGGCCATAGAAAATAGAAATAGATTGCTGACGGGGGTGCAGCGGGCCCTGGTGTCTGGAGAAAAACAAGAAGGAGAAGAAAAAATAAGAAAAAGAAGATCAAAATTGACTCGCTCTATAAGAAAAGCTTACCCGACCGCACGTTGCGTTTTCTTTCCCTTTAGTTTCGTTTCGTTTCGTTTCGTTTCCTTCGAATTACTCAATCGTACTGTTATCCCATTAATCGTTTTTTAACGAAAAAAATTCTTTACGGAAAATCGTTTTATCTAGTTTAATCGATAACTTCGGCGTTATATATGATCGGTAGAATTTTGAAACTTTTTTTTCCAAAAAGTGGAACTCAAGACGATCAATTTGACCACTTATTGGTTTCGATAGGATCGATACAGCCCGAGTTATTAAACACTGAACGAATACATGCGCGAATTTCAAGTTTCCGAGTTCTGACGCTTTCGAGTCTTTAGCTTTCGGAATTTTGAACCTCCGGTGTTCTTCGTTTGGAATTTTTTTTGAATCGGCTATGAAGACTTCCGGGGAAAGACGTTCTTCTAAAAACTGTGATTCGGTGACATCCAAATTCCGGATTTTTAGATTTCGGAACTTGAATCCATTTTCGACTCGTCTATGGCGAGAATAACGATGATAATTTATTTGCGAACGAAGGTTTTGCACATAGGGTTGACGACGGCATGGAATACATGGAATGGCGGTCCGGATTTCTCGGATCTATGTTTCTTCTTGTTATGTGTTAGCGGAAGCGAGCGAGAAATAGAACAGAGTAGAGTAGAGTAGACTAGCAAGAAGGAAGGAGAGTTCGCGGAGTACAATACTGTCTGACCAATCCCCGGCTTATCCACTATATCCGTATACCTATAGGTATATGTAACGTATACCTATATACACATACTACTGCAAGAAACAGACTGGCGAGATCTAGAAACCCGAGTTGAAACCACCTAACGAGTATTTCGTACGAAATTCAGGGCATGGGCTACCAAAACTGCTGTTACAACGTAGTAATTTAATTTTCCCATATATATATATATATATATACAATAGTTTCACGTTAAAGAAAAAGATTTTTTTTTTTGGTTTAAATCAGAAAGACTAAAATTGTATGATTTTAAAGGAAAATAATTTATTACTTCGTTTGCTATTCTCGTTCATTATTTTTCTTTATTTTTCTTATTTTTAATCTACTTTAAATCGTGGAAAACAAATTCCCGCAGCTTTGTACAGCTTGTTTTTTTTCTCTTCCCCCCCTTGTTAGTTAGTCGTCTTGTTTCTGAATGAGAAATGATTAATTATATCTTGAGAAAAAAATAAAGAGGAGAAAATAGGAAAAAAAAAAAAAAGGAGAGAAGGGGAGACTGAAAGTATAACTAACTACTCCTCTCCTTCTTTTGCTCGACGAAGCAACGAGAGCTAAGAATAATAATTTCTGAATTGTATTCAGAGATGGTAAAACTCTTTTCCCTTTTTTTCTTTTATTTCTTCTTCTTCTTCTTCTTCTTCTTCTTCTTCTTCTTCGTCTCTCTTCGTAAAAATCAGCAACGTTGAGCATAGCTGAGATGCTACCGGCTGTTGGGTGGATGTAGCCCTCCTTTTTTCTTCTCTCAGGCTCATTTTTTTTTTTGGAAATGAGATTTCCAGGAGCAATTTAAAGAAAGCTTGCTTATGAAAGGGCGGGTGGCGTAAGAAGAAGCAGCAGCAAAAGAAGAATAAGAAAAATAAAAAGAATAAGAAGGAGAAGAAGCGGACTTAGTTCGTTGTTACCGTAGGGATGAGGAGATTGGAAAGAGTAGCCAAGATAAAACCCCGGATAACCAACTACGGTCAGACGAAGACGGAAAACGATATAGACGGATATAAAAAAAGATATAGATATACGGACGAACGGTGTACACAAGTTTTCTCAACGATTTTAAAAATTTGCCTCATCCTAGCTATTACCTCCCTCATACATCCGGCAGACAGACAGGCAGACGGATGGATGGATCTGCGATTACTTCGCGCGAGGGAATCTAAAGAAGAGAAACGAAGAAGAAGAAGAAGAAGAAGAAGAAGATTTGTTGTATATTAAAGTTTTGACGAAGAGAATAGAGATGAAAATTTTATAAACTGTTTTTTTTCCAAATCTGTGAGAAAAAAAAAGAAGGGGGAAAAAAAAAAAAATACGAGGAGACGAATTGGAGTAAGAAGGTTGTGGAGAATTCGATTGACGAGAAGAGAAGGAGAGAACGAGTTGTTTAACTGAGCGGGTTAATTGAATCCTCAAATTGAAAGAGGCGGGTATATTTGGAAGTATTCAATCAAAGGTTTACTCAACATTCAATTAAATATAATCAGTTGAAATTAGGGAGTATAACCGAGCTCCTAATTCTCCACGGCTGCTCTTCGCAGACGTATCGATTCTACGCCGAAGTCGAGTGCTCCTTGGCATCGGCGTTTAGTCCTTTGTATATTGTCCCTGGATTATTATTAATTCGCGAAAAATAAAAAGGAGAGAAAAATCGTACAACATAGAGAGAGAGAGATGAGGGAAAAATGGAGCTAAAATCTAGTCTGAAATATAATAAAATATAGAATTCTAATAATATAACGAAAAAGTATGAGGAGAGACGACAACCGGGTGTTATTGGCGTATCAATAGTACCACCGCCTATCCACCTACCCGTACCTACCAAACCCTCAGGAAGGACGCGACCCCTCGGTGAGTCGTACGAATTCAATATCGTTAAAGTTTAGTACACCCGCGACTAGGCCGGGTTTTATCACATGGACATATACATACCACCCCTTCAGTTTCCGGCCGTATTCGGTCATTCGTTCAGTTGAGTTCAGTTCGGTTTTAGGTAGGGGTAGGTATCGTACGTGCCGTGGTTTTGTCGAATGTGTATGTGTGTGGATGTGTGTAGGACCGTCTGTCTGATTTTCGGTAAAAAAATTTAGAAAATTTTACGGCGAAATTAGAAATAAGTGAGAAATTCCAAATTTGGATATCTTGGATTCACAGTTTTTGGAAAGCGGTATTTCCCCGGGAGTCTAAATAGCAGATTTGGAAAAACTTTCGAACGAAGAACACCAAAGATTCAAAATTGCGAAATCTAAAGATCCGGAACTTAAAATTCGCGCATGGATTCGTTCACTGTTTAATAACTCGGACTGTATCGATCGTATCTCAACGAATAAGGGGTCAAATTGATCGTCTGGACCTGCACTTTTTGTAAAAAAAAAAAACAACATAATTTCGGATCTTTCGGAATTTCGGAGTTAAAAAATTCCGAATTGTCTCAACGAATTCGGCGCTCGAATCTAGCCCCCGGAAACTCTGTATACGTATTAGGCGTATTGGAAATTCATCAGTTTTCTGTATAATGGTACAGAGACCGACCAAAATCGTCACGGTTAACTCTACCGTGAATCGAGGCGCGGCAGTAGGCAGCACTAGCACCGGCGTTATTTGCCGGAACAGGAATTACATTTGAACTGGTATTCATGTTCCTGCACATTATACGGAAGATGTGTGCGCACGTCCCTGTGTGTGTGCTTCGGGAACAAACCCAAACCAAACCAAACCGAACCAGACCAGACCAGACCAAACCAAACCAAACCAAACCAAACCAAACCAAACCAAACCGAACCAAACCAAACCAGGTTGTATCTGAACCCTACACTTGGCTCGTACGATTATTGTTCATCCGAGTGTGATTTAACTGAAACCGGGAGTAAATAGCTAGCAACGCGTGTCGAGAGATAACGTATAATTTAATCACCTGGCTTTGACCCTTCAACCGTTTTCGATTATAATCTAATTTTTTTTCTTTTTTCCATTTTCTTTTTTTTTTTTTTTTTTTTTTTTTTTCTGTTTCCTATTTCGAATCAAACCTTCTGTGTTTCTATAAAAATTATAGAGAAAAAAAAACTGGAAACTCTTTTCACTCCGTGATCTTCGCTCCTCTCTGTGTAACATATATATATAGCTGTTATAATAAACCGCGGCGGGTTATCCCGAGGGAATAAGATTCCCGTGTACAGATAAGACGGGGAATCGCAGGGATAGGAGCAGACGACGTGTCACCTTCTTTATTTCTCTCCTCATTACTTCTTAAATCTTGAAACAACCCGTGAAAAGAAAAAAAAAACAAAAAAAAAAAACAAAAAAAAAAGATACACCAAATTTAATATACTGTATGTAAACTATAGTTTTTCGTCGAGCTTCGGATTAGTCCTACGATCACACCGTATAGGTATAGCCCTATGTGACATTCGCAAGGTTGGATACGACCAGCCAAGTCCTGGGACTCAGAGGGGCCCGAGGGTCAGTGAGTAAACGAGACCTGGTCACTGGTCAGGGACATATTTACGATCCACTAAAAGTCCGGTTGATACCTGCAATACCTGTTATCGAAAACCCGAGTTTCGATCCAGGGCTAACAAATAACAAACTATACTATATATATATATAGCAGCTAGAACGTAGATGGAGGTGAAGCTCCCCTCGTATCTCGTATAGTTCTTCTCTACTATCGCGTCGCCGATAAATCTTAGGAGTAAAATTTATCTATCGGTTAGGTGAAAAGTAGAAGAGAGGTATTTTCCAACTTCTGACGTTTTTACTTTTCGCAAATATTCGAAACGTTTTTTTTTTTTTTTTTTTTTTTTATCATTTTTGTTTTTTATTTTTGGCTAGAGAATTTTTTTCTCCTTTTTATTTCTTCCGCTTCTTCTTCTTATTTTTCTTTTTCTTTTTTTTTTCTAAACTCGTCATCTATACCTTTTCTAAGTCTAGACTGCCGATGCAGCAAGAATCTTTCTCCTCCGTCCTGGCGAAAGACGCGATAAAAACTTAAAAAAAAAAAAAAAATAAAGAAGAAAGTTTTTCGCCTTGCGGTAAAAGATCGCCAACCCCTAACCCTCGCCCTAACCCTCATCTAACCCCCTCCCTAACAAACTAGAATTCGACAGAGTAGTTTTGTCTCACACTTAAAAGTATAACTTCGAAATTAAGTTGACCGCGGTTTTACTTTATCTTTATTTTTCTTTCTCCTTTTCCCTCATCTGGTATAAATTTTCAAACTCTCGATCTTTCCCTTCTTTTTCCTTTTTATTTTCTCCTCATTATTTTACAAGGATTTATAGGTATACCTGTATACTAAAAAGCTTCCCTATTATCTGTTTCTTTTAACTATTCTTGTCTTTTATTTTCTCTCTCTCTATGATTTATCCCTTATTTTTTTTTTTTTATTTTTTTTATTTTTTCCCTCGCGTCCGGGGAACGTCTTTTAGGTAATTTCCTTTGATTCTAGCTGATTGATTATTTTTACGTCCTGCCAGTTCTTCTCTTCTCTTCTCTTCTATTCTATTCTCTTCTCTTCTCCTCTCTTACCCCTCAGGGCAATAAGGTTTTTCTTCGACCGCATCTAGATCCGCATCAACTTTTCTCCGCCCTCGTTCACTCGCCGTGGCTATTCCGCGGGTCTTTCGACAAAGAAAGAGAAGGAAATTAATCCTATTTCCACCCTTCACTCGGATGCTTCCTGATCTACGGCATATCATCCCCGGCCTTTCCTCGCCAACTCCGAGGTTCGTTTTATTTTACTTTTTTTAATTTCATTTTTTTTTTCATTTTTTCATTTTTTCATTTTTTCATTTCTTCCCACGTTTCTCTTTCCCCACGATATATACATACAATTATACCGGCTGAAAAATCTGAGAAGGGGGATAATAAAAATAATAATAATAATAACAATAATAATAATAATCATAAGAAGATTAAAGGGATGAAAAAGTTCGTCAAATTATTAATCAGCTATTATGCAACGGTAGAGACACTTTGACGGAAAAATAATGAATATTCAAATAGAAGAATAAGAAGATTACTTATTCTTCGAAATATATACGTATACAAGAGAGAGAGAGAGAGAGAGAGAGAAGTTTCCAGAGATGCCCATTATTTAAACCTTTCGAAACGTGGGACAGGGAAAACTTTTACCCATATATATAATTCCCGACTTATACTTATATAAGTATATAGTTTTGAGTAGCAGATATTAGCCGATGAAGGAGAAGAAGGAGAAGAAGAAGAAGAAGAAGAAGAAGAAGAAGAAGAAGTAAAGTCTCTCGATAGTTTTTGTCATGATCCTCGTTAAAGAAGAAAATAATAAAAAAAACAAATTATATATGTATGTAAAAAGTAACGCGGTTCCCAGTTTATTTAACTGTCAAAAGAATTTATCCCCTGCCTTATTCTTTCCTTCTGAATTTATTTTTATTTATTTTTTTCTTCTCTCTATTTTTTTTCTCCTTCTTTTTCTTCTTCTTGTTTTATTTCTAAGTTGTGACAGAGACTTGACGGGGCACGTCTCCCTTTTTCCTTTCACATTACGGAACCCGATTTTCTGGTTTCTAACCATCTCTACCATCCACGATCCAGAATTCACCATCCACCATCCACCATCCACCATCGACTACCCATACCATCGCCTCACGTTGAGGGAGTGTGACGGGGGTTAGGGGCATCATCCACCCCTCTCACTGAACGGTTGAATTTATCGGACGATATCGGAAATTACTTTACTGGCCAACAATGGGGTTATATTTCGGAGGATCGGATACCAAACCGAGCGACCCAACATTCCCACAACCATCACCACCGCCAACGATCGACTCTAGGTATACCGTACAGATTTGCAATATTAATATTGCACTTTGCACCGCGGGGAGAGACTCCGGCAACATCGATCTAACGAGGAAAAAATTGAAAAAAATAAAATAAAAATAAAATGAAATAAAAAAAAAAAACAACAACAACAACAACAACAACGACAAGAAGAGAGAGGAAATCGCGCGGAATAATTAAAGAGAGTATATATCTTCTCTTATTCCGTTGCGTAAGAGTCGCGTTTTATCGGAGTAAATAAATTTGCGATGAAATTTAAAAAAAAAAAAAAAAACAAAAAAGAAAAAAAAATCTAGTGAAAAAATTTCTTTAATTTAATGTAACGTCGGATAGCTGTGCCTGTAAGAGGAGAAGAGTTTTGATGAATGGAATTTATGATGAGTGGTATATAAACGAACGAATATATAGGTACGGGGGAGGGTGGGGTGGGGTGTGGCGTGGGGTAGCGAGCATAAGCAAGCAACGAACCATACCAACGAGTAAATGGGTAATCAAACAAGGGGGCGATGAGAAACGGAACAAAGGTTGCCTCGAGCTCGTAACCCACTCTGACCTCGCAGCCAGTCATTTCTGGGCGAGAGTATTGAGGTCCGGAGGTAGAGTCGAAGGGGCTGCGGGGTTGCGACGGGGGTTAAACCAGCGAGTGGATACATACGTGTTGTACCTACCTACCTACCTAGGTATATATCCTGGGTAACGCGTACGGACCGAAAATCACCGGCGGCGTTTCCGTTCGAGGTGAAAACCGAGAACAGAACAGAATAGAACTGAACTGAACTGAACTGAACTGAACTGAACCAGATGCAAACTTGTCGGAATTATCTACTGTATACATCGCTTATATCTCTACCTATAGAAGATAAACTTTTCGTTTAGTTAAAGAGAAGAGGGAAATTATTTGAGGATAAGAAAAATTGCGGACGTAACTATAATAATAATAATAATAATAATAATAATAATTGCGCGATCAGAAAATTGATAGAGGGATGATAAAATTGTACGAATAAAATTATTCCGTCGTGAATTATTGTGTAATTCGCTGGTTGAGTAGGTAATCAGACGTTGGGCATGTAAAATGTGACGATTACGAAATTCTATTGTATCAGGAAATTTTAGAGGTAACTATAAGTTACGTGGAAGCAAGTCTTTATTTTTTCTGGAGAGATGAGATTGACGATGGTATAGGTATAAGAATAAAAATGAAAATAGGGAAAAAACCGGGTCGAAACTGCAGCGAATCTGAATATTACGGTTTTTTTGGAAGGGTTTTTACCCGGAAGTAGGAAAGGTTTCGTATGCGTTCGGGAAAACGAACCAATTAGTCTAACAACGCGAAATGTATGTATGGAGGAAAATGTGAGGGTATTAGGCGTAAGGCGATAGACGAGAGACGTAAGGCCCCCCTCGTTCATTGCTAATACTTAGGTACCATACCGCGGCGACCCGTAGCACATCTACTAGCGTCGCGAGGTCTGCACCAGGTATTCATTTGATAGCGTCTGGGAAATTCCGACAGAACTACCCGCTGCTACTAGAGCTACTACTTCGAGTTCGCTCCCTCGCGCCACGTTCAACGAATAGCCCACCTGTATGCACGTCGGGAAATAAGACCGGGTATTATTATACCGAGGAACGATAATAGCGGAAGAAATTTCCTGGATTGATTGAAAAAATGGAGGGAAAAAAAAACAAACATATGTAAGGAAAAGGTAGAAATTTTGGGAGAGGGGTATAAAAGATGAGAGGTATTGTTTTTGATTTTGTTGAAAAATAAGGATTCCGAATTTATAGATTTTCGTTTTTTTTTTTATATGTTTTGAATGAAGGAAATAGGAAAAATAAGATTCCGAGTCGGGGAAAATAGGTGTAGAAAAATCGGTAATAGAATTATTGTCAAAAGCAGTGGTCGGGCGTCGCGACGTCCCGTCCGAGTCCCCCGCAGCGTAGAAGCGAGGAGCGGTCGACCAACGCAATGCCTGCCAAACACGAGTTTGACTCAATCCCTAGGGCTAAAATCCAATGCTAACTTAATTAGAGTGAGAATTCTGTGGTAAGGGAGTAAGTGAAGAGTAAGGGAAGAGGAAAGGAGAGGAGAGGAGAGGAGAGGAGAGTAGGCGATCCTCATCCCTACTTTACGTCAAAAAAACTTATAATTGATGAATATGAACGGGAAATACGTGGGGTTGCCGAATCCGTCGAGACGTTTCGTCGATAATATTTCAATCGTTTTATACGAGGAACAGTAACGGGAATTTTCGTTATTATTTCTGTATTTTTAGAATTTTCTTTTTCGTTCGAGACTCGCTGATCAAATAATTGATATAAAATTTATTACAGTAGGTGTGTATATACAGAAGTCTCGTTTCGTTACAACAAAAACGTCGAATGATATTGATCAATGGAAATATTTATACGTTTTTATACGAAATGAAAACGTCGGTCGGTAAACGAGAGAAATAAAAGCTTTTTTCCCTCGCTATAAGGAGTGATACCGCATATTATATATCCCGACATTTTTCCCTTCAAGCCTATATATATAATACGTGGGCGTAATTTTCGGCAGAGAAATGATCCCTCGGTACCGAAGTACTTGCTTCTCGAAAATTCCTTTCAACTTTTCGGTATAAAAGAAAAACCTAAATGATTATTAACCCAACGATGTTGAGCTATATCTATATCCGTTGCCATATAGGTATACATACATATATGCCCGGGTCAAAAAGAGAAAAATAATTAAAAAAAAAAAAGAAAAAAAAAGAGACTCCTTGTGATGGTTACGGATGTATCCGTGAACTTTGTACAGAATTGATTCGCGGTCCTGTTTTCCTTTCTTTCTGATTTTGGGATTTAATTTTTGCATAAAATGAGACGATGGGAAAATTTTTCAATGATTTTCAGATATTTGAACGAGCGGTAGGTACTCGCCGCTGGGTGATATCGAGCGAATATTTCGAGAGGTCAACCACTTTCTTAAATTGCGTATATATATATATATATATATATATATATATATATATATATGTATGTGTGAATATAGGTATTTACCTACACGTATGCAGGTATATATACCTACGTAAACCTACACCAGATTTTCCCGAGGTCTCAACGATTTTCACGAAATTCATTAGGCTTAAGAGAGATTCCATTATACGAGAGAGATTTCAAAGATTTCTCCCTTTTCCTCCTTCCTTGCTCGTTCGCTTACTCGCTTAATGCTTCGGCGCAAACAAACGCGCGCGGATTTCTCAAACTTGAGAGATTTTTGCACACCCTTGTTTATTATTATTATTATTATTATTATTCTTATTGTTGTATAAAAATTACGGGGGTTATTATTTCACGGTTGTATGATTTTTTGGTTTCATTCTCTTCTTCTCTTCTTCTTCTTCGAATACGACGTGGAATGGGGTGGAAAAGAAAAGAAAACTGTTCGAACGTAATCGATAAAATTTCTCGTCGATGAAAAAAAAACAGAAAAAAAAAAAAAAACAACAAAACGAAACAAAGCCGAACATTTCTCTAACCCCAATTAGCTACCCCTTTTCCAGACTCTTTACCCCCATCGAAACTGTGAGCTACCCTATTTTCTATACCACATATATCTCTCGGCAGGGTTAAACCAACCCTCGCTTTGGTAATTGGTTAAATTGCCGAAACTTGCGTCAACCTCGACCCGGAGAACTGGCAGCCAGAAGCCAGGAGCCAGGAGCCAGGAGCCAGGAGACAGGAGCCAGGAGCATTTACCGTCATCAACGAACGACGCGACGAAGGAAAATTACGGGTGGTGTTGTTGGGGAAGATCAGCGTTTTAGTAGCAAAAAAAACCAAGCTTCTGGGTATAACGCTAACTACCAAGACGTGATCGGGGACATGGTTGAAGTTCCGAATTCGTCTGTGAAACGATTTAGAATTTTCGGTAAACGTTCGTGTTTCCGAATATATCGGAATTCGGAAAGATCCGAAAATCGACGTCATAAGTAATGAATAGAATTTTGAAACTTTTTTTTTTCAAAACGCGCATCAGCTTCTCGACGATCAATTTGACCCCTTATTGGCTTCGATATAGGATCGATACAGCCCGAGTTATTAAACACTGAACGAATACGTACGGAGATCTGTTTATAATAAAACGAAAGGACTGCAGACACACACACACACACGCGCGCGAGTAAAGTTGATTTGATTTTTAATTAAAATATGAAAAATGATGAGCATTATTACAGTTATTTATTATTATCATTATGCTATCATCCCTAATGGAAAAACGGACCATAAATCTGAGTGAGGTAAAAACGAATGAGCGTTTCGTTGCTCGCGGGTTTGAGAGCCCTGCAAGCCCGCAGTGGTATAAGGTTGAAGAGCTTATATTATACTGTGCGAAAGCGAAGCTTGATGTATATACCTACCTAAAGCCTGCGTATATGAATTTGTGTGTTTCTGTGAAACTAATTAATGTGCTCCAAAAAGTCATACCGCGATTATACCTACATACATCATTCGTGCTTTTACTTATTATACCCGGGCAGGTGTGTAATAAAAATAAATAAATAATGATTGACCAAGAAATAAACGAATGAATGAATGATGTTTTTTTTTCTTTTTCTTTTTCTTTTTCTTTTTCTCTTTCTACTTCTTTTCATTTCTTTTCTTTTCCATTTTTTTCATTCGTCATCTTTTCTTCCTCTTTCTCCGGTATTATATAATATATTCATTTCTAGTCAGGGATTAGGGATCCTTTTCGCATAGATATATGCTTTTATAGAGTAGAATTCACCGGTATATATAAGTATATATAGAATACGATATTTCCTGATAGTGAATAAAGCCCGCCTCTCCCCCTCAACGGAGAGAAGGGTGTATAATATATATATACCTCGTCGTTTTTGAAATCGATGTATATATATACATATATATATACATATAGATCTCATCGGAATAAGAATTGCGAGTGTGAAATATATTATATCTGATATAGGTTATAGAGTTAGGTTTAGGGTGTAGAGGTATATAGTAATAGTATATACATATATATATATGGTACCGAATCACCATCCTGAATTTTTTTTCTTTTTTTTTTTTCTCTTTTTTCTTTGTTCCTCTTACTCTATTTCTCACTTACCCCCTGCAGACACACACACACATGCAACCGAAAAATCGTTGGCTGAAATTTCTAAAAGCAAGTTATCCCTAGCGAGTCTACGTACGAAAGACCAAGGGCCAAGAACCAAGGACGAAGGACGAAAGACGCTTGGGAATCACGCGGTCACAACCCACCATCAATTTGAATAAAATAATATTATGGGGTATAAGGGAAGAAAATCTTTTTATCCCTATATGGTATATATATATATATATATATATATATATATATGTACATACATATGCGAAGAAGAAATTTTTCTCCATTTTGATTTTTTTTTTTTTTTATCTCTAGTTTTCTTTCTCTTTCATTTATATTGCCTGAAATAAAATCTACGGCTACGCGAAAAATATTTCGCAACTGAACAAACCATATAGCTATATATATAAATGCATTTAACAAAGAAAAAAAAAAAAAAAAAAAAAAGAAAAATAAAGAAGGGTTTTCTATTCGTATAGACGATTCGATGATGTGAAAGTAGAGCGGTGGTGGTAGTGGTGTGAATATAGATCGCGATATAGGTATACCATATACTACGTATGAATATACATATTCCATGGAAGAAAGTTAGAAAGCCAATAGGGTGTATAAGGGTGAAGGTGGAGGTGGAGTTGGAGGTGGCGTAGAATGAAGAGAGGATGAGAGTTGCCCAGGTGTAATTACAGTGAAATTGAATGTCTGAACCTTGGAGTAGTAAAAGTTTGGGGGGTCGGGGGCTTCGGGGGTGAAGCTAATCGCAGAATCCGTAACCCACCACCACCACCACCACCATCACCCACCTATATTTTCAAACTTAGGCCTATATACCTGTATATGTATACATTTCTATATATATATATATATATATATATATATATACGTATAGATATAGATATATACAGATAGATGCAAGAGGAGAGAACCGGCGATAGCAATAAGAGTAACGAAATCGAGCGAGGAATGGGATGGGAATGAAAATTGGAATGGGAATGAGTATACGGGGATGGGATGCGACGCAGACAAATTATACGGATCCCTTCTCTTCTCTGTAGCCGCAGTACCCAGTACCCAGTACCCAGTACCCAGTACCCAGTACCAGTAGCACCAGCCGGAGGCACTTGGCGGGGATGAATATGCAAAAATGTTTGCCGAGCTTCGCGGCGGCGAGGATTTGCATTATCGCAAGGTATGTTACATACCTACCTACCTATCTACCTATCCGCCTGCTTTGATACTACGAAAGTTAGTTAGGATTGGTAGAAGAAAAAAAAAAATTAGTATATACAACTTTTAACTATCTTTCGCATTTCTTATTAGCTACCTACGTTTATACATATAGCTATTTATTTATTTGGAAAAATTCAAGTTGTTCTATATCGGATAATAATAACGTTTTAATGAAATATATTTTCAATTATATTTTCAAATTTTAAAAATGTAATTAGACAAGTATTTTCATTATTTCTTTAATCTCTCTCTCTCTCTTTTGATTTCGTTGTCGTTATTTATCATAAGAATTGAATATCGCTAGATCTTGAAATAGAATTATTTGTCTCGAATTTAGTAACAAGACTATCTAATCATCTCCTTTTATCCCTTACTCGCTCTATGTCTCTCCCCTTTTACGGAATTAGTTTTGTACAACAATTATACTAACTCCATACGTATGTATGCATGGATGTATATATATATATATATAATATATACCCTTACACGTAGTTGGTTCAGTTAGTAGGCGCAGACGCGAACGTAGCGCAGATTCTCAAGCACGTATTTAATTAAATCATCCCCCGTAAATGCTAACGAGACACACTGTATGAGAACGACGTGTGCGTTGTCCTGTATATATATGCGAGTATAATACGTATATGTAATAACGTACCACGTTTCGCGTGTATATTATAATAGATCCGAAATTTCATTCGTATAATATGGAGGAAACGAAAAGACGATTTATTTCTTTCTCATCATTTTATCTCAATTTTTGGGTCAGTCGATTAAGCTTGAGAGATTAGACTGAAACAATCCTAAACTGAGTTTCAAATTGATATAAATCAGTGTAATTATTACACTGCGGGTCAAAGTGTGATGGAAGAGAAATTATTTCGTAAATTATGGAAACGAAGCTCTTTTTTTTTTTTTTTTTTTTTTTTTTTTTCGAAATAAAATAAATATACTTTAACATCCATAAATCCATGTATACATACAATATGTAGACGTATATACCTGTATATAATAACGAGGTAAAAATTTGTCCCAAGTGTACGTGCAGGTACGGTCCGCGACTAACTTTAGGCTTTGGATTAACCGTAATTTCTGGATTGTTGAGTAGGTATACATATACAAATGGTTTTGGTAGAGGGGAAGTAGGAAGAGGGATGTTGGCTTTAAACATCCCTCTAAAAGTCAAAACTAAGTGGTTGGTCGTCGCAGTAGCGGTAGCACCGGCACCAGCAGGATTCTCACGTATATACAGGTGTATATATATATATATATATATATATATATCTTTCATTTTTCATTTTTTTCTTTTCTTTTACTTTTTACCCTCGTTTTTCATCATCGAACCAAAGCGACGTGACGGTCTCTTAGTTATGAATTTTTGCCGCGCGTAAAAGACGACAAAACGCCGTCAAACAGATGCTTATAATCTCACTTTAAAAATCATAAATTTCAACAAAATTTAAGAAATTAAAATCGCGGTATATATATATATATATAACATGTATACGCCTATATATGTCTAAAGTAAAGATTTTTTTTTAACAAGAATTTAAGGGTCAAATATTTTTTCCAAAGCGTATATACAGCGCGTGTCTTTGTGTCAGTCGCGTTCCTTATTCTACATATATACACGTGTATATATATATATATAAATATGTATACATGACTATACTTTATACACGGCAAATATGTATACTATATATGTTTGTATAAGTATATACCAGTACACAGAGTGCTTAGAAAGATAAAAGGCTTCTACAGAAGCCCAGAGCAGTCTGCGCCTTTTATTTCTCACCTTTAGCTAGTAGAGACAAGCAGCCACCAGGCAGCCAGTCAGTCAGCCAGCCTCCAACCCCTCGATTACTTAAAGACTGTCTAGAGTCCTTGAAGAAGAAAAAAAAAAAAAAAAAAAAAAAAAAAAAAAGATGTAGAAAAACTCGTAGAAAATCGCGAATTATGGAAGGAAAAAAAAAAATTGAAAAAATAACGTAAAACCAGTTGCCGATAGAATATAAATTAATTGACTGATTGATGAATTCATGTATTCTGACCGGGGTCGGGTTGAACGTTCAGAATTCGTTTGAGACGATTTAGAATTTTCAGAAAAACGTTCGGGTTTAGAGAGACTTTGAAAATTTGTAACTTTGTAAACGCTTATTGTACCTATTATATTATATAGTATATACTATATATATATATACACTATAATATGAAGTTGTGAATAACGCGTGTGGTGTTTGGTCGACGTTAGTATAAAGGACGAAATGATCTACTAACTCGGCTTTCATCTGCCTTTGATTACTCCAACGCGTTTCGCCTTTCATCGTCAACCATAGAAACTTACGCGTACCTATATGTATACCTACACATATATATCATCTAAGTAAGTATAGGTGTGTGTATATATTTATATATATATAAGAGATTGATAAAGTTCATGGGGGTTACCGGGGGCGCGACACAGAATATTTTAGACAGTACAAGGCAGGGTAAACTGCCCGGAGCAAAGTGGGGGCGCCTCGGTTGAAAATTGATAAAGAGATTACTCTTTTTTTTTCTTGAAAAATGATTTTTATTTATTTATTTATTTATTTTTTTATATGAAAACAAAACAGAAAAATGTATTGTATATCCAAATGTATATATACGTAAGTGATATGGTTACATCTACAGTATCCGTATTCTTCTGGTAGAGCGGTGAGAGACGAAGAATTGAATGGGAAAAAATGAAAGAAAAAAAAAAAGGAAGTAAAACAAAAAAAATCTCCGCGAATAATTTCCATGAGCCGAAAATTTATTGCCGCTTAAGAAAAGGGGCGCGGTTCCCCCGGCGGGTTCCTGCGCACTGGGAAAAAACAAAAAAAACAAAAAAAACAAAAAAAAACGAAAAGATATCCCTAAAAGAGACTATATAAGGATTTTTTTTTTTTTTTCTTTTTTCGGATACTTTGGAAGTTTTCGCGAGAAAATCGAAGAAAAAAAAAAAGAAACTAAATCAGTGAACGAAGAAAGAGAAAACGAAAAAAGTGAGTAAAAATAGATCGGAAGTAAAGTAGAGGATTAAAGAAAAATCAGGGAATCTTATTTGATTGATTCGATCGTACTGATTTAATTATCGTTCGTGATCTTGTTAACGAAACTAAAAGTGCAGGTCGTTACCGGCGGTGAAGCTGGTGAAGTTAATTTTCTACTGATTTCAACTGACGCGCGATTTTATAGGAAAGAAGAGAAGTAAGGATCGGAAGAAAAGAGGCAAGGTAAAAGAGAAAAGAGGAAAGAGGAAAGAGGAAAGAGAAAACAGGGAAAGAGAAGAGAGGGTCGTCGCAAAGCCAAAGTGCCTGGGAGGGTTGCGCGTTTCTGTGAACCCCTCGCGATTCTCTCACCGGGATTATGTATGGTTAATTAGTAATGCGGATTTCGTAATTTTCGAAATTCAGTGCGTTTAATACTCGACTATTATGCTATAAAAACTAAAAGACTGAAAAAAAAAAAAGAAAAAAAAAGAAAATATGAAAACTGTACGAAAGTAATAAATAATTCAATACAATGTACAAATGATGAGAAAAAGAAAAAAAAAGAAAAAAAGAAACGTGAAGGAGAAATAATTTGTTCAATCTAAAAACTACCCTTCATGGTTTTCATTCCCTCTCATTTCATCCCTCCCTCCCTCCCACGCCGCGTACCCTCTCGTTTCCTAATTTTCAACGTTACATCCAAATTGTACCTTGTCCTGAATTCAGGTATCATTCATTATTCATCATTTATTTCTTGGCAGGTATATGCGTATGAGTATGTATGCGTGTATATATATATATATATATATATGCCGGAATACATCGACCTCTGGTTCTCCGTTTGAGGGTAGAAAAAAAGGAGGAATAAAAACAGAAAAAAAGAGATTCCCCGGTACAAAGAGAAAAGAAGAAAGGAATATCGTAAGAAGAGTATATAAGAAAAGGAAGACGAAGTAAGAGAAAAACAAGGTAAAAAATAAAAATGCCGCGAGGATCGAGGGTCTCGAGATTTTTGACTTTTTCTGAATATATTTCAATCCCCTGTCCGAAAAAAAAAAGGAAAAAACAAAAAAACACAAAAACACGATATTTATTATTTAATTATTTATTAATAATGAAGAAAATTAATCAGCTCGCTCATGTCTCGTTGGTTTTATGGTTGTTTTGCCTCTCGGCGGTGCCCCGGCGCCCCCGGCGCTTCGCGTAAGTATATATAGGTATAGATCTCTAGGTATAGACATAGGTATATGGTTTAAAGGTTACTAAATTTAAACTACAGTTTGTCGGAGGTTGTTTTTCGGGGGGGGGGGGGGGGGGGGGATCATCGCGCGCGTTCTGAACGGATGAGGTAACCTTCCTTCTTTCAAAGCCTAACGTAACGTAAAGTAAAGTAAAGGAAATTTAATTGAATAAATAATCTCTCGAGTTTTCAGACCCTAAGTTGACCCTCGAAACCAACCGCCCGATGCTTGGCGACCCCTGACCCCTGACCCCCCCCCCCCCCCCCCCCCCTGCGACCTGGTCCGTCTCGTCGTAAGGTATTTCTTCGCGAAGGATATATATATAATCCTCTGTGAGGGAATTTGGAGAAAAAAAAAAGGAAGAGAAAAAAAAAAAAAAAAAAAAAACCCGTTGGAGTCACGCGGACTGGATAACGAAGAAGAGAATGAAAGAAAAAAAAAAATAATAATGATAATAATAACAATCGATAATAATTAACACAGAGGTACGGGGCGCGGGGTAGGCGAGGGGATGATCGTATATCTGCATGACAAAGGAATCAAAAATGTCGACTAATTTAATCTGACTGTGGGGAGAAATAAGAAAAAAAAAAAAAACGAAAAAGGTAAAAAAAAAAAAAAAATTGTTCCACCCGAAACAAGGCCTTTGATCAAAACGATCAAAGGTTTCGACCACGTGTAGAAAAAAAAAAAAAAAAAAAAAAAACAGAAATGACAAAGAGAAAAAGAGAAAAGAATAAATGAAAATTGGCGATGATAAAAACGAACCCGTGTTATATATCTATTGATATTTGTTGTTTTTTTTTTTTTTTTTTTTTTTTTTTTTTTTAATGGATGCGATAAGAAGAAAAACGAACCTAAATTAATAATTTCGCATAGCAGATTTGTATAATAATGTTAGTATAAAGTTTATATATATATATATATATATATATATATATATATATGTATGTATATGAATATATAGATAATATAGATCCGGATATAGACTGACCGGATAAAAGCTTTATAGATATAATACATAGGGATATACGTAGTACGTACATATGTACGTAAGGAAGAGGAAGAGGAGGAGGAGGAGGAGGAGGAGAAAGAAGTATACGAAGAAGAAGAAGAAGAAGAAGAAGCGGACCAGCCGACCAAGCTAAAGCCAAAAGTGGTCCCCCGTCTGCTCTCCGGTGTCTGTACTACTACCACTGTATACTTTTCCCAAGATAAGATATTGATTGCGTAATTTTACGCTAACCGCCGATACGCTTTGCCTCCGCGATAATTACAGGTAGGCCGCAACGGTATACTAGAAACTTATATACATTTACATATATATGTATATACCTATGCCTATATAAAATCGCGCCGTTTGCTTATACCGAAATTCGCTCGTCTGTAGAAAAAGAGAAATTGTTACATGATTACAGTTGTGTATATATATATATATATACATAATGGTATATACTTGTGTGTAATATATTCAAATAATGATAATAATAATGATGATGACGGTATTACCTATAAATGTGCGGTAAAGTTTTCCGTGGAATTTGAAAGAGAAGAAGAAAAAAAAAAAAAAAAGGACCCAACTTTTTAACAAAAGAGGCAAATAAAGCCCCCTCCGTTTTTATCTCCTTAGAGAAGAAGGTAATTAAAAAAATTTCAGTTTACCCTGAGTTGGGTAGGTGGGTGGGTAGGTAGGTATATGTACGTTTCATCAATTTATACTCTAATCTGGACAAATCTTACTTCAAATATATGTTCAACTATACAGTATAATAAACGTGGTAATAAAGTATAAAGAATGAGAACGAGAAGCTGGAAAGCTGTTCGGATCCACGTGAAGAAAGGAAAGGAAAAAATAATTGATAATAATTAAAAATCCTCGGATTGACTGATGGCTATTATGAAAAAAAAATATAGATTATAAAAATGGTCTGAAAATTGGACTAAATTAACGAATAGAAAATTAATTGGGGGGGCAGTGAAAAAAACATACGTATAGTTATGGTTAATTTTTTTTTTTTTTTTTTTTTTTTTTTACGTGGAAAATCAGAGTCTGTGTAAAATCTACGCTCTTATATTATATAGTAGCCAGGTAAAGAGGTATAAATATGTATGAATAAAAATATTTAATATATAAATATATATATATATATATATATATATATGTAGTATAGAGATGAGAAAATCTACTCACGTTTATATTAAAGCTGGATATAATGATTCGACGTTGAATATTGAATCGAATTTCCGTCTCGTTAGTCTGTAGCGTAAGTAATGACAATAGCTGGTTTCTTCATTTTCAAATATCCACAATATAATAATTTCAACATAAACGCATCCTAACTCATCGCGTATTATACTATACAAACGAATTTATTTTATTATTGTTTTCAACATATCGAAGCTACGATTAAACAACGATAATGTCAACGAATTAACATATAATAACGACAATATAACAATGATCGTATTTTTCACTATGCAATGATATTATTATTATTCTGACCTGAGAAATAACGTAAACATTGTGCAACGAACGAATAATAAATAGAATAATAAATATACAACAACAATTCGCGCGTATATTTACACGCAGATTTCTCTATCTCTCTCTCTCTCTCTATCTCTCTCTCTTTTTTCTAAGCTAAAATTATTACGGCGTTAGAAAATTTTCCCGAAATTTTTTAGCTATTTGTAATTATTATTATTATTATTATTATTATTATTATTATTATTAACGACGTACGACGCGTTTATCACGCAGGCGTGTATCTAATACGTGAAATTTATCTAAACGCAGAGGTTTTCTTTTTTTCTTTTTTTTTTTTTTTTTTTTTACGGTGTATCGTATTTACGGTTAGATTTTATGGTACACGGGCGTTTTCTCCTCTAGCCACCCTCGCCGTCAGAGGGCGCACGACCGACTGATGCCGGCCTAGCGAACTCTGGAACTCTGGATATAGGAGGGTGTAGCTCCGGCGCGGCGGCGAAACCTCCCGTTTCGCGACAGAGGGTGCGAGAGGGCGAAAACGAGGGTCGTACTCGCCTCGTACCCCACCCATACCTCGACCGGTTTGTTCTCTTCGCGGAAGGGAGAGGAGGGACGTTGCGTGGGCGATGAAGAGAGAGAGAGAGAGAGAGAGAGAAAGCTGGAATATAGCTACGGGCGTGTTGTGCATATATATATGTATAGAGAGAGAGGTGAATTATTAGCGAATTTCATTTTTGTTTGTTCTTTTTCTTTTTCTGTTTTTTTTTTTCGTACTTTGAAAAAAAAAAGTTTAGCCGTACGAATTTTTTTTTTCTTCTTTTTTTCCGCTTATTTCTTAATTACACCTATACCGATGAATTTTGTAACGTTTCGAGGAAAGTTTATTGTTATTTTGTACTATGTCAGGGTGATTCTATGGGAGGCTGAGAATGGGATATAAATTAATAGAAAATTACAAATATGTATATATATACAGATTGCGGGGATAGGGAAAATCTGATAACGTTAAAACGCGGGAGTGTGGAAAATCAGTGAAATCTTTGAAATCTTGAAATCCTTTGTATACAGAGCGTTAGAATAAGAGGAGGAGGATGAAGAGATGGTTTGGGTAGAATAGGGTGGCGAGACCACCCCTGGAGTTTACTTTTCTTCCGAGACAACACGCACAGAGTCGCCTCTTTTTAGTCATAATTCAAGCATTATAAGTAAGAAGTGTCCTTTCGTGTTTAAACGTGTTCTAAAATTGTTTTAAATAAAGTCATTCTTTGACACGAGTAGGTAAGGATTTGGCAAATAAAATTACCGCGTAACGAGCTCGTTATTTTATAATATATCCGAAGAATCAGTAACGTTGATAAATAAAAAAGAAAACGATATTTCAATTACGATTCGAATAATATGTATTCAATTATATGTATCAAAAATTCGGAACGAATCGATTATCAATTTACGTACTAATCGTTAATCGTTTCGAAAAAAGAAAAAATGAAGACAAAAGAAGGAAATACATCGCGTGTCTAATGGAGTGAGATCGTAATTTTTTTTTTCTTCTTCTTTTACGCCGTGATTCGCTTCGAAAATTAAGAATTTGAAAACCTAAAGGCAAAAGCCGATTTTCGATTTAAACTTTTTTCGACATATTTTTCAGTGTTTCGAGTTAATGAATGGGAAATAAATTGTACTACCTTTTGATTTTCAAATATCAATATATAAATATGTGTATTTATTTACATATGGATGTAAATTTCGGCCAATATGAAAATATAGTTTAAATTTTAAAATAAAAATTGCGAGTACGACGACCACCCTACGTATATGTACCTGAAATAAATGAACCTCGTAAAGTAAACCGCGTCTGCGTTAGGTACAGGGTGTGAGGTTAAGGTGTTTGCTATACGCAGACGGAAATCCCCAAAGCGATGATTCTTAGCCCTCCCCCTTTACCCCCCCAGTAGACCGATCATTATTTTAACGGTACATAATCAGGGGCACGGGACTCCCTAATTATAACCACCTTAATATTCCTTTGTCCCGGCGTACCTACCTCACCCTCCTTTTCTCACTCTCCCTCTCTTCCTCTCTCCCTCTCTCTCTCTCTCTCTCTCTTCTTCTCTCGCTCGCCGTTTTCGTGTGAAATCGAATATTCACCCTGCAAGCGTAAATATCAAGAGCCCTAGCTACTACACTGACTGCATATTACGATAAGGGATGGACGAGGAGGTTCGAAATAGAGAAGAGAGAGAGAGAGAGAGGGAAAGATATAAGGGAGGTTTTTACCTTTCTAGGGTGTAAAAAATTAATCATTACGATGATAAATGCGTTTCTGCTTCTGTTGCTGCTGCTGCTGCTGCTGCTGTTGCTGCAGTTGATGGAAATCGATGAATGATGATCGAGTGTAAAACAAAAAAGATGAAGAATTTTTACATTCTTATTCTAATGGGTCCTCCTTGTTGTTGTTGTTGTTGTTTATTTTTTTTTTTTTCTTCTTTCTATTCGATATGTCGATGCTGAAAAAAAAATTGAAAGAAAATAATAATAATAATAACAACAACATATCTTCGCTCTACTCCCGCGACTTGAGAATGACGAGGAAATAGAGGGTTTTCGGAGGCTGCATGAATATAAATCTAAATACCAACCCCTAACTACCTCTAAAGATGTGTAGAAAAAAAAAAGAAAAAGAAAAAAGTAAAATGGAAAGAAGAGCGGAACGTTTGAACCGGTGCAACGAGACACACACTCTCGTTCTAAAGTTCCATTTTTTTTTTTCTTCCTTTCTTTCTTCCCTTTTTTTTTTTCCCCTTTTTCTTACTTATTCTTTCTCTTTTGCCTGGAAAGATAGTACGGGAGTAGTCACTGTCGTCGTCGTAGTTTATTCACTAGCTCACTTCCCTTTTTTTCTTGTTTTTTTTTTTTTCTCATTTTTCTCGTTTTTCTCGTTTTTTTTTTTTCCTCTCTTTTTTCCGCTTCCTCTTCCTGTTCTTCTCTTCCTCAATCCTTATCCTCCCTTATGCATAGCTGTGCCTCTAACCTGACCCCGTGACCCTAAATCCAACGACAAACTACGTACTCAAGTTATGCTGAGCCCCGGTACGAATACGTCGACGACGACATAGGCTCTTCACTCGGAACTGCTTTCTCTCTACGAGTCGATTCTTCCTCTACTTCTTCTTCTTCTTCTTTTTCTTCGGATAATACGACGACGGAAATTTCAAATCAAAGAAAGAAGAAAAAATGACGACGAAGAAACGAGAGTACGTAGTACGTATTTTTGAAAATTTCTTGCCATTATATATTCCATACAATTTCTTGGCGATTTTAATCCAATTTTTTTATTCTTTCGTACGGGGTTTTATTAAATTTTCATGGAATTCGAGGAGAATTCATGATGATAAAGCATTGACGCGGGTATATTTTATTGAATTTCAAGATATTTTATATGGGATTTAAAAGACCAGAGAGATTTCGAGATACTGGTTGCGGTTGTGGCGGTGGTGGCGGTGGCGGTAGTGGTGTCTGACCCTTGCCGTTGTACATAATGGAAAAATTTTGCTCCGCCACCTCGTACCTATACCTACACACCTACGTCCTACGTACTGGTGAACCGAATCCGTCTGCAGGGACGTCGAGATAGCTTTTGATATATCGTTGTCGTGTCAATAAGGGCCGAGAGTATTGGGCAAATTGCCGTTTGATGAGAGCGTGTCTTCGTGGAGCAGCTAAAGCCCGGAGGCTGGAGGCTGGAGGAACCCGGGTCGCCAGCTACCAGCTTCTTCCTCTTTTTGTTGTTCTTATTTTTATTCTCTTCATCTTCTATCTGAAAGGAATTTAATGGTTCTTCTTGACGCCCCCGAAGTTCAACGTAAATGGTAAACATATTTATTTCATGTTATTTACGAGATACCTTATACCTACTACGCCTTTCGAAACGCTCTTTTTCCTTCTATTTTCGTCCACTCCGCACCCATCGATCTCTCAACCTTATTCCTCCGTTCATCTGGATCAGATCTCTCCGACTCGTCCAGCTTTACGCTACGTACAAATATATACTTCTATGTATCTACACGTAGGCAATATCTTTATACACATATATACCTATATACCTATATACGTATACGGAAACTGACGTTATATATAATTCTATACACTCTAAACTAGAGTAAAGTCAAGCGAAGTGAAGTGGAGTGGAGTGAAGTGAAACGGCGATAGAGCGATAAATTGAAGAAACGCAAGAGAAATATCCTGTCCAATAGAATTGACCAGCTTCTCCAAAGCGTTCATCTCTCCGCGTATAGATTACACCTTTTAGACCGACCCAGTCAGTCGCAGAAACGGATTATAGATCAACGTCTATTTATATCAAGAGGTAATAACCTTTTTATACAAGGCTAGAAATATGGATTGAAATATCGCAACGTATGATCGATTAACATCTTCCCTGAGAAAAACCGCGGCGATTTTCAATCAGCGAAATTTTCGTGGGAGAAGCGCTTTTCAAATTAGAGAGATTCGAAGTTTGGACCAATCAAGACTCGCGCGTGACCGCAGCGCTAACTAGCGGCGTTCCACGGCGGCGCGACCGTTACTTTCAAACTTAAAATCGCTCTAATTCCTGGTGTATTCACCCCTCGATTTTTTCGCTCAGATAAATTCGTCCCGGTTTTTCAAGCCGCGTTGAATCCGCGATAGAAAAATTGAGATATGAGTGGCTGGGGTTCAACCCGTGTATATGTATGTATACATGTCTTTGTCCGTCGAGTCCTGTCTCTTCGAAAATATATGATTTTATTATGCGCCGGCACTTTGCTCTCACTCACTATCTGCCTCACCCAACGCTCCAGCATTCACTCATTTCATTTCGTCTTTTTGTTCGTTCGTTTGGTTTTTTTTTTTTTTTCTTTTTTTTTTTTTTAACTTTTTTCTTTTATATCCTTTTTTCGCTTTCTTCTCTTCTTCCTTTCTATATATATATATATATATATATATATATATATATGTATCAGCAGTTATACGGTACTACTGAGCTGTTTAGCAGCAGCCCTCAGGGAATACCATCGAAAGTGTCCCATTATATCTCTCTGATGTCAGAAACGTTAACAGATAGGCGTGGTGACGAACAATGGGATAAAGGTTCTGTGGGGATTATTTCCCGTTTCAATTTTCGAGTTCGATCCAACGCTTTAATACTATGGTACTACATCGGTTGATTATACGAGGTATTTATATTTTTTTTTTCATTTATTTATTGAATCGTTTTCCTTCTTATTTTTATTTTATTTTTTTTTATTATCCGCGAAACCGCGAATTAAATATCTCACCTATTTTATTACGTGTATGGGTATCCTATCTTTACCGCTGTATATACATAGTATATCCCATTTAAAAAAATAGTTGATGATGTTGACTTTGGCTATATGTTATATATATATATATATATACGTTGTTGTTTTCTTGTGTGCTTTCCATTTACCACAAAGCGAGACAAAACTGGTACGGGAGAGAAGAAACGCCGGAGGATTTGCCGGGCGGAAATTAGAGCGGGAGACTCTACGAGCCCCGTATTTCCGGTCGCGAAATATTTCGTGTCGTCCTCGTATATATATATATATATATATATATATATATATATATATATGCGCATGTATCTATATGTACGTAGGTAGGATATAGGTAGGTACGAAAACCCGAGCCATGAAATATTGAGGGTTGTAATAAAACAGGACCTTTACGCACACAGATCTACGCCTTCGCACGAGACACACGCAATTTTTTTTTACTTCCTTTTTTTTTTTTTTTTATTCAAAAAAGCACATTTTAGACGATCATTTCTTTCCCCTTGAAGAAAAAATTCTCACTTCTTCGTTAAATTCGAAATAATTTATTCAATTTCTTTCAGTTTCTTATATATATATATATATAGCTTCCCCGATATTCGCGGTCTTGCTTAAGGTTCTCATTAGGCTTGGAATTACAATCCATGTTGTTGGACGTGACGTAGAATCACCTATACATATATATATATACATATATATATATATATACGTATGTCTAAACTAGCGTTGGAGTACAATTCATACGTTCTCAGAGTAACCAAGCAGCAGCTTCTCTCCTCGCACACGGACTGCAATTAAGAAACTCTCATCTAGAGTCTTGCAGGTACCATAATACATATATATATATGAACGTATGACGTATATATGTATATATAGGTACATAAGGTAGTGAGATATATACATATAACGGCCATTCCAACTCTATGCGAGAGCTAATAGACTCCCATATCCCGTTCCTCCGGCTCATCCGAGACGTAAGTCGTTGCTATCTGGCTTGCAAGGATTTTTTTCCTTTACTCGCGAATATCGATTTCGTGAAAAATTTCATCTAGGTGTACGTCATTGCAGATTCAATATCTACTGTCTCCTATAAACTTGGCGACAGGTCTAAGGGTTGTAAAAAAAAAAACGCAATCAGAAGTACGCCGTTCCCCTTTATTTCCCCCCTGTACTCCCCTGCTTCATAAAAAAAATAGGAAAAGAGGATATAGGAACAGATTCCTTTCTGGTTATTTTCTCTTCCTCTTCTTTTTTTTTTTTTTACACAAATATTTATGTCTAAACAAAATCAAAGATTTAGAACTTTTTCGTTTTTAGAAAGTTTCGATCAAATATCCGTCATCGGTATATACCTAACTGCTGTACCTAATTCTGGACGCAATTAGTTGATTAATTTTGTGGCCAAAGCACTTTCGCCGGTACACCGTACGTGGTACGTATAGTACCTTCTCTACTCACACCAGATTCCTCGCTGCTAAAATCAAAGCACTGTAAATCGTGGAGAGGAAAACGTTTTTAGTCGTAATATCTAGCTTCCAAAGCGACGCACCTAGACTGAAAATTAGTAAATATAGTGAATAGGATCCGCTACTCTATTCCAGCCTAGTTGGTATATGGAATCTGCATCCTAAAGCTGGTTTTTGTAAGTTCCTTTTCTACTCGAACATTGTTCGTTCGATTTTTTTACTCGTTTTTTAATTCATTTTCTATTCGATGTGGGAAGTAGAGAATAATACGAATGATGAATGAAATTAGATAGAGGTAAAGAATAGAAAGGAGATGAGGAAAAAAAATTGGAATCTGAGTGCAAGATCGGAATACATAAACCCGGCGCGGGGGCACCACTCTGCGTATACCTCGTTGAGAAAATCATGGGACCAAAGGAAGGAATGCCGTGGGTATTTTCGGTAGGATCTTGAATTTGGTACGTCGTTTTGAAGTGTTATAACGACCGGGGTAAGCACTCGAGTAGAAGAAAACGCCGCCTCTTCTCGCTCAGGGATCTGATTGCTGCAGTCAGAAGAGCGTATATAAGGTAAAAGCGTTTGTTTTGCCGTTAGGAGGTCGGGGTGTAGACTTTGATCGCTCCTGTCAACACCTTGGAGAAATATTCCCCTCCGAATAGAAATAGGAATAAAAAGTAAATGAAATAAAAAAGAGTAAAATAAAGTAAAATGAAATATTATGGAATAATAAGTAAAGAGAGAAAAAGGTGATGATCTTACGGATGGATTATACTATACTGTTATGTATTAGAGGTGTAGGTACACTAAAATTGCGACTTCGAATTACCTCCTAACGCTTTCGAAACACGCAAATTTCATTTCCGTTCAATTTCCGGGGCTAAATGTACTTCTGATATATACGATTCTTCAACGTATTTAGAGTATCGTCTCACTGCTCGTGTATATAAAATGATAAGATGACGATATTACGCGCGAATATAATAACGAACCGAATTTTTCAACTTTCTTATTTTTCAACTTTGACCACTAACACGAAAACTACCCTCTACCAACCCTTTCGAGAATCCTAATGCTCGAACGAGACTAACTCCTCCCTCAATGTCTTGAACAATCCTGTATCCCCCGCGAGCAATTTCTCCAACAAAATCCAAATCAGTTGAACACGATCTGTGCGGTTGTAGTTGTACTAAACGGTCGCACCGTACTCTGCACCCTGTAGGCTGTACCTCTATGTCTTGAACAGATCTGTAAACTCCGAGAGTACTTCAAGTATTCGCTAAATCATACTCTCGTCACTTCTCTCGGCGATAAACTTAATTCACTTGATGTAAATATTTGAAGTTTGTAAAATATACTGTGAAATAGTAACAAGGCATTGGTTCCTGTGTTCAACAGCTAATCGTTTACAGCTTTTAATTAGAATTTTAGAAGTTCATCAAAAGCGTTTCAGACCAATCAAAATAAGTCTGCCGCGTATACGTTAACATATATACTATAATTATAATTTAGCGTATCTCAGAATAGGAGGACGACGTCGACGAATTTCTTAATTACCCGTCATCAAAGTATATATACGAAGAAAGTTTCCTTATATCTATATATACATATACAATATTATATTAATTTATATACCTGCAGCTGGTCCTAATTTTGAAAATGTCAGAAGCCTCTGAGCCCCTCGCTCTTTCCTCAGTCTCTCTCTCTCACGCTGACTCGCAGTAAACCAGAAAAGGTCAAATGTCAGCATATAGTATATATTTGCCCATGTATTTATTGCGAACTGTTAAACCCCGTCAAAAACAGCATATTCTACCTTTACTCGCGGCTTTATCATGTTTCAGGTAATTAGGTATGGTAGGTATAATTAATATAATAATTAAAAATCAACCTAGAGGTAAAAATTCAATATATAGTATTTAGCTACGAAAAATAATAATTGAAAAATGACGAAAAATTTCAAATCAGGTGAAAAACGTTTGGGACAAATCGAGGCTAATTTATTTCGTCGAAATGTATACGTGGCTCTTATTATAATCCCTAGCGTTTAGAACGCATACGTGTATATATATATATATGGGTGTACACTCGAAATAATCCATATACCCTCTAATCGTAAGTAGAAGAAAGATCTCTTTGTTCCCCGGAAGACGTGGAAAGGAAGGGGAGTATAGCGTGTCGTAGCAGCGTCTTTGTATCATTCCGCAAGGAAAGAAAGAAGCAATGGCAGAAAGCGATTCGCGACTGGAGGAGTCGGTTCTCTGATACAAAGGTATGTGTATGTATGAATGTATGTGTATACACGTATATTTATATACATGTATCCGAATCGTTAGACGAAAGCGCTTAGGGACTGACAATGAGAGAATAGAAGGAAAGGAGAGCGGGTATTAAGCCGTTGAAGAAGAACTAAGGATCTCGTCATCTCGAAAATTGGGGATCGGAGTCGGAATAGGAGCGTCGCTGCTCCACTGGCATTTGATCATCTGTACCTTTGGTCTATAATATGAAATATGTGGAGTTTAACTCCTCGGCGGACACTTGACAGCTTCTACGAGTTAAATGAAATTCCCTTGATTCCGGGAAAATACCTTCATAACAACTAACTCGCGGTTATCTGACATCTAGCAGACCTATACCTCGAGCCACGGGGTTTAAACTTTAAAGCGGAAAGCTCGCGGCTTTGTTATATGTATTATAGGTATTCATGACGTCATATATGTACGTGAAGCTTTTGGAATTAAATATTTTACGGAGAGATACGACCTTCCGTTTTCGGTTGTTAAATCAATCGTTTTTTAAGTTTTTTCCAAAAATTTTATGTCTATTTCTATAAATGTTAATAATTAGTTAGTTATTATTATTTATATAAATCATGTCTATTTCTATAAATGCTAATAATTAGTTAGTTATTATTATTTATAGTTTTCGAAAACGCGGGGGATAACTGGTGTTAATTAAATTATTAACTAATTTATTAACGTTCCGCAGCTGCTGCTTCGTACCCAGCGATAATATCGGTACGGATTTTAAATTATACGGTGAATAAATTCATATTTTTATAATAATTAAAATTGTTAAAAAATTGGGTCAGGTTGTCGATAAAGAAAAACACACATACGTAATCGCAGTGTAAAGATTTTTCGAAAATTCGTATATAATTTTAATATAACAATCGTATTTTTTGGTTTTCAATAATTGTAACAATATTCCTCGTCGTCAACGTCTTTGTCATTTTTTTAGAATCTCAAATATCAATTTACCTAATTAAAATTTCGATATTTCAGCGATAAAAAAAAATACTATTTCGAACTTCGATTTTTCTCATTATAAAAATTGTGAATCCCAACAAACTGATTATTCCAATTCTTTCCCCGTCTTTTGATTTACATAATTTTTCATCGAGACAAAAACATCGTAGAGTTCTCATTATTCCCAGCATTCGTGGGGCAAAGGATAATCGGCTGTATAACGAACGTACGCCAATCCGCTGGGAAGATTTACACGTCTAATACCTCGAGGAAATAGTCGAGCTTCGTCGATCGCCGGTACATCAGGTTGAAGCAGGAGATCTTCCCCCATCTGTAAAATATCCTACGATATAAACGAAGCATCTGCGGCTACATTTTTACTCTGTTATTTCCATTTCTTCATTTCAATTTGGTCATTTTTTCTTTTTAAACTTCCTTCGAAGTCCTTAGATATAAAAAACGTCCTTTAATAACTAAAAATTCACCGTCCAATCTACAGGCGTAGCAACTGCCCTATCGTCCGCTCGGTGCATGGAATCTATAACGCGGAGTACTTCGCTGTAACGGAAGCACAAATGAAAAATGAATGAAAATAATGATTGGAAGTGATCGAATGTGGAAAAACTTCAGTCGATTTATTCGGCATACTCGACATTGCGGCCAGTAGAATCAGGGTATAGCATAGAAAGTCTGAGAGTTTTATCTGGTCCGATAAGGTAAAGAGCTCGGACTCCTCTAGTGTCCGGATCTCTCATATCAGTCATGTCCAAACGTTCGGCGATGACTCTGGTCTCATCGCCGATAACTGGATAAGGAAAATCCTGGGGGATGCTACCGTATTGCGATTGTATGTCCTGGAAAGAGAGAGAGATCGTGAGTTGAGTTTTTACCCTATGTACTTTCGAGCTGTATACCTTTATCCAGGCATTGTGTCTAGCTACGGAATCGCAAGAGTGTCCAAGTAGAAGAACGCCACGGGCATTAAACTCCGAAGTTTTTTCAGCTATCCGACCAAGTTCGGTTGTGCAAACTGGAGTGAAGTCTGCGGGGTGGGAAAATAGCATTACCCATCTGAAAGGATCGATTTACTGGGTGGAACAAAAGGAGAAAAGAAAAATCGAGGAGCCGGATTCTTCGATCTGATCGATAAGATTTTTCCTTATCCTTTTATTTGGAATAATCATTTCAAGGCACACATATATTCCAATAATCTCAAACATGAATAAAGACGAAAAGAAGGATAACGAGTTTTCCTTGAAGCCATAATTTTAAATGGAAATCGAGTCGACACTGAATAATTTCGTCAGGTTTTTCCTCGTTGTATCTTATCTCTGTTATCACGATTTGATGGAAATAAATGAAACTATGATATGCAATAGTGTTACCACGGTAGATAATCATTGTTCTAGAATATCTCGCATGAATTATTACAAAGGAGACAATGAGAGAGAGAGAGAGAGAGAGAGAGAAGATAAAGGGAGTATTAATTACGCTAAAACTGATACGATCGCTAATCACCGTGAGTTATGCGTAGTGCAAGGCAACGCATATATGCGTGTAATGCAACGTATTTATATGACATAGAGAATTTAATACGATAATTAATACTTACGATGTTCCGGCCCATTCGTGGAACTTTATTTTTCCCTTGGTTGTATCAGCTGTAAAATTTGGTATCGGTGTTCCGAGTCGCATTTTGCGATCTGTACTTTGACTCGAGGAAAACACCGATGCACTTGCATCAAAGCCAGACTAAACTAGACTGGTTTTACGACCCGTGGTCGTGGACCGTGTTGTGGGCGCCTGGTGGCGGCAACCAGAGGAGCGATTTTTTAAGAGCGAAATACCACGCGGTTCAAAGATCTTTTAATTTCCTCGTAAATGTACTAAAAAGTTGAGACTCCTTTTCATCTACGATGATTCATCGCGATATTAAATAAAATCCAAAAAACAAAGAGCAAAAAACGCGAACTGATTATCGAAAACTAACAAGCTATTTGACTCATTGTCAAAGTGGTCAGTACAGTCATCTTGGTTTTCCGCTCGCTCTTAAGTCGACGATTTTCCACCGGCTCGTATCATCACGCTTTCTGCCTAACATCTGTAAAAGGTATCTATTTCCCAGGCCGATAAAAGGTCGGCTGAATTAATACGACCTGATTTTTATCATTTATATCCGATTTGTTATAAATACGTAATCACTTAGGTGTGTAGATATACATACGTACTCAATATGTCAACGATCAATACCGCCGTCGACGCACATGGTAAAGACCTGTGCTTTTCTTAATAGAATAAAAACCGTCAACCCGATCGCTCACTCGTAAAAGAATACCGCGATTCAATGATAGATTCCATCGCCCTAGTCGCTAAAAGTCAACACGTACTAGAGAAATGAATAAATTGTATGAAAGAATGGATATCGCAGTACTGATTGACGCTTGGTTTCTGTTTTAGTTGATGCCGAGCGTCAGTCGGTCAGAATAATGTCAACTTTCCTTGGCCTGATAGACGAGATCCCAGGAATATCTGTGGACCGTTTTAACGGTGTTAATTTAAAGTCTTCCATATACTTTCTCAGTCATTGTCACACCGATCATATGGAGGGATTGAGCGTTGACTTTTTCCATAAATTATCAGAGTCCGATAAGTATCTTTACTGTAGTCCCATAAGCAGGGCTTTTCTGTTAGGAATATATTCCGGCTCGCCGGGAGACAGGATAATAGAGTTAGAGATTGCTGTACCAAAAACTATCGAATACAATATAACGCAGGGCGATAAAACCCTGGGGACTTTGCTGACGGTGACAACGTGTCCTGCGGGCCATTGCCCAGGCTCTGTAATGTTCGTTTTCGCCAAGGAAGAGAAGAGCGTATTATACACAGGAGACTTTAGAATAAACCCGAAAGACTTGCCGAAGTTGAATCCATTGAACGACAATATCTGCGGTGAAAACAGGGCCAAGTATTTCGCCGCCGTTTACCTCGATACAACTTTTCTCACTAATGATTTCCCCGCCTTTCCAACGAGGAAGGAAAGCTGCGAGAAAATTTGTCGAGCTATTAAAGTCTGGCTTCAAACTGACCGAAGGAACGCCGTTATACTTGAGTGCTCAGCTGATTACGGACCGGAGTACCTCTTCATGGAAATTTCGAGGCTTTTGAAGACGAGAATCCACGTCAAAGATAAAGTCTATTCGAACTACATGAGGATCGAAGAACTTGCCCGCTGCGTTACTGGCGATGGATCGGAGGCCAGGATTCATGCCTGTGCCCCGAAGTTCGCTAGGGATAAACTCCAGTGCAGATCTGACATAGATCCTAGAAATATACTGACTATTGTTCCCTCGGCTTTGAGATGGAAGGGAAAAAATTTGAGCACATTTGCGGAGTTTGATGATAGTAATAGGCAGAGATTATATGTCTGCTGTTCTATGCACGCTTCTTACAACGAGCTCAGAGATTTTGTGGATTACTTCAAACCGGGGAAAATAATCCCCTGCGTGTGCCCGAACAAATCGATTGACAGGATTTGTCATTTGCTCAGAGAATTAATGAGTTATCAGTCGAAATCTAGCGGGGTTGATGAGGAGCGAAGAGATTTTAAGCTCCCTTTACTAATTGGGGGAAAACAAAAGTCTGACAAGAGTTTTGAGTCCAAGTATTTTAGCCAGGAAGATGACGACGACGATTGTTGATGTATTGAGTAATTGATAATTAGGATAGGCTGCTTTTGTCTGTAAGATTAGATAGATTTTGTATTTTTGACCAAAGATTTCAGCGTTTCAGATTTTATAAGTATAAAATAATGTTGAGATTGTATTTGGGATACCCGAAACTGTTTTCATATTCTATAAAAGTTTTGGCATTCTCTGTATGACTATTTTGAATTCGCAATTTTATAATAAATATTGAAAAAATGTTAATTACTCTGTCTTTTGAATCCTTTTTTTCCTTTCTTGGTATAGTTGAAATTTGAAATCTTATTTCTGCAAAATTCAGCGAGGTTTGATTTTGTTCTAGCATTGACGACTCCCGATCATCTAAATAGTAAAAATGGCCACAACTGCTTTAGCACAGGAGAAAGTATGGTTCGAGAAGCCGGTTTACGACAAAGCTGAATGCCTGCATTTCGAGCGGCTGGCAAAGGTAGCTAACAAATTCATCGACTTTTAATTAATTCCAAATATAAAATTCTCCCACATTGTATTTGACATAAAAATGATCTCAAGTTTTATCAGCTGTTGTAATTAACAATAAATTTAATAACAGCTTGCTAGCCGCTGTAAAAATCTTTCTTTATTAATTAATAACTAAGATATTACCTTCGCCTTTGACGAGTAATTCATGAGATTAAGAAATTTTAGATTTGTATAATTAAAATTTCGTATGTTCGATTTTTTTTTATGTTCATATATTCTTCTTCATTTACTTTCATTGTATTTCTAGTTTCTCCCAAACAATTTATATGAATTATTTCCACTCGATTCTATCCCTTTGGCTCCCTGATCATTTAATTAAAAAATCTCTGTTCCTTTTTAAAATCATACTTCATACTTCCGATTTCCATACATCATATTCACTTTTTCTCTTCATCTTATTAACACCACGCTTTAGGGAATATCTGGTGGTGGCAGTAAAAGAGAGTCCTTCAATTTCCCCAAACTGAAACTATAGCTCTCTGTTTTGTCTAACGTGCATTTTTCCTTTCCACAGAAAACTAACATTTTATTACGGAAATTTGTCGACCGAAATAATGTCTTTAGAGCCAAAAATTGACTTTGTTCGTAGACGTAAGATCGAAGCTGAATAATTGGCGACAAATTTCCTAAAATTGTATTTTACAATGAATTACATGTTGTTCTGTTGTCGTCGACCATATTTAGCCTGCGCAATGTTACGAATTGTTAACTAACACCAATTGTGCTGGGATTTGGACTAACTGCAACAATCAGGTGCCTGAAAATTCCCAAAATCAAATAATTCCCAATCCGTCTTCAAATGCGATATCTAAAAAGTCCAAAAAGAGCAAATCGCCTGTCCAGGAAATAAGGAATGCAGAGAATTTAATAAAATTAGATCAAAGCGCAGAAGCTCTTTCTAAAAAGCCCGAAGACTCGAACAAATTCAAGCCAAAGGAGGCTAAGGAGAAAAAAAATAAGGCAGATAAAAAACATGCGAATAAAAAAGAACCGGAAAAAGTAATTAAAGAACAGAAAAAACCAGACATTCCAGTCGTTACTAATAAGGTATATTCATTAGGCAAGCTGCTCGACCAATTAGTGGTATATTTTGTATCAAATTTCCTGTGTTTATTATTTCAATTTGTGTTCGCAGTTCCATATAATTTTCCGAGATGGAAAACCTGGTTTCTAATTAAATTTTTAGAATGAATTCCCTGCTGATTGCGCTTCTCTCAT
Organism: Tenthredo amoena; assembly: GCA_963966615.1. Lineage (NCBI taxonomy): Eukaryota > Metazoa > Arthropoda > Insecta > Hymenoptera > Tenthredinidae > Tenthredo > Tenthredo amoena. The sequence goes on along the minus strand of OZ016498.1, from coordinate 3,945,339 downwards.
TAACTCCGCATGCTAAATTTATTCTACCGCTTATTGCTTCTCGATTTCCAAATCCATCTCCTTGACTACCGCCAAGGCATGAAGAGGAAAGGGAAATTCTTCTCTTTAGTTAATTAAATTTCACGAGTGATAATTCTGAAATTCAGGATAACGATCGGCCACTATTTTCAAAAGAATATAAATCTAGCTCCGTAGAACGCAACATGTTTTAGATATTTATTTTCTACTTTTTTATTTATTATATTATCGCATTTAGCTCTGTAGATGTACAATTTTGAACGGTAGTGTTTTCCATAAATATTGAGCTGACCCTTTATTGTCCGTCGATACAGGGAGGGCCACAATATTCTTGTCCGATCATTCCTGCGCAGGGAAATCTGGCCAACGAAGTTGCCAAGGCACGTCAGCACATTAAACAGTCTTTGCAGTTTGTGAGTACTTAATATCTTCCCACTAAAGACGGTAGATTAGCACGTTCCTTTTCTTAAATCCTGAACTCAAAGAGAAGTGACTAAATCTATGAAAGGCTTTTTATCTTCTACTACATTTAACATTTTACTGGTTTTCGATGCATTCATCAATTCTATTCACTCTAATTACGGACCTCAACCCTTTCCTATCAACTTTACTAAAAACTTTAAAATTCCATCGATAAATTCAAAACCAAACTAGTTCCCTGCGCCTTTAATTTCAGGCTTGTTTTAACACTCATTACAGGTCGACAGCATCGCTGCCATAGCTGGCAGTCCTAACCAGGAATTTGTCTCGCGGATTGCTTCTTTGGAGAAGGAAAATCTTGACTTAAAGAATGGTGAGTATCGCGCCTGTTTCATTATTAATTAAGCCAAAGATCCCATCTTGTAAAAATCCATTTTTGATTCTCTTTAAAGTCGTCGCGGACCTGAAATCCATCGTCGACCGGCTTGAGAATCGCGTTCAAATTCTTGAGGACCGACCCATAGGCATCGATCCAATGAGGATCGCTATTTGCCCAGCTAAGCCGGCTTCTCCCCCGGCACAAAAAAAACCAGCACCTAAGGTCGAGGAAGACGACGACGACGTGGATCTTTTCGGCTCTGAATCTGAGGTAAGGAATTCGCCAATGATTGAGAGATGAGTAATCTAATTCTTAGCTTTTGCCGGATCGCTTTGACGGTCGATTCTGTAGTAGAAATTCAATTCGAAATAACGTAAATTTTGTATCTAGTTCAATTAGTTGATTTGATTTTTTCCCTCTGTCTTTAATGATTAGGAATAATTCTACACCAGATATTCCCGAGTGCGTAAGGAGCTTCTATTCATCTTTAAACAAAACAAAGAAATCACAAAACCCTGATTAGATAGTTATTCAAATACGTAGCGCAGATTTTATTTCATTTCATAATTTCTTCAACAAAGAAACTCTCGGTCCTTATAATTACTCCCCGCGGTCATTATTTTATTTCCAACTTATCACAGGGTGAAGATGACGCCGCAGCTCAGATAAGAGAAGAACGTCTGGCTGCTTACGCCGCAAAGAAATCAAAAAGTGAGCTTAATCTAGATTGAGAACGAGACTTTCTCCGCGCTGTATTAGGGGCGGTGTCAATAAAGATTCTTCTCGATTTTACAGAGCCCGTTTTAATCGCAAAATCAAACATAATCCTCGACGTTAAACCCTGGGATGATGAAACAGACATGAAAGCAATGGAAGCTGAAGTTAGAAAGATTGCAACCGACGGTCTCCTCTGGGGCGCTGGTGAGTTCAATTACCTACAAGTTTTTAATGTTTTTTTTTTTCAATACTCCTGATAATAATGTAAAAAAATTTGTATTTCTAGCTAAGCTAGTCCCGCTGGCCTACGGCATCCACAAATTACAGATATCCTCAGTGGTCGAGGATGACAAGGTTTCCATCGATTGGCTAACAGAGCAGATCGAGGCTATCGAAGATTTTGTCCAAAGTGTGGATATAGCTGCGTTCAACAAAGTCTAAAAAACCTTGTTGACATCGTAAAACCATTAATATTTGGCTTATACAATGCTGCACTCTCGGGTGCGCTCGTTGTACAGAGATGAATGAAATCATGCAGCAATTTTCTCTCATTCCACTAGCAATATCCGTTTAAAAAAATAATACAGAAAATAATGATAATAATAACGAAGTAAGATACGTGTCTAGATATAATGCGTTGAGTTATAGTCAAGGACTCTACCCTTATACTCCTTGCTGCGAACAAATCATACGTCTTTTGAGATATGTACTATTTAACTATTACTGTATGTTGGAATAGAGTAAGTCTTAGAACTTGTATCAAATGAGATAAAGAAGAAAGATTGTAGGGCCAATTTATGAATTTTATTGTATTTTTATACAATGTTTGTTTAAAAAAAAAAAAAAAAAAATTAACAATAAGGTCAAGAGATGATAATTAGAAGCACTGATCATATCAGGAATGTCAATTGTATGTATACTTGTTCTGTTTTATTGTTTGTTTGTATCGAGATTTGATTTATAGGAGAAATATGAATCAAGGAATGTTTATAATCATTATACCCTGATATTTTGGTGTTTTCGATCAACGCTTAGGTAAACGCATGCCATACCGTATACAGATGTAGACTTACTACGCCCACATGCATGATGAAAAATTGTAAGGCCGACTTATTGTGGTTAATTGTTATTCTATTAAATAAAAGAAAATAAATGAAAATTCCACCGATATGATTTCAACGATATTTGTTATTATAATAGTCCCCTAAATGTATATTATACTAACGGAGAAACATATATGTGTTAAATCATTTTTTAATTCATTATTTCATTCGAATTTTGTTTTCTATAAATAAATCAAGTGCGAAGGGTGGATTCTATGGGCTCTAGTCTGACATGGAAAATTCCCATTCTGTTTTTCTCATTGGTTTATATCGCGTAAGAGTTAGTGTGCTGCCCCGTAGCAGTAGCTTGTTCAAGTTAGAAGTACGATCGAATGGTAAGAATACTCCGATGCATTTGCCGTCGATAAGAACTGCAGCGATTTTAACGCGCTGTTTTATCTTTCTGTTTGTTTACGTCGTCGGTAAAATATGAAGTATTTTAAAAAAAGAAAAACCTGAAAGTATTTTTTTTTTTTTTGTATTTCTCCATGGTGAATATGTAGGTACCTGTATGATTCAAAAATAAGGGAAAAAAAATGACATGTAATGTTTAATTCGCGATTAATCTAAACGAGAAGAAATACAGGTATAGGTAATACGATAAGCATAGATTTTGGTAGCGTGGCGGCCGGCGTCCTCTTCGGGCGTAGCTTTCCCCTGACCTCTGTACCCCATCCTAAGCACAGAGGCTCAGTGGAGCGTCTTGCCCATTCAAGTGATTAAATATTTGGCATCGGATACGTACGCGCGTAATTGTTTACATAGTGACTGTGAGAATAATATAATTAGAAATATAAATAATCGAATTTGATATGTACTATAATAAATAATAGAATTTGAAAGTACAGTGATTACACGAGCCGCGATATATGATTCAATTTTTCAAGAGAGATCGATTTTTAATAACTCGCGTAGTACCAATTTGGCTTAATCACTTGACGCTGTGGAAAATGAGAAATAATCATGCAACGAGCTTAAACTATCGCGTCCTGCCTACCCTGCGCCTTAACCAGAAGCCCACCGCACGCGGAAAAAATATATTCGATAATATACACGCATATTGCACTCACACACACACGCCCCCTTGGAATAATGTTCGCGGAAAAACCGGCTGCGATGAGTATCCACGATTCTGTATACCTATGAGACGACTAATTTAGATCCGAAAAATACCTAGTCATTTATTCCAACACAAACATTCCTCTTCGATCACACCGTAATTATATAAACTCACAGTTTGATGTATCCGTTGATTGCTGTAAGGAGAGAATGGGTTTATATGGTCCTATTCGTTTATCGATATATTTACGTATGCAGTATCAGTTATGGAATTTTATTAATGCAATAGACTTAAGAAAAGACTGAATAAATATTGTAATTTAGAGAATAACTATACAAAGAAATTAATAATTGATGAATGAAAATTACTTTGCAAAATCTTTATGGGCGAAATCGCGAGCTAACAATCAGAGATACATAGCAGGTAAATAGTCAATGGTACCGCCACGCTACGCGATAGAGAAAAAAAGGGGAAGAGAAAGAGATAGTTCATATACAACGGTCTCTCCGCCAGCGCCGATGACGAACCGTAGCGCTGATCGGTAGATGAACCGAGGAATTTTATATCGCATGCGAAACTCACCAGCGTGAAGATGTAGTACATGGAAGTTGAACAAACTTACATGAGACGATCTAAGGGAGAAAAGGGGAATAATGAATAATTAATTAGATCCAATGGTAATCCTTCGGCGATGAAAACTAGAATAGGACACTTCACTGTGAATATATTATATGTATGGAGACCATACGATCGATGATTTTAAGAACACTTCACTGTCACTACACATTCACATATGAATGATGATACATATATGGGGAGGGGGGGGGGGGGGCTCCTGATGAGGGAGGGGCTCCAGATGCGAGATGGCTCCAGATGAGAAGAGGCTCCAGAAGAGGGGGTTTAATTTAGGGAAAACTTCACTAAATGCTTGCTTTTTATTTATATTCCAATATATGCACTGCGATCTTCTATCCGATATGCAATCATGGTTAACCGCGCGAGAACGCACTGCGTAATATACGTTTCGTAACCTGTAGAGAGAAATATGCGTACGGACCGAATTATCTACGTTCGAAAAATGATATGTATATATGTATATGTAAGCCGGAAGAAACGGGTAAAGTGATTTCGTGCGGTCAGAGTTGCGACAAGATACCGGGGGATGGCGACAGGGCGTCCGTCCAATCGCATATAAGTGACTTTATCAAGATATTAGCAAACACGACGTGATAGGAAATGATTTTACAGAAAATAGTCACGGCTACGACAGTATAAAACGACACTTTTACACATTTGTATGTATTTGGTAAACTTGTGACTACATAAATGAGAGAGAATTATACGCGGGTGGTGGCGAGCGGATAAACAGACTCTAATGCGACGATCGTCAACCGTAAACTCGTTCGAAAATCTGATAGCCAATCAGAGAGACGCGTCGCTGCACTCGGCACTCGTAACGTTTTTAATGGCGTCCGCCCGAGGCTTGTAACCGAACTTTACCGAGAATCAGATCTTTGTTGCTCGGGCATTCCACGAATTTTACACATCTAGCATAGCGATATTTTTCGAATATCGTTTCTGGAGGGTTATATGCTACCATTAGAGAGAGAAATACAACTTCTGACCGCAACAAACGAGAGAAAAATGATGCTTCCACTCCCCGCCCACATCTTTCCGATACAATGGCTAAAGAACCGAACCTCGCGTTCTCGAGAATATTATCTATATTCACAAACCGATTTCACTGACTCTAATCCACACACGAATTAGCTGAACTTACGACAAGCCCGAATACTTGTTTGAAGATAAACTGCCCGACATAAATTCGCGTGAAAATTTGTTGGCGGCATATGGGCAACGACTAAACAACCGAATATCACGATCTTGCGAATGTAATCTATACTTGGCAGTCGATTTTACTGACTCGAATCACGACGCGGATTAGTTAAACTCGCGATCAGCCCGGAAATTTATATACTTACGGATAAATGAGCGGATAAATCGCGCGAAGAGAGCAATCGCGAGACCGTTACAGCCCTCTATTCCGAGATAACTGCCGATTGGCCAACGCGCTACGGGGGGCACAAGATGCATTACACGGACACCGTGGATTTACCTCGATAATCGATTCAGCTGTTTACTCTATGATCTATGGGGCGCCATAATCAAATGACGTATTAAATTCATGGATAATTTATGCAGATTATCGATTTCGGATGGTTAAACGATCGATGAGAAAAATATTTCTCCACAGAATTTCGGGCCTGGGACTTCGAATATGACTTCGATTTTACTAAGATAAAATTTGACCCACTTGCTAATAGACGATAAATTCGTTGCGTCGCCAATGCAACTGTAGTGAATATCCACCCTGAATCCTTGATTACCACTTAGTTCAAAATTATTTTTATTACAGCTTCGTAGACTGTTATTTATCCAAATCTCCACGGAGAATAATTGTAAAGATTTTACAGAATATTTTTATCCACTTATCAAAGCGCGATCTGAATAAAAAATAAACACTTTTGATTTTTTGGCGATAGTCTATCATCCGGTATAATAAAATTGTTCATTAAATCGAGAGTCTTTCAGAAACTGCGATACTCTACCCACCAAATTCTCCAATCATTACGTGATGTCAAATACGGTACATTTTTCGTTGTTCTAATTGGCCTTGTTCAGTTTCTTGTATTTCAGAACGGTTCTAATACTTCCCTTAGTGTTACTCCAACATTTCTTACCAACCGCAAATTTGTCGCGGTAAAGCAGATCGGAGAGTAAGCGGTAAGCCTTCTGTTATCGACCGATCGTTCCACTAGTTTCGAATGAGACCCGCTGTCTAGTAGAGTTCGGTCGTTTGTTTGGTGTCGTTTAACGTTTCGGTCCGTGCCACAAGTTTTCTTAACCTTATTCCCTCTATTTACCTAAATAATTATTCGCAATCATGACTATGGCGATGCTGCAGCGTCGGGCAAACGTAATTATCAAACAAACTACATTTATCGAATAATTGTAACCGTCTTGGCGGATGATATAGTAATATTAACGTAGACCTAACCTCACATTTTCTTTTACGTTCGTCCAACGACAAATACACGTTTTATTTTCCTGTTAATCATTTTTCTTCCCTATTTTTATGAATTTTCGTCTTATTTTCAAGGTCCGCTTGCCTCCCGAAGTTAACAGAGTTTTATACATAAGAAATCTCCCGTACAAAATCACCGCCGAAGAAATGTACGATATTTTTGGTAAATACGGAGCCATACGACAAATCAGGGTGTAAGTTGACTCGTGAAAATCAAATAAATGTATTATTCGATCATTCGGTTCATCAGAATTTGTTTCTTGATAAAATGATTTCTTTTTTTTTTCGAATTTCTACGATAATCTGATGTTTGGTATCGTTATTTCAGAGGGAACACAGCGGAGACAAGGGGAACGGCATTTGTAGTCTACGAGGATATATTCGATGCGAAAAACGCCTGCGATCACCTGAGCGGTTTCAACGTCTGTAATCGTTATCTAGTTGTCTTGTATTACCAGAGTAACAAGGCGTTCAAACGAGTCGACGTTGACAAAAAAATGGAAGAAATTGACAAACTGAAAACTAAGTACAATCTTAACGATGAAAAGAAATAAAATCTTATTATTAAGATGTGAAAAAGGAATTGGCTAAACTTCTCGCCATCTTTTGATAATCCAATTTGGGTATTAAAATACACATTTTTAAACTGTATGATAATAATAATAATAAGAATAAGAAGAATATTAATATAATAGGTTTAAATTAGATCTGTTGTTCATAATTTTTAAGCGTCTTTCAATCTTAAAGAAGAGGATAAATAAAGGAAAGAAAGAATGAAAGAATGGCGGATGAATAACGGTTCAAAAAGGTGATAAAGTATAGCAAGGTCATATTCATTTATTTATTAATAATGATAAATGCCGAATTTTCGGCTAAAGAAAGTATAAATAGATCGATCAATAACGAGTTATTTCGTAAAGAAAGAAGAAAAGAAAACTAACTAGGATAACGAATGCGTAAAATAATCGATATACGTGTTGAAAGGCTTTAATAATTACATCGACTTTCTCCTCCTCTCGTGAAGGTTTGAAAAGCCTGTATTAAAATATACGGATATAAAATTTAAATATAGACCGCGTCACGCCGCCGCGCGCAGCGTTTAAATTTGGCTCGGTTCGATTCGATTCGATTTTCGTTTGCAGATGAATCTCATAATCGTCGAGTCCGACGAGTGGCGCCGCGTACCGTTCGCTACTGTAATGAAACAGATTCGATTTCAGCCTTCGCCGAGTAGTACATAGTCGAAAGCGAAAACTCGTGGTGCAGCGTGTTTTCGTCGAGAACTGTAGAAGACGCGTTGATCTTGTCGGCTTGATATCGCGCGGTGTGTCGGGGGGGTGGGTGGAGAGTATCGCGTCGGCCGGTGCTCGGTCCTACCTAGTATTAGTATACGTTATACGTGTACGTAGTCAGTCAGTCCTGAGCCCGAAGTCCCGAAGTCTCGTTCGTTCGGCGTCTCCGATCGTCGTGGGACGCGCGGTCTCGAGAGTTTTTAGTGAAAGGTCGGCGTTGCCTGCTCTTGAAAAGAGCCAATTCCCGTTTACCACAGTCTCGAAATATTCCAACAACCCGGTTTCATATAAGGGTTGAGGATAGGTCGGGAGTTTAAGTAATAATAACCGTCAAATGTCATACGATTGTTGCGGCGACGGCCAGGTCGCTGGTAAAACATTCTACGACACCTTAGCGGCATGGATAAAACCCGGTTTGAATAATACCCGTGAATATCTGTCGGTAGTTGTCAAAACCCCGGGTGATTTTATGTCCTTATTGTACTTTTTTATCATCGGATTTTCCATCGCGTTATTTATCTTCGGTTATTGGCTAACGCGAAACGCCTTTGGTAGTTCGTCGTCGTATAACGCGGAGAATACTATTGGACGGTCGTCACGAGGCGCCAAAGTTCATCAGGGGAATGCTCCGTCGTCGTCTGCTCCTCCTACTCCTGTTGCCGCTACTAACCATGGATATGCTGGTGCCGAGTATTCTTGCGTAGAAAAGAAGCGACAGTGATTTGTGAATGAAGCAGCCGAGGATACCGTACCAGAAACAAAGGTGAGTTTTATCCGTTATATCCATTCTTATATTCTATTAGCCGGAGATGATCGTCGATTTTTATACGCTTGCGTATAGTATATCGTTACGATAACAATACGATATGTAGAACAATAATTTTGTGTATGTGGTTAAATTACGGTACACGGTAGCTGTATATGATGTATTTACTTAACAAAGAAGGTAAATTAAAATGATAACGCGCTACTTAGACTATACTTCGTGCCGTAGTCGTCGCCGTTTATCATTTGTGGATTTTAAATTGCGAGTCACCCGTTGCGTGGTGCTTTAACGTGTTTTACGTTAGTTGTGTTTGTCTGCCGTCTGGATAAACACGTCTAACGGCGCGGTTTACCCAGGAGCCCCACGCTCCTTGCTCTGCTTTAGAGCATTTTCCACTCATTTTTAGAAATCAGATATATTCGTATACGCCGCAGTATTTCGAAGACGAATATCGGAATATATATTACATTCGGACATATAATAATCCCATTGACAACCTCGACGTGTACCAAAAATACGTTATGTAAACCCGCAATTAACGGTATATATAATAACGATAATATTTCGTTTTCAACATCGCGAGATGATTTTCGTCTGACAATCGTACGAAATGAATACCCATACGCAAACCTATCTTCGTTAAATTATTCCAGCTAGTTCCTGCACTCGACGATTCCTTATTTCACTCAATGTTAGTTTAACGATTAGAATAAAGGTAGGATATAAACGAGAAGCGCGTGGGCGCGTTAAACTCGATTATCATATAGGCTCGCGTTGATATCTCAACTTTATTCACTCTACGTATATGTATATATATTTATATATATATATATATATATATGCATGTATGTATCTATATGTACTTACTTGCGCGGCGTAGCGATAAATTTAGAATAGAATATTTCACACGTGCGGGGATAGCTATTCGGGGGGCTATTTAGAGGTACAAATATGTATACTATAATTATTGTTATTATTATTATTATTGTTATTATAAAGTTCTGTTTTTTTTTTTTTTTTTTTTTTTTTTCTTGCGAATAATTGTGTACCGCGTACATAAATCGGATTGTGAAACTACACATTGACTTGAGTATATTTTGTTATGTATATTTATACAGTCGCAAGTCTGAAATGTAGAATTCTCGAAAGCAGCAGCAAAAGTAGCAGCAGCAGCAGCAGCAGTAGTGGCACCGGTCTTCCGCGTGTATAATCACAACGTTCGTACATATCTATTATAAACGTGATCCGTATTCCGATCGGTATATAAACCGATCGCGGTGTATTCTATTCTATTCTATTCTATTCTATTCTATTCTATTCTATTCGATTCTATTCTATTCTATTCGATTCGAATCGATCGAAATCAATTTGAAACGCAAAATATTCTCGCCTCGTGCTTCGTCTTGGCCTCCTCGCGTCTTAGAAGCGAGGAGAAGGCCTATATATCGTATCGCGAACCGACTCATATATTTATGTATATTATACATAGTATATGTTGCCACTTGCCAGAAAACTATATATATATATATATATATATATATATATATATATATATATATGTATGGTAGTATATTATATAGGTATACGCGGTTGACAGTATTATACAGTCAACTGTCAACGAGCGATAGCTTTCTATATTCAAATTTTATTTCAAACCCAACACCATACAACGAGACGATACATATTACAACGACGACAACTACGACTCTCAATTCGATTAATATTTCATTCAAGTGTCGCAAGCCTTCTTTACTCCTTTACTGCTATATACGCAAACTGGCGCCTGATCGTCTTATATATAGGTATACATAGTATACTATATACGTAAGCGAATTTCAAAACATGTGAACAATTTTTTTTTTTTTCCTTCTCGTATTTTCTGTTTCATCCTTATACCTTGACATTATATTGAAATTCGCGGGATTTTGAGATCGACTGACACGATACGTTTCTTTTCCCTTTTTGACCTTTTGCATATAGGTATGTATGTACATACGTATGAACCAAAATCCCCCCCCCCCCCCCCCCCCCCCCTCTACGATGTACCGAATTATACGCACAAAAGTTTGGAATTTATTCAATCGCCCATTTTATGATAATAATTGATCGAAAAAGTGACACATGAAGAAGAAATAGAGAAATAGAGACAGATAGATAGAGGAGAAGAGATACAGGTATAGCTGTATAGTCTATGGTCAGCCTTGGATAGACTCTACGCGTCTCGCGCCCGAGCAACTATAAGAGATGCGGTTAGACGTTAGTGGAAAAATACTCTTCTCATTCAGTTTTCAGGCTTGGTAATATATACGGATACGTATAGTCGGTTAACCCACCCACCCACCTACCTACCTACCTACCTACCTACCTACCTACCTACCTACCTACCTACCTACCTTCCGGCGACTAACCTCCTTCTCCTCGACGCCACCGATTTACCTACCTACCTACCTACCTACCTACCTACTCGCCCACCCAACTCTAACCCCAACCTTATAACCCTCTAACCCTAACCCAAGCCCTAGTGCCGGAGTATTATTTTATATAAGATTTGAAAGCATGATATGTTATTATTAGACGACTATTATGGGGTATAAGAGACGCGCGGTTCTATTCACGATTTTATACTATATATGTACATATACATACATTATGTTATAATTTATTGTTCCTCTTTTTTTTTCCTTTTTTTTCTTGTTATTTGGAGAATATATAATAGAGTTTTTAAAAGAAAATTAACTATACTGCATGGGATGACGACAACGAAATACGACGACGACAATGACGACGCGACATATATATATATATATATATATATATGTTGTTACCGAGGCAACTATCGCTACCTTACAACATAACATAACAATATATATATAATACTATTAGGTATACCCGCGATCTAAAAACCTAATTTATCGACCGTGATTTAAATTTATATAAATAGTATGTATTCTAGAAAAAAGAAACAAACAAAAAAAAAAAAAAAAAAATCGTAGAAAATTTCTGCAGATAACAATTAATTTAGGTACATAAATATACATGTATACTATACGCGTATGTATATACGTATGTATGTGTGTGTTATAATTTATATACCTGCACGTTATGGCGGTGATGACGCCGAGGTATTGAGATAACGACCGTATGATAGGTGTATGTACTATATATACGACGTGTATATGTACACGAAGATGATGATGATGATGAAGAAGATGAAGAAGGAGAAAGGGGTTGCGAGAGCAGGAGGAGAAGAAGGACTAAGCATTTACACGTTACGCAATGCTTGAAACTAGCATATATGTAACCTGACGAGAGAGAAAAAACAAAATTAGAGAGATTCGTATAATTAATATTCTAACTGTGGCGTAGACGTGAAAGACATGCTTAATTATTTAAATACACTTCTATATATAGTATATATAGTATATATATATATATATACAAGGACACGGCGTATGGTATACGCTATATATATGGGAAGTATATAAATTTTTCTTTTAAATACCGCATAAAGAGTCAATTGTTTATCTTCTTATTTTATTTTCCCTTTTTCACTAAATACATCGTGTACTGCCGTACCTTGAATTTTGTAAAAAGTAGGAATTAAAACAGTTGAAAAGAAAAAAAGGTAAAGGAAAAGAAGAAAAAGAATAATCGAAAAGAAACGATATTTTATCTTTGTCTGTGAAACCTCTGCCAGAATTATACCTGTTATCGTAAAATTGAAGCACTCGTACGCATATTTTTCATATTTACTGAAGTCATACGTGTATTTACCTACGTGGTACGTATTTTTTTCACTACGCGAGAACATCATATACTTATAGAAACACGGGGTACATTCCTATCTGCGTTATCTCCGGGAGAAATGGGGCTGCGAGAAATGCAGTTGCCCTGGTTAAAGGTCAATGCCCGACCTACCCCCGACCCTAAGCCCCAGCCCCGGTACCAAGCCCCCAGGTCCCAGCCCCTGCGATGCATCCGCCATATTATTGATTTTGTTAACCTTCTAGATTCTAGATTCTAGATTCTAGATTCTAGATTCCGAACTGACTCTGATATACATATGTTGTGTAGGGCCAGTGCCTCCGGTTTCACATTGAAGAGAAAGAGATATTTAGGAACAAGAAAGAAAAAGAGAAAAAAATGTATAAAAGTGAAAACCCGACCTTGTTTATTTTTTTGATTTTATTTATTTATTTATTTATTTATTTTTCTTTTTTTTTGGAAAGAGAGATTTCTTTTCATTCGAAACAAGTAAACTACCACATGCGCAGAAATGCGAAACTCATAGTCGATCGCTGTCACCTTATAGACGCGCTTGCGTGCATATGAGTAGTTTGTATCGAGCACGAGGCCGCGAGTGCATTGTCATCCTCATACTGCACGCCCGTTACAGACAGTTAAATATACCTACCTGGCGATACATATACGCGTGTTATATAGTCGTTTTATTTAAATATTCTATTTACTTAAAGCGTTAATTAATAACGGTTATTAAACATATTGCACATTTTATTTTCATTACTTGATACGTCAGAGATGGACGAATTTTTTTTTGGAATTTTATCGAATCATATGTGGATCGATTCTAACTCTAAATTCTTCTCGAATCGATAAAATTTAATAATCTCGAGTGCGATGAGAGGAAAATAAAATCGCCTTGTAAATTTTTTCCATTTTTTTTTTTTTTTACTTTTATTTCCAAAGGAATCCGCTAATCACGTTGATAAAAATATCGTATAAATATGAAATTTGAAAAAAATAATTACCGCACTTATAATATACTGACGTAGGACAAACGTAAGTGGATCCGAAATATAATCCACACATCCGAGAGTCAAATCTCTCGAGCTTTTAGTTCAGCTGCAAACTCCAGGCTAGGCTGCAAGCTGCAGGAAGTGTACTCGGGACAATTTTAGTATCGTTGTAACGTCATGCTGTTGCTGCATAGCGGCCGAATATAGTCGGCAAGTTTTCTCTCTGAGCGGGGCGAGGGAGAATGTTAGAGATTTTTTTTTTTTTCTCTAGAAATAGGGGATAGGTGGTGAAAATTTTTTATCGACAATTAAAAATTGTACGTAATTTATTGATAATTCGATTAATTAATAACTATATATAAATATACGACACTATAGGATCATTCGTATTTCGGTAAATGAAATTTAGTCTTTGATTTCCACGGGGAATCTAACCCGAAAAAAAAAAAAAAAAAAATGGCCCGCTGAATCCGGATCACCCTGTATTGTATATACTATGTGTAAATATAGGTATAGTTGAAATATATATATATGAATGCGAGCGAGGCGATTCTTACTCGTCGCGGATCAACTCGCGCCGAGGAATCAGGTACGCGAGAGAAGAGAGAAGAAGACCGGTTAACGCATTGCGCAAGTTCGGTATCAGGTGTATACGGTAAATTAAGAAAAAAAAGAAAGAAAAGAAAAGAAAGAAAAAGGAAAAAATCGGTGTCACGTCGGTAACGAACTCTCAGATCGCGTGTGCGACACTCGACTAAAAACCCCGACGATATTCGTATAATAAATAATATTATATCCTTGTTAAAATATCACCGATACGTAATTATATGTATACTACATGTATGTATATACGTCCAAATGTCAGAAGTAAAGAATTTCTGCTTTTCACGTTAATTTAGCATACGTAAAGAATTTCTAGCTTGAAACAATAGGCGAGAGAAAAAAAAAAAAGAGAAAGAGAAAGAGAGATTTATAGACAGAGAGAGAATAAATATACAGATGGAACGAGGAAGTACATAGCTAGGTACATCAGGCAACTCTTTGACCAACGTCCAAGGAATACTAAAGTCTGGGTTACTAGTTACCTGGCATTATATATATACACAGTTGTTGTATTCCGAACAGCGTTTAAGACTGGTGTAGGTATAGGCGTAGTAGTAGGTATTATTTTTTCGATTAAAAAAAATAATCGAAATCTAAATCCTATACATGTGGATCTAGAGAAAAGTTAAAAAAAAAAAAAAGAAAAAAAAAAATTGAAATAAAAAACACTGAAATATTATTCATACGATTTTGAAGTACGAGATTTTCGAATATACGTATATATATATATGTTATATGCCTATATATATCCTGGAGTTCTCAGTCTTCTTTAATTCTATTCTTGATATTCTATAATCGATGACTATAGGAGGTACGAAATACCGAAATAGCTATACCGCAGTCTTATACGCATATATTATACTTTCGTTTGTGAATTTCACTAGCCATGATTATTTTCAACCGACTATATATCTAGGGTTTTGCCAATTCGTATATACACACGTGTGTATAGGTATATAAAAGATCGGTGTCACCGCTATACATATATATATAACAGCATTAAGCATAGCTGTGCCGCGACTCGTCGTCGTATATACCGTGCGAAATGTCAATTGAGTCTCGTGTGTGGACGGTGGTGAAATTTTATGGATAAGTATATACATATATGTATAGGTATATAGGGAAGCAAAAAAAAAAAAAAAAACTTTCCAAAAAAAAAAAAAAACTGTACTCAAAACGCACACGCATATTTCATCTATATCTTACATAGAAAGGAATTTTACGATCGATTCGCAGCGCATAGATTGATATTAACGATCGTTTGATCAGCCATAGTATCAAGTAGTGAGAAGAAAAAAAAATGAAGAAAGAAGAACTGAGAAGACTCGTTCTCGACTGATTTCTGCAGTGCGTATTCGTATATAGTATACGACATGTATATATATATATATATATCTTTGGTCCAGACTTACGGAGCAAATTTTAGCAGACTCTTTGAAGTCGTTGTTGTCGTCAGTCTTTAGAGCAACGAGAAGTAGAGAATAGGAAGATGCGTATATAAGTAGAATAAGAAGAGAGTTCAGGCGCCAATATATGTATATACATATAGTATAATATATATATATATATATACATACACGTGTATATATATGTATGTAAGATTAATTTACAAGTGAAAGGGTTGTCGACGTGAGCTGACTCGCATCTATTACATCTATATCTGTATCTATAACCCCGTGCATACATAAATATATATATATATATATATATATATATATATATATATGTAAAATATCAGGTGCAGTTATAATAAACGTTAACAGTTTTGCCCTTGGCCCTCGGAGCAGCTCCTTTAATTGGCTTTGTCAAATTGATTATATTATTATTCAATATGCATATATTATAGGTATATACACATATTTTAAACCATATGTACCTACAGAGAGAACGAGAGAGAGAGAGAGAGAGAGAGAGAGAGAGTGAGATATATATGCATATGTATGGCATACATATATCTATATCTATATACGTGTGTCATAAGATTACTCAGAATTATTTTTAACCAACTCCCTATAACCATCAATTTATTATTAAAGAGATACACGTCCACTGATTGTCTCTCGCTGCACTACTGCAGCTGTTGCAATTCCACTCGACAATTCATATTTTCTCAATTCTCTTATCTTTTTATCCTTCTCTCTTTCTCTCTCTCTTCTCTCTTTCTCTCTCTCTCTCTGTCTATTATAACGTCGCAAAAATATATCGACGATTTATTTATTATAGTATAATATATGTATACGAATAAATTGGTTTTTTTTTTTTTTTTTCTTCTACCTTAAATTCGAATCAGAATATCGACTATTTATCAGCGAAATTGAGGATAAATAAATATAAATATATGGGAGAATATGAAGTGGTAAAGAAAACCATTTATCATAGGAAAAAAATCCCTTATATCCTAGACGTTGAGTAGCGGTCGGGGCTCTTTACCTCCGAATTTAGATCAGTCCCTGTTTTCGAGTTCTCCGGTGTTAGGCTTACTTAGACCCCTACTAGGTAGAGAGAGTGCAGCAGAAGCAGAAGCAGAAGCAGAAGCAGCAGCAGCAGCAGCAGTTGAGTCGCGTAGTAGCTCCCCGTGATCGGAGGAGTAGGTATATACATATACGTATACGTATAGAGTAAGCGAGCCCTGTCTAGACGGCTGGTGACGTCAGGCGACAAGGTCGTCTGCCATCTCTCTCTCCCTCCACTTTTCTCATTTCTCTCTTTCTCTTTTCCTTGTTTCTTTCTCTCTTCCTCTTTTCTCTCTCTCTCTCTCTCTCTCTCTCTCTCTGTCTATATGTTTCTCTCTCTGTCCCTTTTTTCTTCTCTCTCTTTTTTTTTTTTATTCTATTCGATATACCCCCCTTTTTTTATATATTTTTTTTTCGCTCCAGACTCCAAACTCACGAATACTATACTATACTATACTATACTATACTATACTTCAACCAGCCCTACGCGCACATA
The DNA here is from genome assembly GCA_963966615.1 of Tenthredo amoena. Taxonomy (NCBI): domain Eukaryota; kingdom Metazoa; phylum Arthropoda; class Insecta; order Hymenoptera; family Tenthredinidae; genus Tenthredo; species Tenthredo amoena. Next base: position 3,928,190 of record OZ016498.1, on the reverse strand, counting down.
ACCAGAAAGAAAAGGAACGGGAAACAAAAATCGAAAAAAAAAAAAAACAAAAAGAAGAAGAAGAAAAAAAAAAAAAATAGGACCTCGGAACAAACCGCGGGTCTCGCTTTTCATTCTTTCCTATAACTACGTTTCAGGGAGTATCAGCGTTTATAGTCCGATTCAAATTTATACGAGCATTTAAACACGTATACAAGTATATATATCCAATATCGATAAAGTACCGTTTAATTTTCTTCAGTTTACTTACTTTTCTCTTTTCATCTGATTTTTTTTTTTCTCTTTTCCCCTTTTTCAAATCTTCAATCTTCAATCTTTCAACAATTTTACTTTTCGTCCGTTGTTTCTCGCTCTTCTTTTACTCATTTCACTCTCGCTGGGTCCGCATGGCTGCACATATGCTCCTCGTGTGTTCATCCTCGTCCAACTCCTACATATCCAGGCGTAGGTTAGAGCTACACATACATATATACATATACATATATATCTCGGATGAGATCGAGTTGGTTTTCGTTTTTTATTATTATTATTATTATTATTTTTTGTTTTTCAATTTTTTTTTTTTTTTTTTACTTTTATTATCACCGACGTCCGTCCGATGCCCGCGTCTCGATCATCCTCATCCTCATCCTCTCTACCACCACCCTCTTCATTTCAGTTCAGTTCACTTCACTTCTCTTCTTTTCCTTTCCCTTTCCCTTTCCCTTTCCCTTTCCCTTTCTCTTCGCTTAGCTACTAACTCCTCGTTTCTATACCGCTGCGTCTTATACCGTGTCTAGACTTTAGGCACTTCTATCACTCTAGAGATACTAGGATATAATAGGTATCGTATACAGGTGTGGGTATACAGGCCTTGGTAAGGTCTTACTATATATATTCTTATTCTTATTTTTATCGCATTCTAAACGGTATACGATATTATTATTTTCTTCTTTTATATAAAATTGAACATTCGATAATATATATATATATACATATATACACATATAATAACCCGCAGATTTATTCTCCGATCTTATTTTCGAACTTATGAAATAATCGAAATTATACCTATATATAGGATGTGAAGAAATTACAATAATTTACAAAAATTCACACGAACAGAAATGCTTTTACTTTTTATCCCGAAGGTACCATATATATAAATACATACATATGTTTATATATGTATATATATATATATATATATATACACATATACCTACCTACCTTCTCTATACCTCGGTTCCTTTATACACGTATAAAAATCCTAAAACCGGCACTAGGACATCCCGGCGTGCCTTGATCGGCTTACGTTATAGGCTTTAGTCTGGCTGCCTATTTTTTTTTTTCAATTTTTTTTTTTGATTTCAAGCCTGTTATAAACCTGCTATGAATATTCATTGGACAAAATTTCATCGAGAGATATTTAGTTTCGTTATAGGTATATACATGGTATATACATATATATGTATATACACACCACCGCATCTGTAAGATATATACCATGTAGAATTTTCTCGTTCTCATATCTTTTATAGGTATATCGGTATAATAAATTATTAGTAAAGTTTTCGCAGAATCTTTGAATCTCTTATAAAATTAATCGATTTTTGTCTATTCCATTGAAAACGTATTTGAGAGACAAAAAAGAAAAGTTAAAAATTCGTCTACAAAATACTGCTACGCAAAAGTTTATGCATTCCAAAAGTCCGGTGGGTATATTAGGTATGAATAAAATCGGTGATCTCAGACTTGAGATTACAAATGTCGTTATCAATTATTCAAAAGTTCTTACGTTCTTATATATATATATATATATATATACATATATAATATATGAATTGTTATTCATTCGCCCAAGAATATTCTATATATATCTGTGTATCTAAAGGTATGAAATTTATTTAACGGGGACAGTAGATCGAATCATCTGCGTATCGATCAGATCTGTTTTTTTTTTTATCTTTTTTTCTTTCGTCTTCTCGCCTTTTCTTTTTTTCCTAACGATATTAAATTCTCGCCAAATCATCGTCGACGGTCGAATTGATTGATAAGCTTCGTGCGTTATACGATGAGTCGAAAAATTGATAAAAACGTGAGGTAAATTAGCAATGAAAAAATAAAAAAATAAATAAATAAAGAAAGAAAGAAAGAAAAGAAATTCAAGACACCTTAGGGGGGTTACATTTTCATTGCTTTTTAAATACGTATCAGAAAATAAGGTTTAGAGATCGTCGGTGATATCGTGTAAAATAATTCAAAAGACGAGCAAAAAAAAAAGAAAGAAAAAAAATTTTCGTTAAACATTTATACCAAAAAAGAACGTGTTGTCACATCCGGAGAGTAATGGGTTGTATTATAGACACACGGTGCTCCGATCAGTTCGGTATAAAATTAGAATACAATTGATTATTGATTTCCAAGCTCTACCTATATATACATATATATATATATATACATACGAGATTATACAATCTATACAATTCGAGATTTTTAATACCAGATACTGTATTACGGGTACTATCTACTACCGTACTAATCGTATATAGTGGCTCGATTCGCGATATGTTATATAGAAATGAATATAAAGATACAAGGAAAAAGATTTAATTATTCGCTGAAAAGTATGACTATATACATATGTGTGTTAAAAATTGAATAAGTATATGTTACGAATGCAATTTTGAATCAAATGAGATTCGTCGTATTCGATTTATATAGAAATGACAATGCTAATTAACCGCATATTATTGTGTACGCGTTGAGCGAGTGATATATACTGATTTATATACGGATATGTATATGCGGTGGGTACGTATATATTATACTTATACACTAATCATGAGATAACACATTTTCATTGATACGAATTATTTGGGTCATATTAGGACCGAGAGAGACTTTATGCCTAAGTAAGCGTGTACCCGATAGAATTTCACTGACATATATATGTATATATCCGAGACAGCAAATTTATTAGTTTCGTTCGATTCGTTCAGTGTTTAATAACTCGGGCTGTATCGATCTTATCGAAACCAATAAGGGGTCAAATTGATCGTCCTTAAATCAACTTTTCGGAAAATAAAGTTTCGAAATCTTATCGATCGTTTATGACGTCGAATTTATCGATTAAACTAGATAAAACGATTTTCTGTAAATAGGATCTCGATCTTTCGTCTTCACATACTTATAGAAACAGACCGAAATTTTCGGATCCTTTTGGTTTTCTCAGGGATAATTTCTAATCGGTAATAATAATAATTGTCGTGCCCGTATATATTAAGCTAAATAAATAAATTAAGTCCGACAATGAGAGACAGAGAGGGGAGGATGCAATATGGGCCAGACGTTAGTTTAGCGTTTCCTGGTATAGGCCTCGCTGCACCTAACCAATACCTTTTACCAACCACGCGTATCACGTATAGGATTTTATACGCTATACAACTATAAGCGGGAGTTTAAATTGGCACAGAAGAGTACCGCCGTCGCAAATTCTGTTTTGTTATCGCGCGCTAGCTATGTTTAGCATCCTCCTCATGCATGCTGCACCACTCCAACTCCAACTCCATTGCATTGCATTGCATCGTGATACAGCACTCCCAGTAGCTCGTACCCGCCGTCTGTATCTCTTCCTCTACTCTCCCTCTCCTAAATGCACTCTGAAACAGTATTTTACATTCTGTTGTCTGCTTCTCTCCTATACGATTCATTTATCTCGTATATATATATATTATACTTACAAAAATAGAATAATAACGGCGACGATGATATATTATGTCGTGCGAAAATTAGGTCGAAAGTTTATAAATTTATGACAATTTTTTTTTTCATTCAATCTCGTTGTTTGTCTCTTCAATTTGAACGGAACCATCCAATAGAAAAGAAAAAAAAAAGCAAAAAAAAAAAAAACGAGAATATTAAAAACATATGAAAATATTAATTATAAAAGATGAAATACTTAATTTCGAATATAGGTGAATAGATGTAGACTAGGGATGCTGCGGGAGCCCGTGTTCTTCTCTAGGTACTGGACCACTGCAGGACGAACGACATTAGATCTAATGCAAGTTGAATGAACTTGCCGCGCATACTCGCTTGTAAACAGTAAACTATATTACAACAAGCATGTATATACATATATATATATATATGAATTTATCTATGTATTTATGTATATCTATACGTATGTATGAATATACGTAGTATTAACGCGATGCACCGCGCGACGCGGGGTCGTGACATCATACTAAACCCTGCAAGTTATACATTGTTCGTGATAACTGTTCTTAGTATATAGTATATAACCGATATGAAAGTATCGTAGATACATAGATAGATGGATATTTGTTTTTTTTTTTTTTTTTTCAATTCAAAAACGACGGTAGATCAAATTTTTCTTCAATCGCATTTTTTGTCGTTTTTTTTTTTTTTTTGTTTTTTTGTTTCAAACGTTTCAATAACGTTTCGCCGTTGATATATAAGATTCTATGTATACACATAAGTTATGAGGAATTTTGGGGAAAGTTAGTTGCACGCGTATAGGTAGTATGTATATAATCGTTACGTCATAATTATCTTGAGAATAAGAATAAGAAGAAGAAGAAGAAGAAGTTGAAGTTGATTTTTTGGATTCTTTATACATTTTTCAAACTCTTCATGTGCGAATGCATGTATATGTAATGAAATATTTATGTATATAGAATACAAGTTGTCGTATTGCAACAATACTTGAATTCCTTGCACTTCGTTGCCGAGACTCGAGACTTAATACACGAGACTAGGAGTTCTTGTTATTACCAATTTAATAAGCATGACGGCTATGAGAGGATTTGATTAGACTTTATTACTCGATAACAAAATAGTTTACAATCAGACGATACGTATATGCATATCTATGTATAGATACCTACGTACTCTATATCTAAATATATACGTACACATATACATACGATCAACGATAAAATCAAATTTTTCAACTCCACCGATCACCATATTATATAATAACAAGTTTATACACGATAAATTTATTCCTTTTCAATTTCTTAACAAACTCTGTTTTATACATATATATATATATATATGAAAAGTAAAAGAGGGTGCCTCTGCGAAGCGGGGCACCCACTCCTCTTATACGTACGTCCCGGACGAATCGATCGATCGCTTGCTTGCCTGCTTGCTTGCTTTTCCCCCCAATTACTACCCGCGTCGTCGACGTCGACGCGATGCTACGCTTCGAGCTGCAGCCTGCTGCTGCGTCGAGACACCGACGTATACACACATACGTCCGGTATATATATATTTATATAGTATGTACGTATTCTAATCTACCGTTCGGTCAATAGAACATTCTGAGAGCGATTCTGCCATAACGGTACTGTAGCAAATCCGATTCCAGTCACTCCTTTTCGCATATGTATTCTCGGTATACAACCGCCTATATATAACTATGTACGCATATTATTACATACGTCTTCGAGAAAAAAAAAAAAATAAAAAAAGAATCGCGATTCTCGAGTCTCGATTTCGCATTTTTGCAAAAAGAAAAAAAAAAAAAAAAAAAAAAACGAAAAATGTTTTTGTTGTTTTTTTTTCTCACATTTTTTGAGATCGAATTTATCTTCCATTACACAATACGCAGCCGATGATTCCTTCCGTCTTCTTTATTTTATTATTAAACTTATATATCTATAGCATGTGTACACTGTACGATACTGGGGTACCTATTCGGTACGACACCTGTAGGCGTGGCTGTATCAGAGGCTTTTGTCGAGGTGAAACATGTACTAGGATGTTTGACACAGCACGTGCCCTGGCTACCAATGCAGAAGTTTCAACTTCGGAGTGAATTGAGCGAGTGACAGTACTTGTACTTGTACTTATACTTATACTTATACTTATATGTACACACATAGATATATATATATGTATATGTATATATACCTACTTACTTATAGAACGGAACGTACCGGCGTGGTGGATCACGTTCAAGTTTAATATTTTAAACGTATCACATTTACTTAATATATTTATACCGTGGCGCCGCCTTAGTGCCAAATCGTTTTCCCTATAGTATACATATATATATTTATATACATATATATATTTTCCCTATAGTATATATATATATATATATATATATGTATAGAATACTTACACTCACCTATGACAATAATACGCGAAAAACTGCGTAGCTGTATATAACCAACGATCGATAAAACCAACCCCGCTCCTCAAGACCGTATATTTATAACGTTAATAGTCATTCGCTTCCTTATGTACTATACATATAGGTATATATACCTAACTATACGTTTTGAAATCCACGCGCTTTCAGCACCTAGAATAATAAAAAAAAGAAAAAAAAAAAAAAAACAAATGTGAAAATTTCCGTTTTTGTTTGAATTTTTTATTCCTTTTTTGAATTCTCGTGTTTGAATATATACATATATATCGTATGTAAGTATAGATGAGAAAGATCTTCGCTCTGTTCTCTCAGCTCTTCTTCTTCCTCATCCTTCTCGCACCTATATAATATACATAATCGTTGATTAAACATTTGTTAGCCCGCAGCTGTTGTGTAACAGCTTATATATAGAGAGAGAATTAGGCAAGTTTTTTCTACCCAGTATACATACATCATCTATATATTATATATATATATATATATATATTTCGATAGATAATTAATCCGATTGCGATATATATATATATATATATAGATAGACACATATATGTATAGCCGGTGTAACATTATATTATATCATATTTGGATAAGAATAATAATAATAGTGATAATAAAAGAGTGAAAATCACAAGGTAAGACCTGCACTATGTAGAGTCGTTTGGGGATACTTACGAGTTACGAGCAAGTGGTAAGCAGCAGCCAGGCAGAGTTGGTAGTCGATTATACGAGTATATATGTATAAGAGAAAGAGAGAGAGAAAGAGAGAAGGGTAACAAGTGGAGTAAAGAAGAGAAAAGAGGAGGAGGAGGAGGAGGAGGAGGAGGAAAGGAGCGAGGAGAGAGAGAACTCATCGTCAAACAGTGAGGTCAGCTGTGGGCGCCCCAGAGCCGAGAGTTTGGCCAACCAAGTACGAACGAACGTCACTCGCGTGCGACTCGGGGGCAGTCTGACTGTAGGCTCAATACTACTCACTTACTTACTTACGTATGTACTACGTATGTACCTATAGTCGTTGGGAATTTCGAGTTCACCACTCAAGTCCTCAGTCTCAGTCGCAGTCGCAGTCGCAGTCGCAGTCGCAGTCGCGCGCGGACCGCAGACCGGCGAGTATCAATCGCGCGCACGTCCCCCTTCCCTCGCACGTATCGTCACGTTATTCTCATCTCTTATAATTTATTATATTGAATAAATTTCATGTGTAAATAAATGTACACGTTGTGATTATTTTCTTTTCTTTTCTTTTATTTTCTTTTCTTCAAATTATATTTTTCATTTCCTTTTGTTTTTTTTTTTTTTTGATTTTTTTTTTTTTATCGGAATAAAAAAGCGGAAGTTTTCGTAATATAATTGTATAGTTGTATACCTATATCTGTATACTATATTATAGTATATATATACGGTGCAGTATGTTTATTTACGCGAGAGCGAAAGAATAAAAATAAATTACTAACTTGATCGAGGAAAATACATATTTTATATACCTACACGCGAAATTTTCTTTTTGTTTTTTCTCAGTCTTCTTTATTTAATTTTATTTTTTTTTCTTGATTTTTCTTACACGGTTTCTTCAAGTATAGTCTTTATAACTTTATCCATACGTATTAAAAAAAAAAAAATTCAAAGTTCAAATATATGTAAGTCTGTGTATTATACCTACGTGGAAAAAAAAAGGATAAGAAAAGAAACACATAAAAAAAAAAAACAAACAAAAAACCGAATGGAGTTTAAGAATTATTTATTAATGAGAGAAAATTCGAAACCCCTCAATGCTCTGTGTGTATAATATATATATATATTATATATGATAATCGTAAAGTTATATTATAAATCCAGCTGTGATAAAGTTTACGAAAGGTGAAGAAATTGATTATTTTTTTAATTCTACAGTATACATTAGAGTTCGGAGATATTGTATTATATTACGTGAAGAAACACAGCTTGGTGCATTATAATAAATAAATAAATAAATAAATAAATAAATAAATAAATAAATTTTTAGTGATTTCAATACAAGAAAAAATTGAAAAAAAATAACGAAATTTCGATAGATTTTTGACGAACATCATAAAATTCCCGCTTTTATCTGGCTACGTGTGTATATAGGTATAGGTATATATACACGTACTACCATGCTCCTTTACTCGGTCTTTCTCTCTAAAGATTAATATCTTTATTTTATTATCATTAATTTATCGGTGACTCGCTTGTTGCATCTATAACAATATTGAAGAGATTATTGCTTCGCTCGGATAGCGTACACATAGTTATAAAAAGTGTGATCTACTTTAGCGAGATACTCTACATTTCGATAATGAAAATATAATATCTCAAGAATAAAAATAAAAATATAAATTGATACTTAAGTGGTCGCTTAGTAAAATATTTGGGGTACATTACCGGTCATTAATAGTTGTATAAAATATTCTCCAAATGGGCTGAGGTAAGGTATAATCTCCAAATTTAGGTTAACTGTTGTTTTCTTTATTCATTTTATTTTATTTTATTCATTTATTTATTTATTTTTACAACCATTTTTAAGTTCCAGTTTCAAACTGCATTTCTTTCACTGCACGGCCATATTCATATACATATATATATATATATATACATTAAATACTCCCGAGCGCGTTCAAAGTTGCACAGAACACACATGTATACATATATACATATATATATATATATATATATATGTATATATACATATGTATATTTTAAATGTATGTATATGTATACGTACGTATATACCCCGCGCGCGATGACCCGTCCTGACATTTTTAGAAAGGCGTCTCAAGGTGATCTCGCTTGTTTTTTAAACTCGTAATAGTCTCGCTATACACTCGACAGTTCGCTAGGTAGGTAGGTAGGTAGGTAGGAAGGTAGGTAGATAGGTAGGTAGGTAGGTAGGTAGGTAGGTAGGAAGGTATATTACTATTTGGTCAATTTTGACCCTCTCTTATAGCTAGACATCGTACCCATGCCAAGTATTATCGGCAAAGAAATCGGTACCGGATCCCGCGAGATAATACGACGTATTAAATAGACGCGGAAAAAAACAGGAGCTCACCTCGTCTCTGGAGACTGTATTAAAGTTTTTTATCTCTATTGAAAAGAAGAAGAAGAAGAAGAATAAAAAAGAAAAAAAAGAAACAACTACCAAAACCATACAGTCGTATACCTTTCGAAAAACAAAGACGATTTTTCGTCACACAAAATACCGAGGCTCTTATAGTTTTCAAATAAGAGCCCACTCAAAGTTGCGCCAATAACGTCGCTCGGCTAGTGACGTCGAACGTCGCCGATTGGCTCGCGGCGAGAACGACCGTTACTCAAATCTTGAAATCCCTCTAACTCAGAAACCATTAAAGCTACGATATTTTCGCTGAGGAAATATCGTCTCGATTTTTAACGAGGTATAGATATGTACTACATACACTCGTTAAGTTCAATTTAAATTTACAAAAATTATCCGCAACGATTTGCAAAGGTAGCAGCAAGCTTCATAATTCTACATCATCACATATACGTCTTGCCATACGTGTGTGTTTCTATCTTATAATACGCGATGCGTTAAGTACCAAAGAACATAAATTGTTCGAGTTTAAAAAATTGCTGGGTCATTGACTTAGGTATTATAACAACGACAATTTTTCAACCTCCATTCCTCTAAACCATTTTTTCTTTTAAATAACCCTAGCTGTTAACCTCCTATCCAATCATATCCCTCCCTCTCTCTTTCTCTCTCTCTCTCTCTATATCTATCTCTTAACACCTACGTGATATAAAACCTCCTTAGCCGCTATTATATCAGCTGTTTTAACAACTGAGACAATTTTTTTCGTTCCTTATTATAATCGTATCGTCATTACGTACGTACGTACTTATAATCAGCCACACACGTTAATACCTGCCTCGTATTATCCTATCACACGTGTACACCTACGGGTTTATTTACCCCTTTATTAATTTATCATTCAAACAAATTTCGCCGACTTCTTCAAACGCCAAGTTATACCGTAAAATGACTATATTTCATATTTTTCATATCGTTTTCTCAACTGTGGATATAACGTAAACGAAGGAACCACCACCGCCGCCGTCGCCGCCCACTCTAAAATTTCGTGGACCGCAATCCGATCGGTACTTTGGAACCAGCGTACCCGATCTAACGGCGAAGTAAATAAAGATGGAGAAAACCATGAATGAGGCGCGCCCCGTGCCCGCGAACAGCGGTTCTCTTACTTACAGACATACATACACATACAAACACGTATACGTAGGTAGATACAGATACCGCTGTTGCCCATACCGGTGACTAATTTACTGCCGTTTGCCTGCAGCAAGAACGAAGCGACAGTTCTCTTCTCTTACTTTCCACACCGCGGCGAAAGGATTCTTCGACGATCTTAAATACCCGAGTGTCGTAGTAGTAGTTCGGACACCGCACGTATATGTTGCAACTACTATGTGGGCAGCGAGCCAGACCCTAATATCATTCCGGAGTGATACGATTATTGAAAACGAAATTTAAGAATGAACAAAGATCTACTCTTTTTTTTTTTCTATATAATAAATCGTAGAGGATATGGTGAAGAATTTGACAAAATTAAGATTCAGAATGATATAGACGGGTAGGTATACGTAAGGTATATCCGATTCTGATTAGACGGTAGACATTACAACCCGATGCTGTAGTAGGTGTCTCGTGTATAGTATAGGGATCGGCTTACCACTGACCACGACTACTTTCACCCTTCGTATGCGGTTTCGAACAGCTGATTCTGACCATAATACCTTAGCGTCCGTCACCTTGTTCTTGTTCACCTCTTGTTAACCGTGTTAAACCTAGTTCGAGGTGTGAAAATATGGTAAAAAGTAAAAAGGTTTCAGGTCGCGAATTTTATATATATATATACAAGTTTAGGAATTCTTTCTTTTTTTTTTCTATTTTCTTTTATTTATTTTTTTCTTTTTCAAATTAAAATTTACGGAGCATTTTATTTTCTATTACCAGTTGATTCTCTAGCTCGCTATATTTCTTCGGTAGACTTTAATGTAGATATGATTGTTGGAGAAAAATATTCCACGATGAAACTTAACTTGTTGTTTTACTCTCGTATCGGATATACGCGGTATCTTTAGACTCTTGTTTGTATTCTGATAAGTTACTAGGAGACACCATAGCGTACCTTACATACATGCATTCGTATTACCCATGAAAATGTGAAAAGAGTATATCGCAGGCACTAAAAAGATATACCTAAACGTATATATGCGTATATGTATGTATGTATGTATACCTATATATACACGTATACAGAAAATAACCGAATGCAACCTGAACTTGCGGTTTATTTATTAAACAAAAACTTCTTTAAACATACAAACAGACATGTGTTTTAGCTTTGTTAACATAATTGTCCAAAGAGAAACAGTCTTGGCAAAGAATGGGTAGAGAATAACGATAACTGTTAACGGAAGACGAAGATTCACATAATCGTCAATTTTTATTCTCACGAGAAGCATATATTATACATTATATATATATATATATATATATATATATGGGTACGCGACGTCGATACACTTTCGTACTTTCTCTCCGCCGCAGCTCTTATCCCAGTTTTATATAAAATATACGTATACGTATACCTATACCAGATATATTTGGAGTTTTTAAATTAACTTCAATTTTTTTTTCTTCATCGAAAGTCCGAGAATCTTGTTCCTTTTTACGAAAAATTATTAATTAATCTTGGATAGATTTTCGAGAATAATTATAATCGAGACGATCGTGTTTTTTTTTTTTTTTTTTCCTTTTTTTTTTTTTTTTTTAGCACGGGATCTTTTACAATTCAATTTTTCATCGCGTATACTGCAGGTATAGGATATCTTTGTATACAACATACACAGCTATACTATAAGCGAGTTATAATTTGTGGATTATTTTTCGTTCCTCGTAATAATCAGGGTCACCCGGTTTCTTTATAACCAAACCGAACACCTGGTAAATTTTTTTTTCTTTTATTCCGATACTGCTACGTGTGTAGTACATATATATTTTATACATAATCTACCTCTAACTATATCGAATTTTGTTACTGCTACCGCTGCTGACGGGTGACTAGACAGAAATATCGCAAACGCCCAAGGCAAGACGTCCTATTCCTCTTCTCACTTTATTTCAACAGAATATTTTATCATACCTCAGTCAACCCGCTATATTATACCATTTACCTTAAATAACAATTGTCAATGAATCAAAAGCTCGGAATAAAATTGTAGAAAATATTTGATCGATTTGAGAAACAAGAAATAAGAGAAAAGAAAAATGAAGAAAATCGGTGTTCGTCAGAAACCGGATTTTCCTATATCACATATGATTGCATCGTATTCTATATCATAGTTATATAGACACGCACATACCTACGCGTAAACCAGTGGGCTGTTATGCGGGGGTATATTAACGTAAACGCGGGACGTACAGCGTGTCTCGTTGACCCAATTCAATCTGACTTTACAACTAGAGGCACCATATACCAGCGCACAACCAGTACCACTAACGTGTACACAACAAGTGTAGCTGCGTACACGTAGTAGTACTCTACCTACGTCATTCGCACGGCTCCCCAGTATGCTGGCATATTACTACCGCTGCACTGCACCAAACGCGCGGCGTTATTTAAACTAAAGCGCAGCGCACCGCATCTACACCCAGACTCTTCACGTTCGTATATTAAACTCCGCTAGCGAGAAACTACGCGCTACGCGAGTCTCGAGTACCTTTATACTCGTACGTAGCGTGTATAGGAATGCTGAATGCTCATCCCATTGATTCTTATGGCGTATATAAATTTATCAATTATATACGCAATATTGAGATAATGAATTTATTTTAATATTATATATATATTGTCTTTCACGTCTATAGCTTGGTTTTTTATTATAATTTGTGTGAATGCACCCTTAAGGGAAGAATAAAGAAAATAAAGAAAAAAAAAATAAAAAACTGTTCTTTATATTATAAATGGGTCACTGCTGCAGCGGCAGCAGCCCCTGTGCAGGCGTCGACGATGTTATAGTCGTCTAGGAACGCGCGTGTGTTACATGTCCGATCGTATATACTATACCGACGACGAGCCTTTGGTCTAGAGCAGTTCCTATCTTTGAACTATGGACTTTTACTGCGCCTTCGGTATCCACTGTCACTGTTTCTGCTCCACGCCGTGTACCTAGATACGTGTAAAGGGTGTTCGGAAAATAAAAGAAAATAAAAGAAAAGAAATTTGAAGAAATTTAAAGTAAAGCAGGCTTCACATATCGTAACGATTATTTGTGATATAAATAATTCTAATTTCTTTAACGAATAGTTTAATCGATAAAAATAAAAAAAAATAAAAAACTAACTCGTTGTCTATATTTATTCTATCTAGATAAGAGTTTAAGCTGTCATTTGAGATATTAATTGAGAGTAAAATGACTACTAGCCTAACGTTGTGCTAGGATAGGGGTGGGGTGAAGGGGGATAACCAGCTAACCAGGAGACCCGAGTAGGACAGTGAAAGGGGCGACCTAGACCAACTCTTTGAGAACGCGAGCTAGCTCAGCTAGGCTAGCTGCTATAGCTGATACTCTGGGAGCTAGCCTGAGCTAGACAGATATTATACGCGTCAGTAGAGCCGAGGTGTAGAGGTATATAGCTGTATATCGTACACTTGGCCCAGCGCGAGTTTTACCTTTTTTTTTTCTTTCTCTCTTTCCTTTCTTCTTTTTTTTTTTTACTTTTTTTTTTTATCCGCGCCCGCATAACTGTTCTCCATAGTATAGCATGGTATATATATATAGTATTCGGTGTCGTATGGATTTTATACATGCCGTGATAACGGGGTTAAAAAATAAAATCAATTCCGCGATTTTTTTTATTTTTTTTTTTTTTTTATATACTTTATTCAATCAATAATTAAATTATTGATTTTGAAAATTAGAAGAAGAAAAAAAGGAACGGAAAGAGACAGATGTGATTGTACAGCTGTAGGCGTGGGTAAAAGAGCGATAAGTAAGTTTCACTAAAAACCGATCGATACCGCGATATACTTCGCGGCGCAGGTGAAAACCGGGAAAGTCATTCTTACCTGTTGCCAATGAAAGCGAACGGATCCATCGCATCGTCACCGTTTATGGTTTTATCGTTTCTCGATCCCCCAGCACCCAGCAGCAGTATCAGAAGTCAGATACCCTGGGCATTTGCGGTACCATACCTGGTTACTTTTGCGTGTCGGAAGAAAGAAAGATTTAGTTTTTTATTTTTCTTCTTCTTTTTTTTTTTTTTTTCTTTTATTTTATCATTAATATCACTGCGATTTCTCTTTTTAGAAAATTAACAGAAAATAATTTAGTGCGCTATACGATATTATTGTTCAATTTGACCAAAACGAAGCTATAAGATATCGAATAACTTTTTTAATTTTCAAATTTTTTTTTTTTCTTTTTTCTTAACTTAATGGAAGGAAAAAATTTCCTGAATTTTGTTTCTTTTATGTTATGTTTCAGGCTAACTAAAGGAAACGTTTCAGAGCTTGGACCCTGGGGGTCCGTATTGTAGCTGCAGTAGCTAAAGAATAGAGAAAGGAATCAGGAAGTAAAAGAATTAAAAAGAAATAAGAAAATTTGAATTTCAATAAATAATAAGAGAGAAGAAGAAATATCTTCGGATTTAAAATGGCCGGTGAAGACACGCAGATACTTGCTAACGAGACGGTGGATTCACTCACGATAATATCTCCGAGTTCAAAGCTCCTTTGCGGACCTGGTAACGGAGTAATATGCAATGGAATGGCGAATAAACACAATAACAACGGTCTGATACCGAACGGCAAACCCATCAAGGAGGTAGTCGTATCTAACGGAAAGAATAATCCAACCGGTGCTCCAACAGGCATGGAAAAAAATTCAAACCCAAATAATTCCGAAGATTTTGACGATCAAGATGTCGTTTGTGGATGGGGTCCCTGCGCTCCTAAATGGATGCGATGTTTCGCTTCGAAACAGGCCTTTCTAGCGATATTTTGCATCACCTGGGTAAGTCATGTATACATACAAATCCTTATTTTCTTATTATTTTTTCTATACAGAACAATTTTTCAATGAAATTATATCCTTGATTATTTTCGCCGCAGGTCCTTCAAGGCATGTATTACACCTATTTCGTATCGGTGATAACGACTATTGAAAAGCTGTTTCAAATCCAGTCAAAGACAACCGGTATAATAATGTCGGCGACTGAGATAGGCCAGATCGGTTCATCCCTGCTTTTGACATACTATTGTGGTCAGGGACATAGACCGAGATGGATAGCTTGGGGGATGGTTTTATTCGCTGTTAGTTCCTTCTCGTGTTCCATGCCTCACTTCATTTTCGGCAAGGATCTTATACAGCAAAACGAAATGAGATTTGGCGGAGCTTCTTCCGGCAATGCCACCCATCCGGTTCCACCAAATTTGTGCAAACTACACGAGAGGTGGGACAACATCACCAACAATTTCAAGTGAGTCGATTCGCCACCCTTGTCATTATTATTGCCTAAATTTCTTCCAATTATTTGGCAACGGGTTGAAACTACGAATTCGTCCGAGGCGATTTAGAATTTTCGGAATTTGAAACTTTTTTTATCTGAAAAGTCGACTTCGATACGAGATGTGCGAATTTCAAGTTTCGGAGGTTTTGGCCCCTCGGATCTTTAGTTTTCGGAATTTCTTCGAAATCGGCTAGGAAGACTTCCGGAGAAATGTTCTTTCGAAAACTGATGTGACTCGGTATGACTCGGTAACGTTCAAATTCGATAATTTCGATTTTCCAGACTGCCTACGTCGCCAGCGTCTCCAGGTAACTCATCGACGTTGCACTGCATAGACGAACAAAGAGCTCAGGATAAAGTAGTTACGGTAGTTTTGACAATATTCTTCGTTTCTTTACTCGGCGTTGGCATGGGCCAAACGGCTGTTTATACTCTGGGTATTCCCTACATAGACGACAACGTTGCCAGCAGAGAAAGTCCGCTATATTTCGGTGATTAAACCCTTTCACTATCTAATACTAACTCTCGCTCTCATATTCGCATCTGAGAATATCCATTAATTTTAATAACAAATCCATAAATATAAAAGAGACGCGAAATTTATACCTATATCTTCGATAATTATTATTATTAT
Organism: Tenthredo amoena; assembly: GCA_963966615.1. Classification (NCBI taxonomy): domain Eukaryota; kingdom Metazoa; phylum Arthropoda; class Insecta; order Hymenoptera; family Tenthredinidae; genus Tenthredo; species Tenthredo amoena. The sequence continues at coordinate 3,911,819 of OZ016498.1, read as the reverse complement.
TATTATTATTATACAGCGATTACAATCGGCGTCAGGATACTCGGACCTGCTTTAGGCTTCATACTCGGATCCCTATGCACAATGTTGTACGCTGACTTATCCGCAAATCCGCAAATCACGCCGTCAGATCCAAGATGGGTGGGAGCCTGGTGGCTAGGTGAGTTTATATATATATATATATGTGGTATATCCTATACGTATAGATTGAATAATAATGACCGTAAAAATTAACCCCGTGTTGTTATATAGATTTGAAAAAAAGTTGTCAGTCTAGACTGTGAAAAAAATTGATTGAAATTTTACTCGTTCAATTACTTTCTGTCTTTTATTTATTTATTTCTTTATTTTTTTTTAATTTTTATATCGAATACCTGTCGACGATGTACTATATTTTGTCATCCTTTTGATCAGGGCTGGTTTTCGTCTCGTCGATGCTGATGCTCGCCAGTATAGCGATGTTCGCATTTCCCAGGCGTTTACCATCCAACAAGGTCCCACCGCGAAGAGAGGACGCGAATAAACCGAGTCTCAAAGGTCAGTGGAGACTCAGAATCTATGAATTTGCTGCTGCTGTTTTTTTTTTTTTTCTTTTTTTTTTTCGTATTTTTCTTAGAAGAAGAAGAAAGAAACGCCTCAGGTCCGTTTCCTCGATTTTTAAAGAATACTCAAAGCGCAGATTTTTCCATCGAACAAAACTTAACGACGAATCTCTTTGCATATATATATATATATATAATAGTTCCCTGCATAAATCGTCACCTATACATAATTTGATAAATATATATACCTATATATATATATATATTATTTGCGTACTGTGCTAATATACCTCGTCTTCATGACGCATTATATTTCGCGGTGCCCATGCCCATGCCCATGCCGCGGCCGGCAGCTATAACACCGCGAAGTACGAAGTACGAAACGACCGCGGCGTGCGTTTATAATAACATAATGAACGCTTGTATGTAGTACGTAGTATATGTAGGTATAGGCGTCGTCGTCTGTTAGGTGGGGCAAGTTCATGGTCATTTCGCAAACGTATACGTATATCTATATATATCTATATATACATATATATCTATATATCTATATATGTATATATATATATACATATACGACTTCGGACGGAGGGACTCTCGCAATTCTCGTCGAACCGCAATATTATGCTATACCTACCGTATCCCATGGCGATTAAGATTGCAGGGAAGGGAGGAAATATATCGATGATTAGTTGTTTTTTTTTTTTTATACATCCGAAAACTCGACGACACTCGCTAATATCTATTTACACTATTTTTATTACTCACTTACTTACTCATTCGTAATAAATCAGATCGTCTTACTTGTACCCGAGGTTTGCTCTATATACTTCACGTTCAATCTCGTTTATAAAAACATATTAAACTATGTATATCAATTTTATTTAAGATTTTTTGATTTTTTTTTTTTTACTGTTTTAAGGACGATTTCTCGACTTTTGAATAATCACAAACGATCCATTCCGTAATCTTTTTTTTTACTCTTATTTCACGTATTTTTTTAAATTTATTCACACTGTGAGACCAGAATTCAATAAACGTTAATTTCTAATCGATAGAAGAGTGAGAAACTAATTTCTTTGCGATTACTAATTAATATATAATATATCGGAGGATCTGATGACTTCGATCCGTTTTAGATTCAGTTTCTCTTTTTTTTCGGTTTTATGGCTTTAATAAAAGTTTGGAACTACATACCTACACACGATTGCGATAGCTACTACTTATGTAGTTATTAACGTCACGAATTGACCAATGAGTCTTAGTTTTTCTTATTAAACTTGTTAGTGACACTTAAAACGTCCAATTTCCAAATAATTATTAAACAGTCTTGTCACGGCCCCGAGTCTCGCGCCATTAATTCCGTAATACATTATACATATTACCTATGTATTCGTATTCGTATATGAAGCTATAACATCCGCTTATTTAGTTTCGTTTAATATTTCGGCTGAAATTCCATCGGTAATCAAAACACTGTCAGACAATTATAATCCCGGTCCCTCGATTCTCCATAATTTAACACATTTAATTCACATCGCTTACTCATTTTTCATCTAATTATCATTTCAGATTTTCCAAAGGCGGTAAAGAGGCTCTTGAAAAATGATATTCTCATGTTTCGAACTGCCAGCAGTGTCTTCCACATATTACCTATCGCAGGACTGTACACTTTTCTACCAAAATATCTAGAGAGTCAATTCCGCCTTCCGGCTCATCATGCAAACATGATCTCAGGTGAGAAGGAAGAGGAAGAAAGCATAAACAGAATAAAAGGGCATGAAAATCAATAAAATCGACACATAATACATCTTTAATCATAATTTCTCTCCTTTTTTTCACACCAGGAATTGGAGGGATCCTTGTAATGGGTCTCGGTATCGTTATCAGCGGGGTATTTATTCTCAGGGTAAAACCTAACGCCAGATTTGTTGCTGCCTGGATCGCCTTCACAGCTATCGTCTACGCCATAGGCATGGGAGTTCTGATGTTCGTCGGGTGTCCTATGGACGATTTTGCCGGACTGCAATTACATCCCAAAGGGTTGGTCTCGCTCAGTTTATTGTCTTTTTTCATTTTATTTTTGAATAGATTGTAGTTCAGAATTTTTGGACTTTTAGAAGATGAATTTTACTCTCTTGCTCGCAGATTTTAGTTTAATGAGTGATAAATCGATTGGCGTATCTTTAAACGATAAACAAAGAAGTTAGAAGCTTGTGAAAATCAGAAGAGTCTGCAAATAATCATGAAATTTTATCAGGAATCAAATATCGGACGATATTTGTCCACTTAATCTAATCTTTGGCTTTGTTTCTGTCTCTCTAGAAATGCGGCACCCAATCCTGTCTTTAGAATGTCGAGTTTCGAACCAACTTGCAATGCAACTTGCGATTGCGACCGTAATAAATTCAGTCCAATATGTGGAGCCGATGGAAAAACATATTTCTCAGCTTGCCACGCGGGATGTTCTAACTACACGGTCGAAAATGGCAAAGTTTCTTCCGTGAGTATCTTATAATTATTCTGAATCAACTAAAGGCTTTTTAATTTTAATCGCACATGAATCTCAGAACATCTCCTTGAGCTTTCTATTTCGCTACCTTTGTTTCAGTTCTCCGATTGCCAGTGTATCAATCAAAATTCTACAATATCCGACGGTGATATGGACACAGCGACGATCGGTTACTGCAAACTAGAGTGCAACAATTTCTGGATCTACATGATCCTATTTTCAACCTTTGTATTCATTCATTCGACCAGCGAAGTTGGTTCTATGTTGCTTATTCTTCGATGCGTTGATCCCAGGGACAAAGCCATGGCTCTGGGACTGATACAATTTGCAATTGGCCTTTTTGGTGAGGAATTTAATTCCGTATTTAATTCAAATTCCAAATACCTTCTCCTTCTCTTATCCCATGATATTAATCTCCCTTTTCTTTACAGGAAATGTTCCATGCCCCATAATCTACGGTGCTGTGGTAGACTCGGCGTGTTTAGTGTGGGATGCTGCATGCGGAGAAAGAGGGGCATGCTGGCTCTACGATTCTAATATATTCAGAATGTTTTACCACGGTGAGTTTTTCAGTTATTGACTCAAACTTGACTGATAATTGATTGATAATTGAATGTTTTGCCTAACACTTCTTATTCATTTTTTTAACATTCAGGAACCACGGGTGGGATCTTAATATGTGGTTTTGTGATGGACGTTGTCGTATGGTACAAAGCAGGGAGTATAACTTTCGTTGACGAGAACGAGGAAGGGACTGTTGAGGAAATGGTCAACTTGAGAAAGCCGGATCAAAGGCCAACAGAAAATGACTATCTGTAGATGGGATCGAGGTGGCTAGATATTGTTTTATAATATGTTAAAGCGATTTGGGAAGGATCGAATCCACTTTATCAAACTTTTTTTTAAAGTTAATTAAACTGCATTTGGAGTAGTAATCTTGTAATAAGATTTAATTGAATCCCAAACTGAACGGAACTGAACTGAGTAGCTGAACCTCTGGTTATTATTGTTAGCTCGCCAGACTCGAATCTCGAGAATTTTATACCCGCAGGTACATATTAGAGTGTTTTACAAATTGTACGAGTCTCATTATATTTTGTTCAATTTTATAATATTCTATTCTGAATGTAGTTTAAAAACGTATTTAGACGATTGATGTTGAACAATCTTTTATTTTAGAGGAGGTAGGCAGTAGTAGCCACCCGTCTTATTATTATGCCATATTGTAAATAGGTAATTTTAGACGCGTGCGGTGCGGTGTGCCTCAGACTCTCCGCAAACGACTGATAAAATGATTTAAAGAAATAATGAAATAAGAAAAGACAGTAAGAAGATAAATGAAGATGAGAGAGAGAGAGAGAGCGAGAGAGAGAGAGAGAGAGAGAGAGAGAGAGAGAAAGAAAGAGAGAAAGAAAGAAAGCGAGAGAGTATAAAATGTAGAAATATTAAACTGGGAAACGAGTTAGCTTATCACACATCACACATACACACGTACGATGAAAATGACTGAAAGTTGAATCGAATTAGAAACAGAATATTATAGTAATAATAATTATATCCTTAAGATAGTCCAATCTCAGTGAAGAATAGTTTTCGGATGGTTCTTTTTTTTTTTCCTTGGTTTTTTAAGCTAGGATTTATATTGAGACTTTCGTGTGCCTAAGTGACGAAGTGTTTTAGTCCTTGACCACGCGCGGTATGTAATATATAATATATTATAAATACTGTGCATTTATGTATGTATTAATTATTAGGATTGATATTAATTTAATTTTACCAATTAATTAACTGATATATATATATATACATATACATTTCTTAGCATGATTACTATTATTTCATTTCACCATTCGGTATTATAATACATTGATGAATAATAATCGGATGGTGTTTTAATCGTTAGTATTAAAATTTCACATTTGAAAAAAGAAGAAAAAAAAAATTCATAGGTAACTATAAAGAGTTTCAGAATGAAATGAAATTTTAAAAAAGAGAAGAAAAAAAGAAAAAAAAAAGAAAAGAAAAAAATTAATTATAAAACTACAAATACATATAACATATTTTTAGATGATTTGACGAAGAGAGAGAACAAAGTAATAATTATTAATAATAATAATATCATTATTACGATCGAGGATAAAATCAATTTGAGGCAAAGAATTTGAAAAAAGTTAAGTAAGAGGAATAAAAAAATAAATAAAAAAAAACTGTATTTTAATATGGTATACAATTTGGTATAATATAAGTATGCTAACGATATCGTAGTATGTGCGCTTTTGCAAATTATTATTGTTATTATTATAATATCGAGGATCCTTTTTTTTTTTTACTTTGTTTTAGATTGTGAATACTCGGGGACAGAGTATATTGGAATCGCAATTATAATTTTTATATCGCGCAATGTTCTCGTAATAAATAAGCGATCTATAAGAATAAAAAACGCGGTATATGTATAGGTATATCGATATATACATCTAAATATAAATGCGATCGTAATATAGCCGCCGGACTTGCGAATCATTAAATTCAGGGCATTATTATTCTATCGATTTTGATGTTCGAAGGGAAGGTATAATATACTTGGCTTTTTGATATATATGTATATGTATACGTATAACAAGATATGAATATAAATGATAAGAGTTTAGACCTTTGTATAGTATACAATATACTATGTATGTACTTGCGAAAAATACCTTCTCTGAAACAATAATAATAATAATAATAATAATAATAATAATAATAATAATAATAATCTATCAATAGTTATTAACGGTGATAATGATAACATTAATAATAATTGATGCGATAAAATGGAAAGAGAACAAAATTAAAAAAGGAAAACCAACAATGAAAAGAAAAATTAAATATTTTTTTTTACCTCCATGCGCATCCTTTCAGGCACTAATTTACCAATTCGCATATTGTCATCCAGCGTGTAATAATAATAATAAAAATAATAATAATAATGATACGAAAAATTAAATAAATGATATATAATTAGGAATAATATCATAGTTTTCCGGACGTATAGGAGAAAAAGAAAACAAACATATTAATGTTCAGTGATTGTTATTGTTATTAATTATTAATGATAATGTAATAACGAGTTCAGCTATATAATCGGTGGATGATACAAATGAAGAAAAAGTAAAAAAATAAATAAAATAAAAACAAAAATAAAAATAAAAACGATTATGTAACTGCAACACACGGTACGAAATTTATAATAGGTAATCATCTTCCTCAGAAATGATATTTTTATATCTAATAATAATAATAATGAATATATATATATATAGGTATATATGCACCGCGGATACGCATATAATTATAATATTAAAGATAATAAGTGACTAAAAGTAAAAAGAAAAAAATTACTATGATAGTGATTGTATGTAATACGATCTTACGCTATTATTATTATTATTATTATTATTATTATTATTATTATTATTATTATTATTATTATTATTTTAATTGTTTCATTTTATTCAAAGACGCAGAGACACACGTGAGTTAGATATATAATTATATATAGGTATATATATAAATACCAATATAATATATATTTATATATATAGCAAACAAATATTATATCATTATATCATCCGCATCACTGAATAACGTAATATGAATAACGTAATGACCTTTTATGTTTTTTTATTTTTATTTTTTGGCTACGTCTACGTCCACTACGTTTGCATTACATTAAATCAGTAACAGTTATTAAAATTTACTATGATAGTAATAGTAATTGATATAGTAGGAATATGTAGGTGTATAATGTTTAAAAAGCTGCTCACGTAGTGAATAATATATTACAAGAAGACTTTGAAAGTGTAATTAGGTACGCGGTAGATTATAGTATATCTATAATATAACGGCCACAAAACCTGACGATCAATGACTATACATAGGTACTACATAGAAAAGAAAAAGGATTTAGTTTATCATTTTTAAATTTCAAATTTACATTTTTATTATATATTAACTTTTGTTTTATAAAAAAAACAAAAAAATAATAATTAATAATGTGAAAAAACTTAAACAAATGCCGCAGTTTTACTGAACGATACGCATATAGTATAATAATATATAAGTATACATTATATATATTTTAGGGTATTATCGCGACTACCTTTAAACGTTTTGTGAATACATATAGGTATATATAGGTACCGATTAATGATACAGAATACCAGGATTCTATATTTTAGTAAATGAATTTTTTCGATAGCCATATATGTATAGGTATATAGCCATAGGTAAGGCTATACCATAATATTGAAAATTTGAATAGGCTCGTCCTAGTTAAATCCTCGTAATAGATTATTTTAAATAAAACATACGTATATACATATACATATATATATATATATATATATATATATATATATATATATATATATATATATATATATATATATATGTATATACGTATATATATATATATATATATATATATATATATATATATACATTATAGGGTAGATTTTAGTCTTTAACTGAAACATAAGCTAGTCTTTAAATAATATATTGCATTATACATACATACATACATGTATATTATACACACGCGACATATTATACTATATTGATAATATGTATTCTAATATTATACCTATATATTATACACGTATGTACCAATTACGTGTTCACACTATACGAAATGATAATTGCCATATATCAATAACTACTTACAGTATATGCAGGATGAGAGGGGTATAATATGTGAAAAGTAAAACAATTATATTCACCAAACTATCAGAGATGGACGAAAAATGCTTTTTCTCTATTTCTCATAATTTTTTCAATATATCAAATTCTCGCAACTTTATCCATTTCAGTCTGCATATTATTATTATTACTATTATTATTATTATTATCATTATCATTATCATTATCATTATCATTATCATCATCATCACCATCATCATCATTGATCATGAATGACCATTATAGTGCGATATAATTACAACGGTTTTGATTATTATACATAGTATACATATGTTTTATACATGAGAAATGTATTAATTCTATTCTTTTCTGGACTTTCCTTTTTTTCTTATTTGTATTTTTGATCAATATATCCTGTAGGTATGTGTGTGTACGTGTGCGACTTGAAACAAAGAAGAAAGAAAAGAAAAAAAATTGTAAAGTATATAATATATACTGCAATTTCGACGAAATTTTCCTTCTACACATAATTATGCATACTTATAGGTATACAGTATACGTGTATACATCGGAGGCGCCTACAAGCATTTGCGAATTGATTTTAATTCACTATATTTTTTATTATCACTTTACGAATACGAATATAATAATATTGTATGCGTATATATTTATATACATATCTATGTATATATATATATCTATATATATATATCTATGTATATATATATATATATATATATACAATTTATTAAGTAGATTATTATTAGTTATAATTATACATATATATATAATATATATATATATATATATATATATATATATATATATATATATATATTTAATTATACATACATACATATACACATACACACCTACTCAAAAGTCAGTTTCATTTGTATATTCAATTTCTTTGTTCTTCTTTCTTTTTTTTTTGTTTTGTTTATATTAATAATGATAATTATTAATCTTCAACATACCTAAGTAAAAGAACAAATAACAAGTAACAAATAATGAAGAAAAAGATGAAGGAAAAAAAAAAAGAAGCTACTCAAGAAAATTTGTTAATAATAAATTTTTACATCACAATTGTACCTCCCACGTTAAACAGTTTTACAGTTTTAATATTATATAATATTATGTACATTTATAATGAAAAATAAAAAACATAAATAAAAAGCAAAGAAAAAAAAATGAAAAAAAAAAAAATAAAAAAAAAAAAAACCATAACAAAAAAAATAACTAAATAAATTAAAAAAAAATTATACCATATTAATTCAGCAGCACGCAAAGGAATAATTAGCCAATGTATGTACTACTGCATATTTTGTAATTATTATTATATACAATATATATATAAAATATATGTATACCTATATAGTAGTATATACGTATAAGTATATATATATATATATATATGTATAGATATATAAATATATTATCATTGTTTGTAATTATTATAATTAATAATGAATTTGTTTGTAATAAAAATATAAAAAAAAAAAAAAAAGTAATAATAGTCATAATTATCATCTATGTAAAATATAAAGACGTAATTGATAAACAACGGGTTTATTTTTTTTCAAGAAAAACTCGAACTTAACTTTTCTAATCGAAATTTCGAACTTTATTATTTCTAATTCTTGCCATAATAATTCTCTATCTTTATTTCTATTCATGTTTTCGAGTTCGAGTATAACGCCTCGCGGTTAAGTATAATCCTTAAAACAAGGACTGGAACGGAGATTAAGTAAAAGAGACTCTTAAATCGGGTCTGTATCCTTTTTTTTTTATTATTCATGACCAATGGTAGAAGGTGTATACATAAGTGAAAATTCTACCCTCTAGTTCTGCGACAATAATATTTCTGTTCGAATTTACATCGTGATTTAGATTTCGACGGAAATAGACTCGCGGTGGAATTAAAGTTCACATTTTCTTAACCGATTATACCATGTTTAGGGCGGTCTATAATAATGACTCTCGGTTTTCACGCGTTGTCTTCGTAGCCGTCGTTGTCCTCGTCTTCGTGGTCATCGTCGCCGTAGTAGTCGTGACCGAGAATCTAGTAATCTGGGTCGTACAAGACTCCATAATCCTCGCTGATCTTTCGAAGAGTAACTGGCGGTGGTGGAACCACGCCAAACTGGTTTGAATTTATGTTTGTATTTCCTTGAGAACGTAGGTGTCTCAATCTTGCCGCATTCACAGTATCGACGAAATTTCTACGATGCGATCCCTGAAAGTTATTTTCAATTGCCTGTTATCATTATTCCAGAAAATAATGTTTATTTTCTGATTACCTGTACTCCCACTTCGGGTACAACTACATCGTAACCAACGGGACCAATGGGGCTTCCAAATCTATTCGAGTTAATATTAAGGTTCCCGTTATCCCCGTGTGGGATATCCGCATCCAAATTAAGGGCATCCCGAATCGATTGCGGTATCAGAAAATTGTTCTTCAGAGTCGTTATCACTGCGAGCGAGGAAATATTATTCTTTCGTTGTCGCGTAGGTACAGATTATTTGAAAATTAGGTAAAATCTTACACATATGATAATTCTCAGGCCTCAATAAGCTAGGATGAACGTTATATTCATACGCGGTTGTACCAGCCATACCCCCAGGTCTCGTAGAACCAATCATTTTTAATGGTTTCGGTTCGAGTTCTCGGTGTGACATGATTACTGGACCATCGGTCTCTTCAGCAGTCTAATACAATCACGTTTTTACGTTATATACTCCGTTTAAATTCGCGATTGCGAAAAAAGAAAGCGGAAAAAAAAAAATAGATCACAGGGGGTGAGCGGGCTCTTTATACTTACCGATATATCTTTGTCGTCTACGTACTTGATCACACGGCCTAATCCTGGACGAGCAAACCTGTTGCTGTTTATATTTGTGTTTAAACTACGACGGGTCCAACGATTCGAGTTGATATTTGTATTAGAGTGTTGATGCTCCCTCTGTCTACCCTGAAAAATGAAAAAAGAAATTGAATACTCCCCTTTGCAAAAGTAGTTATTCATTCATTCATTCACTCATACCTGAGCGGATACAACGCAGATGACCAAAACGGTCAGCAGGAACGATAGACGAGTCATGGTTCTAACTACTGTGTAAACTCTGTTCGAAACTGTGTTAGAATGAGGGAAGTCTACTCCGAGGAATATATTTATAGGGACGAAAGCAGATTCGAGGCTGATTGTGTGTCAAGAAATTCACGATAGCCACAAAATTAACGATTAGCAACACCGCCCTGTCACTCAAACGACCCGGGTCTAAGATTCACTTACATATCGATTAAACCAGCATCGCGAAATCTTATCGCGATTTCACGTTCACGTAACTGTAAACCCGATAATTTAATTTTTGCACAAATTTTGACAATCGACACGATCGAATTTCACGTCATTGTTTGCTAACGAAAATACGCACTTACTCAAATTTGACAAGAAATGGAATTACCCGATTTCATTACTACGCGTTTCACATATATCAATCACATTATGCGATGTCAACCGGTGTGTGGTTGCTTGACGTACGAACAAACAGCTCGTTTATTATATCGCGACGGTTCATTAAATGCATTAATTAAAAATCGATCGCTGACGTGGAATCGGTCGTTTATCGTTTTTTATGTTAGTTGAAACCGAAATCTGAATCATATCGACAAATAATCGTTCTCGGCCTATGCAATCATATTCACCTTCTACTTTGGGTCGGTTTTTTTTTCGCGAAATTAATACCTAATTGTACGAAATCGGTATATACTTACGCGTCGATTGCCATTTTTCAGATCCATCATCATCCGGTGAAGAGTCGAATACCGTGTTCCACTGCTTGGGCGAATTAGTACGAGCTAAAAAAGAGGTATTTTTATCCATGATCTGGACCAATGATTCGATTAAAATTCGTAAACATACAAATAATTGCAGAAGATTATTTCGAGTCATTTTTTCGGGGAATTATTAATACAGGGAAAGTCGCGAAATTTCTGGATCTCAATATTCTACAGTTCATAGGTTTAACAAGATCGTCAAATTCGAGAAATCTTTTTTAGCAAATTATTCGCACGCTAATATCGAAAAGTATATGCAAATTTTACAACGTGTTTATACATCGTACATATATTCTATCATCTCGCGTATGATCTTATCGCGCAATTTAAAGCACTGAATTATAATTTTTCTAATACTTTTTTTGTGACTTTTCTCTCTTTCTTAGCCCCTGAATTTAGAATTCGTTTTTCACTACCTGTAAATCTCTTCGATTAAGAAAACCCGTACCTTTCCACCATCGAATTGATCTTCTCTCGGTGTAATTTTCAGGTTTAATCGGTCCAGGTATTTTTTAGTCGCCGATACCATCTCTCCGACGATATCGTCGATATCTTTCATCAGGTCTAAGTGCGAGGACGGTGATTTTTCTGTAACGAATATAGACTCGCGGACAATTCTTTCGAAATTTCTAGCGAGCTCGGAGTCTGTCATGGGGCCGGATCTCCTCGAGGGTTCTACCGCCGTTCTAATGACCTGTTCGATTTCGTTAACCGTGCTTCTCCGCACTTCGGGTCTCGGGGTGAAAGAATCACCGTCTTCTTTTACGTGCGATTCAATGATCCTCCATAATTCCTTGGCGATTTCCTTAGCATCAGCGTTCACTATTATATTGATGTTTTTGTTGTCTACTCGCATAGGCTCCGACTGAAATTAATGTCTCGTATGGTATTTTTTCTCTAACTTAATAAGGGTCGAATTATCGTTAAAAATAATAAAGGCCTTACTTTGGCTGTTGCTACCGCCAGGAAGAGGCCGAAGGTCCAAAGATATTGCATCGTAGCTCTGACAATGAGACGTAGAATTAATTTTGGGCTGTATATATTTGCTTGGCAAGAGACGGCCTCTGTCTAGTTCTTCGGGTGAAAAAAATCTCATTTATCACATCGCAGTGAGTCGGTCTATTATCGTGTTCGAAAGATTGTAAATAACGATTATAAGCATGATTTAATATTCCGACTTTCCTAGGTCAAAATTCATTTCTGGATATACTGGCGATGTTACATGTCAACCATTTATTGCCGTCAAGGCATAATGCATGTTTGTGTGATCGTTACGCTTTAAAAAAGTTTAATTTCCTGTCAGCAAATCATTGGCAGTCGTAAATTAGATTATGGGTGGAAAAAGTAGTTATACTTCAATTTACAAGTTTTTTATTTCGTTTAATTTTTCACTTCTCATTACAACACTCTGTGAAATTGTTACCAGTATACATGGTACAGTCGGTTTTGAATCTGCTCCTATTTATTACATGCAAATTTCGTGCATCTCCTCGCTTCTCTTATTCTATTTCAATTTCCTATTTATTCCCGATACTTTATTGCCAAAGTCTTACCTAATCATCTAATGATCGATAATTATTGATCAAAGGCAAAGAATTCCACAGTTTTTCACATTTCAATAAAAATCTATAGTGTGAAAAAAGCTGAAAGCAATCCTAATTTGAAAGCTTAAAAACTATGTGAGAATAAAGTCTCAGAAATTTTTGTTAGAGTTAATATTAACGTTTAAGTTTCTGTTGTGCCCGATGTTTCTCCGGTCATTTTCATCATTCGTGAAAGTGAATGATCTACGGTATGACATCATTCCGTTGTTAGCGTTCTGGTTAACGTTCAAATTCACGTTTGCAGATCTCTGAACGAAAGGATAGACCTCTGCTGGGGGCGATTCTCGTCTTATTCTTCCAGAATGCAGGCAATTCACTTTCGAACTCTAGAAATTGAAATTTAATTGGCAATCCATAGATATTATCTATTATCTAAACTAAAAGTCAAGGCTGAGCTTTCCAGGACATGGATACAATTCGAACAGATATAATACAGATTGTTCCTCAATACTTGGCAAATGTTTGAATTAAAATCTCAGTTTTATACAAATAACTTATTTTGAGAGGCGGTACAATCGTTTAAATAGTATATTGACGAACTGATACGTACCACGGAAATAGAGTATACTAATACGATCGATAAGAAGAGGCTTGCACGAAACTCCATGCTTAAATGAAGATATCATCGAGAGTTACGATATCTTATACTAACCTGTCGTTCAAATAGCCCATTGTTTTTTGAGCCGATTAAAATAAGAATAGGTGATTGTTTCTCTCCTCGTTTATTACCTCCACAGCGAGAATGATTAGTTATTATTGTTATTTATTTATTGGTATTTATTAATTGGAAGAATAATAGACAAGCGTATACAAAAGTACGGAATGGTCAGGTAAAATTGGCTTGTTGTACTTCGGGAGCAATCAGTAATAAGGGTAGAGCAACTAATTGTAAGAGTAATTGAGGAGCAATCGTTTGGTAAATAAAAAATCGAAAAATAATAAAGTCACGGGCCAACTTCGCATAGGTCTTCTGCATCTATTTGAATTTTACACCTGACTATGTGTAACCCGTAGCACAAGATTAGGGTGCGAGTTTCATTCGTTAAGGCGCACAGATTTTCGCGGCAAAGATAGTTGGTTGATTCGACCGCGAGATGGCGATAACTATTGCGACCGCGTTGGAGGGGATAGCGGGGCAAGGCCGAGCAGCGACCTTGGGTGGAGGCACCTGTCGCAGGGTCAGTAGCCCTCGTGGCGTCAAAGAGTGCGTCTGGGGGTTGCGTCAACGAAAATTGACTCTGATAGCATGTCAATAGAAATACTACGCACACAGAATTGTCGCAAACTAGACAATGTATACTTATAGACGGAAATTATCTTCTCTTGTCTAGTTTGTTAAGTAATTTACTGAATGATAGCGAGATTATAACACTGATCGTTCTGTTACAGTTGAATGAACTTCTATCAAAGTACAGACATCTGTGTCCAACAAGGATTCGATTCAAATTGCAGCGAACAAGTACATACGGCCTCAGCCTTTGTAGAATTAGTTATCTTAGAAATATAATATTGTAATACGAATGTGGCTTGTAGTATAGTAACTTATACATATACCATGAAGTAGATAGACATTTATTTTTCATAATTAGTTACTAATTGTTACATGACTTTGACACTGATTAATATTGTATCAATGCTGCAGTAATAAATTCCCCGATGTACCGAGACTCAATTGCTTCGTTATTTTTTTACTTTCCCCTCCTTGTAACTTTCTATTTCAGGATCTGATAAACGAGATACATGCATGTCTATATCGATAAACTATTTTTCTTTTTCCGCAAAAAATTTCGGCACACCTCCTCAGGTCAGATGTTCTCCTGATACCAGGAGCAAGAATTTTTCGACTTAAAATTGTTCTAACTCCGAAAAACGCTAGTCTTAATGAATATACATATATAGACGTGCATGAAGACACGTATGAATGCCTATATCTATACATATACCCAAAATTTCGGAACACCTCCTCGGGTCAGATGTTCTCCTGATACCAGGAGCAAGAATTTTTCGACTTAAAATTGTTCTAACTCCGAAAAACGCTAATCTTAATGAATATACATATATAGACGTGCATGAAGACACGTATGAATGCCTATATCTATACATATACCCCAAATTTCGGAACACCTCCTCGGGTCAGATGTTCTCCTGATACCAGGAGCAAGAATTTTTCGACTTAAAATTGTTCTAACTCCGAAAAACGCTAGTCTTAATGAATATACATATATAGACGTGCATGAAGACACGTATGAATGCCTATATCTATACATATACCCCAAATTTCGGAACACCTCCTCGGGTCAGATGTTCTCCTGATACCAGGAGCAAGAATTTTTCGACTTAAAATTGTTCTAACTCCGAAAAACGCTAGTCTTAATGAATATACATATATAGACGTGCATGAAGACACGTATGAATGCCTATATCTATACATATACCCAAAATTTCGGAACACCTCCTCGGGTCAGATGTTCTCCTGATACCAGGAGCAAGAATTTTTCGACTTAAAATTGTTCTAACTCCGAAAAACGCTAGTCTTAATGAATATACATATATAGACGTGCATGAAGACACGTATGAATGCCTATATCTATACATATACCCAAAATTTCGGAACACCTCCTCGGGTCAGATGTTCTCCTGATACCAGGAGCAAGAATTTTTCGACTTAAAATTGTTCTAACTCCGAAAAACGCTAGTCTAAATTAATATACATATAGAGACGTGCATGAAGACACGTATGAATGCCTATATCTATACATATACCCAAAATTTCGGAACACCTCCTCGGGTCAGATGTTCTCCTGATACCAGGAGCAAGAATTTTTCGACTTAAAATTGTTCTAACTCCGAAAAACGCTAGTCTTAATGAATATACATATATAGACGTGCATGAAGACACGTATGAATGCCTATATCTATACATATACCCAAAATTTCGGAACACCTCCTCGGGTCAGATGTTCTCCTGATACCAGGAGCAAGAATTTTTCGACTTAAAATTGTTCTAACTCCGAAAAACGCTAGTCTAAATTAATATACATATAGAGACGTGCATGAAGACACGTATGAATGCCTATATCTATACATATACCCAAAATTTCGGAACACCTCCTCGGGTCAGATGTTCTCCTGATACCAGGAGCAAGAATTTTTCGACTTAAAATTGTTCTAACTCCGAAAAACGCTAGTCTTAATGAATATACATATATAGACGTGCATGAAGACACGTATGAATGCCTATATCTATACATATACCCAAAATTTCGGAACACCTCCTCGGGTCAGATGTTCTCCTGATACCAGGAGCAAGAATTTTTCGACTTAAAATTGTTCTAACTCCGAAAAACGCTAGTCTAAATTAATATACATATAGAGACGTGCATGAAGACACGTATGAATGCCTATATCTATACATATACCCAAAATTTCGGAACACCTCCTCGGGTCAGATGTTCTCCTGATACCAGGAGCAAGAATTTTTCGACTTAAAATTGTTCTAACTCCGAAAAACGCTAGTCTTAATGAATATACATATATAGACGTGCATGAAGACACGTATGAATGCCTATATCTATACATATACCCAAAATTTCGGAACACCTCCTCGGGTCAGATGTTCTCCTGATACCAGGAGCAAGAATTTTTCGACTTAAAATTGTTCTAACTCCGAAAAACGCTAGTCTAAATTAATATACATATAGAGACGTGCATGAAGACACGTATGAAGATACACACATCCTCTTTTCCGCCAAAAAACACTGGTGCATTTACACCGCTATAATATCTATAGGTATAAATAATAAATGAAGAACATGGTGGGAGGGATAGGAGGGCAGATAGAAATAAATAAGCTTTCGAGCGGTTGAGCAATAAACTTTAATATTTTTTTCCATTCTGGCAGACATAGGTATAATAGTTACAGTCAGTTTTTTAAAATCTTCTATAAAATACAATATACCTAATTCCTATACAGATTCTACTTACAATTAGACTAACAATATTACCTATAACAGTATGCAATAGAAATTCAATTAATATTCTACGTGCGCTGAGTTGAAGTGATGAGATACAATAATAAATTATGAGATATTTATCAAGGCAAAGTAATTATATTCAACGATGGATGAGAATAAAAACTTCGGTCTTAATAGAATAATGATAAACATACAAGGCTAATTAAATACGATATGGGAACGAAACATCAAACGTAGAGAGATAGGTGCGACCCTCGTTCGTGGCTATTGGAACTGAATTCTTCCTGGAGGTTCATACCGTGATAGAAGTTCTTCCACCTGTAACAGAAGGACGAGTTTTATAATATGTATCACTAGTATTTTGTACTTTACTTGGAGAACTAGACAAAAAGAATCTTTTCCCGACAATGAGTACGTTGTCTAACTTGCGACAACCTCTCTGCGTTCGTAATATTTCTATTGAATTTCGTTGACGCAACCCCTATGCTCACTCTTTGACGCCACGACGGCCACTGACCCCGCGACAGGTGCCTCCACCCAAGGTCGTTGCTCGGCCTTGCCCGGCTATCCCCACCAACGGGGTCTGAAATGGTATCGCCATCTCGCGGTCGGATTGACGAACTACTTCTGCCGCCAAAGTTAGTACGCCTAATTATACACAACCCGCATGCCATTTTAAATACTTTATTATCGGTTGGTCCGTTTTGTGCTGCCACCCTGCTCTCGCGGTGGCAATTCAACAGACTAGTTTTACCGTAATAAGCGTCTCTAAAGTCGGCCGCACGTACTAAATGTCGAACATGCCCTGCCACCTGGTTCTAGTAACTGTTCTATTACATCGGATCGCGTTAGCCATCCCAATCTCTCTCTGTTGTACCTTATTTATTAAATATAATATAATAAATCAACCGTGTGATAAATCTAGTGAGTTTCACACGATTTAGATATACAAAGAAAGAGTATATACATATTTGATAAGAAACACCGGATTTGGATACACCGAGGGAGACACACACCTTGACTACATATCTCTTATAAATATACATACACAAGTTTTATTTTAACACGATCCAGGTAAGCCAACTAAATACCGTACATTCTCCTACTTATCTACTTTCTTCCATCATATTTTCGGGGAAAGTAGTTAACCTACCTATTCATCCGCGAGGTGAGATCGGAATATCTTAGACTTTTTACCAATCTCAATATGTCAACGAGCCCACGATATATTTTCTACTCATATCTACATGCATACATACTCTGGTTATTTTCTAATCCCTAAAACGTTGACATATTTTGACCACGAGACCGTGCCAGATGGTTAACCCACGTTTCGCTACGCTATCTTATGTTATGGTCTCCTTTACGTTTTCCAATTCCTCTCGAATTTCTGAAATAATTTCCTTCCCCCACCACGTGTTTATTTATACGGTCTCAACTACTCCATGATTTTCGCCAAAATTCTCAGCTCACTTATATCCGAATTCCTATCTTGTTCCCCGTTCGCTTTAAATTCAAAAACATAAAAAAACAAACAAATATTATTATAACATTCTTATATACACAGTTATATATATATATATATATATATATATATATCGCTTGTTGTTTCTACTTATTTTACTCTCTGTTAATTTTTATGACCTGTGTATTAGTTGCAGTATGGCCCGCGGACAACAAAAACTTCAGTCGCAAGCAAAGGCAGCTGACAAAGCTGCAAAAGCTAAGAAACAACAAGGCCATAGCGCAAACGACCAGAAGAAAGCGGCCCAAAAGGCACTCGTTCATGTCTGCGCCGTATGCAAGGTGATAATGAACAAGACTTAGCTGAAAAATCGTTTAAGGATGGAAAGGGATTGGAGAAAACAGCAAAAAATTGGATATTTTATTATATTTTATCTTATTTCAGGCCCAAATGCCGGACCCTAAGACTTATAAGCAGCACTTCGAGAATAAACATCCAAAGAATGATATGCCCGAAGATTTGAAGGATATATGAGGGTAAAACCTGCTCCGTTATTCGAGAGGAGGGCGTCGTAATGAAGAATGAAGGAAGGAAGAAGAAGGAGGATATGAAAATAATACAAGAACTAAGCCAGTTCATGCATCATCTTTATAGCTCACAACGTGATATAAAAAAAAACTAGTTCAAAATAACACTCATCTCTTAACGGTTGACTAAAATCTTTGAACACGAAGAATGAAAAAGAAAAAAAAAAAAAAAAAAAACAAATGAGATATGAAAATAAATGAAATTATTATCAATATACTGCTGCAAGTTGCGTATTTATCAATTATACTCGAAAAACCAGAAAAACAAAGAAAAAAAAATAAGAAGAAATACTTAGTATATTTAATATAATAACTAAACGAGACAGAATTTTTCGGATCGATATCCACAATCCTGTATTGTATAAAAGAAGCGAAAAGGGAAAAAGAAAAAAGAATTTTACTGTTTCGGCTAATTTTTTTAGAAAATTTAGACAAATATATAGGTAGATAGATAGATAATACGCGGGAAGTAATTTTTACTAAATTATAAATACCTAAAACTTAGATAGTTGAGGAGTGAATCTTTAAAGATTTATTCATAACGGGCATCACTAGCTAATAACTTCTAACTAGGTATATTGATATCTGATAGGTTTTCATTATTTGCATTAACTGTAAAAAGAAAAGAAGAATAACACTTACAGAAATACTATCGCGAAATGATAATTATTATTATTCCAAATAGGAAAAGAATAATTTGATAACTGGATGAGAAAGTTCTTTCTTCTGCTGCGGCTTTAAAAATAGTTAATTCTTGACATCGAAACGTTTCGTAGATAGCTGATGAATCACGGGATTGAGTATAATTAAAGAAAACGGAAAAGTTCATTTCAGATTTTGTACGATTGAGTCTTACCCAGTTTGAGAAAAAATCTTCTCAGATATTAACAGAGTATAGATAAAATGACTTCTCTTTTTGTTAGTAATTTTTTTTTTCTTTCTCCTTCTTTTTCACTTCTGTATCAGCACTCCCTCCAATAAAGATGTAGATATTGAATAATTTAAGTTTAACACAAATGATAGAAAAGAAAAGAAAGGTAAAGTCTCAGTGATGTCCGATAATTATAATAATTATACGAATTAAATAACGGATATAGGGCGTACTGCAGTTTCGTGATGTTCAGATTTTCTAATAATATTAGAAGCTATTAAATACTGATCAATTAATTAAAGAGTACTTATCCACTAAGTCGAATCTACGAATGATAAAAGTGACGAATAATTCTTCTCCTGATCACGACTTCTATGTAAATATAAATATTTACGATTCAAATTATACGGTAAGAAATGAAGGATGATTACTAATATGGAAAAGTGCCAAACTATGAAACAGTATTAAATAAATCTAATAAGTAATCAGGAGCTGGGTTCGTCGCACTTTTATATATTGTAAATTACAATAGACACATACGTCAGATATCGACTTTCATGTTTATAAATAATAACGACATCAATCATGTTTTGTAATTGTAATTAAATCGATTAAACTCAATATCCAAGAACTAATATTACTATTGTTAGTACTCTTAGCTCCATAGGGGTGAATTGTTACTCTCCGATCATCGTCCTTTTATGCGTAACTTAATATAATAAAAAAAAATTAGGGGTACCCGGGAGATGAGTTCGTCGTGTTTTTATGTTAATTATAATACCACAATGAATTTACTAGACATTGACTTATGTTATGAATAATAATTATATATCTATCATGTTTTGTAATTATTAAATCAATTAAACTGCATTTTTAAAGAATATGCTCTGCTCAGTCTTAGAAATAATTTAATTATCATTTTTACAGAGATAAGTAAATCGTTATTCTTCACAACGTATTTACTTCAGAGGGTGAAGGCCCTAGGAAGTTCATCTTTCATTCCCGACAAACTAAAACTATAAGTCGTTCGTTTACGAACGCAGAATCTAATTTACACAAGAATTATAAATATTATTTCAGTAAATATGCAGCATAGATCTAGATCTAAATACAGTAATGAATCTTTATCAAAGGTTTTCATAACACGAATGAGTTTCCTATAGCCAATTAGAATCTATTACAAATACTACGAGCCTATGACACTAGGGTCAAACTTTTAATTCATCAATTCAGGTACTCGTAATAGTCAGTCGTACGTTCGGTTGCATACAGTTAGGCGCTCGCCGTCTGACCCATAACGAAACCCACCACTCTACTCGACGAGCAGTAAAATCGCGATGTATCGAGTTTCTTCTCGTTAATACTGACTCGAATAATGTCATATAAATGAAGGTTGAAGCTTTTGCCTCGCTTTGATTATTCCCGATTATTCGGTGATCGATAATAAGATCTGTAACTGACGCAAACGTATATATGCATCAAGGCTGAAACTGACATTCAAGAAATAACACACGTATACGTGCAAAAGGCTGAAAGTTTATGCTCGAGGAATAGAAGTACTTTTTCGAAGTCTACTAGGAAGCCGTTCTTCGTAGAGCTAGAGCGAGGCCAGAAATTCGAATACGAGTTACTTTCGTAAAATTGTAATAAGGATGGGTATCAGTTTATCGGATTAATCTCGTCTCGTGGCTGGAGATTTCTGATGTAAGATTGTCGAAATAGTTGTAACTTATAGAAAAAAAAAAAAAAAGAGAGAAAAGAAACAGATTTACTTGGAAGAATCAACGGTTTCGGATATAAGTAAGTATGGATTATACGTTGCGAGTTAACAATACGAAGATATCGTTACGTGTTAAAAATAACCCTGACATGAATAAATCTGTTTACTTCTTCCTCTTCGTGACGAGGACGGTTTAAAGCTAAATCCTCGCCTTGCCGTTCAAAATTATATAATAAAATTCCATTTCTCATCTCGCGTGACTAATTGATTCATGAAATTAGCCAATACCTGAATAAATATACCGCAACGAACGAATAAAATAAAACAAAGCATCAGCAGTATTTAAACGTTACAATTTTACATAATACACTTGATATACATATATATATATATATATAGCAGCGACAGGAGATTTCAATGAAGGAATGAAAATAAAAAAAAACTATCATTTATCGCTTAGCAAGCAGACGTCAATCGTTTGCTGATTATTGACGCAATAATCACCGAATTAATGCTGCAACGGTAAATTGAGCGCAACGTCTCATTGGACGATATTAAACGGTCGACGACGAGCCTCCGTAAACCCATAGGATGTTATGCCCTTTGACGTATTATTTCTAAGCGAATAATATCCCGCTATGCTGATCAGTTTTTATTGGCAATAAGTATGCACGCACATACCTTCTGGCATATAGAGGTATAGTATAGGTATACGTTGTTATTGCGATACTCCGCGGTCGATTACAATAGCTATTCGAGACGCACGTGTATAACAGTGAATTGATATTTTTTTTAAAGTTTTTTTTTTTCCAAAAAATCGAGAGAATTTGTAAAGAAAAACAATTCCCGATCGAGTATTACTCGCTGATTTTTAACTATTGCGTAAGACTGTGAAATTCCTTGTACAGAAAATCGAATCCTCTTAATTGGCGTATATAAATTCAGAGTTTAAAAAATTGCTGAAAAATATTTTTACCATCAAGATAAATACCGAAAAAAAATATTCTTTATTTTACATTTCAGTCGCAATATACTTGGTAATTGCAAATATATATATATATATATATACGTGGTTTTGGTCACGCGACGCGACGTTCAAGCACGAGGTTGCTACAGTGAGCGGTAAGATTTCGTCATCCAGAAAAACATATATATATATAGCCGAAAGTTGAAATTGAAAAAAATAAAAAAATCTCCGCCAGACGAGTGTCTAATATCGTTAGATAAAAATACGAAACAGTAGCAGTAGTACTACCAGTAATAAAAATAAAACAAAAACTAAAAATAAAAATCAAGACATCGTCATCATCATCATTATCATCATCACCATCACCATCATAGTCGTAATTAATCACACACCATTGCAGCTGTTACTAGGCGAGTTGGTTGCACTAAAAGGTGTGTGGTCGAGGTTCCTTCGTTCTGATTGGTTGTCGGCGATGGCGAGCCTCCAACGACCGGAATGACCTTGGCATTCCATTTCTTCAAAGGCGCCACTACACCGGCGACGTGTGTGGATGTGATATGTTTCTCCTTTTTCCTTCTGCAGCTTATACTATATCGCAGTTTTCTTTATACACGTATGCATATACATTTATATATATATATATGCAAACATGTGCGTGTGCGTGTGTGTGTGTGTAAGAGGAGTACGTAGGTATCCATATATATACACACGTAGTATATATCGTACTCGTCGAATACTTACTTCTTCGACGTCTCGGTTGCTGCAGCTTCTCCTCCTTCTCCTCGGCCTCTTGCCATCTACTTCTGCAGCTAAGGCTTACGGCTGATGCTGCAGGGCTGTGGCTGCAGAGACTCGAGAGAAATTCTCGCGAGACGGTCATAGGCGACGGGATTTGATATCTCATGAAATATATATTTATTTTTCTTATATCCTTTTACCCGAATAAATGAATAATCGTTTTTCTTCGATTTTTTCAACTACGTAATCTCATTTTTTTTTTTTTTTTTTTTTGCGGCATTATAGATTAAGGATTCGAAAGAATGAAACGTGAAAGAATAATTATATATTAGAGATGGTAAAAGAATCTCTTTAAACAACATGAGTTTTCTTTAAAATTGTAGACCAGGGTTTAGAAGAAAAAAAAAAAAAAAAGAAAAAAAAAAAAGGAGAAAAGAATTGATTTCGTAAGACTGAAAGAAGAAGTTAAAATTTCGTTTTGAATAAAAATCGCGAATTTTCTACGCCACTGCAACGGCGAACTGTAAGCGGCGATTATAGACTCGCGGTTGCCGGATATAACTAACATGTTGTTTTATCTGAACGTGAGCCAAAAAGAAAAGGCTGAAGGTATATGGGGGATATAGGTAGACGACATATACACACATATCGCACGATATGGCTAGGTACTACGTTCTCGGCTTATCTGAAGACTGAAGGTTAGACTTTTCCTGCTTTTATATGTATTTATATGTATATATGTGTATATAGGTAGAAACATCATACCTATATATATACACACATATCAAGTTTATCGAACTGTGCAGCCACAGGTTGACCGTTTACGTAACACGTCCATAGGTATAATCACCTTAACGTTATACCGGTCCTCTATTAGCCCAGCGAATTCGTTCCTCGTGCCACCAATAAAAAAGATACACATGTCCCCACCGATATGGGTATATAAAAATAAATTCCGAAGAATTTATAATAATAATAATAATAATAATAACAATAAATAATCGATTACTCAGTAGATAGATATTGAGTTTTTCGCTTTTTGTATACGTTTATGTGTAATTGCGCAAAACGTTTCTTTTTCTTTTTCTTTTTTTTTTCTGCACACTTATACCTGGTATTATATAGGTGAGTAAAACTAAATCAATGACGTATATAGGTATATATATATATATATACATATATGTATTTGTACGCATGCTGAAAGCGTATATGTATTAAATTTCGCTTCGTATGCAATTATTATATTATACGTTATAGTGTTTCAAAATCGCTTTTTCAGCAGCAATTGGTATTAATTATTGCATGTATAGAATAGTATACGAGTCTAGACTCTAGAGAATCTTCTACTCAGCAAACTTAATGGACTAAATTATATAGATTAGTGGTCTTCTTTTTTTTTTTTTTTTTGTTCCTTCTCAATATGTGTCACCAGTATAGTAATTGAAATGAAGTTTTTCTCAAATCCCCGTCAATCGTATTACATATATTATATTATTTCTATACATTAATGATAAATCGATTAAATCTATTTCAACGTAATGATATAGAGGATATTTTATTGATATAATAGAAATTTACGCAATTTAATAATAAAACCGTAATAATTATCCCCCACTTCGACAATACGCAGGAATCTAACATTATAGGTGTGTATATATATATAAATCTCAGGGAATCGGCGTCATTACGGCGACGTCGACGATAACGATAATGATTATGTTAATAATTATCAATGCTATTATTATTATTGTTATTATTATTACTCCGTCTTATGACGAAGAGATCCGCACCACCACCACCACCACCACCATGGTATTACCAGATATATAGCAGTTTTATTCAATTTCCGAGTAACTGTATAATTTCTGGAACGAATGCGAGTCATGTAAAGCGAATAAAATGAATAAAAGAAGAAAAAAAGTAAAATTACCACAAATCGGACGTGTATTCCCATATATCTGTATATGTATATATACCATCCGGGGGAATGAGCGCCTTTCTATTATCCGATTGGCTATAAGCCCGGACGAGCCTCTCAACTTCATGACGCGTTTACCCCTTCCAATATACATATATATATATATAAATACATACATATATACACATGTATATATGTACTACTACCGCGAGTAGAAATATAACCGCGCGAGATTACTTTACGTAAATCTTATATATTCTTGGAGATTTTAGAGGGCTGGTGCTGCAACTGCATCTTGCAATTTGAACAATAGCTATATAGTAGTCTAATCTGCGTAGATGTATAGGATTTCGTTGTATCGTAATATAGAGTTACATCAAGTACTTCTATATGCACTTGTATCTCGAAGCTCCAGCCCCCAGAATCAATCGAGACCGTTTAACCTTTACTTTCCGCATTATACTTGATATAATATATGCGATTCATATATATATATACCGAGTTGGTATACAATGAAGAATATTATCAATTTTTTATTTTTTTTTCTCTTCTCTTTGTTAAACCGTATACTATAGTACGTGTATACAGTCACGTAATGATACACGGTAATTAATATCTCGTAAACACACAAATTGTCTATTATATGCATCCAGCTATCTAGTATATGACAAATACAATTTTTATTGATCGGTTATACGTATCGATCAAGTTTAACAATTGTTTAAATCGTGCAATTTATATAATATATATATATATGTACATATTCGAAAGGCAATATGTGCAATTATCATAGGTGCAGAATGATTAACTTTTTTTTTAAATCAACGATTTAAATTTTTGTATATACTTGTAGTTATATTTTTGAAAAGAAGAAAAAGAAGAAGAAGAAGAAGAAGAATAATAATGAAGTAAAAAAAGAAGAAACATCGATAACTTCAGTGGATAAAAAAAAACATCATTATATTCATGGTTATAATAAATATTTCGCTATTTTCCCATACGCTGTATCGACCACTCCTGTTGACACAGTGGACATCGGTTATTCTGCTTGACCCATAGCGACATACAACAGTAATGGAAAGAGTGATTACACTCGCCCCAAACAACGACACAGTCCTGTTTCCCGTAGAAATCTTTCTTGCTTTCCGCCTGGCACCTCAGACAAGCATCTGGAAAAATGAAAGAAAAAAAAAAAAAAGAAAAAAGTCAATAAAAATTGATACAGAGAAGATTAATGAATTTGTTTTGTTTTTTTTTTTTTTCTTTTTTTATACCAATATATGGGTTTATATTTCGTGACATAAATCACTGTATATTATGGTGTGTATTGTAGTGCAATATATACGTGTGTATATGTATATGTATATGTATGACGCCGGTGGAAAGTTTCAGTAAAATTCCACTCTCTTATATATGTGCATATATGTATAGGTGATACTCGTATATCGTAAGAATTGTGCATCTTGAAGTATAGGTGGGTACGTATATGCGTGGTGCACTAGTACGCCGTCTTACGATCTGATATACCTAATTCAGACAACGAGATCGCGTCGGCGACTACTACACGACATTGTCATCTATCTCGAGAATCTTCTTATTACTTTTTATTATTTTATTTCTTAATACTATATAGATATAGTTAGCTTAGTTAGTTAGTTAGTGTAATTGCTGCATTATACGTACGGTATACACTAAAGTATAAAGTAAAACACTTGCCCCCTATAATATACGAACGACGTTCGTCAATGATTGATAAAACTTCCACTCGCCCACAATTATGTGCTTATGCAGTTCATATAAACCCTGATATACGCATGTAGTACATACATGCAATGATTTTCTATTCAATGTATTTACTTCTCATTAATTTTCTTATTTTTTTTCATTTAAACCTGAACTATATAATATCGTTGGTATCGATCTCGACTGTATGACCCGTCCCAGGGGGCCTGCAGCCTCATGACATGCCTTCTCACTGATTCATATAAGGGTCAATAATTTCGGAAAAATTTATTCCTAGATACGCAGTCTTTGACGCCTTTGATATACAGGATGATTCAGATTCAGTCGACCATATTTTCAGGGTAGATTCCCCGTGAAAATCTAAGACTAAATTTCCTTTACCGAAAATTCGTGGGACCAACAGTTTCCGAGATACGAAAGGTCTCAGTTGACCAATCGCAGAGCGTTTAGGTCACAGACTGAGCACCGCTCAGGGCACCCAGTCAGCGCCACCTATGAGTTCTCCGATTGGTCAACTAGGTTCTTTCGTATCTCGGAAACTATCGGGTTCTCGAATTTTTGGCAAAGGAAATTTAGTCTTAGAATTTGACAAGGAATCTACCCCCAAAATATGGCTCGCCGGTTTCTTCGGCGACAATTTTTTATTTTTGATTGTTATATACTTTAATATATATTCCATATATCGAGTCAACAAGTTGCAGCTGTTTGCCACGTGTCAATCACTATACGTATACATCAGAGGACGAGATGAGATGCTGCGTTGAAGACGCTGCAGCATTAGGTATATACTATATTGTTTATTGTTTTATCACAGAGATAGATTCTGTTATGTATTACTGCCGCATAATAATGCGTGGAATTGTATTTTGAAGTGAGATGAAATAAGTCTAGTGCAATATATCGCACAAATACGGAAGGAAGAACTAAAAAATCAAAACATTTTAAAAACCATCGAATGAAGATCGGGAATGAGAGAAAAAAATATTTTATCAGCACGTGAACTATGCATGCCGTTATAAGTCTGGAGTACATATATACTAAAAATAAAATGGCAATAAATTATTACTATATATGTATATAAAAATATTATATATTTACAAAGATTCTGGCACTGGTTTTGACAAATGATTAATGTCTAATTTCAACAGGATTATTATGTACCCTCGTAGCATATGGATATATATTTATAGAATATAGTATATATATATATATTTACATTAGAGAGAAGAAGAAAAAAAATGATCATTTAACGATTATATGAGTATTTCATGAAAATCGATAATATATCTGTATCATTAATAATTGTAGTTAATTTTTGTTTAACGTTGATGAATCACGTGTGAAGAAAAAAAAAAAAAATTAGGAATTTTTCTACTCCTTTTTCTATATCTTTCAACAAAATATATATGATATTATAGTATCACGGTCACCGGAATCGCTATTCCCAGACACTTCAAAAAACTTGCGTAAACAACTCGGTTGTTTGCTCTATTTCTGACAAAACTATGCACAATTGCCCCCTCAGTTTGTTCCGTTCGACCTTTAATTATTGCAGCAGCAACAGCAGCAGCAGAAGAAGAAGAAAGAGGAAAAGAATAAGAAGAAAAAAGACGGTGTGTGTGTGTGTGTGTGTGCGTGTAGGTATACATTTTTTGACAAACTTCCCAACTTCTCGCAACGAATATCTGCTGTTTTTATTTATTTTTTATTTATTTTTTATTTTATTTTTTCATTTTTTCTCATTTCTTCTATCGCAGAAAAGAACGTAAAGCGAAGTAAAGGATTGAAAGAACGAACAAGCAAAGGCAATAAATATAAAGATAAAGATAAAGATAAAGATAATAATAAAATAAAAAATATATACGCTATACATTATTATAATCATATACATTTATGTATGCAGAATTCGCGACAAAGAACGTACATAAAATATAAATATTTCGACCGCGGTATACATGGATATTATACTTAACGAGTATACCAGACCGAGTTAGGTAGGTATATATATAATATACCTAAAAGTCATGTGTACGTACGATAAAAATTGTCACATATTGTGAATCATTATTCTTTGGGCTGGACTGCCGTAGAAGCGCAGTCTCTGTTCTTCTTTTTTTTGCAATTTAAAAAAAAACAAATATAAATAAAAATTGAACAAAAATTTTCTTTCTATGTTCTCTCTCTTTTTTTTTTTTTTGTTTATTATAATTCCTATAATACGATTAATCTGTACAATCAGTTTGCTAGATAATACACGTATGGAAATGAGTCAGAAGACGGAGAGATGTAGTGCATGTATATATATATATATATATATATATACATATGTAAACGGGCGGTTTATTTAGGTGGTTTAAAAATAAGAAATGTATCATTAAACGCAGTTTGATGATCGGGAACGCACGCGGTCGAAACTTGAAACTTGCAACATGCAACATGCAACATGCAACTTGCAACTTGCAATTGCATTTCTCGGTTCGGAGACCCTTGAAAGTTTCGAGGCGAGAAATGAGGCCGTAGCTTAGACCGTGCGCCGCTGTGCGTCGCGGTCTTTCCCGTATCTACGTACACGTATGCTTCAGTGGTATAGCCAAAAGGTATATACACTGTACGGTACAGGCTGCCATACGCAACGGCGTAAGAGGCGCTGGCTACTCGAGCCACATATGAACAGCGATCTCTGCACATTTATAATACACGGATATACCTATAATATGACGTGCGAAAACGTGACGCGTACCACGTTCAACCACCTCGCTCGAGCCTCTTTTACATTAAATTCAATACTTGGTAATAAATATACGAGGAACTATATGCAGTGTATAATATATATATTTATGTACATATAATATTATATACTGGTGTACTACGTAATATTAATTACGTAGTGTATATAGTTTGCGAAAAGGGATAAAAACGCCCTGACACGATTCTGTTACAGTATAGCCATACGAATAATGAATTTCCATTTTTTATTTCCCCCCCCTTTATTACATAGAACTAATAACGTTTTATAATTTTTAGAAAAAAAAAAAACAACGCGGATAATTTTTTATTTATTATATCCAAATCCGCAAAATTATTCGCGAGATAGAGGAAAAGAAAAGTCAATTTTTTTTATTTTTTTTTAATTAAGATCATACTACGCATTCGCATCGTCAGTCGGTTAATATATTGTATATATATACGACACAAGAGTTATCGTCTCAACGATATACGCAGCTCTTTTTATTTATTTTAGTTTTTCTTTTTTTTTTACCATCTATCTTTTTCGACGGTATCTTCTTCTTCTTCTTTTTTTTTCTTTTTCCTTTTTCCTTTTTTCTTTTTTCTTTGCGTCGTTTCCTTTTTAACTTTTTTCATTCATATACACGTATGTATATATCGAGATGCGCTGCATCAGATGTTTGAACAATTACTACTCTTACCGCAGCAGCCTCCTTAATCATATGCGTTTCTGAATTTAAGACGATTCACGTTTCGCACGCGGATTCGAATTAAAAACAAACTCTATGACGTAGGTAGAGGGTACACTATATATATATGTACCTATGTAACTCCCAACTATATACATAGAAATAGATCACGTCCCTATATCGATCTACTTTTTTTATTTCCCTCTCTCTCTCTCTCTCTCTCTCTCATCCTTTCCCTATCGTTTGCTATTTTATTTATTTTTTCTTCGCAATCCGAATTTTTCAAACTTTTATAATATAGAAATTATATCGTCGAAAAGGTTTTTTTCCATTCTTTTTACACTATCAAACGAGTCTTTCATACC
This sequence comes from Tenthredo amoena, assembly GCA_963966615.1. NCBI lineage: Eukaryota > Metazoa > Arthropoda > Insecta > Hymenoptera > Tenthredinidae > Tenthredo > Tenthredo amoena. Next base: position 3,880,879 of record OZ016498.1, on the reverse strand, counting down.
TGTGTGTATATATATAAATAATGTAATATATCGTCTATAGTATCGTGTGACTATATGATCGTCTACCTGATTGTCAATAATGATAATAATAACAATAATAATACAAGAAAAACTTGTTTCTTTTTTTTTTTTTTTTTCACTCATTTCCATATAAATTATTATAAAATGTGTATAAAAAATCGACGCGAACGATTATTGCATTACGATCTGATTTTCGATTTATGTATACGCATATACGTGATTAAGACTTTTAGTATACCGGTGTCTGTAATTGGAATAATTGGAATAATACGCGTTTAAGAGAGAGATAGAGAAAGAGAAAGAGAAAGAGAAAGAGGAAGAGAGAGAGAGAGAGAGAGAGGAAAAGAGAGGGAAAGATATGCACCTACATGAAAGACAATTTTCTCGCGAATCCTATACTACATACTACCACACCACTACTACGATATATAAATTTGCACCGCGGCGCACGTCGTCGCACACGTCGTCGCACACGTCTCTATGGGTTCCCCACCAAGGAGTATAAAAGTGGGCGGTAACTATTCGCTCGACGGGCTGCAGTCCGGCGTGTATATAAAAGAGCCCGCGATCTGATTAGCAAACTCCCAAACACAAAGCACGCAATTTTACGTTTAAACAACCGTGTGTACTTGTTATAATCTATTTTATACATATATATATATATATATGTATGTATATTTGTATGTATTATAACTATATACACACTTGCATATATATATATATAGATATATACATATCTGAATTTTATTTTTTAAATGCAATTCATATAAATAAATAATAATAATAATATTAATAATAACAATAATAACAACAAGAAGAAGATATAACGGAAGAAGTTTTAACATAACACGAAAGGGTATGATTAAAATTATAAACCGGAAGAAAAAGTGAAGTTTTAAATATTGAATATACATAAAACTGAACATTTTTTTTTTTTTTTTGATCTAAATTTCACAATTTATTTATTTATATTATTGTGTTATTGTTATTCGATTATATTATACAGATATGTTATTGCCTATATTGAATTTATATATTCAATCGAATGAGTGACTCTTCATCGATAAAAAAAATAAATAAATGAAATATAATAAAATATAATAATAATTTATTATATATTTGATAACAAGAATATATATTTTTGATTTGAAAAGAAAATTAAAATAAAAATAAATTAATTAATTAATTAAATTTTTTTCTCAACGATTTTATACCTCGAACATATATATATATATATATATATATATATATATATATATATATATATATATATATATATATATGTATACGATATATATACGAGGTCAAAAGTTTCATAACGTATATATATATATATTATAATTACAAAAATATTTTTCAATTAAATACCACAAGTTATAAACTGTCAAAACAAACCCACGTGTTATCGTATATACATATAGTTATACGAGACATATATATATATATATAGATGTATATATATGTGTATATAAATATATAAAATACAGGATTAATGAATTGGAGAAACAGGAAAGTCTGATTCTATAAATAGAGAACTAAAGTAATAATAAAAAATAAAAAAAAACAACAAAAATAAGAATAAACTATACATTATAGTCTGGATCGTGAGAATAATAATAAATATTTTTGTGATATTTTGATAAAACCAAAAGGAGAATAATAGTAATAGCTGCGGGAGATCGATATATACTTATATAGAGAAAATTCATCGCGAAAGAAAACTCTGGAAACATGTCGTCCTCATCCCAAAGAAGACAGATGTTACAGCCATGGCCGATTTGTCTGATGTTCTCAAACGGAAAGGTAAGAAATGAAATAAATTTATCAAATTAATCGTTTCACTTGCAATATAATTTTTTCTGCATAAATAATAACGAATAGCTATAGCAAAGAAATGAAAGAACGGAAAATAAGCAACTATACGTCATATACATTCGTAAGATAATAAACTAAACCGTACCGAACTAAAACTAAACTAATTTACGCGAAAAAAAAAAAAAAAAACACCTGCGGTGTTTATATATATATATAAAGAAAAAAAAAAAAAAAATTATTTTACAACTGGTCGTCAAAATATTCACGTTCATACATCATATAATTATCATACACGATATATTCCATATTTTCGTAAATATTAGGTACTACAGATACGATACACCTATATCTATTTTCTATGTATCGCATGAATTCGCGACGTATATATATATATAGTTGCATACACCTAAGTACGCGTATAGTTGTCGAGTATTAGTGCACCACCGCGTGAGTGGAAAGTTCCATTGCAACTCAAACTGCGAATGCAACACTGACTCCGAAACTGCATCAGAAGTAACACTGTGCCGCAGGAATAACCTGCCTTAAAGCATCACCGCTTCGGTAGCACGTTACACGAACTGTCTTATTATAACAGCATACGTCGTCGTAATAGTAGTAATAGTAGTAGTAGTAGTAGTATTAGTATTAGTAGTAGTAGTTTATCGGCAAACATTAACCCAAACGTACTGCCAAAACGATAGCGTTTAATCGCTATATAGAAACGGTATACTAACGCAGTACATATCATGAATCAACATACTACGCACATGACCCACCTCAACGAGACAGATCGCGACCCGCCTTTCGGATCTTCTTTTCTCGTATCTCCGGAATTTGTTATTTAATTTGAAAGTTTTATTTTTATTTGGTATATATGTAACGATTTTCTATTTTTTTTTTTTGTTTTTTTTGTTATAATACACTTGTAGGCGTGAATATGTAATAGATGTGTATGTGTATAGGAAATATCGGTTTTTTTTTTTCTTCCTATTTTTCGAAAGGATAATAGACGAGTTCAATTTGCATTTCGAAAGGTCGTTCCAAGGTTGACTACATGGATGCGAAATATAGATATATAGATATGTATATCTATGGACGTAAGACAGACGGTAATTCTTCTCGTCGTCTGCATCGTATATAAATACGCTATTCAGAAACGAAATATATGTTATCAATCTGTATTTATGGAATAGAGAAAGAAAGAGATAGATAGATAGAGACGAAAGAAAGAAAGAAAGAAAAAAATTAATATCATTTTCTATGTACATCAAACGCCTATGTATTATATATATATATATATACTATATTATCGTAATATCAGAGAGATTTCTCGAACGTGATTTAAAATCAGACAATATTTGTATAACTAGACCGTAGACCGTTTTTACAACGAGAGTCATGACTGCGGTGAAGGTAAAGAGAGAAAAAGAAGAATGAGAATCGAAGAATTAGGTTTAAAAAAATAAAATAAAAAGAGAGAGAATAGAAAAAAAAAAGGGACTGAAAATTTCTTCTATGTTTGGAAATTTTTGGTGTTATATTATTTGGTCGAGGGAAATCAATACCTTACTGCGCACCGCGACGTGCGACCCACCAACGCGTCGATGTTCATTCGCAGGATGGAAGAATACGCAACGCGTCAGACTAAACGACGACACGTGGATGTGTCTTGTATGCGGTTATGTTACATGTATGTATAGCTACATATCAGAATATAATACGAGGGTGTTGAATGAATTTGAAAAATGAATGTAAATCGAAAGATTTTTTTTTTCACGTTGCCTGATTTTTTTTTTTTTTTTTTTTTTTTATAGATTGACCCGAAAGAAAAAAAAATAAATTAGGAAACATCTACGTAAAGTTAATGTATAGAAACTGAAATAAAAGATATAAGAGAGCAAAGCATAATTGAATAGTAGACTAATTTTGCAGTCCAAAGATCTAATGATGTAACGAATAAATAAATAAATAAATAAATAAACAGTATATCAGCTCGATCAATATATGAGGCCTGAACTTTACCCAAGTGTGTAAAAATAGTCGATCTTTGAAGCCGCAGCACAACATACACACGTGTAGTGTGCATAGTGTGATGTGCATAAAAATATTTCATCAGAATTGATATCCATATATTCATGAATGCATTACGCGGCAAAAACTATGACGATTTTGTTTCAGCAGCAAAGTCGAGGGTCTAATAGTTTTTGAATGAGAGTCGATTGAAGTTTGAACCAATCAGAGATGCGCCGAATAACGGTCGTTATTCTCATCGGGGGCCGTGATTGGTTGGAATTTAGAATCCTTCTCATTTGAAAACTGCTGGACTCTCGAATTTCCGGTTCAGATAATACCGGTTCAGTTTTTTGTCGAGAATATACTCGGTCTATTAAGAATAGAGAAACAATAAAAATAGATTGTATATTTACGTCAAAGTTTCTGAAGCGTCGTTTTCCGTTCTAAATAATTAATCATTGCGATAAAAATAGCGTGAAGCAATTAGAGATTAATTGTAGAATGAACAGATACAAGAGAAGAAGATTGTTACGTTTATATCAGATGGAAAAAGATACTGTCGCTGCATCCGGACGCGTAGTAGTCTGTTTTTGCCTGGTCACCCGATGGTTGATTTATTATTCTTTATTTATATTTTTTTCTTAATTCCCCAAGGCCAGAGAGTCGGGAAAAAGTTGCAACGAGTTTAAATTCATGAAATCATAAGGATAATACGAGAAACAATAGAATAAAAAGAATAGAAAAAAATTATCAAAGAAAAAAAATGACTCCAGTTTTATTTCTTCTGATTTATGCAACGACGTAATAATAAATTATCTACTACAGAAATAACGATAAAAAATGTATGTACATATAATGACTTGCAAGCATAATTATAAATCCTACCGATTCTATCGTTAAATGAAACCGATTTATGAGTATACGGGTAAAACGTAGTTTTATATCATGTAAAATTATTCATTTAGGGTTTCAGAATGACGTGAAAATGAAACAGCCTTTTTTTCTCATTACCACCCAGTTATAATACATATGCAAAAGTGCGAAGTATGATCACAATTATTCCCATCACTTACAATTACACTTAGCTCGTCTTCAGTTACGCAATTACTGTCAGCAGAATCCTGCAGCAACACTAATGCCTCGGCAGAGATGCGGGTCATCATCATTTTTAACCTAATTATTTGAATAATACTAATATGGACAGTTTAAAGGATTGTTTAAACGGCTATTATCTCGTTCAGACACACAGGTTGTACGGAATAAATTATTGTTATTCTCCCTACACCCACGCGAGATAATCGCGCGCCTGAAATACTGCAACCCGACTATCACGTCTGTCGCACATGCAGCAGTCGTTCAGGCGCAGAACAAGACAACCCTCGCAGTTTTTCACGATGCTTTATGAATTCAGAAGGAAAATCGCCTCGTTTTTTACTTTCTTTGATATTGTTCGGATGAATCTAATATTTTTTTTTTTTTTAAATATTACCGTCGATTTCACTCGTTGCGATTAGATCTTTAATTTTCGGGGCTGCGGTATTAAATTTCTACTACTCTACCGATCTATAGAAGAGAAGAATATGAGGAGAAAGACTTGTGAGAATAAAGAGATCGAATTTTTCCACAAACACAGTAAAGTAATAATAATAATAACAATCGCTGCACTGATATAAAAGGGCAGTTGTTTACTTGGCTAGAGTTCGAGGTTTAACAATATAATAAATAATCTGTTATCGATATGAGAAATATATGAGAACAAACTCAAAGTTCGTGCTTACAAATATAATACCAAGGAGGTTATCATCAGTTGTTCACAACTTTGCAAGAATAAATGTTGTACATATATACATATATATATATATATATTATAGTATCCCCGACCATAGAACGTGTGACTTATGTACAAGACTCGTCACTTTAATCCCATTGGTTAATTTCAATAATTATCTAACTCCTCACCAGCTAATTATCTATAAACCAAACGGTATAAATACAACCGCTTTCACAAATTTCCTTTCAAACTCACTCGGCGTCTGTCTCTATCTTCGGTGATACAATTTTTGGCGTAGAAAAAAGTGAAAAAGAATTTCAAAAAAGAAAGAAAAAAAAGTAACCAAACCCTACGTATAATAAAAATTCATCCGCACAATAAACATTTTCAAGGTATATACTTATCTTCCGTTTCGAATAATTTTCTTCATTTATTGATAATAATTGAGTGAAGTGAATTTTTTGGGTGAAAAACTAAAGTGAAATTATAGAGAAAAAAATTCTTCTTTCCAGGATCGGAGTATTTTGCCTCGCCAATACTCGCGGGTGCCAACAATTTCGAGGTCTGCGACAACGAGTTCGAGCATCGTATCGGAGTGTGCTTCAAACGCAACCCTTGTAACAAACGCGAGTCCTTTTACAAGTCAGATAACATTAGCCGCGGATAATAATCACAGCAGAAGAAGTCCGAGTCGTTCTTCGGAGTCGCCTGAATCCGAGGTTCATTATTATGCCGGAAATTTACTGAGCAATCAGAGCTTGAAAAAAGCTGCGCGAATATACAACCATCGTATAAGGGGAGAAGAAGATCTACAAGAAGCAGATTACGAACAACTAAACCCACTTCTATCGAGACATAACCGAGATCGTAGAGATTCTAGAAAAATGTTTAGCTCCCAAGAATTTCAAGTAAAAATGTCCGCTGGACCACCGTTCAAATCCTATTTTCAAGCCGAGGGACCGCCGAAGATAAAAGCAACACATTACTGCAATCAGGTGAGAGATTTTCTTATTCAACAAATTTTTTACTCCGCTTTGAAAAAAATTGAAGAAAAATAATTATTACTGCGAGAGAAGCTGTTTTTAATTTTTGACTAGTATACGCGATATTAGCGATATTCACAAAATTTCGCTTTCTAATTCCGTTTATATAGGAGATTAGATTCCGAGCTGTGAAGACCTCGAGAGTTTGTCAATTAGCATTTTTTATCGGAGAAAACTGGACCGTCGATGTAGAAAATTAGGTATAAAAATTATTTGAAAAGCTTGTATTGGTGATTTTTTTTCTTTATTCTGTTTACCAGGTCATATGAATTTCGTAAAAAAAACTGAATAAACAAATTCTTTATATGCACCAATTCCGACAAATTGCTAAAAAATAATATCTTCAATTCAAAGAATCGAATTTCTGCTACACTTGCGTCACTATCGCATTATTTTCCATCCCTGAATTAATATGCGCAAGTAAAGATGATCGAGAGAGAGAAAAAAAACCAAAAAAAAATTGGATGTTTAGTAAACCGACTATAACGTCATCCGAGATTCAAGATACAAAGCTTACACGTAGATATAGTATAATTTTTCATATCGAATCGTTCGATCAATGCATTAAATTGTTTTTATTAAATATTTCTTTAATTTTTTTGTTTATTAATCTGCGACGAACGATGTAGACACAACATATAGTGCAAGCAGTAAGAATAAGTAGTAAAGCTCAGCGGTCAGGTCAGACGCGATAGCAACGTGGTTAAATGTCGTCGGTAAAGCAGATTTCTTTTATCATAAAGCTCCCTCGTCATCGATATTGGATCGTAATTTTGCCTATGTGTATATAACGTGTATAAATTGCACACAATGCAACATTAGATGCAATAACTTTCGCTATAACGATCAATAAACATGGATTTAGTACACGATCAAGGCTAATTTACGATAAAGAACCTTGCTGCTGCTGCTACTGCTGCCGCTGCTGCTGCTGTTTCAGTAGAGAAAATAAATTTGTATGTAAAAGAATAATCGTCCACCGTGTGTCTCTCCGTACGAATGATTTGAGGATATTTAAATCCTGACTCATACGTACAACGATAATTTAGGGAATTATCGTTTTTTATTTTATTATCGAATTGTTCAAAAGTTGGAAAAAAAAAATAAAGAAAAAATTAATGGTATTTGGAGTAAAGAACGTATCTTTCATTTATTGATTAGGAGAAAGTATTTTACAATTCTTGTTAATTTTTGGCTTCTTTTTTTTCGCTCGGTTATCAAATTTCAGATAAATTGACGTAAGCAGAATTAACGGGTTTGCGAGAAGCTAATTGAGATTATGGACTACTGTTTTTCCGCAATTATAAAGATAAATTGATAAGAAGATTTGAAGAAGAAAAAAATAAAAATAAAAAAATTATAATTTTAATTTTCACAGTATAGTCGCGGTCGAATTATTCCTATAGTCAATCGTGCGAATAAATATGTATATAATATCGCAAAGTTATACAGGGTGTAGAGGGGGAAAAAGGGAGACGGATGATGGGTAGGTAGGGGGCCCCCCATCGAGATTCCTATATAAGAGTACGAAGACCGTATCGAATAGTGTCAATTGTTTATTATTCTCGGTATTGCGTATTATATGAAGAGTATACAAACCCCATAAGACATTAAAGACAAATAATATAAATTATTATTTATACGGAAGTTATATATCATAAATAATTTTGAAATTTGTTTAATATTTTTAAAAATTGATTTCCTATAATAAATCTGTGCTTTATAATCCGGGATTGTGTATAATACATTATTATACAGTGAAAAGTGACCCGTACGCGATCCGTCAATATCCAAATCCGAATTCGAAAGTCGATAAAAAATAGAAGAAGTTATATATTTATTTTTTTTTTCTATTTTTTTCTTTGGGCTACGAAAGTCCTATTCCGATCGCTATGAAGTTTCTAATAAGAGCTGATACACACATTAATATTGAGGTACCGGGTAACTCACCTAAGGCAATATGTACCTTCAGTCAGGTAAAAAAAATCGGATATAAAATTATTAAAAAATTAAATAAATAAGTTAAGAATAACGAATGAAGAACGATATTTGACAAACTAATTTTTTCCTTTCGTTTCGATTCACAGATACTTGCCGCACTTTCCGTATCATTGGGTTCTCTGACTGTCGGATTTGCAAGTTCCTACACATCACCGGCTTTGCCAAACATGAAACTGGACGGATGGCTAGGGATGACCGAGCAAGCGGTAAGGAACAAAAATTACTTTTCTTTTTTCTTCCAAGCAAAATAAATTAATGAACTTATTTTTTTCTAATTTCGTTATTAAAATCAAGAAATAAATATACAGAAAATTAAGGGTCTCTGACGTAAACCGCAAGGAGAGATTTAATCTTGTTTGCCTCGTCTGTAGGGGCATGGGGGGGGGGGATGCGGGGGGTTCATATCTAGGTATATGTATATATGCAATCGTTGCGGAGGCAAGTGCAGATCATTGGTATTCAATTGACAAGTTTTATTGAATCGAGTGACTCGCACGGGTACTATGCAGCACCCAACACACGACGGTGGCAATTCTCATCGGAAATTTGTCGTACCGCGAGCACGTAGAGTCTATACGATATGAACGAGCTTTAAATAATAAACAAATTGTTTAAAATTTAACCCTGATATATCATCTATAACGTCATTAAAGTCGCGTCGTTTCGTGGTCGAAGAGGCTCGACGCCTGCATGCTACCTCCTACTCCTATTACTGATTCGTCAATCAACGTTATTTATTTATTTATTTATATATTTATTGATTTTGAAAATCTTCAATTTTCTTATTTAACTACTATTTCATTTTTCATCACTCCCAGGCTTCGTGGATCGGAAGTATTATGCCATTGAGTGCATTATTCGGTGGTGTAGCTGGCGGACCGATGATCGAATATCTCGGAAGAAGAAACACGATTTTAGCTACCGGATTGCCGTTCGTTGCAGGTGTGTATATTATATTATAAAAAGAAAGAAAAAAATTAATTATAATAATCTAATTAACTAATCATCGAACGTCTTCGATTACTGAATATTTTTATTTTTATTTTTTTTTCAATTTTTATATATTCGCAGCCTGGCTACTGATCTCCTTCGCGACGAACATCGCTATGATTTTAGCCGGTCGTTTGATAAGCGGTTTTTGCGTAGGCATAGCTTCTTTAGCATTGCCAGTTTATTTGGGTGAAACAATACAACCGGAAGTAAGAGGTACCCTAGGTCTGTTACCAACAGCTTTGGGAAATGTAGGTGAGTCAATCTCCCCCGTTTTATTATATCGGATAATAATCATATGAATTTATTTTTTGTCTTGTATTTAAATATTGTAAATAAATAAATAAATAAATAAATAAATAAATAAATAAATGAATAAACAAATCTCTTTTCCATTACAGGAATTCTAATCTGCTTTATAGTCGGTAAATACTTGGGTTGGTCCCATTTGGCTATAGTCGGAGCCTGTCTTCCCGTACCTTTTATGATCCTGATGTTTTTGATACCGGAAACACCCCGCTGGTATATCGCTAGAGGAGACAAAGAGAACGCGCGTAAATCACTGCAATGGTTAAGAGGTCAGAAAAATGATGTCAACGAGGAGATGGCTGCTATTGAAAAAGCACACGCTGAAAGCGAGAGAAACGTTTCTAAAGGAGCTCTCAAGGAACTGCTCAACAGATCTTACACTAAACCTCTTCTAATATCACTCGGTTTAATGGGATTTCAACAATTGTCCGGTATCAACGCGGTCATCTTTTACACCGTAACCATTTTCAAGGTAAGAATTACTTTCCAATTTTATTACATCTTTTTCTCATCCCTTCACGATTTTCCCAAGTATACATACTAAATCACATTTCCTACGTACCTATATGTCTACGAAATTTTGGAATTTTTGAATAAAAATTTTATACCGTTTCCGCAGGACGCCGGAAGTACGATAGACGGCAACGACTGCACTATAATCGTTGGCATAGTTAATTTCCTATCAACATTTTTGGCAACAGTATTAATCGATCGTTTAGGCCGTAAGATATTGCTCTACATAAGCAGTATATCAATGATGACTACATTATTCACATTGGGAACATTTTTCTTCGTTAAATACATGGATATAAACGTAGATTCATTCGGCTGGATACCACTGGTCAGTTTCGTTATATACGTCATAGGTTTTTCCCTAGGTTTCGGCCCGATACCTTGGCTAATGATGGGGGAAATTTTGCCGGCTAAAATTCGCGGTTCCGCGGCAAGTATAGTAACGGCATTTAACTGGTCGTGTACATTTGTTGTGACAAAAACATTCGCTGATATTAAAGACGCTATCGGTCCTTACGGTACTTTTTGGCTTTTCGGATGTATTACGTTAATGGGTTTAGTATTCGTTATAATATTCGTGCCTGAAACTAGGGGCAGATCTTTGGAAGAAATTGAAATGCGTTTAACCGGACCTGTGAGAAGAACGAGCGCGGTAGCTAACATGAAACCAATGCCTACGGCGTGTTAGATGAAAAGAATAAAAATAAATAAATAAATAAATAAGAAATTAATTATTTCCGAATTTTTTTTTGTTCTTCAAATAATTTATTTCGGTTCAGGCGTATAGTTGTACATAGCGTTTAGCCCAAAGAGTAAAACGTAAATGAAATCGTTTATTTTATTTTATTTTTTTATTAAATATTACTGTTATGTAATGTAGTTCCTTGTTCCGATCACGATCGAGGTGGAAAGTAAGAAGAAAGACGACGGAGATTTATGTATTAGATATGTGTACGCGTCGAAAGAAAAAAAAAATGTTTTTTTCTTTCTGCTATTTTGGAGTAAAAGTTATGAAAATTCGGAAAAAAAAAGAGACACAAATAATTCTCTATTATATTATGATATTTGGTAGAGCGCGGTTAATGGTTCTATATATAATACCTACCTATATGTGTGTGTGTATAGGTATAACGATGATTGAGATAACGAATCGCGGATTTTACTAGGTGCATAGTTTAATATAAATATAGTATATACATATATGTATTTCTTCGAGCAGTTGTTCTTATACACAAAATTCTATACGTCGCAGTCTCTACCTCATTTAATGCGAAGAAATGTTAAAAAAGAAAAGAAAAGAAAAGAAAAGGGAAAAAAAAAAAAATAATAATATTAATAATAAAATGAAAGAAAAAGTAGATGATATACAATTATATCGCGCTGTTATACGTATATATATATATATATATATGGAAAAAAAGAGACACACGCATAGTTTTGTGTGCGTGTGTGTGTGTGTGTGTGTGCGTCTGTGTGTGTAGCGCGCGTATGTGTAAAATAAATGATATTTAATTTATATACGAAGGTATTTTGATAGAAAACAAGAAATAATAAAGAAAAATAGGAAGAAGAAAGAAAGAAAAAAAAAAAAAAACTAATCTAATTCATCAGTTAATTAGTATGATAGGTGTATATAAGAACGTTAAAATTGAGAGAATATTATAAAAACGAAGATAAGTGATCAGAAGCAAAAGTAACAAATAATATGAAGAATAAATAAATAAAAAAAAAAACGAAAGAAATACTAATATATTATATACAATGTACATAATGTATTTTGATATATAGATATTATATTATGTATACCTACCTACGCGTTATAATGAAAGAATTTTTTTTCTTTTTCATATGGATAGTTTGTGTAATATATGAGAGGTCGCGAAATATTTTTTTCTCTCTCTATACTTATATTATTATTATTATTATTATTATTATTATTATTTGAAATGTATATAATTATATTTTAGCGTAGGTACTTAGATCCAATGAGCTTTAAAGAAAAATTCCAAGAACCAAGATACCTATATATATATATATATATATATATAGGTATATATAATATATATGTACGAATTAAGATTCATTATTTTAAGACTACGAATATATATCCGTATAATAATAATAATTCGCTTAGAAAAAGACAAAAAAAAACGCAGGTTTCGACCATATTTTGCACAAACCAAAAGAAAAAAATAAAAGAAAAAATAAGATGAACAAATTGTTCATATTTGCACTTATGAAATTGGATAACTATATCAGCGAGTGATGATAAATTATTATACATCTAATAATAATTATATCCTACAAACGAATGTGTAAGATATAAATAATATGTAGATGATTTGTTCAAAGTAGAGATTTAGATGTTTATATAACAATAATAATAATTATCGTTAGAAATAATAAAAATATTTTTTCTATATAACTAATTTTGTTACCGAATTTTATTACCTTGATCATTGATATTATCATCAATACTAGTATTATTAATCAATTATGATGATTTGTCTCTTATATCATCGATCAGCATGTGATATGCTGTAATTAATTTTATCATATGAAATGCAGATGTTTTTATTCTTTCAATTATACGATCGAACGATAATTAAAATATACATAATATTATGTTGCTTGTTCTATATTTTCAATACTCAGAAATGATTGAATCACGTGATGAACGTGTGTGAATTTGCATATCGTATATAACGAAATTCTGTTGTATACATTTAATATAAAATGATCGTAATAGCTATCGATTTCTTATTATTCACACCTAATTTCTCATGAACAATAATAATATTAATAGTGATGATATCAATAATATTGTTATTAGAATTTTATCGCGAATTTCGCACCCAAGAAGAAATAATAAATAAATAATCGCGTGATATGTTAATGCGGTTGCGGTTATCAGGCGCAAGTAATCTCGTTAAGCGCCTAACGCTAGGCAACTTGACCTACATTGATGTGACGAAATTTTAATGCTTGGGAGGAGGGGGCAAATTCACAATCCGGAATTCGAAATAAATAATAACAATTATAATAATGAGGTGAGCGAAGGTCGGAAGATTATTCAAAATACAAACGCGATTTTAGAAGTAGATTCGTGTCATTGATATGAATGAGGTGAGATAAAATGAAAAATTGATGAATTTTTAGGTTATGTTTGTAATTGTGTTATTCAAACTTACCCATAACTTGTACTCTGCATATAGCGCAAGTGTCACACTCTACGTCCCAGCTCCACATCGCTACTGCATTCCACTTTTTTAAAGTAAAAAAATTGTCGGTTTTCAAACTGTCACCATCTCCGCGTTCTAGATTATCTTGATCCGGATCAGCCATAGTTATTGCGGAGTAAACTAACTTTCAATCACACAACACCACAGCAGCAGCCTCGTCTCTGTTTATAACACACGAAGAAAACTTTCTCGTAATCTCTCGAACGCACGACAACCATCGACTAGTCAATCCCATAGATTACCGAACGGCGTATGCTCTAAGAGCACCACGAACCGCGTCATACAAGATGACCGACTCAGTTAGTTAGTTCGCCAATGTTCCGCGCGCGGCGCTACCGTCACTCAGGAGTCAGGAGTCCCATAACCTCTTTTGCATATCTTTAGAGTTTAGTTTAGACTGTATTTTGAGGTTAGACACAACATTGTACACATCGATCATCTCCTAACTATAATCCGATCCAAATTCCAAAGTACATACAATTCTTGAAAGACATATAACTCGAACCGTTTATATTAGTTATCTAATCATCCAAAGTTCAAACTGTCTGGAGATAAAAGGTATTTTATCTTCGATAAAAACACTTCTCACTTCTACTCTGATTATCATTACAGCAGTACTAATTTTGTTGTTTATTCATAAAAAGAATATTATTATTATTATTGTTATTATTCACTCTTTTTCAAAAGTTTGATTAAATTATTATTAGCGCTGATGTAGCGCCGTTGTTTATCGTTGAAATTCTCAAATCCTAACCTAACCTAATCTACGTTATTAAAAATGGTAAATCGTTGAAGTACCATAACAAGTGTTGACGTTTATTTCTATCGAATTAAATTTCATCTTTCAAAATTTTCTATTCTTTCTTCTGCTTTTACCTCAGGTGAAATTAAACTACGCCGAACGACCCACAATGTTACTTAGAATTTATTCATTGGTAGTATTAGCGCTGGATCTATTGATGTTGTGCATTGGAATATGGTTCTCAGTGATAGTCGCGTTATTCAGAACACTGAGGCCTCCGCCATTGAAAAATCTCAACGGAGAAGTGGCATTGGTAATAAAAATGATCAAAGATGGAGAAAAGAAGAAAAGGGAGACCAAACACACAGTCTCAAGTCAATTTAAAAAAATAAAGAACAAACATAAAAGCAAAATGGTTAATAATTCATCTTTAATTTTCCTAATCAGGTAATCGGCGCCGGTCGTGGAGTCGGGAGGGAAATAGCCCTCCAGTTATCGCAGCTCAAAGTAGTCGTTGCTTGTTTGGATATAAATTCAGAGACTTGCGAAGCGACTACAAAACGTGCACGACAAACCGGGGTCGCAAGTTCTTACGTTTGTGACGTGACTAACAAAGAACAGGTGATAAATAATGCCGAGGGAAAGTTTAACAGTTAGAAAATAACTCTCACAGTGTACTTTACTTTGATTCCTTTTCTTCCAGGTGGCTGAAATTGTTGAGAAAGTAAGATCTGAGCTCGGGGAAATTACTATGCTTCTACACTGCTGCGGGGTTCCAAGTCCTAGAGCTCTGATTCATGATCCTCCAGAAATTAGAAGAACTATGGACGTTTCTGTGCTCAGTCACTTTTGGGTACGGTAATTTCCTGCATTTGTTTTTTCTTTTTTTTTTTTTTCAGCAAAGAAAGAACAGAGTTTCGAATTTTTATACATTTTTAATTCAAATATCGTTTTCTACCTCTTTTTAGCTATTAGACTCTGTCTTGCCTTCTATGCAACGTGCAGGCCGAGGTCATGTAGTTGCTTTGTCATCTGTGGCTGGTCTTTCGGGAGGAGCGACTCGGGGAGGTCGTGTCCCCTTGTCTACAGCACAATTTGCTGTTCAAGGATTAGCAGAGTCTCTTCACACTGAATTAAGGCACTCTAACAGCAACATAATCGTCACGCTTATTCATGTTTATCCATTCATTGTCGGGGCTGAAGTTGAAAAGGATATTAGACTCAGGTGGATATAAAAAATGATTGAAATTTGAAGAAATTTACACTTCATTGAGCAAAAATTGAAACTTTTCAATCTCGCTGACAGGATACCGAGCTACTTTGGAACTATGCCTGCCACAGAGGCTGCTAAACAGATTTTGGACGGTGTTAGAAGAAATTATGCTGAATTTAGCGTGCCAGGATATCTTCTCTACCTTGGGCACATTTTGAGGTCTATAATCGCTCGATTTTGTTCGATAGAATCGAATATTGTGACAAATTCTTTGAGAATAATTGATAATTTGATCACAAAAAGATGGAAAAATGGATAATTAAGGATTAATATTTGTTCTTTTTGTGTGCAGAATACTTCCTAAGAAGGCATCATTCATGTTGCGCGATCTACTGGATACTGGAGTCGATTTTGCATGATGAAAACAGGATGTGTAAATTTTTCTTTTTAAAAACAAAGGATATTGAATAATTTAACATACTTTTTGTTTTATACTTGAATAAGATTTGAATAATTTTATATTCTTAGATGTTTTTTTTTCTTTTTCAAATTTGTGTTAAAATTTATAGATAAAAGATAATTTTAAAAAATTATTCTTTCAATATTAGGTTTAGTCTACTAGAAGACTGACAAACCATACTCAGTATAATATAAGAGAATTGAATATTTTGGTTTTATGTAAATGAAATGATTGTGAATGAAGAAGAGCTATTTTCGTATGTCTTGATTTAAAAAGAAAAAAAGTGAGATTGAAAGTGTCTTAATGAAATTAAACTGACTTGTAAATAACTAAAAAAAAAAAAAATAAGACAAACAAATCTTTGTATAAAATATACAACGCATTGCCTCCCAGTGATTTTTGTAATGTATTTACGTTACATAAAACAGTGGATATATGAATAAATCTTATTTTTCATAAGTAAAACTTTTCGTCACTTTCTCAACCCAGAAATTATGCATTGCATGTGACATTAACGATTATACCAGTTGAACTCTCACTCAGAAAAAATATTCATTTACACAAATTCTTTAATTTCTTTCCTACCGATTTATTAAGTAGCCAAAGAATTTGCTGTTCTAGTTCAGAAAAAGTAAATCAAATTATTTATTCCCATAGTCATATTTTACTTAATTATTAATATCATTTTGATCGTACCTATGCCAAACATCTTTACTAATCTAGTCCAGGCGGGGCTGGCTCAGAAGGGTCCGTTTCCATTGCTTCGGCTTTCATTTCTAGCGGATATTCACCTGGTGGAGCCTTAAAAAATTACAAAAAATAAGATTGATTAATTTATATTTCAACTTTAGGCAGATTTCTGATCACTTTCTTCAAAATTATCTATAGATCTATAAATTTGTTGAACTTACGATATCAAATTCGTCCGCAGCCACAGGCAGCATTTTTCCCTGAATCACATCCATGATGGATTGTGGAATATGAGCTTTCTATAAATGAGAAGAAAACGTTTTAATGGATCTCTCTTATCGAAGAATTTTTCGAATAGAACGAGATAGAACATAGATTCTACGTACTTGATTTTCAGCGAAAGATTCAACATGCGCAAGCAAAGGAGCTTTCAATCCAGGAGACATTTTCAAAGCCTCGGCCAATTGGGCTGGAGGTAATTGTAAAATAACTGAAAAACTCTGAGGCTGAGTACGTTCGCAGCATTTGACAAATCCTTCCCAAACTTTATGCTGCTTCCATACCTGATGACAGAAAAACGAGCAGATAATAAAATAGCTGTTTGGTTTTTAAGCAGAAAACTATCGGAAAAAAATCCTTTAGTTTTTTTTTATCAAGTATCTACCTGCTTCAGAATCAAACGCTGCAAAATATTCATCACAAATCCACTCAGTCTTGGGTATAGAGCCAGACTTTGAATAACTGTTCGCATTAGCAGTGTAGGCAGTGGCATCATTTCCATCAAATGCTGCATTACTACTGCGACCGTTTCTTGTGTATAGACTTGCTTCTCAGCGAAGCAGAGAGACGTTGCTGTAAATTATTAAAAAAACAAAAAGGCGTTTTAGAGCAGAAAAAGTCGTTTTAAACTCTAATTAAAAGAGTTCAACGATTTCAATTTGTATTTTCTTTTTCTATGATGAGAATAAAGTATCTAATTTCTCATTATTTACAAAGATAGCAGAGAATTCCTTATCTAAGTCATAGAATTCACCTTTTATCACCATCTTTAACTCCGCTTTGCTAGGATCTATTGTGTGCAAGGCGATCAAAAGTTCTGCCGGAGTTATAGGAGACATGTGTGGTATTCCACTGTCGTTATTGTGAGTTCCAAGTAGTCTGTTGAAGACCTGAAAGCACAATTTAGGTCCTAAGTATCTCAAAATGATGATTAACTAATTTCCCACCCTCTTTAGGACTCAATTTACCTCCTTAACAACTATAGGGTTCAGCTTGATGAGTTTAGGAAGAGCTGCGATGACTTCTTTCTTAGTTAATCCATTCAGAACGGGAATTAAGAATCTAACATCCGATACCCTTGTCTGATAAAGCTCTCTTACTTTGGCGACGAGTTCTGCGCTGGGTGCAGCTGAATAAAAAAGAGATAAATCAATTAATTAACAAGCTCAGAACGAATGAAAGTCAGTCTACTTAAAAAATCCTCACATTTTTCAGTCAGGATGTGAATTACTCTCGTAACTAAGGTCTCTGCTCCCTTAGGGCAACTCTCGACCAAAGATAAAAGCTGCGGACTACTAGTCCCCAAGAGTCTGACCGGTCCTTCAACCAGTCTGAGGATCATCCGCTTCACATCCGCACCCATTGAGGTGTAAACTCTGGCCAATCTTTGGAGAAAGTTGAATTCCAAGATTAGATTCGAAGCTGGATTATGATGTTTGTGATAATTACAGACAATCTGAGGAGAAATTTACTCGTGAATTAAGTCCTGGTGTTTGGAAAGTAGCGCCAGGTATAGTCCGAGGCAAGCTCGAGTGGTTGATTCGCTCCATTGATCTTCTATCTGCGGTCTACCTCTGTCTTGGCCAAAAACTATCTCCGGAGGGTTTGGGAGACGTAGAAATCCCAAATACAAGACGGCATACTCTTCTATCAGCTTTCCCAGCTCTGGTCGGCTGTATAATTGGACTACGAACTCTATAGCAGCTTCTCGAATCTGTAAACAAGAAGAAATATGTAGAAAATGTGTTTGAATACTGAGTTTGAAAGTTCTGATAAACTTACTACGTTGTTTTCATGCCCTGTGTGACACAGTAATACGTTTAAAAACACCAGCTGCTTTGTAGGCCTCCGGATGACCATTTCTTTTAGTAATTCCAAAGGCGCTAATCCCCGCGTTTCGTCTGATGAAACTAGCTTCAAAGCTTCTACAGCGTCTTCTGTGATCAAAGGAGCTTCCAGATACAATCTGGAAGTAGAAAATCCCGAAGTTTGATAAGAATTACGATTCATATGCATAATTGAAGCAGTTTATCTATTTTTCTTTTGCTCCGAAACATCAAATTACCTAGAGAGTAAAACATCCCGATCTTTTCCCTGTACCAAATCGATAGCGGAGACTAAAGTGCAGAGTAAAAAATTGTACGCTTGATGAGGAGCTTCCTGTGGTTTCCCTGTCAGAGTTGTTCGCCTTTGAAACCCCTGGAGTAAGGCATACTCTTCGTAGAGCCATCCTAAAGCCAGATCCAGCCTGGTACGCATATCGTCAGTTATGTATCGAAGCACAGCTTCCCTTATATAAGGATTGAATGTGGCAGCTAGGGTCGTCAGTATCTTGGACCTTTTTAATGGAAAAAAAAACACCCATTAATCAATGAAATTTTATTCTTGTTCTTACACGTTTTGTATAATTACCTGACTGGGGCGACACCTCCAAGAACAGCGACTCTCTCAGCTCCGAGAATTCTGCCCACAGCCATGAGTAGCATTTTTTCTTTCGCCTCCCGCTGGAGCGGCTTTGTGATTTCTGATAGTTTCAATGTTTTAAGTCTACTTTTAGCCATCTTCACTGATTTTTCATGCGCTTCAAGGGATGCTTTAGCCTCCTTTTCCTTTTCTCTGTCTTTTTCTCGTTTTCTTTCACGTTTAGCTTCCGCCACAGTGATTGTTGGGTTCTTTATCAAGTCTTCCATCACCGCGTCTTCTTCTTTAGTTTCTCTCTTCACCTTTTTTGCCTTCGCTTGTTTTATCTGTGCTGCTAAAAGCTTCGCAATTGTCTGCCTTTGGATGTTTATATCCGTTGTTGCCGTGGGCTGATACTCTCTTTGGAATACTGCCGTCATTGTGTCTGGTACCCAGGCCTGAGAATTGAATTATAACAAGTTGAGAGCAAAATATGAGCGGTTTAAATGTTTGCAACAAGTTTTTGAACAATGCTTGCAAGTAGTAATTGAAATAAATGATATGAAAAAGAAATTGTATCATCCCTCAAAGTTCTTACGGTTTTTTTATCCACTTCAGTCCTTAGATTGTCGATAATTATAAGAAATATTAAAAAACAATCGGTTTGAAGAGAAAATCTCAAGATTTTAGACTATTCCACTAGTTCATCTCTCAAACTTGATTGAATAGTGAGAAGTAAGATTCGGATTTCAAAGACACGTACCATACTGTCCATTACGAGGTCAGTAGCAATTTCAACGCTGAGTCTTTCACCAATAAAACTTTCTGATAGTTCAATCAATTCGGGAGGTTTTACGGGCTGAATTTCCATCGGTTGTTGTTCTGGTTCTTCGATGGCAATCGCTGCCTCTAGTTTTGCCCGTTTTGCAGCAGAAGCTGCAGCTGTTTCCTGTAATAAATTTAATTAATAAGAAAAGGAGTTTGAAATAATTCATATTTCTATTTCCGGATCATCTAGTTTTGATTTTATTTTTCTGAATTCTTTAGTAGGATTCTCTACTTTATTTTACCTGCTGTCTTTTTTTCATCCGACGAATATCGTCAGTTTTAGGATACGCCTTCATTATTTCTTGTTCTTTAGCTCCGAGCTGAGTCAATTGCCTCGCCATCGTAGCAGCGAACTCTATACTTGCAGGGTGTTTTAATAATCCCAACAAAGTCAGTTTTAACTGTTTTTGAACACTAGTTACTTGAGAATCGGATAATGTTGGTGGTAAATCGTGTTGCAGGAGCTGTAAGGCTGCAAAAAATAGATTCTGGATAAAAGAAAAGGCCTTTATAAAAGAATTTAAGTCTTAGATAGCAAAAAACTGAATTTTTTATCATTCTGTAATCGAAAATAATTCTTTTTTCAATAAGAACTCCATAAAAATCACAAATACTGATCATTTTCATTCAATATCGTGCCCTAATCTTTAATTATTAAATTTTTCGCATCCATTTCATAGGATTCTTTGAATTATTCTCATCGAATCATCCATAGAAATTGATTTAATCATTTAAAACCAATTTATAAACTACCTTGTATAACATCTCGCATAAACTGAGGTCTGGTTTTAGCTATCAAAGCCAAAGATCCCATACAAGTCATCAGATTTACGCTGCTGACGTGCGGAGATCCATGAAATTTAATCAACAAATCCATAACATGGTTTGCCTCTTCCTCAAGCTTTCTTCTACGAGCTATTTTCAACGTCAATGGAACATCTTCTAAGGAAAAATCGTCAGGCTTTCTCGGAGCATCTGGATCTGGGTAAGTTTGTATGAGGACAACACCTTCCAGGAATTTCACTGCCTGCGTTCTTATTCTAGGAATAAAATCAACTGTTAGGAATTATAAGATAGACATTATTAGACGATGGTTTCGTGTCAGAATATCAAGCACACAGACTTTCGTAGTCTTTTTTCAATCGCTATTATATACAAAATCATGACTTTAGTACATTTCTGTGCATTAAATTTAGGAAAAAGATACATCCTTAGGTTCAGGAACTGAATTCGATGAAAATTGCAAAAATTGATTATTGGAATTCGAAGTGCAAAGATATTTCAGTCATTTTGTTATTGTTTACCCGTCGTTATCGCTGTCTATCATGTTTATTATCGCCACTTTCAGACTGCTCAACTGCGTCCAGGCCAGTTCCATGTCTGTTGTAACGATTGGTGCGCTTGCGACCCACTTTAAAGTAGCTCTAAGAATTCTTCCCGCTGCTCGAAGTGCCCTTTTTGCCACTGCGGAGGCATCGTCTTCAACCAGTCTTGCGAGTGTTTGTACAAGTCGAGGAATAACGTCGGGTTGTTTGGAGCTGAAAATGGAAAACCAAGAATTATCTATACTTTGATGAAAAATTGTGAAAATCTTAGTTTCTCTTTCTTTCTTGTTAATTGATCATTTACCCAGCTTCCTCAATGAATCCTGCAATAGTCTTTCTCACTTCGGTATTTCTGTCCAATGAAAATTGCAAAGTTTCGTCCAAGTAGAGGTCTAAGAGTTCTGGCTCTTTGTGGATTAGGAATTCTTGTACTTTAGCTAAATTTGTTACTTTTACTGACTCGCTTGTACTCATCGATGCCTCGTTGAGCCAGTCTACGACCTGAAATCACGCATATAGCATTAAAATTAGGTGAAATAAATTTTCTATTGTTTATTTAATTTCTTGTAGTACAAAAAAAAAAATAGTTCTTCTTAACGACTTAGTTGAAAATAGTTAACTGAGCGTCGAATTAATCAGATAATCGTAGTTTCTGTTTTGTTCTATTCATTGTCGGTATTGAGGTTATGTCACTGACCAAATCGCTCGGTCCTTTTTCCGGCTCTTGTCTTCTGTGTATTCGCGGATCCATTGTTTTAGATGATTGATCAATTGAGAATTCTAAGATGTCTATGAAGACGAGATACGAATTTCTTAGGTTTTGAGAAGGATTTTTACGTCGAAAATCCGGCGCGTCTATGAAATGTCAGAAAAGTTTAACCCCAATATGCATGATCTACATGATGTTGACAATCAGTTATCGTGACGAAGTTTGTTGTGGAAAATGATACCCATTGGTTTAATGGGTTTGATCTATTGACAGATTGCTCATATGTGGTAGTCTAGTAATTATAATATCGCGATTTTCTTTATCCTAATTTATAACGATGAAAAAATCAAGGAGATATGTTGATTATCGGCTGCTTTTCACGCCATCTTCTTTCTTAATCCTAGTGACCTAAGAGACGGAATGGCGAAATATGGAAGAACGGAACGGAATTGGAATGCATTCAAATATTCAAGTAGAAAATTATTATGAAAAATATGTAGCGAATTATGAAAGAATGATGAAAAAAAACAGGAAAGATGAATAAAAATTACAACGAATCATTGCTCCCCCACCTTTTCATCGTATTCGAAAACGCCAATTTTCTTTTCTACCGTAAAATACAGCGTCTACAGTACCATCAGTCAACGATACCATCTTGGTCGCGAATAGGAAACCCCGGAACTGCAGCAAGCAGGTGGCTGATAAAGCAGACGACAGATGTCACTGACTATTCTGTTCTGTATATTAACAGAGAACAACAAGTGTGTTGAAAATGGCAGCGCATCAGAAAATACCGTAGTGATGAATTTGTGACATAAATAATATTATTTCAATAAGTACAGAGCGAAGCTGGTCTAATTAATTAACATTAATTGGTCCAAATGACATGGGAATTTGTAGCAGAAGGCACTTTCTACTGACAATATGCATCCTTCAGCTTGTAAGTCTCTATTTTTCCATATATTAATACATACTCCAATCCATTAGATACATTATGCATCAGAATCGTATATCTATGAGGCTAGTTTCGCGTTTAGAGAATATTCAACACCTGACGCACGATTGAGTCATATAATTTATTGGAATTCTAATCGATTGCGGTTTTGATTTTTTATTACGAATTACAAGTAGCTCGTTTATAATTGAAATTACAATCTATATGTATAACTTTATATACTCTTTTCTGTCTATACCAAAATACATACTATGTACAGAAAATCGTAGCGATATCGAGTTTATTATTCACCTGGCTTATCGTATCGTAGATAATCAAAAACTTTTTCATTATATTCTTTAAACCGTTATCTACCTACGTAGGTATACATTTATCTATATAGGTACATTATATTAAATCAAATTTAATTAAAAAATATGATTCTCGTCAATTAATGATAAAATAAAGCACGACGAGGTAGAAAGAAAAATGATCACAACTCCTTTTGTTTATTATCATTATTATTTATAATATTATTTCCGAAAACCTAATAAAAATAAATAAAAAAAAACATGAATTTATTTACCCCCCTATTACGTAATATTTAAGAATTATTTAATACACACAGTTGGATATAAATGCATAAATATGAATTATTATTGCTGTTACAACGAGGAGAATGAAGTCAAGTATTTAGAGCACACACACACATTAGATCAATTAATTAAAGAATTGTCTTAAGAGCCACAAAAAAGTTGAAGAGACAAATCAAGGCAGTATAATAAAACTTCTAGTTTGTTAGAAGTTAGGAGATGAATGAGATCATGGCTTGATGACTAATGGAACAAGAAATAACAACGTATATCATTCATAGTATCCTCAATTTTTTCTCATTTATTCATCCATTTATTTTACCTAATTATGATGCAATACTCACTTCAGATCACAACAATAGAGCGGCAGGTGTTCGACTTCCTTGGTTGTATGTGGGCACCGATACTGGTCAACTTCTTTAATATTATATTCGTAATTCTTGGATTTTTCGGAGCCTTTCAATACAGGCCTAAGTACATCATAGTGGTGAGTATTGTAATTTAATCATTTTTTAAACAATCTAAAATTAGGATAAAAACACTATTTCTATCTTATTATGTCCTTTTATCTTCTAAGTTAACTTATTTAGCATCTAGTTTACAATATTCTGTAATATCTTATTCACTTTTTGACCAGATATATATAAAAAGATAAATGTGCCGTCAGAAAGCATTAAAGATAAAGATTTTTTACTTGTTTATATAATTAATAATTTTGTTTTGTTTTTATTACAGTATTGCGTATGGAATACACTATGGCTTGGCTGGAATATATTTTTAATATGCTTTTACCTCAGCATTGGAATATTGAACAAGGTGATCAATTATTATAAATCTATGTGGATTCAAAAGCAAGAAAAATCAAATTTCCAATTTTCAATTGATTAGCAACTCTTCTCTTATTTTTTAAATTACTTATTTTGTCTACCTCAGTTTCTGATCAAATTTGCAACAAAAATGTCTAAAAACTCATAAAAGTGTAATAAAACTGTGTTATTTCATCTTAAAAAATCTCTTCCGCAGGATAGCGACCTATTGAATTTAGGAACGGGCAGCTTTTCATGGTGGCAAGTCAATGGTCCGGGCTGTAAAGCTTCCTACAATGTAACAGAGCCAGAATTATCTCGGCCCACAAGGCCAAGCAATGTTACAGGCTGCATTTTGGACTATGAAGTGGTAGAAGTTCTTCACGCGAGCACACAATGTCTTTTAACGGTAACTGCAGAAGATTTCTTACGCTATTCCTCCTCTCTACCATAATTGTCATTGATTTTCTACGCAAAAATCGTTGATTTTTAAGTCAAAGTTTGGTTTTTCTTCTTTTTTTCAGTTCATGGCAATCGTTGGTGGAATTTGTCTGAGCCGAGTATTCCTTGAGGAAGATGATAGCTGTGAGTATTTAATGTTGATTTCCAGCTGTTTGTAGCCTAGGGATTATTATTGATAAGAAAAACTGATCATTCTTATTTTTAGACCCTTTTTATTCAAATCTAACGAACACAGAACTAGATAAAAAAAAAAAATGATTATTCTATTCCTTCCTGAGCTCTTTATAAACTACTGTTCACAATCTAATTGAACCTTGCTCTGTGTATGGTAAAAGGAAAAGTTTCATTGGGAAAAATGATCGCTGTACTCAGTATCAAAGGATGTGGTCAGGTGTGGGTTTCACTTTTTTTATTAACCACTAGTCTCACTGCAGATTTCTCTGTAACCAGATAACATCAGCCCGTTATCATCATTTTCGAGTTTTCAATCCTTTTCTTTCTTTAAATGCAGCTAAAACATCTTTCTATTGATAACTGACTTTTAAGTGAATTACAAAATAGAAACTAATTCGATTTTTACCTCGAATCAAAAGTCTCAGAGATATTTACCGAATTATTAATACTGTCCTGCTTTGATCTGTGGTTGCTATTGTACGGGTTGTCGGTTACAGTTGATTTCATTGGTGGATTTGACCCACCACTTTGGTAAGTGTATTAATCAATCGGCCACCTGCACGTAGTATTGTAGTCTATTGGTAGTTAATTTTGGGCATGCATTGAAGAAAATCTATTATTTGTATTGAAAGAGCTAGAAACTTATGCTTAGATGAATGAGGGGAGAAGTATATACTCTAGGAAGTAGAATGACGTCTCTAATTTGTGTAATTATTACCTAGGTAAACCTATTTCCAGACCTTTTAAGCTCTTATTTATGTCTACACACAATCTAATGCAAATTGGTCTGGGTGAAATTTCAGTTGACTTTGTTGGAGGTGGTGACTTTGGGTTGGCTGGCCACACGCCGTTACATCCCATGTACGTCAGCTATTCGGCTCTTCCCCCGCCACCCTATAATTCTAATTCTAATTCTAACACAAAGAGTTTGACCAACACTAATACAAATTATTCGTCTAATACTGCGAGCTCTCAACGGTCGGTAAACAATCGTGATAATCATGGCCATGAAAAGCATAGCGAGCTTCTACACTTTACTAATTCGACTTCGAGGAGTAGACACGCCTCTTCGGTACCTAGGAATAACACAGCCAGAAGTAACAGGAGCAATTTATCAGCCAGGGATAATCCCAATTTGAATATCGACTATCCTAACGACTACTCAAATCCTTTCGACCATTTGCATAGACCGGTTTCTCCCTTAGATGAATATGACTCTCTAGATGGAACTAGCGGGGCTAGATACCAGAAAAACAGACACTATTATCCTCATTCTTCAAAGTACAGTCCGGTTGTTCAGCCTAAATTGAGAGCAGCTCGTACCTCGACCAATAAACATCATAGGAATTCCTTCAAGCCCAGGGTTTTTACTGATCACATACGCGAACAGCCTTTAAGATCTTTTTATTCAGATCCAAGGCTGGCCGTTGAGCAAAATGAACCTGTTGTTGTAGATGAAAGTAGAGTCAACAGGTCCAGGGCAGACAGCAGACCTCTGTCTTTATACGGCAATAACTTTTGATGTAATAATTGCGCAGATTCATATTTAGATTTAATTTATTTATAGTTTTTTTTTGTTGAAACGCGCGCGAGAGGTGGGTATTGCATTTTTTGTCGAACAAAACAGCACGCAGCATCAAATGTTTATACAGTATTTAATAACATGAGCTTACCCCAGTTTATTTACAAACACTTTTGTTACTAGAGTGCAATCTTTCAATTCCTATACTTGCCAAATGTTTTTTATTGTTTAGGTAGATTTCTGAGCGCCTTTAGCCCGGTTACACGTTCAGAATATCGTTTATTTTCTTTAGGAAAATATTGAGTTATTTTAACCACATACAGGATAAAATAGAATAGAATTTCTCCTTTCCGTTGCTGGAAAAAAGTAATTCATTGATCACACATGCATAATATTCAGCGCAGGGATAGATTTTAGACACTTTTTTTAGTCTTCTCGCTTACAAAGTTTGATTTTTAAATGGTGCTATGTTCTTTTTTACAATTTATTAGACTTGAAATAATTGTAGTGCATGACCATTTGAGTTTGTAAGACTTGAATATTAATTCTAATTCTTTTTATTGGTCATAAGACTTGGGTAAAAAGTTTGGAACGAATTTAAGGGGGGATTTCAAAGTAGAGATGAAAAAAAATTTAGAAAATTTGTTCAAAAGACTTTCATATCGATTCTTACATCGATCACTAGTTGATAGTTATATTTATTACACATTTTTATTACTTTATCAATTGTTTAGCTTTAACATTCCAGTATAATGTGGGACGAACAGATTTTAATATCTTTCTTGGACCTCACATGGTAGTAACAATGTGATATAATAGTAAGACATAATAAATTAACTTCTATTCTGTTGATTTCTTCAAATCATAACATTTTTATCTCATAGGAGAGAATTATCTCCTTATTTTTGTTCCGAAATATTGCTAGTCAATTTTATTCAACAGTAAAAATGAGATTCTTGATTATCAGTCTTTATCTGAGTTATGTCTTTTTATTATTTTATCATTTTCACACTACATTCACTATAAATAATTTATTATTACATAGTTTTTTTTTTAAATATATTTTAAAAATTTTATTAGATATTAGTTTGGCTGGGTGCAATTTAAGCCTCTAGGCATGATTTTTAGGTAGTTTTGATATTGGTGTATTATTATTTAATTAATAAACTATACTGTAGTACTATTACAGTAGAAAATATATTTTAATAATGACAAGATATACGAGAATAAATTGTGCTATGCAACAACAACTTACTACCGCTTGCTTTTTTATTTATTAACTCATTCCCTTCGTTATTATGTATGTATTATTATTATTATTTCATCAACTCTAACATGGTTTTACGCTTTGGTTTTTGGTAGAATTTAATCCTCTGTTTCATACTTCGTACACTATCTTGTCTCTAAGTATTCGATTAGTTAGTAAGTAGCTAAATTCTTCTATTATCTAGAAACCAAAGTAAGTAATTCTATTCTGAACGAATAAAAACGTGCCAGTTGAAATTACAATTATTAAGAAAATTTACCAAAGTTTAAAAGAATAGAAATCTCGTCTCATCTTCTGAAAACAATTCTTTAAAACTAGATATGTACTTTTTTCAGCAGTACAAACTAAGAAGAAGAAAAAACAGCCGAGGCCGTTATACAGCATAGAATATTCTCAGCCAGAGCCTGCAACAAACGACGAGAACATTACTCCAAAGCCAATGACACCTCGTAGAGTAAAGCGTCGATCTGTAATATCTCGTGACGGCACTAGGCGGTCAAGTAGACGGAGTTCCGTGCGTCAATCTAGGCGGAAGAATCCAGTAAACAGAATAATTGACCAGCAAGAAAATCTCTACGCTAATACTCAGCCCAGCAATTTGACAAACCAAAATGTAAACTCGTTGTCTCAGGGGCAGATAAACTACGACAGAATATCAAATTCCTGGGACAGAGACAGGGACAGAAATTCAAACTGGCAACCTGAGGCAGTGAATATGGCAATATCTGTACCTAGCTTGTGGAATCAAGACTCTAACTACTCGAATACTAACTTTAATAATCAAACTGGAAAAAATTGGGACGTTAACGGTACTTCGACTAGAAATTTGACCGACAATTGGCAGGGTAATGAGATTAATATGCAATGGCAGGGGCAGAGTAATCCCACTTTTCAACAAACTAGTACTCAAAGTTTAAACGGCGAAGATTTAGACGATATGTATAGTAACAGACCGGCCAGTGCTAGGTCTAGTTATAGCAATTATCACGGAGTTAGAGCCACGCCGCAGGTTCCTAGTAGAACCGATATAGTAAGGCAAAGCCAACGCCAGTTCGTTCTTAGCGGTCCACCTGCTTACCAGGATACTGTGATTTGAGGACTGATTTTTTAGGTGGTTTTCTTTTAAGTGTATCTATGATTACGTTATGGCAGCTAAAGAATTTCGTTTTTCAATAGTTTCAGGGATCTTTCTTATACAGAGCAGTAATCAATGATGCAATATCAATGACAAAGATTCAGACTGACGTTATTTACTGATATAATAACCGTATTATTGAAAAATTTACATCGGGGATACTATTTCTATAATTTTTTTTTCTCATGGTGGAATAAACTTGCTCAAAGGATTTACCTTCAGAATCTATAATACTAAAGTAGATTTTCAGAATCTCTTCCTATTAAATTTAGAACTTCATCCAAGGATCAAATCATTTCATTTTTAATTTAGATTAGTATTACGTAATTGATTGCACAAATTATCACAGGTTTTTGAAAAATGCTTTTCTGCACATTAATATCATTAATATCTCATTCAATCTAAAATCAAAAGTGACTTTATATAGATAAATACATATGTGCAGTATAGACATATGTAAATTTGTTATAAATAATCGTTGGATGTATTGATATCGACGTTTTTTTTCGAATAAATTTTTTTATTTAATAAGATATGAAGGATAATAGGATGAAACTGGTATGTTTTTATATTATATAAAAGTTTTCATCGTGATATTATTATTATTATTATTATTAATATTAATATTAATATTGATATCTATCAGAAATTAAAAAATACATAATTAATGAACAAATGCGCTATATTTATTACACAACGTGAATAAATGAAATTAATTAATAAATATACTTCCGTAAGTATAGTAGGTATATTATACAGCAAAGAATTTACAATTTTACAATATCGACGTAAAGTATATGAATAAAATTACGATCTTCCAATTTTTGAAATGTACATGTCTTTTGATTTTGACAAAGGAGAAAAATAATAAATAATCTCATACCTATTTATAATCGCGTATACATAAAACTATATGTATTTATAGCGTGCAATAATATAATTGGAGTAAAATTAAAATTAGAAAAAAAAAAAATTTAAGATAAACAATGATTTTTTGAAACTTTACATAAATAAATACATTTTACATTGTATATGAAAACTTTTCAGCGTGTCTTATACAAATTATTGTCCATCCATGCAATAATCGGATTATAAAATATAGTAGTACATATATTATATACAGATTTAAAGAACCGAAATCACAGATATAGATACAAAGAAAAGTAAAGGAAAGAAAAAAGGTAAACCAAAGTATTATAAATAATAAACGGTAAATTAATTAAGTTTTATATAATGTTATTAATAACTCGCTATTTCTTAACTCTACATAAGCATTATATGTGTACAACTTAGGATAAAATAACTACCAATATTTGATGCACCGCTTTAAACGATTATTATTGTTAAATCGAATTATTCATATGATTCGAGAGGACGGATAATAATTATTTTTTAATACACGTATTTCACGTCTTATGGATATTATTAAATCTAGAATTAATTAATTGTAAGCATAACATTTATGTTTGAACAAGCAATACCCACCAATGTTGCAATATCGTGTTAAACATAATATTAAAATTTTTAAAATTGAAAAAAAAAAAAAAAAAAACAATACCAATTGACAATAAACAAGAATTATTCTATATCGGTTTTATCATTTCAAAATTACCCAAAATTCTATTTCAGAGTTCCCTATTTCATAATATTATCATAAAAAAAAAACTCCTTTTCATCTTAGCAGACATTATTATCATACTTTCCGCAGATAAGCCAAGGCGGACTCTTGTCTGGTTAATAAAAGCGCGACTACTTGTCCGCCGTACTATCACGCTTTATCTACTTCACCGCTCAGCCCGTTCACCGTATTGTCTGATCTTTATCAGCGTCTACTACTTATATCTTCGTCCTCACTATACCGCAGCTTTACTACTTCCTCGTCTTAATAGTAACGCAGCTTTTCTACTTATGCCGGTGTGCTACAGAGTTTGAATTCGTCTGACTATTGAGAGCGGCGACTACTCACTGCGCGTCTTACTATAACAGCTGTATACCTACCGGCTCGCATTATGCAATTCTAATTGCGGTCAAGTAATCTCATTAAGCCGTAATACGAATGGAAATTGAAATAGGGAAACAGGAAAAGTAGCAAGGAAAAATAAAGGGGAATACCTATCTATTCGTAGATTTAATCAGATATAATATCAATGTTTGAATCGCGCATGCCTCGTCTCCCCGGTTCGCTATAGCGAGCGTCGTTTAGTCCAAGAAGCCCGTGCCGTAGATTCTAGTCGTCGCGACGCCGAGCGTCGTCGTTTTCCCGTATAACACTAGTGTGCGTGTGATTACATTCAGTGTTAAATTCCGCCGAAATATTTCTATGATATTGATTTAAATTAGGAATATTAGGATAGATAGTAAACTGTTATAGTTTAAAAAAGAGTAAAAAGCTGCAGCTTCTTTTATTATCACATTGCGTTAATTTACAGATACGAAAACAGCTAAAATGTACAGAAAAATGGTGAAAGTTTACCGAATTACGGTTAAATTTACCGAGAAATTTCACTCCAGGAAATTCCACACTAATATCAAGGTGCGATAATTGTTATATATTACATATTCATATTTAACTTGTTATTAAATTTGTGATAATTTTTTTGTTACATAAAAACGTTAGAATTCTTCTTTTTATTCAAAGAAATTTAATCTGTCGTACATTTGACTGAGGAGAATAATTTCTTCTCGTTTTTATTTTTTCACTTGAATAGGAGAATTCGGTGGCTCGTAATTATCGTCCAGATTTTATATTATTACAAATATTACTACGCATTGTTACTAGTCTAAATAATTCCTTGTGCCGGGGGCCACGTGGGCGCTGGCAATGACCGTATTCAAGTTACTAAAATAATCTCCGTTGTTCTACTAACTACAAAGTCTGCTTCTCTCGCGATCTTAAACCTGCACCGTACTAGAGAGGGCTCCGATATGCTCGATCATCAAGGTCTCTCCTATACGGTCTAATTAACTATAATTATTATTACAGGTATCAATTCGCCTGAATAAAAATACCTGCTCGTACACAGCTTTTTCATACAATGCTAAACAATTTCTTATACTTAAATTATCACTATTTATTACCCTATGGAAATATCGTTGAACGGTGAAAATTTCTATGAATAATAACAACCATGTGTCTCATTCTCTGGTCTTTATATCATATGATTGTAATTTTGAAACTGAAGAGGTTTAATTTATTGAATATAAAGCAACGTCAGATGACTGGGTATAAAATATATTGATAAAAGCTACTTTCTTAGATATACTTAATAAAATTCACCGTTCACTCTGTACAAGTCCGATAACGATAATTAATTGTTATACTCTGACAATATTTATACACGTGTGATTCATATCTTATTTAGACTTATGATTCTGCTGGTAGTCAGGTGGGACCGAGATCTTTATCTTTGATGAGAGCGTGGAGCCGGCTTTTAATGAATCGGGTCACACTAATTTTATTACGGAAAATTATATCTACACATGTTTTATTAATCGAATTATTTCTATTATCAATGAAACATTCGGCAAACATATAAGGGTGTAAAAGTTCTTTGACTTGGTATAATGTGATGTTGTAATAATTGATAATAATCGCTACGTTCCCTCGGGGAATTTTCAGAAATATTATTATTATCATTATTCTTTAAACTGGAGCGATAATTAATTACTGTGAGTATAAATCTTCTTGCAGTAAAGAGTTATTTTTAATTTCAGTATCCAGGTAGAAATTCGAATTCCAGTTAAAGAGCTTACTTATCCACTTGGCGATCAATACTCTCAGCTGGCACCCTCGGGTATATAATAGCTAGGGGAGGTTCATCCCTCTAGTTTCATTGCTCTTTTTTTTTTTATACAATAGTAGAGTTTGCGACTATAGATTTATCAAAATTTTCAATCTTGATAATACGAGCTTTTTCCTTCGGTCAGACAATGTTTTCGATTTTGAAAACGGACTGCGTTAATTCGAAGAAAAAGAAAAAAAATAAGAAATTTTAATCGAGAACATTTTTTTATTTTTTACTTTTTTTTTTTAGCGACTGGCTGCCATACCTGGGAAAAAAATGAAAATGGGAACAGCGAGATACATAGACGCGGCTTTCGGAAACGGCCTCGATTTGCAAAAATCACACTTACGGTATCTGAACTTCTATATTTAAGCACGCTTAGTTTTACGTAATTAAAAATCTAAATAATTAAAGAGCTATATTAGGTAAACTAAAATTTAATACAATATTATATATCATTATGCGGTAAACACGGAAGCTCGCATGATCAGGTATCTCAATGCCTAATTATCTCGTACCTCCGTTGTAATATAATATAATATAATATAGCGTGCTTATAATAAATTGAATCAAAAAAAGACAAAAAAAAAAAAAATAAATAAATGAATGAAAATAAATAATGAATCGAAACTTTTCGGGTAATATGGGTCCAAAGTAATTATTATGGGTTAAATGATAACATAGTACTCTAACATACTTTTCATTTTATATAATAAGCGATTTATTTTACATATTTGTATATATGTAGGGAAAAACAAAAATTAAAAAATCAACGTGTTAATGGATCAGGTTGAAATGTTTACCGATACACTTTATACGATAACTATTAATATTATAAGTATATGTATACATATAGTTTGATCAAAATGAACGATTATAAATCTCTGTAAATTTATTTTAATCAGATTCGCCGTATCTTATCGCAAATATATACAGGTGTAGATTTTGTGGCGTCAGATCGCTGCTCGTAATTTTCAGATACAAACCAGAAAATCAAATATTAAAAATTCCAAATTCAGAGGTACACATAGTCGAATCGATCAATAAAAATTATACCGAATTGAAATTTCATCGAATTTTTTACAACATTCATATTGCGAAAGTCGAATCTTAATTCTAAAAATCGAAACTGCAAAATATAATTCTGCTGAACTGATTCTAAATTTTTGCTATTGCGATTTTACTCACCTCCTACCTACTACCAAATCAATTAACACTTTGAGCAGCTGTATTCCCAGCTGTCGTTTCCTCACTCCGTAACAGGTATATACAGAAAATTGTTCAAAGTGTTTCTCAAAACAGGATTTACGTTTATAATTTATTTAAAAAATTAACGTAAAAACATACGAAAATAAATGAGTTTCTAGGCCTGAATATATGTTCAATGCGTTCGATAGACCTTTCGAAAAATCTACCGCGATAGAAATCCTTTTTGAAATATTTACGACAAATTTTATCGACGGTGAATAATTTCTGAACACCATATATAGGTACGTAAATCGATGCAATTCAATCGTCAATAAATCTTTGATTGTCTTCGAGTTTAGTTTTAAATTATGTAACATACATATACTCTGGAAGATTGGAACAAGAGCAAAAGGAAATATACATACGGAGATGAAGAAAGCTCACACACGTTCAAATCACGTGATTTAAAATCGATGGTAAATAGTAAATGATTGGTATCAATTTACGGTATCAAACGATCATATACCATGACAATAATTATGTCATACATATCTAATGTATACGAGAGAATATAAGGTCTTGTCTGAGGACGATCATTCTTATATCGCAAAACGCGATCGCGATCAGTTGTGGCGGATAGTTAGTTTCATTTCTACGCTGTGAAAGTATAAAATCAATCGTATTGAGTAAACTGCAATTATTATTATTCTTATTATTATTATTATTATTCTATTTCTTCTCAATTTGAAAATGGACGAATTCGAGGCTTATTATTATTACATGGAAGATTCGGCGGAAACTAGATGCTTGATTGGGTAAGAGTGATGTTAATTATTATTAAATAATAAATGAAATAAATATAATCGCGCTATTTTCGGCCAGTCTTTTCATAAAATATATTATAACGTTAAGGATAAGAATATGAAAAAATAAAAATAAAATAATATTCTCGTCATCCTGTGGAGTTGATAATTTGTCTTTCTACGTCCATTGCTGCGTATTGGTGGTAAATTATGCTAATTTTTAGACATGTATACATAAGTATATAACTATCGATAGTTGGCTAGATTCTGCATCATACAATTTATAAATGTCTATATACTCGAGTCATTTAAAACAATTTATGTAAGTCTCGAAGGGGGGTCGTTCGAAGCTTATATATAAGCCCGGAAAGCTTATTCGGCAAGTCTTCCTTCAGCGATATCTTCGGGTGTCGGTTGTGAAAGAGTGTCTATGAAAATAAAATGGAATAAAATAAGATAAAATAAAACAGATCATATAAAAGCCGATTATTGAATATAAACTAAAGAGAGAATTTGTAAATAAATAATATGTAATTTTTTACATACTTTTCACTTCTTGAAGTATTGCGATCGAATGAGTATTAAGTAATTTGTTTAAATACGATAGAAAAATAACTGTAAATTGATATAAATTATCGTCGATAAAAGAAAAAATCGTATATCATAATTATTAAATATAGAAATGTCTCAAACCCTCGATAATAACTGCAATAAGATTGGTTTGAAAAAATATAAAGGTGCCCAATCGGACAGATTCGTCAAACTACTGGCAAGATTTCTTAGGTAAATCAATCCTCGTTATTATATACACTAATCTCTATTTGTTTTACACTTTTTCATTACAGCGAGTACAGCTTTATTCATGACAGCCATTACATGTAGTGAGTACTCTTCTCAAGTCTCTTGCATGGACGTGTGTGACGTAGATAAAAACGTAGCTGTAATATGTATAAATTTATTCGAAGTGAAAATTAACGTTATTATTATAAATGGTATCAACGTCGAACAGTCTTTCCTATTTATTCTTGATTTTCTCTTATCAAAATTACAAAATTTCTTTATAGATTTTCAAATTTTGGTTCCTTTTGGAGTTTTTTAAATCCAGTATCTTACAATTTATCATTTATCGAATCCCTCGATGTGTTCACCCTTTCTTCTAGCCTTTTACTTCCACCTCATTTTATTAGTTCATATTCTACAATCCAGATTAATTTTTAAAACGTTTTTGATACAAAAAGTAAAAAAAAAAAAAAAATCGTCAATTCTCGATCGATTTTCAGCGCCAGGGATCAGGACCAAGTTCGAAATGCGGAGGACGTGTTATTCGACATGTTCAAAAATGAGGACACCGGGCTTTTACCAGTGGGAAAATTCCTCGCTGTAAGTAAAACGATTAAAACTATCAAATTTGTGTCATCAGATTCAGGTATTAATTTTTCTTTAACTTTCTCGCTGTTTCGCGCAGGCTTTGAGAAGTACTGGATTGAGAAAAAACGACCCCAGGCTTCAGGAACTTTCCGACAATCTGAAAAAGGAGCAGTTAAAATCTGGTGGACACGAAGGAGTCTCGCACGAGACTCAAAAACTGGACAGAGAGCAATTCAGAAGGTAAAAGTTTAACCGGATGAATAAAAAACTCAAATTTGAATCAAGATTTTCGAATCTGGTATTAAAAAAAAAAAAAATCTTTTGTTTTTTTCTCCAGAATCATAAACCCTAACATCGTTTTGATATCTCGTGCGTTTCGTCACCAGTTCATAATCCCCGATTGGCACGGTTTCACAAAACACATAGAAGACTTTTACTGGAAATGTAAGACTAACACCGAGGGTAAGGTGGCCTCTTACATCCCTCAATTGGCCAGAATGAACCCGGAATATTGGGGTGTATCAGTTTGCACGATAGACGGGCAAAGGTTCAGCATTGGCGATACGTCGGTTCCATTTACTCTCCAAAGTTGCAGCAAGCCTCTGACATATGCGATTGCCCTGGAAAGACTCGGGCAAGAAACTGTCCATCAATATGTTGGCCAGGAACCATCGGGGAGAAATTTCAACGAACTTGTTTTGGACTACAACAGTAAGTGGAATGAAGAAAAAATAAATTCAAAAATTCAAAAAAAATTGAAAATGATTAATCGATGTTGATAATTAATGGTTTTAGAAAAGCCTCATAACCCGATGATAAACGCGGGTGCAATTCTCGTCTGTTCGTTGCTTAAGACGTTGATAAAACCTGAGATGACGTTGGCGGAAAAATTCGACTTTACGATGAATTATTTCAAAAGATTAGCCGGAGGAGAGAGTCTCAGTTTTAATAACGCCGTTTTTTTATCGGAAAGAGAAGCTGCCGATAGAAATTACGCCCTTGGCTTTTACATGAGAGAGCATAAGTGTTATCCGGAAAAAACAAATCTCAGAGAAATAATGGACTTCTATTTCCAGGTTTGACATTTTTTTATCAATCGATTAATTCGTTAATTCGTTCGTTAATTTGATTTTTTTTTAAATTTTTTTCTTTCATTTTCTATCAGTGCTGTGCCATGGAAGCAAACTGCGAATCCATGTCCGTTATGGCAGCGACACTTGCCAATGGGGGAATCTGCCCTATAACTGAAGAAAAGGTCTTGAAGCCGGACAGCGTTCGCGACGTATTGAGCCTCATGCACAGCTGTGGGATGTACGATTACAGTGGTCAATTTGCCTTCAAGGTATACTGTTTAAATTTTCATACATTTTTTTTCTTTTCTTCTTATAGAAAACATTTTCACAATTTTCGTAATTTTTTTTTTCTTTGCCAACTCGATCAGGTTGGTATACCAGCGAAATCAGGAGTATCCGGTAGTTTATTGGTGGTAATTCCAAACGTTATGGGAATCTGCACGTGGTCCCCACCCTTGGATCCGTTAGGAAATTCCTGTCGGGGTGTACAATTCTGCGAGGAATTAGTATCGGAGTTCAATTTTCACAGGTTCGTGAAAAATTTACGTACATATAAAAAACGAAAAAAAAAAAAAAAAATTAAGAAAAATCTTAAAAATTTGATTGAAAATAGTAATTTGTGATTATTGTATTATTTTTTTAATCAAATCTGTTATTTAATTTCTTTCTTTTCCTTTCTTTTCTTTTTTTTTCTTTATTTTCCGTTTGCTGCCTCACACAATTCTATATCCCCTAATATATCCAACAATATTATGATAATTAATACACAATAATTATACTGTATAAAAATAATTCTCTCTTTTCTTTATTATATAAATACATTTTTATTTCTTATGCTTTTTTTTTTTTTTTTTATTTCAATTATTTCTGCTCGGTCCCTTTATCTATTATCATTGTTATAATTACTATTATCATTATTATACTATACACAATATATTCCCAACCGAAACAAAAACCTGGTTAGCACCTGTAGCACCTACTATGATCATAGGTACGACAATTTGAAACATGCAACAAACAAAAAGGACCCAAGAAGACACAAGTACGAAACGAAGGGGTTGTCAATAGTCAATTTATTATTCAGCGCTGCAAGTGGCGACGTTACAGCTATGCGAAGGTAAAGATTGAACCACTTATTTTCAAATTTTGTCATTTATTCATTACATCAATTTTTCAATTAGTTATTATCATCGTTAAAGCAAAAAATATCTCATTTCTTTTACCTGATAGGACTAACAAGTTCAATCGTATCTATTAAATTTTATTTTCCGCATAGACGCAACCCTTGTATTAATTTTTATTAGAAAAATTCGTAAATAAGATCGAAAGGGCTGGTTTTTATTTATTTTAGTTTAGTTTAGTTTTCATTAGACTTATCCGCTTGTTTGATTATAGGCATCGCTTGAGCGGCATGGATATGACATTGTCAGATTACGATGGGCGAACAGCTTTGCATCTGGCGGCTAGCGAGGGGCATTTGGATTGCGTAGAATTTCTTATTGAACAGTGCGGTGTCCCCCACGATCCGAAAGACAGGTAAAATCGATTAAATATCAAAACTAGGAATTTATGAATCGAAAAATCGGAAGGAAAGAAGAAAAGTAAATTCCTGAAGCTGGAAAAAGGACCGAGGATTTCTAAATCGTGGCTAAAAATCGCTCGCAGCTTTTCCTTCGTGCTTAATATCGCTGCCATTCGAAATGCAATTTCGTTTCTAATGAACTTTTCTTCCTTTTTTTGACTTAACTTCGTTTTTTGAGATGAAGAATTTTTCCACAGATGGGGAAACCTGCCCATAAACGAAGCCCAGACTTTTGGTCACCATCAGGTAGTGGAGTACTTGAAGAATTACGGCGAAGCCCATACAGGCGATGGTACAAATCCCAAAGAAAGTTCTAGCGATACTGAAAGTGTAACTTCTGCAAAGGTTCACGAATCTCCTGACCAAAGTCCGTTGCCATAAATATAGGTGGAAACTATTCAATTATATATGTATATGTACAATATAATGATAATGTTGTAAATCGACAAAATCGAATACTCATACGTGGAGGATCAGGTATGTATACTGTGATTTTTATTTATTATCGACAAAGTACTTCGTGTTTAATGATTTTCGTTTCGTTATTATTTTTAATTATTATAAAATATTTAATTTCAATTCAAAATTTTATGACGTTTAAATGATCGATGAATATTTGTATAAAGTTATAAATCGTAGTTTATAATGATATAGTCGATTAATTCTGCAGGGTAATGACTATTCTGCAATTTTATTCTTAGTGAAAAATTTGGAAAAAAATTATACAATTTCTATAGTTAGAGAGATAAACAGTCGTTGCGTATATCGTAAATTAGTTTATTAAAACGGCGTCAATTCCTCGAAATACGTGTTGCCTAATATTACACGAGCCTTTAATTAAATTGTATACCCTCGTAGAATAGATAGAAAAAGGTAAAAACGCAGCAATTATATATTACGTATATCTATATAGGTATGTATATCGTGTAAAGTTAATTAATGGTAACGATGTTGAATATTTTATGGACCTATATACGTACCTACATATATCACAGATACATAGAAACATTCAAAAAGACAATAATGAAAACTATCGTTGGCCAAGTGCCACCTTTTCTTTTTATATCAATAAAATTTTATTTTTTATCAATTAACGCTACGAAGAATCGATATACTTGAATTTGAAGGGATAAAACAATAGGAGAATCTGTCTTATATCCTGGTGGTAATTATTTTTTCTGTGATTTTTTGCTCTTCTTACAATTTCTTTGAACTGTAAGAATTTTTCTTTATTTTTTGTCCGATAAATTTTGATGAAAGTTTATAAGAATCTTCGCCAGGGTTATGTATACCTTATTATAATTAAGATACAAATATCTGATTTTAATATTATAGTATAATATAATACTTAGCAATACTTTATTAAGTTATTACGTTTAGTAATGATTATCTTCCTATTCTGCATCAGTAATTAGATCGATATAATTATTATGCTTCAACGTCTGATAATATGATTAATGAATAACTATTTGTTGATTAAGTCTGATAAGATATCTGCGGTTCAACTTTTTAATATAGTATTAAATACGAGACTATATTATACATACTATATGATTGTGTGAATGTTATCTTATTTTTTAGCGAATTATTATTCGGTTTTACAGATTTTAGTTTGCAATATATTAGCTGCTAATCGATGAGCTGGTTTAATTATGAAATTCAGTATTACGCGTATCATAGTGTAGGTATATATATATATATATATATACATATATATATATATATATAATACGTTTTAAGCAATTGTTGCAGTGCAATGCATATGCAGTTACATACTTAATTAGAATTAGATGGAAAAAGGGTATCTTTCATTTCGATAATTTAAGACCATCAAAACCGTATTATTTATTGAAAAAAATTACAAAAAAACCTGAAACAACACCAAACGCCTTTTATTTAATAACAAATAAAACAATAAACCAATATGTATGCAGTAGATGGTATCTATCTATATATTGATTATATTATCGATGTAATATTGTTCCAGAAATAAAATAAACAATAATTTATCAGTAACTCATTTTGAAGACTCATTTTTCAAAATATCCCTGAATATTTTCATAATTTGTTTTTCAAATTTTATACAATTAATACATATGTATATTATATCCACTGTTCAACGCACGCACGTGAATCATATGCAAAATGTCCTTGGCAACCGGATTTGCCCAACGTTTCTATACAATCAATACATAATACTTATGTATATATTACATGAACAAATATGACCAAGTCTCTTAAAATATTTACTCATTTCTTCTGTATTATCATTATCTGTCGCTCGAAAATCATTATTTATCACAAAACCCAGTAGCACTGTTATTCTAATGTGTATTTTTTCCTCTTTTTCCTCGATTTCAAAACATTTTTTAAACAAAGCTTTGAAAAATATATGAGACACGAAATTTTCGAAAAAAATTTGATTTGTGATTTAGAAAACGAATATCAAATTTCGATCATTATTCACGGTCGGTTTTTCCCAACCTGAAGAAGAATTTCCCAACGGTATATGTACGTAGAGTTTAATTGCATGATTCAATGTTCAATACAATTACCGATGTAACGTCATATCGCGGTAGCTGTGCTCAGAATTTCATTATTCTCATATCTTCCCAACTTTTGAATCCCCGATCTCTTCTCACCGTGATTAGATATATTTACGCTACCGGTGATTATTATTCATTCCAAGATGATTCAGAATAGGAATTACAGCTATCTAGGTACCGATAATTAGACAGGGGGTACAATTAATTCGGACTTTGCGATTAGCGAGATCAGAAACTGTCCTATAATCCAGACTAATTGGTGTTCGAACTGACCGCAACGTTCTTTCATATTAAAGCTATTTTGATTCTCTTTTT
The DNA here is from genome assembly GCA_963966615.1 of Tenthredo amoena. Lineage (NCBI taxonomy): Eukaryota > Metazoa > Arthropoda > Insecta > Hymenoptera > Tenthredinidae > Tenthredo > Tenthredo amoena. Next base: position 3,838,962 of record OZ016498.1, on the reverse strand, counting down.
TACTCATATCAGACGTAAAGATAATTTTCAAAAAAAATATTCTCAAGGTAATAATATCAAGAATTTATGAGATTGTTACACGAACGGTAAAATACAATAAAAATAAGTCGTTTTAATTGTGAATTGCTTGTAAACTAGTCATGGGGTTCTCAAATTCTATAATTCTGTAAACTAGGAATATATAATTTTAGCGAACTTCGTTCAAAGATTTTTCGGAGGACCGCTGCGATCGTTAATAATTTTTATAGAAAACTGGTTTTCTGAATATTTTAATCTTTAGGCAAAAACCACGAGAGTTCTCTTCTTTCATGTCTGTAGTTATTAACTTTGTCTTGAACGAGTGAGAAAAAAAATTATAGAACCTCCGAGCAATAAGAGAATAAAAATAATCTAAGAATAATAAAGAATACGTCTTATCAGCAATTGCGCGCAGATGAAAATTCTCAAAACTCTAATCATTATCTCCTAGTTGTTTGAGTTCGAGATTTTTTTTTAACCCCAACTTATCGCGTCATCAGACTTTGAACCGTATAACATAAAGCGAATAGAATACAATCGCCGATATTACTTCGCAGAAGTTTTGCGCATTTCTAAGGGATTTTCAAAACGGTATTCGTTTCGCATCTGGTCCCTGGGAATCCCCTTTACGTTATTTAGCACAGAACCGGGAGTTCCCCGTCGACACTTAGCCATATCCTTTATCCCGTGATTCCATATCCGGAATGAAAAAAAAATAAAAATCCGATGTTAATATTCTCTGGAGTTATATCTTCGGTTGTTAATTATTATAATTATATCGACGGTTTAATCGCGATTGAATATTACGCGATTATAATTATTATACCGTACTGCGTAATATGTTTTCATTTAAACCAGACGTAGCCGTACACTCGTATCTTCATCTTGATTGAATTTCATTATAAATATCTGAGGAGGTGTAGCAGTGTAGTACATCGGACTCGAGTCTTGCTAAACTTGACCTAAATCAAGTCACCGTCTGAAATCATCGTATATATATATAAATACATACATTCGCACACCAACATTCGTATATCGCATCGGTGTTACCCAACAAAACGATTCTAAATAAATTTCTGAGTACTCTGATGGACAGACAGCCTCAGGAGATCTTATGAAATCGATTATTCTCGATTCTCCCAAAGGATTCGAAGGATTTCCCAGAAGCATGATCCGTATAGATTTTTGCCTGCGGTTTTCGAGCCTGTTTAGAGGTTCCTATTCAATTATCGCTCGAATGTCGCTTCCAGTTATTTACTGTGTTCGTTTATTCACACGTTTAGACCATTTTCGTACCTCGCTTATTAGCGGAAGTTTCTCAATTCTTTAATTGCGCGGATTATTCCTATTCTTTATTTTTTTTCTTTTCCATTCGATTGGCCACTTCAGCACACAATTGTGCAGCGGTGTATTCGATCATAGGTTTTTCCATTACCGTCGACATAATTCGCAACACCTTCTCTATTTCGAATGACAACAAATACGTGTTTCGAATTTATCTTGATCTCATGACCAACAATAAGTCCCACGAACACAATAGCATCTGTCTCATTAATTCCTCGAACTTTCTTAGCGGATATATTAATTCATAATAATTCGCGAAGGTCTAAGACGCGCGGATTTTAACCGAGAAACGTATTTTCTAACAGGTCACGTCTTTTCTATATAGAAGAAAAGCAGAAGACCAAAATATTAGACTCTCAAAAAATGTTTTCGCAACTTTTTATATCAGCTTAATAAGAATCGCGGATTGTTCATTGATGAGACGATCGTTTTTTACGATCCAATTAGACCCCCGAGTTTTTTACTTATGTCAAAATGAGTAAAAAAGAAAAGATGCTTCGTTGAACTTCGCGAAGTGTGCGAGGGCCGTGACCGTGGGGATTCGCATAGCGCAGACTATAGTCTCTAAAGCTAGCGGATTATTTATTGTCGGATAGACGCTCGTAGAACGGAACCAAAATCGTCTTTCATCAGAAAAATTGCTTAGGAAAAATCGATAATTCCTATCGGTAGAGTATCGAGTCTTAAATGTCGTGAAAACCGATTTTTCCATCGATTTTTTTTGCTATTTAAAAAAGCGAAAGAGATTCGCAGTCTAGTTGGACAATAATTAATCCGCGATAGAAAGACGCGTATGATGTATATAAGATCTTGTCTCCTATTCAGGAGCCTCAGTCGATCTTTTGGCTCTAAGCCGATCGCGGTAACCGGTAATTCCAAAGTCCCTTGTAAAACCGTGATATTTTTTTTGGACTTGGTTAACAGTTTTTGATAATGGAGTTATTCAGATCGTCGGTTCTAATTTTCGTCCTTATTTTGGCCAGCGACGTTCTGGCCAGACCAGGTAAGTCGAATTTCATAATATCGTCGTAATCAATCAGACTCGTAGTTTGACACAGTTTTCGTATCATTTTTCGGTTTTCCAATCATTTTTTTAATTGTAATTAAATTTTCCAGGCATTCTAAGAGACTTGAGCACCGGAAGTGCGGGTCGTATTTTAGATCCTCTTGGTCTCTTCCGTCCAAAAGATTCCGGAAGCAATGCAGAGGCTAAAAGTAGTGCTCTGAACACGAATTTCAACCTAGGTGGTCTTCTTGGATTTGGTGCGAGTCTTTCTCACGCTGAAGCATCGGCGAAATCAAATTCCGGCAGTTCTTCAGCGTCCGCAAACGCGGATGCGAATAGCAACGCTTACGGTGGTTACGGTGGCTCGAATGCGAATGCTCAAGCCTCTGCCTCTGCAAATGCTGGAGCTGGAGGTAAGACACAGATTTAAAAAATTTTTGACAAAAATATTTGATCCGTTTTATCTATTTTCTCAAAATTTTTATCGATTTTACTGTTTTGCTAATCTGTTCATGCGGTTTTCTTCGCAGGATATGACGGTGCTTCGGCTAACGCTAAGTCTGATGCTTCCTCTTCGGCATATGGTTCAGGAAACGCGTATGGAAACTCTAACAGCAACGCAAATGCAAACGCAAATGCAAATGCAAATGCGAATGCAAACGCGAATGCAAACGCGAATGCGAACAGTAACGCGAATGCTGGTCAATATGACAGAGGAAGTGAGGGTGGTTCACGGTATCCGATTTCTATGAATGGTTATGGTGGTTACGGAGGGAACGGTTATCAACAGCAGCAAGCCGGAGGTTACAGCAATTCGCAAGCTACAGCAGCCGCCAATGCGAATGCAAATGCAAATGCAAATGCAAATGCTGGGTCAATAGCAGGAACATCAGGGAATACCCAGTCTGGTTCAAACGCTGATGCAAATTCGGGAAGTGGAGTCCATCAAGTTGTTCAGGGTCCGGGACCAGTCGCAGGAGGCGGTGTTTATGGCCAGGGCGGAGGACACTATGCCCAAAATCAAGGCACCTATGACCAGATTCAAGGTCTGAATGGACAAGTCGGAGGTCAAGGTGGTCATGGAACAGGACATGTGATCTTAGTGCCGGCAATATTCGTCGGTCAAGCAGGAGAGAACGGTCATCGTCGTCATCGTCCTCGTCCTCCTCGTCCTCATCATCACGATCGATACCACGGCAGTCATAATTCGAATTATCAAGCCAGTGGTGATTACGAATCGCAGGGTAAGTCTATAGTCAATATTGACGAAGGATTATGGATGTGGGCCAATTACTTAATCATGAATCCAATATTTATCATTTCAGGAAATAATCAGATCTACGGCCAGGGTTATGGTCAATCAGAATTCGGAGGAAGCGGAGGTTACGAGCACGGTGGATCTGGAAACCACCATAGAGAGTCTGGATACAATACCGACTATAATCAACACCAGAATGGAGCATTGGGCGTATCAGGAAACTACAACGGAGGGCTTAATCAAGGCTCTTCAGGAAGTTATGGCAACAAGGGTTCTTCTTCTGCTGGAGCCTCGTCTTCTGCACAAACGGCAAGCTATACCAAGCCTGGAAGCACAGGCGAAGGCCCGGGAGCACAACTGACCGATCAAGGTCCGGTATACAATGGAAATCCCTTCCTCGAACCGGGATCTTCCGGTGCAAATGCCAACGCCAATGCCAATGCCAATGCCAATGCCAATGCCAATGCCAATGCCAATGCCGATGCTCAAAGCCACGGTTCAGGAGCCAGTGGCTTGCCACAAGGAGTTCCTGGGGTCTCTTCAACTGTCCTTGGTGGAGGATATTACAATCAACAATCAAGTGGCTCTAATGCCGACATTCATACTTCGGGAGGAGCCAGTCACCTGCCTGAAGGAGTTCCAGGAGTTTCTTCGACAGTTCTTGGCGGTGAAGTCGACAGTCCGGTACAGGACTACACTAGAAATCCCTTCCTGAATCAGGCCTCTTCAGGTGCGAATGCTAATGCTAATGCCAATGCTCAAGCCAATGCAAATGCCCAAGCCAATGCAAATAGCTACGGTTCAGGAACCAGTGGCTTATCTCAAGGAGCTTCTGGAGGCTCTTCAACTGGCCATGGTGGAGGATCTTACGATCAACAATCGAACGGTGCTAATGGTAACATATGGAATTCAGGAGGAGCCAGTGGTCTTTCACAAGGAGCTTCTGGAGGCTCTTCAATGGGCCATAGTGGAGGATCTTATGGTCAACAATCGAGTGGTGCTAATAGTAATACATGGGGTTCAGAAGGAGCCAGTGGTCTTTCACAAGGAGCTTCTGGAGGCTCTTTAACTGGCTATGGTGAAGGATCTTACGGTCAACAATCGAGCGGTGCTAATGGTAATACATGGAGTTCGGGAGGAGCTAGTGGATTGCCTGAAGGAGTTCCCGGAGTCTCTTCAACTGTCCTTGGAGGATATAATGATCAACAATCGAGTGGTGCTACCGGAAACACTTACGGAACAATAGAAAGCAGTGGTTTGCCCAAAGGTGTTCCAGGAATCTCTTCTACAGTTCTCGGTGGTTCTTACGACCAGCAGCAAAGTGGTGGAAACTACGGTAGTGAAGGTGTAATTAGTGGATCTCAAGGTTTGTCAACAGGGAACGGTGCTTCCAACGGTAATAGTAACTCTGGTAGTTACGCAAACAGTGAAGCTCATGCTTCAGCAACTTCTTCAGTTACTAGTGGGGGTCAGGCGAACGCTATTTCAGGATCTAACTCTCATGAGTCCTCTCAATCTTCCGCTACAAGTTCAAGCAAGGCATCTTCACAAGCGCAAGGAAGTGGGACCTCCTTTGGAGCCGGTGGAAACTCTGATGCTGTATCAGACGCAATTTCTTCAGTATTTGGCTCCGGTCCGTCCGGATCTTCGCAGGCTACAAGTTCCAGCAAGGCTTCATCAGGGGTTTATGGATCAGGATCAGGATCAGCAAACGCAAATGCAAACGCAAATGCAGTGTCTTCAGCGAACGGTGGAAGCTCGAGTGCCGTGTCTGATGCAATTTCTTCAGTTTTTGGATCTGGATCTTCGCAGGCGACAAGTTCGAGCAAGGCTTCATCAGGGATTTATGGATCAGGATCAGGATCAGCAAATGCAAATGCAAACGCAAATGCAGTGTCTTCAGCGAACGGTGGAAGCTCGAGTGCCGTGTCTGATGCCATTTCTTCAGTTTTTGGATCTGGATCTTCGCAGGCGACAAGTTCGAGCAAGGCTTCATCAGGGGTTTATGGATCAGGATCAGGATCAGCAAATGCAAATGCAAACGCAAATGCAGTGTCTTCAGCGAACGGTGGAAGCTCGAGTGCCGTGTCTGATGCCATTTCTTCAGTTTTTGGATCTGGATCTTCGCAGGCGACAAGTTCGAGTAAAGCCTCATCAGGGGGTTACGGGTCAGGAAACGCGATCGCCTCGTCCTCGGCAAATTCTTCGGCTAACAGTTACGGGACAGGAAGTGGAAGTGCGAACGCTAACGCGAATGCCCAGGCTTCAAGTCAGGCGTCAGAAGGACAAAATTTCGAATCAAAAAGCTCTGCTATGAGTCAGGCTTCGGCGACGATCGACACACGACAGATGCTCATTTTCAGCGATTAAATATATGTGATATTGTTGTTTAATATTTAAGCCACGTTAAGTACTAAGTGTAGATAAATCAGAATCGTAGCCCAGACCTCTTTTGACAATTGGAAAAAATTCCTTTTCAAAAACTAAGAAGATTTCGTACGAGGCAAATCGTCGAGGGTCTGATAGTTTTCGAATGAGAGCGAGTAGAACTTCTCACCAATAACGGCTCAGCTTTAAATAACGGTCGCGAGTCGTGATTGGCGGAAACTTCAACTGGCTCTCATTTGAAAACTATAAGGGCCACAGTTTTTTGTCTGATAAAAAATCGTCTTGTTTTTTAACGAATAATAGAATCGCAGTGTAGTCATTCTCAAATTAAAAATAATTCTCTCTCTCTCTCTCTCATTTTTTCACAGTGAATACATAATAGCTGTTTAGATTTGCAAACACTGACTGCTTATTTATCTGATTTTTATATGCCATATTATATTGTATATTCTATTTGTTTGTTATTCAAAGGTATTGAAATAAAAATTGAAGTAATTATATAGCTATACTTGGATATATCGTTATTATTCTGGTTGTATTGAAAAAATTTCTATGTTTCCTGAGTATGTGTTGAAATTACTACCGATCGCATAACGTATCGTAGATCGTTACGTAATATACTGTGTGTTTTTATAAAACGTTGAATAAAAACTATACGTAATAGTCGATTATTAATGTGAACGATGATTAAATAAAATACTACATGTTGAAACGAACGTGAATTACAATTATCCTCCCAAATTTTTACTCCATCAATCTATTCACCATATGGATAATATAGTTGTACACGAATAACCGATTAGCAAATTTTCCATTACTCGTTAGTTGATTAATTCGTCGATTCTATGAGTCAAAGTCATTAAACTGAAAACTGGTTGTTGTACACGAGTGAAGATAAATAATAAATAATTCAACGATATCCGCGCGAATATGATCGTGGCAAGCGGTAATCTTGTCCTTGAATAAAAATTAATAAATGGCCATTTTACCGTTATCGAAAATTCTATCGAGCGTATAGATACCGAATAATTACCCAGAAATCTCGACCCTCGCGCTAGGTGTATAATGAAAAACAAATCTATTCAGAATTACGGAAATAATAATATAACGAAAAATTATGAGAAATTTAATTCGATCGATGTATATACTATACGAATACGATTTATTTTTACAAACTTAATTGACGCCTTCGAGCGGCGGAAAATTTTGTGTACAGGATAAAGATCGTATTCAAAAATCGTTAATTCCTATAGAAGCTAGGAGATTCAATCTGAGACCTTGCCGCAGTGAAATGCATTTTTCTTCACGAAAAGTGGAAAATTCTGTTAGCCCACTCCTCCTGAAAATCTTTCCTATATATACAGGTCCCGATTTTTTCAGTCTTTAGTATTTTCCTAGACAACTTATAATCGTCGCATTAAACATGAAGATTCTCCTGACGTTTGCAATTTTGTTGGCTCCTGCCATGGCAGCTCCTTCCGAATCGTATTTGAGTGAGTCTTTGATGGTTTATTGACGTATTATAGACTGAAATGATTTGTTATAAACTTTTGGACGATTTTTAAAAACTTCTATTTCTCGTTAATAGTCGAACGTTGAAAAGTAAGAATGAAAAATGGTCAAATTTTATAAAATTCATTAACACATTGATTCTATTTTACATTTCCAGCCACACGGCGGCCGAAAACATCTTCTCACTCTTCGAAGCCTGATTCGAAACGACAAGGAGACGAATAGATAATATTAATCACGAATGAATAAATATCGAATCTTGAATTAGATATTTTAGAAAAATTCTTGCCATTAATTTACGCGAATAAAATAATGTTAAAACAGTACTTATGTAGGTAGATTAGATTCTTATTTACTTTTTTATCACTCAATCTGTGATTTTTCTTCCCTATTTTCGATTAATGGGATTTTCAGTTTTCCGGAGAGAACTAAGACTGCGTTGTAGATTAAATATCGATGCGTTTCTATCGTTGTAATAATGGTAATAATGATAATAACGAAAATAATAATAAGTGCTAAATAAACCTTGTGCAGAATGCCCCAAATTGATTAATCTGTCACACGTATGTTACAGATTCTAGATCAAACCTAATGAAATGAGGCCTCCAAGAATTGATTTTTATTATAATATTGTACATCGATAGGAATAATTTATTGATACAGGTTTATTGAGTGTGTAGAGAAAGGAAGTTTAATTTAGCACGAATGTTAATTGATCAATGAAAACCTCGAGGAAGGTTCATACTGTGAATAAAATTTGCAGAAGTTATCCTTGCCTTGCCTCACACAATATATGGTTTCCTAAAACCCACGCAATATTTTTTTTTATCCGTATGATTCAATGCGAATTCAGAATAATTTGCGGTTTGCTAAAAAGACATAATCCGCGCGTATGCTAATTTCCGCTTGATTATTATTCAAATAGGAAATAGGCGAAATTGCATATCATCAATATTCCTGTTTCCCGTAATAATTACGCAGACGTTTCGTACCAATGAAACGATTCGCTAAAGCAGAAAGAAAAATGTAAAGATTGATAAGCTGTGAATATTGAAGATACAGATTTGCAATTTTTTTTCAAAAAAAAATCCTTTCACACTCATTTTCATTTTTTTCTTTCGTTTAAATCGAGTGTTTCCGAGTCAATCAATCGGTAAACATCTCTGAACAATTACAGACTGTGGGAGGATATCTGAGAGATGTAGTTAATTCCGGTTGTCCCTGGACCGGAAGGTCGTTAAGCAAATTTCCTGCGATACACAGCCTTGTAATATCGTCGTCAGACTTGATAATAAGTTTCAAAAATCTATCTCGTTTATTTAAATCCCAGTGAAGGGGTTTCGGATTGTATAAAAGCATGAGAAACTGAAATTCAACTATTCAGAAAGGAGTTGTGGATCTTTGAGTGCAGTTATAAGAAATCTGGTTTAAAAAATCGGGACAATTCAGTGTTCGGTGTCATTTTAATCATCTGTTTAAAGCAAATCGAAGAAAAATGGCAAAACTTTCGACGTATTGCATAACGATTATTGCTCTTGGCTGTATAGCTTTTGGAAAAAGTTTCGCCAAGCCAACCGCGCTTGAAACTGGACCAGACCCAGCTCTCTCCAGCATCGCGAATCCCGCAGAGCCCATCGACGAAAATGGTAATTGAAAAATGCGAAATAAAAAATTTATGGGGAATTATTCCGAGAGAGTCGAAACCAGTTTTTTGCATAAACTAACATCGAGGTTTGTTAGAAAAACTCGTTGCGATCAGGTTCTAAAGATTTATTAGTTATTCTGATATGAGTTCATTAGTCATCTTGGATTCCGGTGAACGGATACTCGGTAGTTTTATCATTTTTTTTTTTGAGAACCTCAAAGGTTCTTTGAGGACTGAATTAATCGATTTCCCGATCATTTCATTTGTACACTTATTCATGTTAAAAATGATAAATGAAAATCCCCAGAATCCCTGCTAAGAGATCAGCGATCTCCTGACTACGGATTAAGCGATTACTACGATTATTCCGATGAAGGATCTTCGTTCCGTCATAAAAAGAACAAGCATAAGCACAAGCCGACATCCGGTTGCAGAGGATATGGACATAATTGCGGAGGGTAAGCCTCGGGGTTGAAAGAAACAAAAAAAAAAAAAAATCAAAAAAAAATTGAACATTCTCTTAGATTTAATAAAAAACGAAAAACGAGTCGAAAATCATGAAACTCATTCGATTTTTAGATACCAACACAAACCCAGTTACGGAGGTGGTAGCGGATCTTTCGCCTCAGCTTCAGCCGGGTCCATTGGATCCGGAAATCACGGTGGAAGTAACAGTCAAGCACAATCAGCAAGTATAAGCTTTGGACCCTTCAGCTTCAGCGCAGCCCAAGCTCAGTCTTTGAGCAAAGGAGGAAATTACGGAAGATATGGAGAATATGGAGGATTTGGAGGATACGGAGGGTACGGTAATCAAGGAGGATACGGGAATTACGGAGGGTACGGAAATTACGGAGGGTAATTATTGCGGCTGTGAAACGCCCGCGATTTCTTCTTTATTTCATTTCACACGGTTTTTAAAATCCCCCAAAAAATCATCGAAAACTTACATTTCGTTCTCCGAAAAGATGAAAAGAAGGGTTTTAAATCCTATTTCAGTTCTTTCATGAACATGCATATGTGCAGTGTGACGTACTATATGCTGCATTCAGCAGCGGCAGATGCAGCAGGACTTCTTTGTGCCGAGGGGGTAATGTCCTGCGGGTTTTATATTCCCGATTTGAATGGGGTGTCTGAGTAAAATGGAAAAAGAAAAAAAAAAAAACGAAAAAAAAAAAAAAAAAATGGACAAAGCTAAATGGAGCGTCTCGTATTTTTGCTCCCGCTGCTGCAGTTCTCTCACAGCAACAGCAGCTATGCATACAGGTATAGTTTTGCCAGCTTTTAGCTCTCCTGCCAGACAGTATGTACTGATATAACTGCAGGAGACCTGCACTGCCGGAGAAACTTGTTTTAAAGTCGTCTTTAGGGGGATATATGTATAGTACTATAAAACGTCTGCGTGTAGATTGGACGGATTTCACCTATACCATGAAATACGATTTTATATCCATGCCTTCTCATCCCTTTAAGGATAAGACCCTAGAAATTTGGGTCCAGGATCTTCAATACACTCTTTTCGAATACTTTAGATCCTGAAATGATGTCTGATCGATTTTTTATTCAGGATATCGAAGGATTTTTTGGGTTTAAAAAATCGTGTAGCTGTTTTTAATTATTTTTGTATTTCTCCTTTGTTTCAGATACGATTATTGAGAGCCCAGACTGATAGCCTGTATTACCCTTTATTTAAAATCCTGTCTCTTGATGTATTTTGTTGTCATTAATTTTATAATAAAATCATTCTAATAACGTTAAATTTCGATCTTACCTCGATCGCAGTGTATATTTAATATTCCTTTCTTCGTGGGTTAATTCCCGCTTGCCAGATGCTGCGGTTTTTTCATCCTTATTTGAAAAAAAGGAGACTAAGAACTCTGAAGAAAGAGAAAGAGAAAAATTAAAAGGAATAGAGCTCGAGCTGGAGAGCAGAGAAATTAGAAGACAAAAAAATGATCTTCTGTCTCAAAAAACGTCTGTATTACCCGGCAAAAAAAATTTGATTTTTTGATTTGAGGCTCGATTCTTGATCCCAAATCGACTTTTTCATTCAAAGAGCATTCGAGAGTTCGAGAGATGTAAGTTGGCGAAAACCAGTCGCGTAAAAAATGAAATAGAAAGTGGTTTGTCCGGTGCAAGTTCCTACACCTCTACACGTCGTACCCTACCCGGTGTTTTAAACTCACTTTACCTTCTAGTATTGGTTCACATTTTGTGTACGTATATAAAGCTTGTCTCTCTTTTTCCTATATACACTTACCTACCAATTCCATTACATGCACTAGCTAGGCCGCAGGTCGTACGTGATCCGCAGGTAGGTACTGAGGCTGTTCTTTTCTCTGCAGCCACATTTCTCGTGCGGTTGTCGACTCGGAAAGTTCATTCGCGTCTTCGGAAATCAGTTTCAGTAAGTAAACAGGGGCTAGTGAAATTCTATCGATCATTCATTTCCTTCACTCTTCGTCATTCGAAACGGTTCTTGTTTTTTTTTTTTTTTTTGCTTTTTCTTAACTCCAAGGGATCAGAATTTCGCTCTATTGGTATACATATTCGTTTAATACTGCTTCCGCAAAGGGTACCATGCGGATTTGTAGACGAGACAAAAATTGGAAAGGAAAAGTAGACTTATTACTTATTTGCGTGGGTCCATCTGAGTCATCGAACTTTTCGAATGATTGTAATTAGGACTCGCCTGATTTTAGGGTATTCGTTTTATTTTATACGGTATATAAATGCATACGGTTTTCTTTCTCCTTTCAGAATTAACTTTTCTCATCTTTTGGCCATTCAGTAATAAAATTAATTAATTAATAAATAACAAATACATCTTTACGATGACGAATCTTCTCGTTGTTTATCTCGCTGTGATCTGCGCCTGCGTTATTCTCGTCAACGCCCAAGACTCGACCTTCGGTCAAAAACGTGAGTATATATAATTACTGGCTTTACCCTACTCTTAGCTATCTATAAAATTAAAATAACGCGATGCGCCTAACGGACGGCAACTATATCAACAGCGATGTATAGACGTTTGCGTGTCATCAGGATCAAAAAACGATTTCAAATATAAAATAAAAAAAATGAATAAAAAATGTGATAAGAGTATTCTTTCCTCTATTTTCATTCGATAGAATTTTTTCCCTATTCTACAAGCCCTGTTCGATTTTAATAATCTATATTAACACACGTTGTTTCATAATATCGCAGAAAACCTTGGGCAGACTTTCGAAGAAGTAATTGTATCGTCGGATTTGAATGTACGTAGAAAATCTAAGGAGAATCGTCAGGGTAAAAAATTGTTGACTAATATCCCGTTGGCCACAACAACTCAGACCGGAAGTCCGACTGTTTCCCGTCTAATTTCTGACGACGGAAGCCGGGTTGTTACAGAAAGAAGGAACCGACGTAACGCGCTTCCAAAATACAGGTAAACATTTTTCTTTTCTTTTTTTTGAATACATAATAGAAATTTTGAGAAGATTTATCGCAAAGGCAATCGATCGACGCGGTTCCTAATTTTTTATTCCTATTTTTCAGACTCGACCTGGGTGCTGCGGAATATTTGCTGCATTCTACAAATTGAAGAAACAAAAATTGATAAAATCAATGAAAGAAAAAAAAAAAAAAAAAAAAAAAATCACAGACAACCGCACAATTCTCATCAAACTCATCTGTAATCATACTTTTCGATAATTACCTGGAAAATCATAACATATGTATTGACAAAAGAAATTAAATAAATTCATCTGCCCCATAATCATATAATTTAATAAAAAAAATGTTTGCCTTAGATTAAGTCGAATTATTGAAATTATAAGACGATCTAGTAGTTTTGCGAAATAATGTTTAATTCATAATTGAGTTTGAAGCGATATTCGATCTTGATTTTAAGTTAGATCGCATTAATGCGGAATTTCTTTTCGGTCTGACGTCAAAGGGCTTCGATGACGCACAATTATGACGTATTATAGACGCGCCTTTAGTTATAGGCTATGAATAATTGATGAGAGAGTGTAACCAGACTTTTACGAGACTGAAGAAATTTGAATATTCGAAAATCGAGATACGGTAGTTTGTATACGTATTAATAATGTCGAGAGATTGAATATCTTTCTCGCAAACGACACACGTAATTTCGTTTCGTGACGTAGAGGTAGTTACTTGTTGCAGTAAAAAGACAGCCGTCTGTAAGAGAGTGAAATATGGGTATGGTGACTCAAAAGGTTGCCGCGTCGCAGTTACCCATCGTGCATTTCGGCCAGGGCACGTGACTGACGTTTGAATCGTCTCGCGATCTCAAGAACGTTTCGGGATTTTTGGAAATCGATACCATCGCATGTGTTGCGAGAAATCCACTATATATATATCTTCGATATATCCGCGTGAGAATAATCCCGGAACTTCACTGCATTATAATATTAAACGCGGGTATATAAAAATGAACAACCGTGAGAAAACCTCATCGAAATATGTACATTATTCTTACAGGATTGAAAACAAATCCATTCTATTCGTTAAGAAAAACTAGAACGATGTTCCATTAGCGAAAATTTCGAGGGTATAATAGTTTTCAAATTAAAGCTCGTCGAAGTCTGAACCAATCGGCGCTCGGATTTATGTAACGGTCGCTGCCGTGATTGGTGCAAACTTCAATACTTTGTAACTTGGGAACTATTAGACCTACGATGGTCTTTTTGATCCCAAAAAAATCAGGAGAAAATACTCTGTCCAACAAATTAGAGATGAATAAAAATCGTTGAACCTTGTGCAGTTGATTCTAAAGATCAAGCCACGTGCAGACGAGCAGGATGCATGATATAGTAAAGATTTTAGTTTCGTATTCGAAGCGTAGCTCTTGTCTAGAGCTATACATTTAATGGTAGATTCGTGATTAGGTTTCGAAATATCCATTTGCAGAAATGCGAAACATATTGAAAAAGGTCCACACACATCTAACTGCCTCCTGGATACATAGATATTGAATCGGTCTGAAAAAATCGTATCTAACGAGACAACTATAACAGATATTTGTCTCTGGTTTTGTATAAAGATGCATTTAACCTGTAACTACCGATTGATCAGTAGTCAGAGTAGATCCGTGAGATTTAGTGCCAGTTTTAAAAATAAAGAGATAAAATAAGACAGGCGTTAGTCTCGGACATAAACGGTGGTGTAGTAAGCTACGGTATCTGAATCGATAAACCTGGATTATAAAAGCTATTGAATTTCCCGAATTGAGAAGAAGAAGAAGAAGAAGAAGAAGAAGAAGAAGAAGAAGGAAAAAGAAAAGGAGATTTCTTTACAGTCTCGATATCGATTATCACATTACACAACTCCGACCCATGCCACGCAATCGGTTCGATTTTCTATTCTGTTTAGACGAACCGTTGCTGATTAGAGTTATACCGTTCATTAAAAAGTTCTTTAATAGACTTCGTTAACTTTAGTTCGCTAAACGAGCTGAGCTTAATAGACTACGATATCGTTGCTCGTTTTTTGAGAGAGAAGAACGAGGTCAGACTCTTTCTAGAGAAAATCGATATTCAAATTCGCTGAACGATCTCTCGAGCGAGTGAATGAAAAGAAAAATGCGAAATTGGCAAGATTTTACATACAGATTGCGAAGAAAAGAAAAAAAGAGTTCGAAATTTAATTTGATTTACTATAAAGTCTAAATATCTACAGGCGGAATCAAGTATCAAGTAATTGTTATTCAATTTATGTTGTAGACAGTTCGACCCCGCGTTATATATACGGACCGGACTTCGCACGTGGTAAAAAAAACCGCGCTGAATTTGAAATGGGATTTTTTTTAACGTTTTAGGGCTGATTGGTATTCGACGAGTCTTGTCGTCCGATATATATCATTGCAGACATGGCTTTTAACTTTTAATATTATTTACCGAACGGGCAGAGGGAATCTAGCTGAAAATTTTCCACGCGTATGTGTGACGATTGAATAGAATTGAATCTATTTTGTCAAAATATCGTCTAACGATCTTCTGAGTTTTCCTAATTCTCTATTTTCTTTCTTATTCCATTTCGCACTTTCGCGTGTAAAGGAAGTGTCGATAATTTTTCCTTTTCTTATACATATACACGCTTCGGAATCCTTCTTATATTTCTCTAAAACTTTACCATGTTTATACTTCGAAATGCGAAACGCATCGTAGAATCGGACAATGGATTTACTCGAATAATGGAAAATCTCATCGGTGTGAGAAAAAAGGAAGACATGAAGTTTCGAAAAAGAAACAGGCCTGACAAAGAGACTGCAGCAAGAATCGAAACCGTTTTTGGAATCGAGAGAAGAATTTTCTGTTACACTTTGTAACGGTTTAAAAAATGATTAATTTTTTAAACGATTTTTCAGTCCTCATCGATAATTGAAACTCTTTTGATCCGTTACTTTGACTCGGTTCTATAACTCACGTATCAGAGTCAAAAATTACTAACACTTGTTCGGGCTCGGTATTGCAATCAGTTTTAGCGAGTTAGATCTCGAATACCAAATTACTAGCCAAGATATCGAGGCCAACTATAAATTACGTGCGGTGTAGGTAGCGGAGAACAAAGAACTCGCATATTCATCAGATTAGACGAAATCCATCTCTGCAGGTACTATAATTATTTAAAAAAAAAAACAAATTAAACAAAATCAAAAGACAAAATTGGATGAAACCAAAAAGAGAAATGACTATTCCCTAATATTTCATTCAAAATACGATTTTCTAATGTCTGGTGGAAAAAGTGAATAGAATAATTTCAGGAAGAGAGTATATAAAAAAAATAAAATGAAAGAAAAGGAAATAAAAATAAAAAAAGAGAAAAGCTGGTAATTTCTTGTTAATGAATAATTAATATCGAGCCTCGACATCCGTATTAACGATATTTAAAGTCTTGTCCAGTGGGGGGTTGTGGATCGGTGACGTTAACGGAGTGACATAACTTCCTGCTGGTCCCAAATTTTCATTATATATTACGCGTAGGTATACCTTCAAATATATATATATATATATATATATATATATATATATTTAAGAATAAATTATAATATATCCGTGACTCTGTGTCTGCAGTTCATGAGACAGGCAGGCCCCATATGTTTGAAAGTTGAGATAGTGTCTGTATTATTCTTCTTGAGTCCGATCAAAAGTCAGATGGAGTCTAGTGGCGGTGGCCGAGTATATCATGACTAGAATTTTAAACCAATATACTTGCCCGTTCGCTCAAGTCCTCAAGATCCGCCTTATTGTTAGCTTCGTGTCACTGTCCCTTCTCTGATCCGTTCAATCATTCATATAATACAAGCTTTGCCAATTTATTAAACTAAACTGTGAAGAAAAAAAAAAGAATCATTTAGCGAAAAAAAATCGACGGAATTGGAAACGAGAAACGAGAATTAACCGAAAAGAATTTTTTCTTTTCGTTTTCAATTTTATAGTATTTTTTTTTCTACGTTGAAGTAAAAGATACAATTTTTTTTTTTTTATTTTATTTTTTATTATTATTATTTAATTTTCTTTTCACTGGATAAGTCAAGCGAACTCGGAGTTCTCAACGCATTCTGTAATTCGTCATGCGTTCGCTGTATAATATATTACAGTGAGTCATCATTCCATAGCTGCAGCACCAAGACGCGTATATCGAAGAATGAAAGAGAAAATAAATAAAATAAGATCGAATGCTCAAGATCTACCATTCCCTGGGATAAATATTTTGCATATCTTTTATCTCAATCGTT
This sequence comes from Tenthredo amoena, assembly GCA_963966615.1. Classification (NCBI taxonomy): domain Eukaryota; kingdom Metazoa; phylum Arthropoda; class Insecta; order Hymenoptera; family Tenthredinidae; genus Tenthredo; species Tenthredo amoena. The sequence goes on along the minus strand of OZ016498.1, from coordinate 3,822,050 downwards.
GAATTAAAACGAGCCAAGAAATTTATTCGGTAGTTTTCTCTGTGCAGAACTGAACAGAGAAATTTACATTTTGTATTATAATATAGCAGCTAGTGTACGACTAAGAAATTTAAACAGAATCTATGAGGAGGGGTAGTTTTCAATATTCTATTTTTCATCCTTATAAAAATTTCGCAAAAAAAAAAACGAGGCAAAAAAAGAAGCCAGCAAAAAAAGAAACAGACTCATTCAGAAACCGATTCTTTAATGAACTTCCGTTAATGTTGAACGTAACAGGGATACGGATGGGAGGATAATTTTCTGCGGAATGAATTATGGTTACTTCTTTTTATTTTTCTTTTTTACCTGTTATGTTATTACGAGGGTTAAATAATTTTTCATTAAATTACAATTAATTCATTAGATTCCCGATTCTAAATTCGGGATGATGATCACGTACGTTTCTCAATGCGTGACAGAAGAGGCTATACGCACTTCTGTGTAAGTCGATATAGGTATACATATATATATATATATATATATGTATATTGAAGGTGGAGAGAGGGGGTTGAGAACATCCCGTAAGGACTAAGAGCAATGGTAGGTATAAAAGCAATTGCAGAGAGAAGAAGATCCTACGACTTCGCAGATATATTATTTTTTTCGACAGAGAAACCCGAGTCATCCCTTACTCGTATATTGTGATCATAATCAATACGTATCGGTAGTTAATTGAAAAAAATAAAAAAATTAAAAATTAATTAAAACAAAAATTCACAGAGAATAATTATTAATTAGTGTTTATTAATTGATTGATTAATTGATTAATTAATTACTCAAATTTCAAGCATATCATATAGAGAATATAATTATCATCGCAATACCGGATTACACTCCGGATATTTTCATCTACTGAAAGAAAAGGACTCAGGACTCAACTCGTAATACAGACATGGCGTCGTACTTCTCCCTTGTACTCCTTGCGGTTGCTTTTTCCGTTACGATATCCAGTGCTCGTGTTATCCCAGCCGAACCAGGTCAGTATATATGGTATTTGACATCGAAAAAAAATTTCCCAAGACTTTCCTTTAATTTTTAGTCATTTTTAGTCCTTGCTTTCAAATATCGAGGGAAAGGGTTGATCGGAAAATCCCACAGTTTACCAAGAGGTAAAAGGATTGTTCAGCGTTGAGGACGATTTTAATTCAACGATCCTTTTTTCAACCAAATTTCATTTATCGAGGGCTGCAAAACGATTTCTTGAAACATGGATTTATCAGATTCCAAATATTTTCACTAGATTGGACGATTTTTTTATAAAAATTACAAAAACCCCATTAGAATCGATTTTGTCAAATTTCATTCGTTAATTTGCTCGAGCTGCAAAAAAAGCTGCCGATTTCTGGGCCCCGATATCGGCGACGATATAATTTTCGAATATTTCTGATTCCGCTTCTTTTTCGTTTTTCAGTATCTTTGATGCTCGACGCTTACGGCAACCCCGTGCTATTCCTTCGGGAAAAGCGAGCGCCGTTAACCCGGCCGATAATTCCTCACGCATCTATGATGTTCACCGGTTACTATCGTCCAGCCCGAAGATCCTATACCGGTGACCAAGCGGCCGGAGTATTTGCCCAAGGGAATGCAGTCAGCGGAGGATCCTACCTCGGCGGGGTTCCGCATTTGAAAACCGGTCCATCGCCGATCGACGAACCGGAAATCTCTAGTGCCCAGGCCGAGGCGTCTCCGGAACCGGAAAACATTTATCCTAGCTACGAGCAAGACGATCAGCGTCAGGTTCACGAAGAGAATACCGATTCCGCAGCCCCCCCAGAGGTAGAAATCGGCATATTTTGATTCTGCGGATTTCTTAGAGTCCAAAAATCGGTTTTTTGCATTTCAGGAGCAGCCCGAAGCGCCGATTTCTGACCCCGAGCCTCACCCGTATGACATCGAGGCCCCAATCGCGCCGGAAACTGTTCCGGAAACTCACGACGGACCGGTCGAAGTAGACGCGGGTTCTGTTGTACCGGCAAAGCCCGCGCCGCCGGTAAAAAAGGGTAAAAAAACGCCGATTTACGAGGAGGAGGAAGAAGAGGACGACGAGGATCTCGAAGAGGAGGATGAACACGTGCCTGTCCTGCCGGTAAAAGGGAACAGAAGACGAGGCGGAAGCGTTCCTAACTTGAACAACTTTTTTCCAATGATGTTCAGCTTCCCCGGATTCTCTAGGCGCGGTGGATCATCCTCAGGATCACCGCCAGGAATCGTTACAGCAATCGCAAACAGCTACTCGACCGGTAAAGGAGGAGTTGCCAGTTCTGTCGCTACTGCATACGGCGGATCTCCGAACGGGTGAGTTTCTTTCGAATAAAATTGCCGAAATTCGTTTTTCTATCATTAACTAAAATTCTTAACGCCTGAGATTGCGTTCCGAATTAATCGGAATTCCCAATTAAAAGATATGGGAACTTTTGGTGTTAGTTATAATTATCTATCAGCGATCTAAACCGGATGTTTTCTTTTTTAGGAAAAAGGCAAGGCGCGCACCGACCATAGCCGAAGAATAAATATAATGTCAAGAAGTTTAAAGTCGCTGAGAAGAGTCTGAAGCCTAAAACTGGTTAAATTAGCTGATTTAATTAAATCGTTTCTGATTATCACGGTTTTATTTTATCCTGTAGCAGATATAATGAATCTTATGAAACTATCGCACACATATAATTACCCAAATTTCATAATCGAAATGAATAAATGAATATACTGTGTAACTGAATGAATTTAAAAACAAAAAACAACTAAAAACTGAACTTCTTCCAGACTTATTACACAATAGTATGAAATTATTATTATTTTGAGGACAATAAAGTATTTCGTTACTATAGTATAATATTAAAAAAAAATTATTTCTGTCTGCTTCTTATTTTTATTTTTCATTTTTTTTTCCCCCCCGGTTATAATCAACCTTGAATTTTTCACATTTCAATGATCGTTTCACGCGGTCACTTCCGCTATCCGATTTATTTCACGAAAGAAAAAAAAAAAAAAAAAAAAGAAAAAACTCGTGTAATAGGATATACAGGATACGGTGATAATTTTTTAAATTTTTTTATCGGCATTTAGACGTAGTATAGAGTTTCGAAAGAAATTATTATATCGTGCAACTTGTGTCTATAACGACGACAAATACAACGCGACAATCATAAATTTTAATAAAATACGTGTCTGGAGTTAGAAATTAGCGAGTTTAGATATGAATCTGTGAATACCCGGAGTACAAGTGACGAAAAAACAAACTATCTAAGTATTCGTCATAGCCACGGTTAAATATTATTAAATTATGTATAATGGGCTTAAACTATTAGCGGATATTTCCAGAGTCGTTTAGGATCATCCACATACGTATATCTGTACACGGATCATACATGTGTCTAGTGTATTCAGATACGGTGTAGAATCTCTTAACGTCGTAAATATACACGGGAGAAAAACGATTCGAGTTAGTATATTGTTTTCAAATAGTATACATTGTGTGTGTGTGTGTTGTTTATAATTAACAAGCCATCGTCACGGTAGTGAAATAAACAGTAGCGGATTTATCGAGGCGATAGGCGAAAAATTTTTAAATCATGTCTCACCAGTTTTTTTTTTTTAATTTTGAGCTATGTTGTTGAGTGAAAAAATTTGACAATAAATTATCTTCTTTTAAGATAATGCGGGAGATTCGGACCCTCGGGACTTCCCCAAGTGTCTAGACGACACGGCCGTGAACGTCCCATGTATACGTACCTAATCGTAGTAAAGTCCGACTGGTCAGTAAAACGGAATTAATCCGTGTAATAACTGGTTAAATTAAATGCTTTTTCACTTGGTTCTACGTATAAAAGTACCGGTTTTAGTCGCTTCTTCGCAGTCTAGGAATAACACTTGCCTAGTTCCGTACACCCTCCGCAGTACCATCTAGAGTAGGCAGAAAACCACGCCGATATGTCCAAGTCATACAAGTTCTTCTTATTCTTAGTGCTCGTGGCACTGGTCACCGCTATGCCAGAAGGTAATTACCGGATTTCCTCCCCGTAATAGTTTACCTAATTATTCCCAAACCCGACTGAACGATCTGCTCCAACTTCCGCAACGACTAACGTCGAAATTCACCCCATATTCACTCATATCTCTCATTTTTTTTCAACATTCAATCACTTTTCGATTCCATTTTTAGCCTACAATAGAAACAAACGATCTCCGGATCCCCACAAACGTCGGGGATATTGGGGTGGTCATCGCAGACATCACGGATATCACGGTGGATATGGTAATTATGGAGGATACGAACCGAATTGGGGACACGGGGGTGGATCCCAGTCTAGCAGTCACGCTCAAGCTGGTAGTATCGGTGGATTTGGTGGATCGTATTCATACGCGAGTGCATACAGCGAAGCACATGGATACGGTGGATGAACATCGGCGTTATTTCGAAAACCGAAGATATCAACAGCCATTATGATTGTTCAAAATTTTGTACAGTATTTTTGTATTTATAGAAAAAATAAATCGGTCATTGCGAGCCCAATGTAATCAGTCCATTACCTATATTTACATGAAAAGGTATAATTTTGCATAGGTATATAATTTATGGATAGAAGAGAGTAGGCGTGCCCGTGCAGACCTTGAATTTCGTGCTGATTCTGTTCTCCGCGTCTTTAACAGAACGTGATGTAACACCGATGACACAACTTTGTCACAGGTGATTCTGATACGAATTGATTATAATACTGGTTTACGAAGAAGCGTAAATATCAAGTAGAAAAATGAAAATAAAAAGTACGGGAATTAATTTAAACCATCGATTAAATATGCTAAATTTTGGCAAGGATGCTACCCGATGGGATATAAAAGGGGTACGAATCGTCGTTGGGATTAGTTCGATTTAATCATCGATTCTGAGCTGAGCTTTGGACGTCTATTCCTACAAAATGATCAAGTTTCTGATCCTCGTCGTTTTGGTTGCCGCAGCATCGGCCTTACCTTTAGGTAATTATTTGCAAATAATTAATCCACCAAACTTCGAAGGCTCGTTGTAATTATTACTCTCGCTCGTTATGTCCTAAGACAGTTCTCAATTGACTTGAGAATTAAGATTCTTTTCTTAACAATTAGAGACAAGAAAATGAGACATTGAAGTATCGGTTGATATACTATCCTGATTTTTATTCCAACGCGATTAAAAATGGTTTAAAAAATTGTGAAAAATGAAAAAAAAAAAAAAAAAAAAAAAAAAGGCTTTTAGAAATAAACCTCGTGTATATTTTTTCCCATTGCAAATTTTCTTCACAGATGATAACAGAGTCCGTAGACACTCTGGCTTCGAGCAATACGGTTCTCACGGTTACGGAGGATACGATAGAGGCTACGATTCTGGATATGGCGGTGGTGCAGGATTCGGTAGCAGCTATCTTTCTGGTGGTTATCAGAGCGGATATGGTGGACACGGCTCATATCCTGGTCTAGGATACAGCCATGGATACAACCAAGGATACCAACAAGGATATGGTGGACACCACGGGTACTATTAAACCGCTGGCTGCCGCATCCCTTAGAGTTTGGAAGAGAACGGGAACGAGAAGAGAAAATTGATACGTCTTATGGAAAATCTATCGTACATTAACCATGGTTTTTATATCGCTGCGTATTTCATTATCAGTGCTTGTTTCTTCAAAATTATCGCATAATAATTTCAGCGAATGCAAAAAGCAATTATTTTTACTTTAGGATGAACTGATACCGAATACTAATCACCTGGTTTTATTATTTCGCACATTTCATTATGCAGTTCATGAACAATAAATCGATTATTGAATAAAAAATCTATAAGAGTCAATTATTTATCTGAATAAATGATCTACACATATGCTATAATGGATAAACCGAAATTGGAAAGGAAAGAAGAACGTCCTGAACTATTAATAAAAAGACCTCGAACATCGTGCAGATATTTTATGCAAATTTTTGCCTCTAGTCAAGACGTCGATTCTTAATTGCAGAAAATAAATGATCAATTCAAAAGATGATGAAAATTCGGATAATAGTTTGGCATATAAAAAAAAAAAAAATCAAAATCCTGGACGAGTTGGTTCGATTCTGCAAAGATTAAGAAAGATGTTCAAGTTCCTGATTCTCGTGTAGGTATTCACCGTAGCTTTGGTATATCCTCGAGGTAATTATCGGCGATAATGAATTAATCATCGATAAATATATTGCAGACCGCGATTATACAGCGAGACTGTATATAATCGCCAGAGTTTAGGAGATAAAAACTACCACGGAGATTTCTTCACTCTTGGTCATTTTTCTTATTGACCTTAAAAATCGCTGAAATTTTTTTTGGCTCTCAGGCTATAACGGCACGTAATTGGTCCCCGACTGGTTCACATGGATTCCATTAAATCGGCAATCACCGTTTTTTTCAAACTGCGAGATAAACCGACGCGGCGATTTTTGGCGTTTTCTTTTTGCTGCAGTTTGAAAAGAATTTAAACGCCTTTGAACAGCATCTATCGGAAAATGAATTTATATATCGATCAAGAAATAAAAAGCTAATGAAATATGTACGAAATTGATCGTAGGATGAATTTTTCTTCACTTGCGACGAAGTCGAATAGTATCTTCATCGCTTGCGGAGGTATAATTACGAACAAAAAGGTATACGAGAAACGAGTTTCAGGTCTTCTAATAGTTTAACATCTCTTTGTCTGAAAGAGCAACGAGTTTTACACTAGTTGTTTTTTGACTCAAAAAAAAACCGTCGGTTCTCTGAAACCATTTATCTCAAAGAGTAGCCTTGTAATTGCGATGCACAAACGTGAATTCAGGGACATATGCAATTTCGCGAAGCTAAGCAAACTGCACTGTCTAGTCTTACGCGTTTTACATGTTCATACAAAAAATTAATGTTAAAGAAAAGAAGGAGATCCATGAGGACCTTGGCTCTGTGCAAATTCTCGACTACAACTTCCTGATGCAAGTCAGTCGCGATAAATAATTGTTGCATAAAATTGCCCGCGGTCTACGAGATCAAAATAAAAAGAATCCAATTTGGGAATGACTATTCTTCACAATTTATGCGGAAATTCAGATACTAAACGGTCTATAAAATGAATCCCGATCCCCAAGGGAGTTAGTTCGATCGCAGAATCGATTCCGCAAGGATTAGCAAAGATGTTCAAGTTCCTGATTCTCGTTACGATATTCGCCGTAGCTATGGGATATCCTCGAGGTAATTCTCCGCGATAATTCGGTGCAGTATTTTTCTTTACCAAATTTTCAAAAACCGAGAAACTGGAATTCACGTTCGAACTACGATCGTTGTATTTGTTTTTTTTTTTTGCAGATATCCCAAAGCAACGTCAATCGCTAAACACAGTCTACAATTTCGGACATGGGGATGATTTCGGAGCAATCGATGCAGTTTATGGACACGGTGGTGATTCGGGATATGGTTCAAAGCCCAATTACCAATTGGGCGGCTATGGGAATGGAAATTACGGTGGATACGATAGTCCCTATGGTTTATACAAGGAAGTCTTTTAACGGACTGATCAAGGTCCTTTCAGTTTGAAAAATAAATGAAAACGAAGGAAAAAGAACCGTTTTATTAATTCCTATTCCGTACCAATATTTACCGTCGATAGTGAAGAATTATCTCGACGTGGTTACATATAGATGTTGATCATCGTCGTGAGGGCATTCGCCTTTCTCGTATCTGGTATCCTGGTAATTCCTTACGCTGGTTGGGTCAGTTTGTCTATAATTATATACAATTGAGAATATGATGGTTGGTATTCGCACACGCGAGACAGCTGGTTCGAATTCCCGTTCAGAATCTAAACACAATGAATCCGTACCGATCAACAACATCGTATTACAACGTCACGATCAATTTTCAAGGAATAGCTAATCAAGTCGTTAAATAAAAAGAGCAAAAAGAGCGATAGAAGAATCGAAAAGAACGACCAATCATCCTGCTCTAGGTCACAGTGTGGTATAACAGCGATAAATCGACGTGTCAGATTACCTAAAATATATAAAAAAAAAATAAAATCTATTCTACTTAGATCATTAATTATCCATAAATAATATAATACCAAAGTTATATATATATATATATTTCATCGCTGTACGTACTTTCCCCGATATTTCATTATATGCTAATCGAGACTCGCATCGCTCTCACACGTCATCGTTCATCATTATGTGTACAATGTTAACTAATTGATCGATGAGTCACTCGCTCGGTGAGTTGACCAAAGAATTCCTTCTCGTTTATATACACATCTATAATTTAATCTCATGATTCCGCTTCATCATTGTAGAATAATTTTCGCACCTATCGATGACAATTGATCGAAATTCACAATCAGAGTATAAAAACAGTCTGATCGCATAAGCCCGACATGAAATAAAAGTTTCTATCATCGCACTAATGACTTAGAATAATTTGACTAATAATTTTAAACCCATCAGACTACAGGTGAATGGAAAACTCCCCTTGGATAGCCTCTGGCATCCGAGTGGGTCAAATAAGAGTATAAAACGGTAGTGACAAGTGGATATCGATCACAGTTCGCTTTATAACTGGTAAATAATAATCTGAATTTTTGGAAAAGAAGTAAACCATGACTAGTGTCGGAACAAAGGTCTTCCTCGTTCTAATGGCAGTCGTTCTTGTCTCTGGATACGCATTGGAGAAAAGTGACGATTCTGTATCAGGTAAGACGTAGAAATTTTCTGTATAAATTTATAAAAAAAATGAGGCGGAAAAATCGACGATATATTTTTAAACAAATCTTTACTTTTAGGACATCGAATCGTTAGAGAAGCTGCTCCACAGTTTGGCCACCATGGTCATGGTTATGGGTCTGATTACCACCATGGACATCACGGAGAATATGGTCATGGACACTACCATGGCCATCACGGAGATTATGGAAGTCACGGAGGCGACTACCACCATGGGTATCATCATTACTAGTCCGAAGATTCTCGATCTCGTTGAGCATATGGGAAATTGTATTTTGTAATCCCCGTAAATTTTGTTGAATACATTTTTCGATATTTATTAACGAGAGTCGTCATTGTCCTTTGAACGTGTGACGTGTGTCGTGAATGAACGTGAAACAAGGGTGATTATCGGTTTGGGATAATGCAGATCTTCCAATATTTTCACGTGAGGATATAAAAAACGGAATTGGCATAATAAAAATGGCAAAAAATGTAATCGCAGTACGTCTGGAGGCGCGAGGAAGATCAAGCTCCATTTTTAATAACGTAAAAGTGGATAACGATCTGTGACGGTTTGTTATTCCCAAACGATTAACCATATCCCATAAATATATTTCACTGGGGAATTACCAATTATTATGTATATGAACGTTAAGTTACGTATCCAGGAAATTAATGAGAGGAATAAAATGTCTCATAAATTTTTACACCGTATCCTGATATATTTAGTTTTTATTTATTTCAGTTATTACAGGTAAATTTCGGTCCGTAAATTCTCGTTCACTTTATCCATACTTTCAAAGTTTCTTATACTTATTCTTCCGCCGAATTGATTTGGGTGAAATTTTATATCCATGATTCGATACCAAATAAGTGTTACAAGGCGAATGTTAGAACCCGTTAAATGCCACGCCTTATAAAAATTGAGATAAAATTGGATATCGAGGAGGTATCCTTATCCTTGAACTCTAATATACGCAAAAAGGTTTATTTTTACTGATATTTTTTGCTTCACCTCTAGTCTTCGCTGATTGATGATATTTTTATGGAAATTCGGTCTGGTTTCACCAAGATTTTGAATCAGGTCGATAGACGAAACTTCCGATAACTAATGAATAGAATAAGAGAAAAGGAAAAAGAAAATTTTCAAAGAATTCAAGACTCTCAAAGTGTTTTCATTTCTTTCCCCTCTTTCAAAAATATAAGATAATTCATTTTGGAATCAGTTATTGCAGGACAACGATCATTTCAGCTCCCGGATATCAAGGCCAGTAAAAACTAGCGCAAAACCTGTACGTACGAATTTAATAAAAATTGCAAGGAGTGCATTACCTGAATAATTTTAATGCACAGTCAGAACGCAGACAGCACACAAAATCGACAGTTGTTTTCTTAGCTGTCAAATTCGTCAGTTTTTGCTAATAAGAAGTATACTAGCTTCGATGAGAAATACGGCTTTCAGCCGAATGTCAACCACTCGATCTAAATAAAAAAAAAAAAATAATATGAATAAACAACTAATAAGACAACTTTTAATTTCGCGTGTTTGTGGGAAGGGATACCGGTATAAAACCCAGTTCTGATAGACGAGGAATATATAAAGATCGAAGAAGTCTCCGAAAGATCACTCGTTTTTCGCTTCGTTAATTTATTTCGAATATTTTATAACTCAAAGGACAAAAAAACGATCTCGAAATGACCAGGGCATTTTGCATCGTACTATTAGCCCTCGCCGCGATCGTTACAGCGATGCGTAAGTTTCATTAACAACATAATTATTCCCATTTTACTTTCCTTTTACTTTTTTTTTCTAAAATTATTTACAACAATTTTCTTCTCGTTTTTTAGCTGGACACGGTGGTGAAGGTTCATACGATCATTACGGCGGGCAATCCCATGGTCATCAGAGTAGCGGAGGCGGAGGATACCATGGTCAGCACGGTGGCGGACAATCGCAAGGTTATTACGGTGGTGGAGGATCGTCTGGTGGTCACGGTGACCATGGATCCCATGGTCATTACAGTGACGGAGGATCCCATGGTCATCACGGTGGAGGAGGATTTGGTGGAAATTATGGAGGAAGTGGTGGATATGGACAACACGGTCATGGCAGCGACTATGGAAGTCATGGAAGTGACAGCTACCATGATCACCATCATCATTAGTCTAAGAGTGGTTATTGGCTTATTGATAAACGAAGACAAAATGTTTATACCGAGTTTTGTAATCCTCGTAAAATTTGTTTAATAAATTTTTGAAAATTTTTCAACGTTTTATTATACTTTCCATAAAAATTTTTAATGCTCGAATCGACATGTAAGAATTGCTTGTTGAATTCTCATGAATAAATGTATTGCGAGTGTGATAATTAGTCTAGGAAGATGATTAGCCAGTATTTTAATACGAGAATACAAGAAACGGAAATGGAATAATAAAAATTGTAAAAATTGTCGAGTATAAGGCTGTGATTCTTTTTCAGATATGAAATACGCTCCGTTGTTATTAATATAATGGTGGATAATGACGCGTGGTGGTTTGTTCTTATTAAACGATTAACCGCATATCCCTAAAAAATATTTTACTAAGAAATGACCAATTATCGTCTACAAACAATTGTGACGTATCGATAAGTTGATGAGAGGAATAAAATATACGGTTAATTTTTACACCGTGATCTATATACGTTTCTTTTTTATTTATTTTAGTTATTAGGTAAATTTGAATCCGAAACTTCTCGTTCATTTCATGCTAAAATCTTTGATAATTCTATTTCATTCGTCTATCGAGTTTCTAGTACATAAATATGGATCTTGATCCAATGTCATATCTAATCCAAATGCTACACCTTCCACGAAAATCCTGAGATACTTGTTTTTCAAGAAATCGAAGAAGACTAGCTTCTATTTAAAAATTTGGAATAATTGAAAGGAAAGTATAAGAAGAATAGAACCCGAATTCGAGAATATGTTTAATTCCTACGTTTATTTTAAATACAATTGATTTTGAAATCAGACCATATTCACCCACTCGATAGTTTCTAGTTAATCATTAAATTCTAATTTTGAATGAACAGCTTTCGGATATCGAGGCTAATGAGAGACGGCGTAAAAACCCAACGTGCAAATTTGATACGCAATGGGGGATCATCGCCTACCTCACTCACTTTGTCTAGTCAGAAGGGATACTAGTATAAAACCCGGTGTTCATCGACGAAGAATCAACAGATCGAGACAGTTCGCCGAAGCTTTGCTTTACTCGATAGTTTCGCTCAAATTTTGAGTCTTTTTTTTGTAATTAAGTAGAAAAATAAACGTCTCTATCTCAAAAATGATCAAGGCAGTGTGTATCCTGTTGCTAGTCATCGTCGCAGTTGCTACAGCAATGCGTAAGTTTTATACTTTTGTTAATAACAATTATTTTCCAAAAATTTTCAAATTATTTTACAAAATCAGTAGATCTATAATCAACATTTAGTCAAGATTATTTTCATTTTTATACAAATTTCTTCTGATTTGTAAAACTTCGAAGTTTAGACGAGTACCCCGAGATTTATTCTTCATTTATTTTGGAATTATTTTCAACGTTTTTATCTCGTTTTTCTTAGCTCAATGGGGTGGTCACGGACACCATGGTGGAGGACATCATCATCATCATCACGGTGGATACGGACATGGATATGGCCACGGAGGATATGGTGGACAAGGAGGATATGGTGGACACGGAGGATATGGTGGATACGGGGGATATGGTGGACAAGGGGGATATGGTGGATACGGAGGATATGGTGGATACGGATACGGAAAATGATTATATTCCAAAATCGCCTATAGATAGCCAGACATGCATTGGGACCAGTGGGGATTACAAGGATTTGAGAAAACCTGCAGAATGACAAAAACTTGTTGTTTTCAAATTTTCATTTGGTTTTATTTCTGTACAAAATTGTTATGAAATAACTTGAATAAAATTCTTTCAAACAATAAGTATACCGCTTCGAGTAACTTGCGCCAATTTTTATCATCACTGGTATAGTTATTCGTTTATTAAAGATTTTTCTAAAATCCAAAAAGGTATGAGTATACATATAGTTGAAAAATCAAATCTGATATAATATATTCTATATAGGTAGGTATATTTGCATACACAGGTGTACAAATATTTGCTTAGTTTTGAGTTCGTTTATTCGCGTATATAGGAATCCGGAGTCTAAATATACGGTATATCGTTTCTTCAACTGGCGAAATATATGCGAAAGAGAAACAAGAAAAATAAGAAACGCAGGGATTCCCGGACATTCCCACGACCGCGAAATGTCAAGGTTCAATGCCAGGAGAAAAATAGTTCACTGAAGTAACAAGAGAAACGATAAAACGAAAAAAAATGATGAAAGACAAAATTTTTAGTTATCTTAAAAATTCGATCAATTTATCATAATTTTTTTTCAAACTCAACGAAGACAAATCTGTTTCGTTCTACATTCGCCAGTTATTCGTATACATAGTATATTGTTTGCTAATTGGTAGACATATACGATGCAAAAATAAGATCTTATTCGAAGAAGCTGTTAAGCCGAGCAGCAGAAAATTTGTCATAATTGAAACACATAAGGTTCTCTCACTCAAGGCTACTGGGAATCCCAAGAGTTAAGTCGTTTTTTCCTTCTTCTTCTTCTTCTTCTTCTTCTTCTTCTTATCTATTTACACTGGACAAATATTAAGTGAGCTAGCGAAGTAATGGGTTAAAAAAAAAAAATATTAAAATAGAAAATAATTAACGATGTTTGTTTAACGCGGGTACTTGTCAAGTGAATTTATTTACACTTACGTTTGTGATATATGATAGAAGGGATATAGAAGTGTATAAAAAGAGGCATGAAATGTCGAGGAATCATCAGATCCAGTCGGTTTGTCAAAGTCGAAATAAGCAGCGGACATAAATAGCCCCGTAGTAAAAAAATCAAGATGGTCAAGATCGCGTTGATCCTCGTACTCGTAATCGCAGTAATCGCTACAGCGACACGTAAGTTTATTAATTTGAATAATTTTTATTACTCGACTCTTTTTCTCTCTACCGTCTAATTACAGTTTTGATTAATTAATTTTTCAAACAAAGTCACAAAGGTTCGCGATGACAAAAACTTGTTCGAAGCTCCGGTAACGAGTCAATTTCACGTGTCTGAAGCTACTATCATTTTTCAAACGATCGAATCATCGTGTGCCAAAGTTTTTCCAAAAGCATTTCTTAGAAAATCAAAAGAGAGAAAAAAAAAAAATATATATATATCTGCTAATGAATGAATCGGTAATTCACGTTCTCATGGTGTTTCCTTCCTCTCGTTTCATTTCGTAGCCCAATCTAGGGGCCAAGGATACGGAGGTCAAGGAGGATTCAGTGGTCAGCAAGGAGGATTCAGTGGACAACAAGGAGGATATGGAGGTCAGCAAGGAGGATATGGAGGTCAACAAGGAATATCCGGTGGTCAACAAGGAGGACGCCCTGGATTCGGAGGTCAGCAGGGAGGATTTAGTGGACAGCAGGGAGGACTCAATGGACAGCAGGGAGGATATAATGGACAGCAGGGAGGACGTCCAGGATTCGGAAAATGAATATAGAACGAAATAAACGCATCGTCTATTTGGTTTATAGAATTAGAGGGTCTAAAAGCATTCTTTAACGTTATTAACGATTATCTATATGTGTCTAACAAATTGAGAAAATAAAATAAAATGAGGTTTACTTCGATCTGCTGTTTTCAGTCTTATTTTGTTCGTTTTCACAAGATCAGGGAATCAATAGTCCTATAAATTACCTGAGAAAAGAAGAAAAAATTCACCGATCGTAATTAAGAGAGTGATAAAATTTTATCATTTCATCGCTTAGAATAATTTCAAATCCAGTTAAAAAATCATAGAAAAAACGCGGTGATGTTTAAGTAAATCCCCTAATTATCGCGATATCGTACGGTTCAATTTATCAATAAAATTGAATGAATCATTTTGATAAATATATCCATAAATTTTCGGATAGTGGGAAACATCTTCTTCAGGTTATTTAAATTCCAAACGATCACCAGCAATATTGATTCGAGTGTCCAGTGTGTGGTTTAGCCGAAATGGTATATGGCTAATGAAAAAGCGCAAATGTAAATGAAGAAAAAAAAATCGTGCGTCAATAATAGCTAGCGATTGTATAATATGATCTGCGAATGCCAAGCTGGAACTCAATATCTGTAAGATTCGTATAGAAATAGAATAAACAAGGAAAAAACGAGAAGACGAAAACGAATGTAATGTCACAATTCAAAAATACGCAGGTTACACAACGTCCATATAAGAACCTGTTGTGTAAACCCAAAATTATAAATTACAGGTATACCATATAACAATAATACGTAACGTGACCCATTATCGAGAGATAAAATCGAATAATAAATTAATACGATTCTCACTCTCGTAACAAAGTTTCAATGAATAATTCGACAATGATTTCAGGCTCGGTTGTTATTGATAAAATCTCGTTTGGTCATTTTCAAACAGACCTTCTCTAGGCCTTGTAAAAAATAATATCATTATTTATCATCGCGAGGTAGAAGCATCTACAGATATATACATAAGTGTGTGTAATATTCTTCGTCAGCGTTATATCGCAGTGACGTTTGATTAAATTAAATCGTTAATAGGATAGAAGTGAGTATGGAAATGCGAATTTATATAGATTGTTAAATTTTAATTCGCAGAGTTTGAAACCTGAATCACCTGTTCGTATTTTAAAAATCTTTTCATCGTTGAATATAACTATGTTTAATTTAATAATGTATAACGAGTACGAGATGAACGAGGCTCTCCGTTTCAGCCCTCAGAGATGACCTCAGTACCAGAATATACCAGTTTCAATCGAGAATGTAGCTTCTTTCTTCTTCTTTTTATCCTCCTTTAGCTCGAAAACATCGAGGATTATCATTGGCTGAAGGTTTTCCTTATTCGCAAGCAATTAAAAACTGGATACGGTGGAAGAAAAAAAAAAAAAGGAGTTAATAATCGGGTTCTACTCCAGTATAAATAAGTCGAACCTTCCTCACGGAACCACATAGTAACGTCTTAAGCCTTCGCAGCAACGATTCCATATAAAAATAAATAAGGTTTTAAAAAATGGCCAAAATTTTCGTCTTTCTTTTACTCGTTGCAGTGGCCGTTGCTCTGCCTCTCGCAGAATCTAGTAAGTTCATAAGTTTTTTTATTTTACCTTGAATTTCAAACTTTGTTCATTATTTTTCTTCGATTGAAATTGTGGAGATGATATTTTGAACCGTGTGAACTGTCGTTGATAATTATAAACCGAGTGTTTAGTCGGGGATGGTTTTTTTTAAATTTATTTAAGAATTATAATCTATGGGGTTTGATAATTCTTTCAGGAAGTCGTATCGGTCGATCAGCCTACGAGAGCCATGGCCACGAACATGTCCATCACGAGCATTTGAAGAAAGAAGAACATAGGCCCGAACATGAGGAGAAAAAGGAACACGAACATGAATACGGACATAAAGAGGAAAAGGAACACGAACATGAATACGGACATAAAGAGGAAAAGGAACACGAACATGAACACGAACATAAAGAGAAAAAGGAACATGAACATGAATACGAACATGAAGAGGAAAAGGAGCACGGACATGAACACGAACACAAAGAGAAAGACGAACATGAGCATGAACATGAATATGAACACGAACATGAACATCAAAAGGAACATGATCACGAAAAGTATCATGATGAACACGATGACCACGAAGATGACCACAAACATCACGACGATCATGAAGATGAATCAGAGTGAGTAAAAAACATTTATTCATTAATTATACAATCAATGAACAGGTTCGATATATTGATCCAATTTTTTCGTTTCTTTTTTCTATTTCAATGAAAAATCGAACAGGGAATATTAGCCGTAGTTCTGAGCGGTGCAGATGATCAGCAAAGTTAATTCACAGTGTCTTAATATGAAGTTGAAGAAATGAAGCTGCTGCTGACGAAGTTGCGAATACGAAATGAATGGAATATGTCTTTTTCGCCATCGGAGGAAGATTCTTTTTTTTTTTTTAACTCAAAAAAATTGTTGAAAAACGTTAAATAAATTCAGTTTTTGTCTTCTGTACGATCTTGTGCTATTTCTTTCTTCGTTTTCTCTTTGTCTATAAGTCTTCTTCTCGTTACAGCTGTGTATAATTAACCCATCCTATTATAATGTATCTATGTCTCTGCGAATTTTCCTCATACGTTCCTTTTTCTATTATATAGACTCAATACATCGTTATAAGTGAATAAAGATTTTTTTCTAAGATAAATTGATTAAGCCTCATCGTTCTATTCCTCCCCACGTTTTTTTCCACGTAATAAAATTGACAGAATTCTAATTTTCGAATAATAAAAACCGAATTTCTGTTTCGAGGTAAACGTGCTGCTGCGTCTTAAAGTGGAAAAAAAAATTGAACATTTCTAATTAAGAAAGTCATAAATTATTACCGTTTTATCGCCTGAAAACGAAGCGTCGTTTTAAGGTGCAGTCAGTAATTTCAAATCCATTTAAAAATAGAAAAAATAAAAAAAGACACAAAACTGGTTAGCAATAAATATCTGCCGCAATTTTATTCGCAGAATTTGCAAAGTAGATCCAAGCTTCTCACACATCACGGATTACATCTTCTGCCTTATAAGTTGTACAATTTTTAAATAATAATATATATTATGTGGATAATAAAAATAACTAAAATTCGTATCCTCGTTTTTGAATAATCTAGATATATATCCATACGTTGATTTCTCGGACTGATTTTTTAACATTACTCTTAAAAATAGTTCATCGAGCTCAAACACTACTACAGAATTCGCTATAGGTAATAATTCAGTCGCCTAGTCTAAGAGGCAGGCAAAAAAGCCGTTGAATAATTTTTGCGATCCTTTTGTTTGACTGTTAATTTTAATTCGTATAACCAGTCGAAGAAAAAAAAAAAAAAAACTGGTCGAAAAGCTGATCTTGGATCAGTATAAATAGGAGAGGTACCGTCCATTGAACCGCACAGTCAAATCTCGACTCTTCTCATAGCCAGGTTACATAGATAAAAAATAAACCTAAAATAAAATGGCCAAATATTTCGTCTTCATTTTACTCGTCGCAGTGGCTGTTGCTCTTCCTCTGGAAACACCTCGTGAGTTCACTGAAAAATTGAACGAAACGTTTCTCTCGATTCCTCTTCTAATCAATCCTTGGCTAATTCATTTACGCCCCATTTTCATGGGGTTGAAAAATTCTTTCAGAGTCTCGTGTCTCTCGTTCAGCTCATCATGAGGAGGGCCATGAGCATTCCTCGTCCACTCACCATGAAAGCGAAGGTGTCAAAGCCCATGGGATCGGTAGCCCCGGTGTGAGCCATGGCAGTTCCCATTCATCTGCTGCTGTCTCCGGAGAGAAACATTCCGATGAAAAATCTCGTAAGTTTGTAAAAAAAAAAATCAAGTGCGATCGTATGTGTTCCTATTTTATTTCGTTTTCTTCGGACTTCTAATCATTTTGAATTTGTTTTTTTTTTTTTCTTTTTCTTGCTTTTCAGATTCTCATGGTTCAGAAGATAAAGACAAAGGCCAATCCTCCGATCACCATGAAAGCAAACCTGTTGAAGATCAAGGAATCAGCAGCCCTGCACACCCAGATTCGTCTGTTGACTTGGTAAACAAAGCTGAGGATAAATCTCGTGAGTTTTTCAAATAATTCATCAAAATTTTTGCTTTCTTCAAATTATTATTCATTCTTATCGAATTATACCTCAAAAATTCTTCCCAAATAATTTTTATTGCGAAAAAGCAGCGTTTATATTCTCTCTATTCTTCCAGCATCCCGTGGCACCCGTTCGGCTGATCATGGAGGCCACCACTCTGAACAAACTCATTCCGAAGCTTCGGGATCTCATGGTGTAACGAGGTGAGTAGAAATAATGAAAGAATGTTTTATTTGACGGATTATAATCGTTGATTATTAAATTATCGCTAATTATTTTAACCACGAAAATGATTTGGGATCTAGCGGAGAACATAGCGGCCACCAAAGTGGTGCTTCATCCTCTGGACTTCACGGAGCTGATCATGGAAGCCACCACTCTGAAGATACTCATTCCGAAGTTTCGGGATCTCATGGTGTAACGAGGTGAGTAGGAATAATGAAAGAAGCTTTTTTTTACCGATTATAATCTTTGCTTAATAAATTATCGACAATTATTTTAGCGACAAAAGTGATGCTCCATCCTCTGCACATCAGTCAGAGTAAGTAATCGATCGTTCTTTTGATATTTCAACCGATAGATTTTACTTTAATTAATTTATAACAAAACTGTTCATATTTCGAACATCTTTTTCACTGTTTCATGACGAAATCCATCTTCAGGAAGAAGCATCACTAATTATTCTGAACAGTGACGAAGTTCGAGAGTAAAAGAGTAGAGAAATTGGAGACGGGACTGGCTGTCTATGTTACGATGAATACGGAAACGAGATTCTACTTTAATTATTATTTTTTCTTTAACAAATTAGCTGCATAAAAAATGTAATGAATAAATTCGTGATTCAAAATATTCTTCCTTTTATTTTTCCCCCAAAGTATTTCTTCCCAAGGAAAGAAGGAAGTTTCTATGCAATTTATCGAAGGACTTGATAATTATTCGTTCAACTTTTTCGTCCCTTTTTTTCTGATATTATTATATTAAATCGATTATGTAATTAAATGCAGACAGAACTACTTGCCAGGGACGATAATCCTGCTGACTAATCGACCTCTATAGGGGTATAAGAAAAATAGTGTTTGGTCGCCTTGGGTGGGAAAGAAGTTGACAAAAACACCCTGTAATCAATTGATTCTACTCTATATACTTGGATATCGATTTATGTATTAGTTTAAACGAGAGACAAAGATTTTCCGCTTGTTTAGCTCGGACAGAGTGGCCTTACATACGATTCGACGAAGTTCATAAGCTAGACCTTCGCTCGTTATGATGACTGTTGAAAATTTGTGAATTGGAAAGAAAAAGCGATCAATCGAAGAGGTGGAAAACACAGTTTAGTATAAATGAAGGGAACTGTTCCTAGATCGGAATAGTTGAGTCTAATCAGTTGTTTAAATAGCGTAAGATTTATTTGCAATAAATAACATGGCCAAATATCTCGTAATCGTTTTACTCGTTGTAGTAGCTCTCGCATTTCTGCCTCAGGAAACGTCTCGTAAGTCGATGAACGAATTTTTTGATCAATGTATTTCGCAAAGTGGTCAAATAACGCTGAGTAATTAGGCAACACGTTTTTTCCCGGATTCAATATTTCATATTTACAATTCCTTCAGAGTCACGTAGCATTCGATCAGTTCAGCATGACAATTCTGGCGACGGTCATCAGGCCGGAGGTCATCATGATGGAGATGGTCACGTAAACCATGCCGCAGGAGATCGTCATTATTTGTCAAAACGTTACGCAGGCGATGACCATGAGTGAGGATCAGAAAAGTCTACAAACACTCGTTAACACCGCGATTTCTTCATTACCAATAAATTTATTTTCGAAGTTGTAGTATATTCCTTGTCAAAAACTGAGACGAAAGTGTTTCAGAAGAATGATCGAGGGTCTGATAGTTTTCAAATTAGAGCGAGTCGAAGTTTACACCAATCGGCGACGTTCCAGCGTTTGACGGTTACACTTAGCCGCGCTGTGAATGGTGTAAACTTTAACCAGCTCTAATTTGAAAACTATAAGACCCTCGAATTTATCGCTGATAGAATTTCGTCGTAGTTTTTCACCAAGAATCTGCCTGAAACAATACCACAGCTTTTTGAATAATTATTTCACGCCAATTTTTCCATTAAATTAATTTGTTCCAAAAATTTTCCTGTCTTTTTATGGGCTAACAATCCGTTTTACGAATCTAGCGAGCACGACGGACACAGTGGACACAATAGTCACGATTCTGGAGATCATGGCAATGGAGGAGGCCACGGTCACGATTCAGAGTAATTAATTAATTAATGAACCGATTTGCTTGACTGGTAGAAAAAGTGTCGATATTTTAAGCCTGTTTTTCTCTGTCTAATTCCCAGCTCCCATGGACATCACTAATTCTGTAGAGCGGAGATCAGTCGAGCATATAGTCAAGAATACAGCTCAAGCTCAATAAAAATCTATATCAATTCTCTATTACCAATTAAAAATGGTTAAAAATTATTAAATAAATTAATTTCTGGTTGCAATATTTTCCGCAGTTTATTCCTGTCATCATTTCCCACAAAGCCTTCACCGTTTTTCTCATTTCTGCCCAAATCAGTCCCATGGATCGTCTAAAGTAGATCGATAGTCAATCACCTGAATTCGTCTGATCAACTTTCAACTCGAATAAAAAATATACCTAGCTAGATATGCTGGTATCGAAACTATGATACTAGCTGACCATTGTCCGATGAATTGAAAACAGGAATGCATATTTGCACAACAGTTATATCAGGTTAATTATCAACAGATAATTGAACTAATTGATTTTTGAATTATTTGAGAATTATGGTAATATAGTGAAATGTGTAGAATTTGATCAGAAAAATTACAAGTCTGAGATGAAAATATATTTGAGTTGAAAAAAAAAACGATGAGAAAAAAATGTTGGAAATAATTATGTGGGTAATTATGATGTTTGGTATCGATTGGCGAAGGTAGTTTGCACAACATCTCGTACCTGGATATTGTTTGTTGCCAATCTGTTACTTCTGTTTATAAAAACACCGGATTCCATCGATCGTTGGCATTACCACAATCATAATACAGTATGAGGTATAAAAGACCAGTTCTTTGTTATACGACCACAGACAATAATTAACCGATATTACAGCAGAGGTGAAGAATTAGCGAAAAGTTATCATGAAGTACTTCTATCTTATAATGGCAGGATTAATCCTCGGGGTAATTAGCTCAACTGGTTTTTCTACATTTCTATTATTTCAAAGATAAACATTTCTCGAAATTCGGTCATTTTCAGGTAGAGTCTCGATCCCTGAGTCCATCAAGCTTTGAAGAAGAACGTAAGTTCTTAATTCATATTTTCACACGACTTTCAAATTTTCGAAAATTCCGATAGAAGAATTAATTATCAATAAATGGGAGAGATTTTTGGGCATTATAATAGTTTATCTAGATAATTTCAGAGGTTCTTTATTGGCCAGTGTTATGCTCGGTGGTCGTGTCCTGTTTCCAATCTTCTCCATTTATATTCGTTACAAGAACATCTTGAAAGTTAATTTTCGTAATTGAAATTTACCCAAAGTCAGAGAACTGCGATGGAATCCGACAGTGGAAAAAATCGAAGAGATATTTCTTCCAACCGAACCCCTGAATTACTCACCTAATTCAAATCAAATCGATCAAAAGGAGGAATTCAGGACATTGCTTGTCTCGCAGGGTGAAAAGCTCGAAAAACTGTTGACCAATTTTTCAGGGAAGACTAAAACTGACGGAGGGATTAGTAACGAACAACTCGAGGTGAGTTTATAAACTGATTTCCATTTTTGAACGGTTTTTTTTTTTTTAATTTTATAGGAATCCAGCTTTTCAGGTCTGATTTTAAACGAAAATTTGGAAATAAACGACCCCTGAATCTTTCCAGATTTTCCAGAATATAAATAGCCTCAAAGATCTGGTTGACTCAATTCAGGAACTTGATGTATATTACCAGGATAGCCTGCAGGACGATGCTGGTAGACACGTAAAATCGAGTGAGTGTAAATATCAGATGATTTTTGTCGAATGGTAAAAAATGCGGACTCAATTTTCAATCCGAAGAAAAATTTAATTCATTTTCGATTACAGTCAGAATTTTCATTTCATTCGTTTCTTTCTCTTTTTTTATTTTCATTTATAGGGTACGAGGACTCTTCTGCACAGTTTCCTCTGGTTCACGAAGAGACTCGTGGTTTCGAGACTGAGATTGAAGTCAACGAAGAGAATAAGAGCGATGAAAATGAGGAAAACAACATTAAGGAGCTAGACAACATGTTGGCGGATATGCAGAACCAGATAAACCGGACGCGGAAGTATTTCGGAAAGCTTTGCAGGCTAGTAAACGCTGGAAATTTCGATCAACCTTTTTTCAAATCTATTCCCAAAACGAATTATCTGTTTTCATTCATTTTATCAGAAAACGCCATTCAACAGCTGCGAAGACCTCCGATACCGATCAAGAAATTCCAGCATCGTTTAGCTCGAGTAATCCCAAGAAGATATCTCTGATTAATTGATCGTTGAGATCATTTTAGTAATTTTACGTAATAAATTAAAAGTAGGAAATAAATCCTTCGTTTCGATTTGAAAATTTTCGACGAAAGTTTAAAGATTTATATAATATTAATGAGAAAAATAAAAATAATGGGTATAGTTAATTAATTCGTAGCTCTGGTTCTTCATTTCTGAATTCGTCGACTTCACACGTTCGCATAATCAAGTTTATAGCTATTGTGATAAGAAAATTAGATCTGTCGCTCGCTAAAGGCGTTGCAATAATAATCGACTCAGCTTATTAATTTTTTACACATTACACCGATAATTGCCATACTTTGCGGATTTCATTTGCAATTAGTTATCAGCCTATTCAGCTGTCGAGTCAAGTACGAGCGCAGTAACGTATTACTTTTTTCTGTCCTCGAAACAAGGGTCTGAAAATTTTTCGAAGAAATCTGGGAATCAAAGTTTCGAATATTTCAGTCAATTTTCTATCAATTTGTCTTTTGATTTATTTTCAAAGGTCGAAAATATTTGGGCAACTCAAGAAGATAAAAATTCAAAGCTTTCACTGATATCAAGTCGGAAATTGATTTTTGATTTTATTTATCTACTTTTTACAGCACTGGGATTTAGATTGTTGATAACTAATCGATTACAGTCAAAAGTACGGAAGTATAAAATTTTCCATGATTGAAGGGAATTGGATTTGTTATAGACTCTTACACGTATACCATACAATATAAATAATAAACCCGGAAAGGAATCATCGAGTGTTCAGTTTGGCTGTAGATCTTGACCTGAAATCAACGTGATATAGTACGATGACGTTTTTTCTACGTCAATCTGTCGTATCGATCATATTCACTCTGGCCATAGCGATATCTCTGGAATCTGCGGAAGCTGAGGTAAAGAAAGGGAAAAGAAAGAGAAAGGGCTCTGCCGAATTAATCATTTTTCATTCTTTCTTGTTTTCTCATTTTTATTTAATCACACGACGATTTTACACAGCGATTCAAAAACACATAAATTAATAGAAAAATCGACAATCGTGTAGAGAAAAAAATTTGGCAACGAAGAGAAGAGAGAGAAGAGAATGGAAGAGCTGCAAAAATCCGCTCTGTCAATCCAAGCTCGAATTAGTCGGCCTAAAGGCTTCTTTTCATATTCCTACGTTCGATAAAATCATTTATTGGGTATTTTAAATCGATTTGGGAAGAGAAAAAGGGTCTTTAATATTCTTCAATGGATGATACAGATTCAGACTACCACACTATACAATTTTACACTTAGCTCAAAGCACGGCACACGTTTCTTCTTCACACCCCGATATTAGCAATAAATTACAAACCGAAGTAGGTACGGAAAATTAATTAATTAACGAGGGCGGGAATCCTGAAAGCAGGAAATGTAATCGCTAATCTTGTCCTTGGATCAAAAATTTTCAGATGATTCACGGGCCTGGATATTTCGACGATCACATCAGGGAGCACTTCGACGATGGCCTAATTAGAACTGATTCTTCAGAGGATATGTCGCATATGAGTCCAGGGATTGGGCGATTTTTGTTCAATCCATTCATCCAACATCCATCCAACACAAACTCTGTGACAACCTCAAGCCAAAATTACAACGATCAGAGTCTGACGAGTAACAACGCAGAAAAAATCGCAGGAAGCAATAACAAAATAACGAAGTATACATTATAATAAAAATTCATTATTTAATTATTACTGGTTAGAAAAATGGTTCAGAAATTATTTCGA
This sequence comes from Tenthredo amoena, assembly GCA_963966615.1. Classification (NCBI taxonomy): domain Eukaryota; kingdom Metazoa; phylum Arthropoda; class Insecta; order Hymenoptera; family Tenthredinidae; genus Tenthredo; species Tenthredo amoena. The sequence continues at coordinate 3,797,236 of OZ016498.1, read as the reverse complement.
AACTAAATATTCTTAATTTTTTTCCCTTTTTTTATTCAGCCAGATCTTCGGCAACTTGAATACTCGTCAATCATGTTTTGTGAAATACGACATGCGAGGAAAAGCGAGAAGAGTCTGTTGCGTCTTGGGGTGATTAATAAAAGTCTATAAATAAATGTAAATGATCAATGTAAACCAGGAAAGAAAAAGTATCCATCGAGTATAGAATATTGTGAAGACGAGGTAATCCCTTAAGCTTTATCGGAACGAGTATGTAAGGCATTGATCTTTTCCTTATGGGTAAATAAATCGAATTTATGAGTCACAAAGTTTTTTCCCCTTCAATTCCATATTTCCGCCTATATATCCACTCGATAAACGTACTTAACAATTCTTTCCGATTCTGTCGTAGAACAGCAATGATTCAAAGTCATGCAAGGTATACGAATAATCCGCAAGGAATAATAGAAAAGAAAGAAAGAAAGAAAGAAAGAAAGAAAGAAAGAAAGGAAAGATAGAAGGAAGAAAAAAAGAGACTATAAATAATGAATAATTGATAAACGATGTAGGTATCTATCTTCATTTTTAATGCATGTAAACAACCAAAAGATTTGAATTCACAGGAATTGTCATTGTTTGATCGATACCGTCGTGGGTATGGTTATAGCGATACTAGTCGCGCCTGGCAACGGACAACCCACAATGCACGGTTGACAAAACGGAAGCCTGCAAAAGCTTGGCTCGGGGGAAAAAAATTGGTGAGTTTCTCTTTATCCGATAGAAAATTTATTCCATTATACTCAATTTTTGCACTCTGTATTCAGATTGATATAAACGTATATAGAGAAGGTGCAACGAATCACTAAAACTACCCCAAAACGAACCTCTCTATATATTTCTCTCTATCTATCGTCTGCACGAACCTGCAATTTAACAGAGATTCTTATCGTCATATTATACCTATTATAAATTGATCAGATACTCACACAAACCCTGTAACGTATAAGACTTTATCGTAGAAAATAAAGAAACTTTTTTTAGGCGTCGATCTAACGCCTATTTTCACGATTCTTGTTATTATCTTTATTATTATTGAATGGAAGACTTATTCCACGAATATGTAATATAAAAAAATTAGAATTCGGCTGTTTAGAATTTTCTAATTAACAATTTCACACCCCAAAAGTATCTGTTCGAATGATATGGTCAGATTTATCAGAGAATAGTTTCGATCGGAAAACATTTTTGATATACGATTTAGAATTCTCTCGAAGTAATTGAATTTTTTAAATTATATGCAGTCGGAATAACGGAAGGAAATAACAGTGGGATAATGATTATAAATGAATCACGCGATATTTTATAAACTAAACACAATCCTAATTAGTTTAATACAGATAACCGACTGGAATGACTCATTCTGTACTATCTCGCGTGACTAAAGGTATACCTAGTGCCCTGCAGTGATTTAACCAGTAAAATATATCTCTGTAATTATGACTGTCGGAAGTTGATTAGCTGTATAATTATAATTAATTTAAAAATGGAAAGAAGGAGTAGGAGGCTATTTAGTTTCTATTTTAATCGTATTTTTGCATTTTTAATGATCGAATAACCGATGCGACTTCCAATTGTGATACAAGACGTATAGTATACCTGCCTATTACAGTTATATATTCGTAGTATATGATAACATGCGAGGTTTCTGGGTGCGTGTCTCGCATTTAGTGTTCGTAATGGTTTAGTTGTTACAGAAGATATAGAACAAGCTACGAAGAGAAATCGACGGTGAATATAATTCATTGAAAGTTGTTCAAGCATGCGGTATCTTAGGATAGAGTGAAGTAAAGTTAAGGTAAAGTAAGTTCTTACCTTCAATTTCTAACATCACGCAAGCCAAAACGCGCTGCACTCGACATGCATCATGAAACTGCAACGATATCTCGACATGCATACAAATTAGGTGTGTTTTAATGCCAGATATACAAATGACGAGGGTAAAACTGAAAAACTGAACCATCGATCAAGGGAAACAATTTTAATTCATCTACTATATATTTTTTGCAAGGAAAATTCTTGAATCCCAATTAAATCCCAAATCGAAAGATAAGATCATCAGAAAACAATTGTACAGATCCTCGATTCTTCTGCAAGCTCTGTTCATTTTCTACTGCAAAGAAGAAAAAGAAAAAAAGAAAAAAATCGAATAGGGTAGGAATTTATTTATTAGGAAATGTCTTCGACGTGGGGGTAGGAAATTGACTGATATAATAACGTGACCACTAGCTGTCATTCATGATTCATGTTATGGCTATAATAAAATGATACACATGGTCACATAGTATATATTTTTCTTCTACTTCTATGTACTTATACGACCACTAAACTATCCGATGCAGCATAGGGGTTCTTATGTTTTGTCAATAATTCGATTGTTGCCAACCCGGGGTTGACACATATTTTATACTATCTCATTCTTCTCATTCTTCTTTGTATAAAGAAATCATTTCGCTGTTGCTATATTTGGAAGAAATTGAAGGGACCCGGCTGTCCTTCAGGATCACCGACTTAATCGATTCCCATTATATTCATCATCCCCTGTTTCTTCTGTATCTCTAAGTTTATTATAAAAAGGGATACAATCTAATAGAAAAATTAAGGAAACGAAGGGAAGTTTCATTAAAAAATTTATGTTTCAGAAAAACAAATCAATTTTTTCTTATACCATTTTCTCGCAGATGAAAGAAAAGAAACTGAGGGTTGAAGGGGAAAGGAAGAATGTCTGGAAAAGGGAGCGTAAATCCATCAGCAATTCAGGGATTAAATAATCCTGGTGGGGTTAGCGCGGGCGTCGAGGTCGGCGCCGGCGCCCGCACCTTGATGACGGGACGTGGGGGTGCTATGGTCATGAGAAGCGTCTCAATTTTCTTAGCAAGTGGTCGCAAAGCTTCGGTGGCATCGAAACGAGCTCAGACGTTGACATCTAGTCTAGGAACCGGGGCTGCTCCTAGACGTAGAAGAAAAATGCCCGATGACGCGAGCGCTAAGAGCGCTGCATTCACCGCTAAGATTTTAGAAACTTTGAAAAAGAGGACAAAGTTCACTAGGTGAGATGTGGGACGAGATTCCTAATTCGTGAGAAAATTTTTACCAGTATTCTTCACTTGTTTTACATTTTTATTTTCGTTTTTTTACTTTTTTTTTTCTTTCATTTTGCAGAACGGAACTCGAGGCGCTGTGCAAAATCTATTGGAAGCTGATCACTAGTCCAGGACAACACGCTGGACCAACGACAACAGTAAACGGAATGCCTTCAACGGCCCAGACTGTCGAGGTGAAGATAAGTCTGGTTCAAAAACAGTATTTTTTCAAATCCCGTAGATTTCAGATTTGAGAAAAAAAAATAAAACATATTTCCAAAAGATATTATTCGACCTGTTCCCCGGATACCAAGTCCCAAAATCGCGGAGATTCTTTTCTACCAAAACCAAATACAAAATACGTGCCTTGAAAAATTGTCTCAATTATTTTCAGGGTATAGACAGAATAATATTTCGCGAACTTTTGCACAACACATTCGACATCATAACAGAGGATGCTCTGATAGAGCGTATGTTTTGCTGTTGGGATCGCGAAAGCGAAGGAGCGATTCGTCTCGAAGCCTGGATTCTGGGTCTCGACGTATTTCTTCGTGGTACTCAGCGAGAGAAAATGGAATTTTGCTTCCGAGTTTACGACCTAAACAACGACGGGTTCATCACTAGGGATGAGATGTTTCAATTATTTAAGTAAGTCGTGCTCACGGATAGTAGATGGATTATATTGATCGGATCGGATCAGCCGCTATCCCTATTTTATTTTATTTTATTTTTAGCTGAAATTAATTCCAAACGAAACAATTATCTACACAGGATCCGAGACCCATTCTAAGTTTCAGCACGTCTCACCGTATTCCTCTAGGACTCTAGGATAAAATTCTCCTTTCATTATTCGATTATAGAAATTGTCTCATCAAACAACCAAGCGAAGAAGATCCTGACGAGGGTGTTAGAGATCTGTCTGAACTAGCACTGAGAAAACTGGACGTCGATCGCGACGGAAGAGTCTCATTCGAAGACTACGAGATTGCTATCAAAGAAGAACCCTTGCTTTTGGAAGCTTTCGGACAATGTCTACCGACGGAAGAAAACTGCGTCAGTTTTTTGTCCACTTTACAACCCTGAATAAGAGATACTCTCGAGTGTTTTATATTAAAACTGGACCGCAGTGATTTTTTCAAAATTTATTACACAGAGATTTTCGCTGTCTTATCGCTTGTACTTTTTTCAACGTATTAACGACCCTCATTTTTGCATGCAATAAACGCTGAGGAATTCAAAAAACGAAAGTCTGTTAACCAGGATGAAAATCACAAGTTTATTGCGACTGAAATGATATGTGTCGAAAATAATGAGGAGGCTCTGCTCGATTATGAATTGTTGATCAACGCATCGGAACGATTTTACACGAGCGATTAAAAAACGATTACAAAATCTACTTCGGAGTAGATTTATTCCCTCTGCAAACTTTGGGGCCGATATTAACGTCCGGGATTACGGCTTCGCGAAGGTCTTCTAAACGTGGCATTAGGATTAGCCACGGATAATTAACACGGGGCTTATAATCGCATACGAAAATATTTAAGAGGCTTACAGGTCGCAGATTTTGTGCACAAACAGACTTTTCCCACCATGCAGAGGACCTCGATCGTCGTTTTTGCCGCGGTGATAGTTACGGTAATAAAATGATACCTTGATTCGCTAATTTATTGCAAATTACAGTCGTAATGCATCTGTGGATATTGATTTCAACAGGTGTTATCATTGCCGCCAAATATCGGCAAAGGAAATTACGTCTACGATCCGAATTCTATATCGCAGAATGAAAAGATCCTCGAACTATTTATCCGCCTTGCAGCCCATACCGCGAATCGTTTAATCCGTCTGAAAACTGAATCGAGTCCTGATTCAATCAGCCACAAAAACGAGGAACCCAAAAAAACAGTCTCTCCAATTTCCGAAGAGGAGAAAGATACGAGGGAAGAAAGTGCTGCGCAAGTTCTTGGTCCAAGAAGTTTGCACAAAGCCAGTATAGAAAAACATTCAGACCTTCGTGTGGGTGATAATTCTGCGGGAAAATCATTCGAGGAAAAGCCTGATGATAAAACTGAATCAGGAGTCGAAACTACCACCGAAATTCGAGTCGAATTGAAGGAGGATGATGATCTGGAAGTGGGAAATGAGTTGGAAAATACTGGGACTGAGGTTCCGAGAGAATCTAGCAGCGATAGGTACTACCTTGCCGATGAGGGGGTAGAGGATATCTCAGATCATTCAGATCAGCCGTTAATTCCTGATGAAATTACGACTTCGATTAATGATGAGACTGTGACTCCAGCCTCTGAAGTCGAAGTAGCGAATCGAGCACTCTTCAGCTTCGCAAATAACAACTATGTTACTCATTACACTGACCATTCTGTAAATACGAACAGGGCAAAGACCACGATACATAATCACGGAGTATCACACCCTGGGAATGTCGTTATTAAACAGGAAGCTGGGTCGAGACTCGTAGGTGGCGAGGAACTCTCCTTCGGGAATGAACAATCTAATCATGGGATTTCGGGCCAAGGAACTTCAGCCAGTGGCTTAGTTGTTAACCAGCTCGCAGGATATTCTGGTTCCTTTAATTCCAGGACCGTCGATCAATCCAGGAAGACAGATCAGGCTAAAACAGACGTGGAAAGTAGAAGTGGCAGCAAATACGGTGGTGTGGTAGTCAACCAAGTCACTGGAAAATCGGGAAGCAGCGAAATCGATCAGTCTATCAAGCACAATAGCGCTGTAACGATGATTGGGAATTCTGCTCTTCAAGGAAATCAAGAAAGAATGCAAGAGATATCGGCCGTAGGAACGGCTGCAGGTCAATTTGCAGCGTCTAGTTTTAAACTCGGTCTCGGTCTCGCTCAAGCTGGAGCTTCTGTCGCCCTTTCTGGTTCGAAGGAGGTAAGTAACTTGGCGGTTCCTAATTCTAGAAGAGTTAATTTATTCGTTTTATCGCTAGATCCAGGGATCAGACAAATCCCGCATAGAATTACGGAAAGAAGTAGCGCTGCAGCTGACGCCTGAAGAAAGCAACCGATCTGTGAACTCTGGCTTCGGAAATATCGAGCATAAACAAAGGGGACAGGTTCACCAGAGTGAATTAGATGCCCTCCAGGAATCGAAAATGCGACAGGAATCGATAGCCGAAGATAAACGACACCAGGAATCGAAGCAATTCCTGGGTGTTCGAATGGGAGAAGAACTTGGATCTGAAGCTAGGGTTGTGCACGAGGCACAGATGCATCATGGAGCAGAATTTACAAACTCTGGACACTCGTCATCGTCGGATAGTTTATCAAAACAGACTCAGCAGGCTTTCGGCAGTGCGTTTAATGTCGAAGGACAGACTGATGTCGATACGAAACGCGGTGATCAGGCAGAGATTCATAATGCAATAGATTTTGAAAAGTCTGCACGATTTTCGGCGTCGGGTAGTTCATCAAAAGCTACAGATCTTGAAAAGTCTTTACACTTATCATCGTCGAAAGAGACTCAACAGGCTTTTGGAAGTGCGCTAAATACTGGAGGACAGATTGCTGCTGATTTACAACACAGCATTGAGGCGCAAATTCATCGTGCTAAAGATTTAGGAAAATCTGCACATTCGTCATCGTCAGGTATTATGTCGAAAGAGACTAAACAGATTTATGGCAGTGGGCTAAATGTTGGCGGACAGATTGGTATCAATTTACAGCACGGTATGCAGGCTTCGAATTCTGAAAAACTTCAATCAAGCAGCCTGGAACATTCTCATGGGTCAATATCAGCCGCTGCGAAAGTCCAGGCTGGACATACAGTGAAAATTGAAGCTGGCAAGGGTTTGTCGGCTGGAATTGGGCTACTTAATGCTAAAATGAACCTCATACGTGGCGCGATAAAATCGAAGGGTAATTTTGATGGGAAATTAAACCTTTCTGCACATGTATTGGGCAGCTAAGACGAACAGAGTTACCTTTATGCCAACATAGCTGAATATTACCGTACGATCTTTGCGTGTATATCACAAATATCAAATATGTCATGCCTCGAATTTCTATAGCTGTAAATTATATATCAGTTTATTTTTTACTGTTGCAGAAGAACCTTCGTTGGTATTTATTTTACGTATTACGATATGATGTAATGCGATATGAATTAATTAATTATCGTAATAAATAAGGTTTACTATTTTTTAGTTACCCTACTGCATCCTAAAGTGAAATTTAATAGAAATTATTAATTAGTAGATGAATCTGGCTTCAAATGATTCTAGCTTGTGTATGTATAGGTTTAAGAAACTGACGTAGGTATTGTTCCATTCAATCTGTCCCAACTTATCTTGAAACAATGCTTTCCGCCTATCTAATATTTTTACGACTAAGCTTATGACTTAGCTTAACTTTACTCTTTTGCCATTAAGATTCGAATACCTATATGAGGTGTACTCTTATCGTAAACGTTCAGAATTGCTAGAGACCTGAGCGATCGTCAATAGAAACTATAAGTTTAATGTAATCGTAGCATATTCTATGCAGTTTTCGTATACGGAATTGTTATAAGAGGAGTTTAGATTGTTCGCACATGACGAGGCATACAGATCTGGCAATCGTTTCTATCAATCTGCAACCTCGAGTCAGAAGTCACAGGAATGAGATGCGAGTTTCAGTCGACAAGACGCTCAGATTTTCGCGGCAAAAATAGTTCGTTGATTCGACCGCGAGATGGCGATACCAATTGAGACTCCGCTGGAGGGGATAGCGGGGCAAGGCCGAGCAACGACCTTGGGTGGAGGCACCTGTCGCGGGTCAGTGGCCCCCGGGGCGTCAAAGAGTGAGTGTGGGGGTTGCGTCAACGAAAAATGACTGATATTAGGCACGTCAATAGAAATACTACGCACAGAGAGGAATTGTCGCAAACTAGACAATGTATACTTAAAGACGGAAATTATTTTCTCTTGTCTAGTTTGTTAAGTAATTTACTGAATGATAGCGAGATTATAACACTGATCGTTCTGTTACAGTTGAATGAACTACTATCAAAGTACAGACATCTGTGTCCAACAAGGATTCGATTCAAATTGCAGCGAACAAGTGCATACGGCCTCAGCCTTTGTAGAATTAGTTATCTTAGAAATATAATATTGTAATACGAATGTGGCTTGTAGTATAGTAACTTATACATATACCATGAAGTAGATAGACATTTATTTTTCATAATTAGTTACTAATTGTTACATGACTTTGACACTGATTAATATTGTATCAATGCTGCAGTAATAAATTCTCCGATGTACCGAGACTCAATTGCTTCGTTATTTTTTTACTTTCCCCTCCTTGTAACTTTCTATTTCAGGATCTAATATACGAGATACATGCATGTCTATATCGATAAACTATTTTTTTTTTCCGCAAAAAATTTCGGCACACCTCCTCAGGTCAGATATTCTCCTGATACCAGGAGCAAGAATTTTTCGACTTAAAATTGTTCTAACTCCGAAAAACGCTAGTATAAATTAATATACATATAGAGACGTGCATGAAGACACGTATGAATGCCTATATCTATACATATACCCGAAATTTCGGAACACCTCCTCGGGTCAGATGTTCTCCTGATACCAGGAGCAAGAATTTTTCGACTTAAAATTGTTCTAACTCCGAAAAACGCTAGTCTTAATGAATATACATATATAGACGTGCATGAAGACACGTATGAATGCCTATATCTATACATATACCCAAAATTTCGGAACACCTCCTCGGGTCAGATGTTCTCCTGATACCAGGAGCAAGAATTTTTCGACTTAAAATTGTTCTAACTCCGAAAAACGCTAGTATAAATTAATATACATATAGAGACGTGCATGAAGACACGTATGAATGCCTATATCTATACATATACCCGAAATTTCGGAACACCTCCTCGGGTCAGATGTTCTCCTGATACCAGGAGCAAGAATTTTTCGACTTAAAATTGTTCTAACTCCGAAAAACGCTAGTATAAATTAATATACATATAGAGACGTGCATGAAGACACGTATGAATGCCTATATCTATACATATACCCGAAATTTCGGAACACCTCCTCGGGTCAGATGTTCTCCTGATACCAGGAGCAAGAATTTTTCGACTTAAAATTGTTCTAACTCCGAAAAACGCTAGTATAAATTAATATACATATAGAGACGTGCATGAAGACACGTATGAATGCCTATATCTATACATATACCCAAAATTTCGGAACACCTCCTCGGGTCAGATGTTCTCCTGATACCAGGAGCAAGAATTTTTCGACTTAAAATTGTTCTAACTCCGAAAAACGCTAGTATAAATTAATATACATATAGAGACGTGCATGAAGACACGTATGAATGCCTATATCTATACATATACCCGAAATTTCGGAACACCTCCTCGGGTCAGATGTTCTCCTGATACCAGGAGCAAGAATTTTTCGACTTAAAATTGTTCTAACTCCGAAAAACGCTAGTATAAATTAATATACATATAGAGACGTGCATGAAGACACGTATGAATGCCTATATCTATACATATACCCAAAATTTCGGAACACCTCCTCGGGTCAGATGTTCTCCTGATACCAGGAGCAAGAATTTTTCGACTTAAAATTGTTCTAACTCCGAAAAACGCTAGTCTTAATGAATATACATATATAGACGTGCATGAAGACACGTATGAATGCCTATATCTATACATATACCCAAAATTTCGGAACACCTCCTCGGGTCAGATGTTCTCCTGATACCAGGAGCAAGAATTTTTCGACTTAAAATTGTTCTAACTCCGAAAAACGCTAGTATAAATTAATATACATATAGAGACGTGCATGAAGACACGTATGAATGCCTATATCTATACATATACCCAAAATTTCGGAACACCTCCTCGGGTCAGATGTTCTCCTGATACCAGGAGCAAGAATTTTTCGACTTAAAATTGTTCTAACTCCGAAAAACGCTAGTCTTAATGAATATACATATATAGACGTGCATGAAGACACGTATGAATGCCTATATCTATACATATACCCGAAATTTCGGAACACCTCCTCGGGTCAGATGTTCTCCTGATACCAGGAGCAAGAATTTTTCGACTTAAAATTGTTCTAACTCCGAAAAACGCTAGTCTTAATGAATATACATATATAGACGTGCATGAAGACACGTATGAATGCCTATATCTATACATATACCCAAAATTTCGGAACACCTCCTCGGGTCAGATGTTCTCCTGATACCAGGAGCAAGAATTTTTCGACTTAAAATTGTTCTAACTCCGAAAAACGCTAGTCTTAATGAATATACATATATAGACGTGCATGAAGACACGTATGAATGCCTATATCTATACATATACCCAAAATTTCGGAACACCTCCTCGGGTCAGATGTTCTCCTGATACCAGGAGCAAGAATTTTTCGACTTAAAATTGTTCTAACTCCGAAAAACGCTAGTATAAATTAATATACATATAGAGACGTGCATGAAGACACGTATGAATGCCTATATCTATACATATACCCGAAATTTCGGAACACCTCCTCGGGTCAGATGTTCTCCTGATACCAGGAGCAAGAATTTTTCGACTTAAAATTGTTCTAACTCCGAAAAACGCTAGTATAAATTAATATACATATAGAGACGTGCATGAAGACACGTATGAATGCCTATATCTATACATATACCCAAAATTTCGGAACACCTCCTCGGGTCAGATGTTCTCCTGATACCAGGAGCAAGAATTTTTCGACTTAAAATTGTTCTAACTCCGAAAAACGCTAGTCTTAATGAATATACATATATAGACGTGCATGAAGACACGTATGAATGCCTATATCTATACATATACCCAAAATTTCGGAACACCTCCTCGGGTCAGATGTTCTCCTGATACCAGGAGCAAGAATTTTTCGACTTAAAATTGTTCTAACTCCGAAAAACGCTAGTCTTAATGAATATACATATATAGACGTGCATGAAGACACGTATGAATGCCTATATCTATACATATACCCGAAATTTCGGAACACCTCCTCGGGTCAGATGTTCTCCTGATACCAGGAGCAAGAATTTTTCGACTTAAAATTGTTCTAACTCCGAAAAACGCTAGTCTTAATGAATATACATATATAGACGTGCATGAAGACACGTATGAATGCCTATATCTATACATATACCCAAAATTTCGGAACACCTCCTCGGGTCAGATGTTCTCCTGATACCAGGAGCAAGAATTTTTCGACTTAAAATTGTTCTAACTCCGAAAAACGCTAGTCTTAATGAATATACATATATAGACGTGCATGAAGACACGTATGAATGCCTATATCTATACATATACCCAAAATTTCGGAACACCTCCTCGGGTCAGATGTTCTCCTGATACCAGGAGCAAGAATTTTTCGACTTAAAATTGTTCTAACTCCGAAAAACGCTAGTATAAATTAATATACATATAGAGACGTGCATGAAGACACGTATGAATGCCTATATCTATACATATACCCGAAATTTCGGAACACGTCCTCGGGTCAGATGTTCTCCTGATACCAGGAGCAAGAATTTTTCGACTTAAAATTGTTCTAACTCCGAAAAACGCTAGTATAAATTAATATACATATAGAGACGTGCATGAAGACACGTATGAATGCCTATATCTATACATATACCCAAAATTTCGGAACACCTCCTCGGGTCAGATGTTCTCCTGATACCAGGAGCAAGAATTTTTCGACTTAAAATTGTTCTAACTCCGAAAAACGCTAGTCTTAATGAATATACATATATAGACGTGCATGAAGACACGTATGAATGCCTATATCTATACATATACCCGAAATTTCGGAACACCTCCTCGGGTCAGATGTTCTCCTGATACCAGGAGCAAGAATTTTTCGACTTAAAATTGTTCTAACTCCGAAAAACGCTAGTCTTAATGAATATACATATATAGACGTGCATGAAGACACGTATGAATGCCTATATCTATACATATACCCAAAATTTCGGAACACCTCCTCGGGTCAGATGTTCTCCTGATACCAGGAGCAAGAATTTTTCGACTTAAAATTGTTCTAACTCCGAAAAACGCTAGTCTTAATGAATATACATATATAGACGTGCATGAAGACACGTATGAATGCCTATATCTATACATATACCCAAAATTTCGGAACACCTCCTCGGGTCAGATGTTCTCCTGATACCAGGAGCAAGAATTTTTCGACTTAAAATTGTTCTAACTCCGAAAAACGCTAGTCTAAATTAATATATATATAGAGACATGCATGAAGACACGTATGAATGCCTATATCTATACACATATCCAAAATTTCGGAACACCTCCTCGGGTCAGATGTTCTCCTGATACCAGGAGCAAGAATTTTTCGACTTAAAATTGTTCTAACTCCGAAAAACGCTAGTCTTAATGAATATACATATATAGACGTGCATGAAGACACGTATGAATGCCTATATCTATACATATACCCAAAATTTCGGAACACCTCCTCGGGTCAGATGTTCTCCTGATACCAGGAGCAAGAATTTTTCGACTTAAAATTGTTCTAACTCCGAAAAACGCTAGTATAAATGAATATACATATAGAGACATGCATGAAGACACGTATGAAGATACACACATCCTCTTTTCCGCCAAAAAACACTGGTGCATTTACACCGCTATAATATCTATAGGTATAAATAATAAATGAAGAACATGGTGGGAGGGATAGGAGGGCAGATAGAAATAAATAAGCTTTCGAGCGGTTGAGCAATAAACTTTAATATTTTTTTCCATTCTGGCAGACATAGGTATAATAGTTACAGTCAGTTTTTTAAAATCTTCTATAAAATACAATATACCTAATTCCTATACAGATTCTACTTACAATTAGACTAACAATATTACCTATAACAGTATGCAATAGAAATTCAATTAATATTCTACGTGCGCTGAGTTGAAGTGATGAGATACAATAATAAATTATGAGATATTTATCAAGGCAAAGTAATTATATTCAACGATGGATGAGAATAAAAACTTCGGTCTTAATAGAATAATGATAAACATACAAGGCTAATTAAATACGATATGGGAACGAAACATCAAACGTAGGGAGATAGGTGCGACCCTCGTTCGTGGCTATTGGAACGGAATTCTTCCTGGAGGTCCATACCGTGATAGAAGTTCTTCCACCTGTAACAGAAGGACGAGTTTTATAATATGTATCACTAGTATTCTGTACTTTACTTGGAGAACCAGACAAAAAGAATCGTTTCCCGACAATGAGTACGTTGTCTAACTTGCGACAACCTCTCTGCGTTCGTAATATTTCTATTGAATTTCGTTGACGCAACCCCTATGCTCACTCTTTGACGCCACGACGGCCACTGACCCCGCGACAGGTGCCTCCGCCCAAGGTCGTTGCTCGGCCTTGCCCGGCTATCCCCACCAACGGGGTCTGAAATGGTATCGCCATCTCGCGGTCAAACTGACGAACTATTGTGGCCGCAAAATAAGTACTCCCTACCACATGCAACCCGCATGCCACCTGTCAAATCAGTTACGTCACAAAGATTTTAGGTTATGTTTTCCAACCTCACTAAACCGCGATGTTTACAAGATCAAATAAACCTTAAAAACGAGCATAGACCCGAACAAAACTATTCTAAATAATCAATATTATGGCCCAGGACGAAGGCAGGATAGAATTCGTAACCGATAAATGTCCAATAAAGCCTCGTAAAATCGGTCCCCAAAACATAGTAGTCCGTCTACGTCGTCGTGAAATGTTTGGTTGCAAATATCCTGGTACTCATGTTCTAGTTGCCAGACAATTCTACCAAAATGTATTCCCGAACTTTACTGTCGTTAACGTAGAAAAGCCTCCTTGTTTTTTACGAAAATTTAGTCCCGATGGAAGGTATCTAGTCGCTTTTAGCTCCGACCAAACTTCCATCGAAGTTTACGAATATCGCGGTGCTTCCGCAGCTGCTAATCTCCTAGCCGAATGTCAGGGTGAATATGTGGGACATAAAAACGACGAACGTACTTCCCAGATCAGAAGCAACGTCTTCAACTGCTTTTTCAAGGTGATAAAACAGTTTTTCTAAAAAATTTATTTTTCTGTTTTTTTTCCTACGTATTCAGATAAAACTAGTCTATTCCTTAGAAAAAGTATCGGGTTTCATTTCTCTCCGACAAATCCTTCACCTCCTTTTCTCAATTATTTGTTTTCTCATAATTTTTATAATTTTAGGCAAAGTCGATCGTCAACGTAGCTCAGAGCAACGAACAGCTCAACAGAGAGTGTAGTTTGTTCACGGACGATGGACGTTATGTTATAGTCGGCTCCGCAGCCTACATTCCCGACGAATTAAGGCCTCATTTTTATCAGGTGATCCCTAATACCTTCTTAGTCGATTTTTCATTTTACTGTAAATATGTTTTCTATAATTTCATTTGTTCTTTCTTTAAAGATATATTCCAATAATGAAGCATTGACACCGAACCCTAGATCTCCGTTAGAAGACTACAGCCTTCACCTGGTCGATCTTCGCGCCGGAAGACTATGCGATACTAGGCATTTTAAAGTAGACAAAATCTACCTATCGCATAATCAAGGTGTGTGCGACTAATAACTAGTCTCTGAGTTTGAACGAGTGAGACTAAAGAGCAGGAAAGCTAATTGATTTGAACTTTGTTCCCACAGGATTATACTTATTCAAAGATATATTGGCCGTATTATCTGTTCAACATCAGACTATACATATATTTCAAATTTTGGATGGGATGTTTATCAACGTCAGGACTATTGGAAGGTATAATTCCAAGCCGGGGAAAGAAGTTTTTATAGAAAGCTTGAATTACTTAATTTACTGGAATTATTCATAAAAAAATGTGCAAATTCCATTCATCCATTTTCATTGAACGAAGCATTTCACTGAGATAAAACTCAAAAGACGTTGATTAATGGACAGTTAATCGAATAAAATGATGATTATAACGTAAATTGTCAATTCTAGATTCTGTTTGGAGGACGATGGCTACCTGGTAACCAGCGCTTGGCCTACGGTTAATTCCAGACCATTCAGAGACGTGACAATAAACAGTCTGAAGCATAAGCTACTTGTATATTTGTTCAAACGAGCTAAATACATCAGCGATTCTACCGGAGATCCGTACGAACTTAGAAGATTCTATCAATATTTTGATCAGGTGTGTGTTTGGAGATCAAAAACAATAATTTGATCTGTTTCGGATTTCCAAACGAATAATTAATCTTTCTACGTTCAATTTTATGCTCAAAATTATTCAAAGATTAATTTTACTAAAGAATTTTCGTATCAATTAACCATACTTTGCAGCTGAAGGCTCTCCGCATGTGGAAAATGCAGTTGCTGGACACAAATCACATACTCGTGAGATACGCCAGTGAGGAAGTAGCGACGTTGCAAGCAAGTGAGCCGAATGCCCAACCAGCACTTCTGGTAGTATACGACATGGTAGCAGCCAAAGTACTAGCTGCTTACGACAACGCTTCTACCCAGCTGTTAACACAGTTTGAAAATTTTAGCGACTTTTTTAGAAATGCGAGGATGAGCACTGATCGACAATACATGTGCTCACCTTCCAACAATATTTATGCAAGGTGACTAGCTAGAGACGAATTTATTAACAGTTTTAGTATTCAGCAAAAAAGGAGACTCAGCTCTTTTCCTTCAACAACAAATAAAATTCATAGTTGCGAATCTGAATTAACAAAGAGAGAATAGATAATGTACAGGAAAGATTAATTAGAGCTTGAATAAATAGGCAATTTTCTTTCTTAACAGACTGATACAGCAAAGATTCAAGCAGACTATAGTGAGCGCTAGATACGGCGGTCAAACCGAAGCAACTAAAAGATTACTCGCTCAATTGCCAATCAGTGCTCAATCTTATTCCAGCTCGCCTTATCTCGATCTTTCATTATTCTGTTACGATGATAAATGGGTCTCGATGATGGAGAGGCCTAAAGCTTGCGGGGAACATCCTATACGGTAGTTTCAATATTGAATTTAATATATTTTTATAGTTTTCATTGAAAATTATGATTTCATTCGCCTCTTCTGTTCACAGTTTCTACGCTCGTGACTCTGGGCTTCTAAAATTCCGAATTTACGCTGGAATGTTGGGCCGAGTAACGCCAGTGGTAGCCAGGAGACTGGTCGCCTTTACTTTCCACCCAAGTGATCCATTCGCGATTTCAGTACAGCGAACAAACGCCGAATATATCGTAAACTTTCACGTTAGACATATTTGAGTTCTTTTCACTGACAATGATACGTCTATGTATATATTAGTTAGTTTAATTAAAATAAAGATAGGAAATACTGTGATATAAATCATCCTATATTTAAGTATTTAGATAATACTGTAAATATTAAATAACAATTCGCATAGATCTGATTCAGGTATATCTGAGAAAAAGATTGCGAAATATTTTTCAAAATGACTTTTTCTTCAGCGACTAAAAATTAAATGCCTAATACCTAATATTTATTATCAATCTCAAACAGTCATTATTACAAAGCGTGTATTAAACGCTTTATAAACTTTGTAAATATAATATATTAAGGATTGTGGATATTTCCAGACTAGTTTTAGCCAATTTTATACTGTAAAGTTAATCTGTTCATGAATGAAATAAGAATTGACATTATTTACACAGTCTAAAAAGTTAATGATCCTGAATAAAATGAGTATTGAGATTATTTACACCGTCTAAAAAGTTACTGATACCGAGTCCTACTATTGTTTTCGTTTCTTTTAATTATAATTTAATGAACGTAACTACGATCACTTGATTTTAAGTCGCCTTTTAATAGTTACAATTTATTTTTTACATACCATATAGAATATATCCTCAAGTATACAACACCAGTAGAATAATAATGATAAGAAGAAGAAGCCAAGAATTATTATTTTCTTTCAGACTGGTAATTTTTATCGTCTAAAGCAAACCAAAGCAACATTTATATGTATGTATATTTATGTATATTGTATATGTATATTATAATAATGTGCATCTGAATAATGTATACAATACTGTAACCTGGATTATAATAGGTAGAATCACCTTCACACTATAATCCTTTGTTAAACTGCCCGATATATCCTTAAACTTAAAATACAATAACGTACCTTAATTATAATATATTATTATCAATATTCTATATAATATTTACTACATATTTTCTAAACATATTTATATATATACACAAATATATCAACTATATTATTTATGTATGATTTTTCGATTAAATTATTATTATTATTATTATTATTATTATTATTATTATTATTATTATTATTATTATATGGTATATTTATATATATAATATAATCGTTTAACAAATTCATCTCATCAGGCTTTGATCAGGCATTATAATAACTACTATTAGAATTTGTATTATTACCTTATTTAGTTTAATAATAAAAAAAAAATGTATTATTCATCAACGTTGAACTATAAAAACAATACGAACTTCTTTGTATATTTTAAACTCAATTCTGACCAATATCTGATGAGAAAACAGGGTAACCATGGTCTCCAGCACAAATGCTCCGCTTTTAAACACCTCCTAGAATTGAATACGATTGTTTATTTAAAAGCGTTGGCTGTAGCAAACTGTGCCAAAGATATATAGTTAATACCATTATTTAGAATCACATTTATATTTGTATTACAGCTTTAACAAGGTTTTACATTTTTTTTTATTTATCTTCTCTATTATTTTATTCATTTCTTTCTTTATTTATTTCTTTATTTTATGTATAACAATATTTATGATTACCACGCTAAACCAAATTCGGATAAAGCTAACTACATAGGTGAAGTCAGGGTATACCAGATTAACTCCAGGTGCGTTAAAAAACATGCAATATTTAAGATAACGAATTGATATTCAGATTTGATGATATAATTTAGGATTGAAAAAGAATCTCTTTAGTAAGGTAGGTAATAGAAATAGATTTACAGACATTAGATTAGATTTTAGAAATTTTATCATATAATTATAGAAGAGTGTGTTTGTTTGTGTGTGATACCTGAGATTTTCAAATACCTATTTTAGGCGGCGATAAATTCACAAAAAGTTAACAGCCTCTTATGTATTGTTATCTTCGATTGAAAAACTATAACAAGCGATAAATATATTTCATCATCTAGCTAATCGCGTACAACAATAATTAATTTTTCTTCCTTCTTGCAAACTAGTTATAGGGGAATAGTTTCAGACTATTGCGTCTCATCGGCAAGGCATCACGTCTTATCATGTGGAAAAGCTAATGATTTTTTTTTTTCTTTTCTTTTATTTTTCTCAAGTAATATCAGAACTGAATTATGTAAAAACTGATTAAAATCAACGATGCAGTTAATTCATGATATTGATCGAACTGATTCTTAGTTAGCACAGTTTCTTTGCCTCGGTGAAATATTAGGTATGTTAATTATGGCACCGACTAAATAACAGAATTTAAATATCAATAGGAAAACTTTTGAATTCAACAACGAGACATCATCTCTATCTATAATATGTATAATTAAAACGTATCATAGAATCACATTGGACTAGCTAACACAGCTGAGTTTATAGATACAACAGCGCAAAACCATTACCGTATGATATTTCCGATTACAGGATAAAGAACTAACGCTGGAAGAGACAGGGTAACGGTGAGATTATTGAAAGAAAAATCTGTTTACTCCGATTAGCGAACACATCTATCTTCTATGTCAAACAATTAGCATCTAGTAATAATACAATCCCAATATCTATAAAGTATTCAGCGTTTAATAAAAAATTCTCTTCAAATTCTGATCTTGTATTCGGAAATGATCAAACGGTATCACAGTGTGTGTATAGTTTAGAAATAGGTAGGTTTTTTTATTTTTTTTTAGACACGATAAATTTAGTAAATATAAACCTACGATGAACGCTACCGATAGGTTTAATAGAATTAATAATTTATTATTAAATTACGGTTTAATTGTGTTATTTTTTTTTCAACTTTTTTATTCTTGTTAACTAGTTTTGGAACATTTATTCTCATTATTTTTAGCAATAAGCAATAAGGGAATGATTGTTAATAATTTAGATTGTATAATACGAAGTTGATTTTGATAAATTAATACAGAGACCACTACAACTCACTCATAGCTAATATATTTCTTTGTAATTGGCGAAACGCGATAGTAGCTAGTTATTTCCACGGTTTGAGATTTTGTGAATACATAGTTTGAAGCGGAATCATATTTTCAGGGTCTTCCTCGACTTTCAGATTATAACGTTTTACATAAATCGGCAAGAGCCTAGATGTGCTAATTTATATACAGGGTGATTAATGGGCCTCGGAATATTATTTTCAGGAAGGCTTTAAGCTGTAAAAAAAAAGGAATACACACGGAACTAAAAGAAGTCCCGATTACCAAAGTAGTATAGTAACTTTCATCGCCTGCCTAAAACCTGATACCTATTTGAAGTTTCATCGATCTCTCAGAAGTATCAAGACAATATCGAACCTGAAAGAGGCAATTATTTGATTTACATTTCCGGTAGCTAAATTTCGAGACCGTTTTACAATCACCGTGTATATGAAAATAATTTGTATATATGAAAAGTATTTCAAGAGTTGTCTTCGTAGTTTCATTAAACTTATGAATCTGCGCATTAATAATTGGAGAAAATATAAAGTCTAAATTTTAATAGACGAAAAAATCATTGACTAGTAAGATAGTCCAAACCCTTGCCGCGAAAAAATAATTATTCTCGTTAATATATTATTTTTCAACCCAGAAAATAATGTGGCAGTGGTTTTCTACAATCACTTTTAATAGACACATAGTGTACGGTGTTTATACTATTTCTCTAAAGACTTATCAGCGTTCAATCTAACTAACTAATTAATTATCTAAAATTTTTTTCTTGTCTTTAAAGAGGTAAGTAATATCCACCGTTAGGAAACGCTGCGAGAGTTGCCAGTTTTATAAATATTTCTCACGCGATTATATGCATACTACAGTCGTCAATCTTTTATACGATTATTTCATTTCATTTCATTTTAGAAGGCCATTTCTTTGAATTCGTAAAACTCAGTTACTTATTTTTTTCTTATCCGTTGTTGCTCTGGTTTACTTACGTAGGAAGAAGTCGATTGATTAGACCTTATGACACATTTAGTCCTAATAAAGAGTGTGCACTACGCAATCACGCTCTGGTAGTTGACGTACTTTCATCGAACCATCAGCACCACAGGAAAATAAACGACCGGCAGAATCAACTTGGAGTTGAGTAACACCCTATGAATAATAAGTGCATTAATAACTAGAGAAATATATCAATTTTTAAGCATTCAAGCATAAAACTAGTTGGACACCGATTCAAAGTCGATTATAATTACATTAAATCGCTCAATTCTCTTTGATAGACTTACCTGACCAATATTTTTGAAGAAGCTGGACCGGGCGTGTTCACCAGGGAAGAAATGTAGTAGAGAATGGACAGTAAGGCCCCAGACCTGTTGTAGAAATGAAAAGTGGTATTAAGAATGGTAAAAGGCTCCTAAAGTTTTTTTAATAGATAACTTTTGGGAATATTCACCTTGATATCACCGTCTCCCGCTCCGCTAACGAAGAATTCTTCATGGGGATCTAGTGCAAGGCATTTAACAGCCGATTCATGAGCTTGGAATCTGTGACGTTGCTGTCGTTGTCTTACATCGAAAATATTAACATCTCCCTTCTTCCCACCGCTGATTAAAAGCTGGTGTTGAGGAGCTAAGATCACGGAGCTTGCGCCCTGATCGTGGCATTGAAAACCTTCAAGACAAAGAAAAGAAGAGAATTATTCAGTCTTAGTTTAATTCCATATTTTCTCTCCCCATTCTACCGGACCAAATATTTCACCTTGGATAAGAGATTTATTTTGCGGAAGCAAAGTGTCCCACAAAGCTACGTTTCGACTCTCAGAACCGTGGCCTGCAGTTGCTACGAGACTGCAAGCACCCAGAAAGACGAAGTCGGCGGTTACTTTACTGTGGCATTGGTAGTTCTGTGAAAAATCGATTGAAGTTAATGAAAAATGATCCCAGAATAACAAAAATGGTTTTACTTCAGACTTTAACTCACGAAAAATGGCCTCGCAGTTCCTTCTCTGCAAGCGACTTGGAAGAGGCTGAGATGCCCGTCGGAATCGGCTACTCCGAACTTATTTCCATGCTGAGAGAACCGGACTCTAGTTACTTTGGCAAAAGTGCCTGACGGGCGAGGAGTCGCTACTGCCGATTGATGCCCCCATTCCCATAGGGAGACTGAGCCGTCTTGAGATCCAGTTAAGTCTGGATTTGAAAAAAGAGAGCTTGTATCACTGTTTTTGGATTTTTAAAAGAGTTTAATTTTGTAGGTAGCACGATTAGACTTGAAGGAAAAACTTACACAGCGGTAAGAGCGGGTGAGAAGAGACGCGACGTATCCCATCTATTTTGTGCTTTAGAACCTGGGATAATATAAAGAGGTGATTTTATGAGTAGTTTTGATCAAATTTCATGATAGAAGACAGCAATGTGGTGATGAATCACGGAAGTTATTTAATCCTCTATGTTTGAATAACTGCAGCGTATATAAAAAAAATCTTCCTAATCCAGACAAAGCATGCGACAAAAGGCGGTGCTGCTTTTAAAATCTAAATCTATTTGTTAGACATCGATAATAATCAGTAAGATCAGTTCTGATTCTCAATTTTTGTAATATTAGTCCATGCAGATATAAGAAATGGATTATATGTATCGCGACTTATAGTCTTGACAATATTTTTGTGAGTTGAAACGTTTTTCATGAGGACTAAAATGTTGGGTAAATGAATGAGTGAATATCTATTATATTTAAAAACATGTAGTATGATTTCTAAATTAATGAAACGCACAACACAGCAGGACAAATAATTGTCTAGTATAATCTAGGCAAAGTATAAACACAATTTAGCGATATCGTCCCAGAGAATAAAAAAACAAAGACAAAATAGCAAACTTACAGCCACGATACAATGGTCTTACAACAATCTCAGATTTTCTTATTTGTGAATATGAATTTATTGATATTTTTATTATTTTACGCTCTTATGACATGCCTAAGTATTTAAATTGTTCATAGAATACGACGATACGCCCATTATTATTCAATTTTTAAGGCAAATAACGTCTGGCCTACAATATATCAAAGAAAGAGATTTTCAAAAAGCTGTAATATAACGAAGAGGGAATATTCAACTGCAAAGATTAAAGTTTAGCCAATTAATATGGTAAGCCAGACGTAACACAGAGTGTAAATTGATAAGTAATTGTTTAACATAAACATATAATAAAATTGGCTTAAGGAAAAGGTAGGCACTAGGGTCTGTTAGATGTTAGTCTCACCGGCTTCAACAAGTGTTTACTCCTATCAGCGACAAACTGACAGAATCGCAGGTCGTGGGAGCCAGGGAAAGCAGGCATCCCCTTCATCTGAGTGAGCAAGTGAGCCGCCAGATCAGTGACGCAGACCGAGTGTGTTAGGCAAGCATTGAACAAGCAACATTGTCTCTGTCACCACGTGTGCTACCCTAACGCAATTCACCATACTCTCTGGCGCGTGAAGGATAGCTCATTTTGAAAAACAGTATAACATTTGCTTTTCATTGAAAAGAATTGAATTTACTTTCAGGAAACGATATATGAATCGATAATTCTGTTGTTAAATGAGCTACCCTTTTTCTTTTCATTTCTTCTGAATATTTTTTTTTTGGTTTTTTACCCAAAGAGGAAATGATTTTTCACACAATCTCTCTCTCTCTCTCTCTCTCTCTCTCTCTCCCTCTCTTTCTCCCTTTGCCACATGCATCACATTAAACCTTGTCTAACAATAGATCGTCTTGTATATAATATAAGACGGAGTTAATCAGGATGGCTAATATTTTGTTATTGTTACAAGCATTTTAGATATCAAATTCCCAAATGGTAGACAAAATACTGTAGATAATAGCAAACGGAACTAATACCATCATTTCCATTGCTAATATCTAAATATTAAGAAAATTTTGCGACTTATCGGTGATCTTTTTAATGTGTTGATATCACAGACCCCAAATTAAGGCCCGTAATTACCTCAGTGAATAGTGATAGACATTAGTTCATCTCATTGCGTATTATAGGTGATTAAAATATGAATAATCGTTGAATTAAATGTATAGTGTGATTATTTCCAACCACTGTAAATATCATGATAATCACTCGTAGTACAGGGTTTTTGATTTAGCACGTAAAACACACTGGGACATTAAAAAAACATGAAGAAATAATACTCAGAACTCACCACGCTAGCGCCTCGTCCACTTTGCCCTGCGATTCCCGACTGCTGTTGGGGACTGTTATTTTGCGGGCTCTGAGCAAGCAGCGGTCTATCGGCAGCAGTCTGTTACAAGAATAAATAGTGTTAGTTTGATTAAATAGCATCAGAAATACCGAAGATTCGTACCTGTATGACCAGAAAACTAGTCGGTTGAAGAGACTCTGGTTCGGGCTGTTTATTCAGATTTATTATATCGAATTCACACTCGTCTTCTAGCCACGAGGGAAGTTCTAAGAGCAAGGATATATCCATCTCTTGTACTTCTCGCGGAGTAGCCATTGACATCAGGCCTGGATTTACCTGGAAAATAACAAAGATTGAAGATAAAACAGAATAAAATATGATGATGATCTGAAGGCACCAAACCTGGTTGAGACAGAAGGCACTGATGCTGTCCTGTTCTTTGTGGATTATTCTGACCGGTTCTGGGAGACTATTTGTCCTGCTATCACTGCCCTTGTCTTCTCCAGTGCCTCTGCTTGTACTGTCGACTACAGACTGATTATTTTCTATCACCGAAGACAGGGACCTTCTCTTTCCAAATACTGCTCTGATAAAAATGTCTTGGACAGATTCTTGCCGCACTAAATAACACCAGAGACGATTAGCTGGCGCTGCTGAAGCCATTCGTGTGCTATTTGGATAAATATAACTTTTCATTAATTGTGGTTCGATAATAGTGAAGAGATATATTCTGAGACAAAATTTTTTGATGCATACTTGAAAGGCGTGTTGCCCTTTTCAAGCAAAGATCGATATTTGTGTATCGCAGGTCGTCCGGGCGTCGGTGTTGGATCGGGCGCACATCCTGGTATAAAATTAGCCGGCAGAGGTCCCCTGGCCTCGAGTTCTTCTTTCAGAGTGTCTTGCCATCGAGAAACAATGCCCAGTGTACCGTGAATGAGAGGACTGCTGACCGGCAATTCTGAAATAACGCGATTTCGGTATAAAGATATGAAATGATTGACGAAATTATAGTTTGTTATCGACTCGCAGCCTTTATTACCTTGCATTTCGATTCCAGCCACTGTGAGATGCTCCTGCAGCTGTTGCTGCAATATCTTGACAATAGCCAGCCTCATTATACACCAACTGTAAGAATTGGGATTCGAGTGTTCCGTATTGTCCTTTGGTTTAGTCTTTGGTTTAGCGTTAGTGTCGAAAACGTCTTCTTCATCTTCCGATGAGTCAAGATCAGACACAGCGGAGTCTGCAGAATCGTAGTCTATCTCATCTGGATCGTCGCCTTCTATGTGGGGCTGTAAAATAGTTATTTATCAATCTAAAAGTCCACAACATCGAGCAATTCTCAACCCTAGATAGAAAAGATGATCCACCTTCATAAGAAAGTAGGAAACCATGCTCATCAGCGGAGATACAAATTGTTCTCTATAGGTAGGCTTGTCTTCCTTCATGTTTGGCTGTTGGCCGGTGAACTGGCCGAGGAGTTTCATGTTCAGTCTGACTCTCTGTTTAGTCAGGGATGTCATAGTGTTCCAGACTCCACCTCCTCCGCTAGTTCCGGCTTCCCCGGATATACTGTCTCCTCGTTCTATGCTGGCGCTTGCGCTCTGTGTGAAGAAAAAAAAGCCATTTAAAATGAAAGAGGAATAATACGAGGAGATAATTACCTGGCTGTTGGTGCTGGCTACTCTGAGCAGCTTTTTAACTCCTCCTCCGAAAAGACAGGACCAAGTATTTTGGTCGAATTTTTGCCCGACAAGACGGTAAAGAATGTGACTATCGCAACTTGACAAAGCGTAGACGAATAAGCTCATGTAAGTTGCTACAAACGCCTCGCAAAGCAAGATATTCAGCTTCGGTGTATCCTCGTCTTTTTCTCTGGCCAAAAGCGCCCGCAGATTAGTAACGCCAGGCCATTTTGACGGGGATGTTGTTATGGAGACTCCATCATCGGTGGAATACCGTCTGTGGCTTCTTTTTGACGCTACTAAATGCCCACCAGGAAACGTCTCGATTTCTGCCTGTGTAGTGAAGCTAAAAGACAAAAAGAGCAGAAATTTGTAGAGAAGTTACTCAGAAATCCTTACTACATCACCAAACATTATCATTGTACCTTTCTGGCTGGTGATGCTTCATCACAAATGTATCAGAATCACAGAGCGACTGATAGATGCAAGCGCTTAGTGCCACGGCCAAATCTCTTAGGATAAAAACCTCCCGGTAATGAGTATTCCTCGTTGGCATAGGCGGGGACTTTAGTTCTATCATAGTCTGCAGCATATCGTGTGTGTGGGCCTATAGAAGAAGAAAAATAGGTAATTTCCTGAGTTTCATTTGAATTTCTGTTGTAAAATATAAAGAGGAGAGCAATTATCACCTGTAGATGCCTAACAGGGTCAGCAACGACGGTCTTATTACAAGCAACGCTGGCGCTGAGCAGAGGTAGAGTTGTAGGAAATGGTAAAGGACTTAGAAGTTGTTGCTGGGTTTTTTCCTGCTGTAATTCCTGCAGTAGAAGGACAAGCTCCATTCGAACGGAGGCTAGACCGCCCCCAGATGCTCCATGCAGTGAACAATAGGAGAGTAGAGTTCGTAGCAGAGTTTCATTGGCTGTAATGAAGGAATAAAAGTTCGTAATAAATGAATTGATAACAAGATTAACTTATCAGGTATCAAAAAACACGATATTCCAATAAAATGGACGTTAAAACGGGATTTTTTCCTCTTCTGTATACCTTTAAGCCACCTTTTTCGCTTCGCAGCTCTCTGGACTTTTGCTTCAAAGTCGAGTTTCTCGGCTAGTAAAATTTCGTGCAATGTAGGCTGTTCTCCAGGCTTGTAAGGCGGTATGTCATCCATCATACCTCCCTCATCTAAAATGAGTTATTAAATAAATAGTGACTCTTGATTCTGGTTAGAACTGCAAATAAAAGTTTATCGTGTTGAATACTAACACTCTGTGGTATTTATCGCGTCTCCATCAGGTCCGATACTGTAACTACAAAGCTGCCTCAAAGCATCAACCTCTCTTTCAAGCCATACGTAAAGCTGGTACCGTAGCTGTCCTCCGTCAACCTCAAAGCCTGTAGCTAGCGTGGATAATTCTTCCATAAGAATTTTCAGGCAAGCAACGAACTTGAGTTGTTGTGCCATTATGTCGAGCTGTCCAGTCGCCTTGGAATCTATAAAACGAAGGAAAAGGATTAAACGGTCTTCATGGCTTTCAGATTTCTACAATTCTCACCATCTTGTTCCTCTTTCAGAGCCTCTTCGTTCTCTTCTCTCTTGTCCAAACTCATGGTCATAGGAGGACTGTCTCCATCTTCGTCATCTTCAGGCCCGTCATCATCCCATTTCAAAACAAGCTCATCTTCGTCCCGTTTTGAGACCGGCTCAGACCAGTCCATAGCTGGAGATCCCCAGTCAGGTTCTAGAATAGAAACTTATTGAATAATTCGTGATTTACAACCAGTGGGAAGGACTTCAGCCTGAAAAACCACCTTGGTATTGTGTGTTGGTATTTGTGGTGTCCCAAGTTATCATTCCAGTGTCTATTCCGGCGTCCAGAGGCTTAGCTTTGATCGGAGAGTTGAGAAGGCCTGAAAAATCAAAAGGAGAATAGAATCCGGATCTTCTATCACCGAATCCCAGCTTTTGAACCACCGAAGGTACACTCACTTGGAGAATCGTCGCAGTTAGTGTCCATAACTTTATTGGGGAGTTTGGAGAGCACTTCTAGAGCCAGAGCAGGGCACCCAGCCTTGAAGTGAGCGTGTGCTGTGGTGAAATAAAGCTGCCTTTCAAGCGGCGTAATGGTGTCTTCTAAAAGCAACTGCTTATCAGGCTCGGTTTTAGTCTCCACTCCGTAACTGAAGCCTGATATTATCACAGAGTGACCCTTCTTTCTGTCTTGAGCCGTCGAAGCTATGTATTGTCTTATCAAAAGTGGATGAGTACGAAGATAGACGTAGAAATTAAAGACGTTCGGATTAGCTGAAAGAAATAAGCAGAAGATAAAAAAAGATCCAGATTTATTAGAAGTCCAAACCAGTTCGTTCATCATTCCACCTACCGACAGCTCCTTCTGACTTCTCTGATTCGTCGTTATACTGGGGATGCATAGAGCCAACGTTTGTCAAAAGTAAAGTATTCAAAGAGCCGGTGTAGTCTTTGAGAATCCATAACGCCATGCTTCTAAGGAAAGGGTCCGGATGAGCCTTGTGTATGTCTGGATTATTGCCGTCCTTATCGCAGCCCAAAATTTCCTCATAGAGAAGTCTTTTGAGATTAGGAGGAGCCGTGTCGTCTTCGTAAAGCCTTGCAATGACCATGGCGAGTTGAATGTCGTTTAGTTTGTTAAGGCAGACTTCAATAGCATCTCGGAGAGCTCCGGCAAGTAAAAAGAACGCTGCTGCATGTTCAAATCGCTGTTTACCGAGTAGAGCAAAAGCATTTTTGAGAGCTGCCTTTCTCCATCTATCGTCAGAGAAGTTGTTAGCAAAGAAAGCTGTCATTCTGTCATCTCTTTTGTTCCTGAACAGTCCCCAGACCAGATTCTTCTTTTTCATTGCAAGATAGTAGATAGCAGCGTCCAGAGGGTCCTGTTTGAGCTGAAAAGCAGCCTTTGCTATCTTTTCTATGCAAATTTTGAACGTCGTATTGCTGGATATCCACCAGCCAACTCCGAGCTCTTTGAGGACTGACCACTTCGGCTGTCCCTTGGCATAGGAGGGTATTAACGCGAGGAGTTCCTCCTCCGACTCGGAATGAAAAGCCCATACGAGATTGCTAGTGTAAACACCTTGTTTTTGGAACTGTGCTCTTTGTGCCAACGGAAGACATCGTATTAAATAGTTGTAGTGTTTCATAGCGAGTAGAAACCTCAGTCCACAGTCGTCCAAAGAGTCTGTAGACATCTCTTCACCTTCAGGTATTCCAGTAAGATTTTCTTTAGCTATCGCGTTCTTAGCGGCATCTATCGCGAACCTTTCAGCAAAGTCAGTGTTGCAAGTAGAAACTGTGTCTGCCAGGGCTAGAAGATGCATTTGGTCGAGACTCGATAAGCCGGGTAAATGAGTGTGTGTTAAAAGCTGAGACAGAAGTCTCCCCTGTCTAGGACCGAAGTGTGATATCCCTGGCCTTTCAGGAACCGAAGATCGTCGGTCGTTTTGTCTAGTTCTGTCGTAATCTTCATCCAGCATATCATCCAGGGATTCTTCCTCATCCAAAGTGCCATCGAATAGTTTATTGTAGTCTTGTTTGTCATCGTTCTGCTGTAATATCATGTTAGTTTCTTTGTCGGCGATCAAAAGTGTCCACAAAGGCAGAGGCGGAATGGAAGTTAGCTCCTCGTAGTCTAAAGTCAGTTCTTCAGGGATCTGGGTCGTCGATCCTCTGGGTTCTAAGGGCGAAGTAGGCCCCGCAAAACTGACTGACATTGTCCTAGATCTGGACCAACTGCTGCGTTGTTTTACAACGGTTTCGTCGTTTACTCGCAAAGTTCTTGAGCTGGATATGCAGCGGACTAAATGCGCGAGGATAGCCTTGACCCATCTTATTTTTCCAGAGTTTAAAAGCTCCATTAACTGCTTGGGATGATACTGCGGCAGAACTGGACAGGCTATTCTGGAAGCCTCGAACAATCCGTAATCAGGCATGTAGTCAAAGGTCACATTCTCATTTTGCATTCCACGCTTCTTCTTTGCATCTAGCATGGTCAAGTTTATGCTACTAACCCTGGAGAGATGAGGCATTGAAGAAACGTTCGCTAATCTTCTCTGAGAAGTCTCCAGTGCCAATGTACGCAGATCTTCGTCCCTCAGGTTTCTGCTAGCTTGGAATTCGTCCGATTCTTGGTTCTGGGAGTTCGAGTGAAAGCATTCGTTCTGTGGGTTCGGTTTCCATTGGGAATATACGTGCATTTCAGAGTCCATTCCCACCACCAATATCCCGTCTCTGACCCAGGATATCTGCATCGGTAACGGCGGCAGACCGTCTGCTGTAGTAAGTTCGATTTTTCTCAATTTCATCCACCGGATTTCATCCACAAACTGCGGTTGAGCGAGGGAAGAAGTCTTCCTTAATAAAGGCCGGTTCGTACTCTGCGATTCTTTCATTGCTTTCATATTGGCTTGAGCAAGGTCAGAGCTGACCGGAGTGAAGAGCATTATCTTTGAGCCGACTCCTACAGTAAGTATGTGAGAACCGTCTTCTTTAGATACCCAGTCTAATTGAACTAGATGTTTCTGGGTCAAGGGACAGGTGTTTCCGTTCTCTATTATGGATTTACGGAGAGATTGAAGCGTGCTGAAAGATGGAACAGCCAAGAGACCTGAAAAAGAAACAAGGATTCGTTGAAATTTGAACAAAAATAGTCTAAAGGTATAATAACTCATCAAATTAAGTTTCCCTCCCCAAATCTTTTGAAATCTCTCTATGTAAACCTTTTCCCAAACGTTCAAATTTTCATTTACCTGCAGATTTAGTGCTGTCTCCGTTTTCCCCGTTACGAGGTGACCTCACATCCTCATGGCTAAGAGTCTGGAGGACTTGTGTGAGCCTCTGTTTCTTCTGTAAAAATCTGCTGTCGTATAAGTAGCTCAAGTCTAAATGTTGGTCGACTTGGATCCTAGGCAAGTGGATATTCTTCAAGTGAATAGTGTCTTCCAAGACCCACTCGCTACCCCCGGTACTCTCGCATTCGTAAATAGCCACACATAGATTAACGTATCGAGAATCTGGGTCGCTTTTTGTTGGCCGTGTAAAAGACTTGCCATATTTGTAAGCGCAAGCTATTCTCCCGCTGTAAGCTGCGCTTATGTTCAGCGGCTGGCCTAGAAGACGGAAAAGAATAGAATATTGAATGGAAAATAGAAATTTAACAGAAGCTTTGGAGCTTGTCTTTAATTAGAAGAGTTTATTCACCAGTTATGTCGATCGCAGATTCTTGGTCTTTGCGTATCATCTCCCATTCGCACCATTCGTAACTTAGAATATCATCTTTTCCGGTTTTAGTCACTTTGCATTTCCAAAAACGTACTGTGCTGTCGCTACACGCAGTCACGACTATATAAGGGGCAAAACAAGCCGGATAGATGGAAGAACTGCTCAAATGACCAGCGGCAGGAGCTGCGTGAACGACCTGATGACACAGATTTAATATTTCTCTGTTATTATTTGATATTTGGAATTAAAATGGGTGAAAAGTTATTAAATAGTATTAAATCCTGTGAGATGTGTTGGAAAAACTTGTAATATCTTATAAAATCTTCTAAAATTTCATCGAATTCTTAATTCTCGTTGATTTTTTAGAGAAAACTGACCTCCACAGCTTCCGGGAGAGGCAATTCCTGTGTGCAGACTTTGGTTGTGGTGATAAGAACGTGGCTGTTTTGATGATGTCGATGATGAAAGGTAGAATCAAACTCTGGTTGTCCTTCGCGATTTGGTCGTCCACCTGTTTGGCTAGTTCTTCGAGATCTTCGGCCTTCTGATTGGGAATTTCTGCGTGGAGTACCGTCCTCATCTTCATCTTGTACCAGGTGTGAGTCCGGCACATACATCATGGAGCCAGTTAAGCCTGAAAGGAGATTTATAGTCGATATAAAGATTCATTGACTCGAAGTTTGATTCTTGATGTATTTTTATAGATCTAAACGTAAGTAAATACCGGTAGTTTCTGGTTGAGAGGCGATAACGAGTCTCCACATATGGACAGTGGTTCCTTTTGGAGTTCTCTCTAAAACTACGATGTAGAAAGGTTCTTCGAATATTGCAGACTGCTGCAAATCGACCATTGCATCCAGGGTAGATTCCATAAAGCCCAAATCGTTCGCAGATGTTTCTACTCCGGGTGGTTTTTCGTCGTTCCTTTCCCCAGTTATCAGCTGTTCTTGAAAGACGTGCAAGAACTGTGTGTTCTGCCAATCCTGAGTAAAAGAAACAACACTGAATAAGTATCGGTCAAAGAACTGGGCCTAAATATCAACCTACATGAGTCGCATCAGCTATCGCATCTAATTGTATGACGCATCCCGGTCTAGAAGTTGATTGCTGCGATACAATCTTGATTTTGTCGTGAATCGAGTGTCTGAGGCCGTCATCGGAGGAAGTATCGGTTGACAAACTGGCCATTGAATCCTGAGAAACAAGTTTAAGAATTAGAATAATGCAAAAACTTGTGCTGCAATAGGAAAACGTTGATAGTTTAAGTAGTTTGAGTGTTTTTATCGTTTTACCATCATTCTGCTTCTCCTCTCACTGATAGAAACCTCTGCAAGTAAAGTTCTGGCATCTATAACAGCCTGATAAACTCTCAAACTCTCTCCGTCGCTAGCCACAAAACAGGCGCTTGGAGAGTTTGATAAATTGCCTAAGGTAGTGCTGGGAAGTAGAGTCGGTATCCAGGCTACATTACTGAACGCAGATATTTCAGGAGAGTTTATACGGGCTAGTTCCGACACTCCTCCGCTCTTTGACAAAGGTCCGACAGCGTCTACTCGCCAAAGAATCAACTCGCTGCAAAAACCCTGAAGAAATTTATAAATTAGTGGATGAAATGAAAATAAAAGTCTTTTTAATTCACAGTTAAGCAATAATCGGACACCCTTGTGACCTAATCTTACAGTAGGAGACATTACATCTTTCCCACGTCCAGGATCTTGTTTGTTTTCCATATCGCTCATTGTCCCAGGTACCGGGGGTTCTGCTGAAGGGAAATCCGGCATATTATGATGCGAGGTAGTTACTAGCAAGGGTAAAACCGGGTGACAAGTTATGTCGTTCACTCGGAAGCGATGACCCGAGGCTCTGCAGGCGTGGCCGATGCTGAGTACCTAGAAAAGGTTGAAAATAATGGTCAGAAATTGACGAGAAAAATCGGCTTTTCCTCTAAATTTACCTGAGAAAACTTGCTCCTATCGGCAAATGTCAGTTGCCACAAATTCAGGGTCCCATTTGAGTGTTTGGACACCATCGAAACTATCGGACTAGGATGTGCGAGCATTTCTGTAACAGTTTCTTGCGTTGTCTTGGCGTTTTCGTTCCCTGGTCCATGCTGGTTGTTTACACCGTTTTGATTTTGTTCGGCAAGTGTTTGAACAGTCTTTAAAAGTTCCTGACCAGCTTTAGAAGTGAGTGTAGATTGCTCCTCATCCTGTTCTATGAGGCTGGGTAACGGCGTGGTGACTTCCCCAGCTGCGGACAAGAAATTGTGGTAAAAGTTAGAGAAGCTTTAAATTCTCAGCCTCTTTCTTCTTTCAATAAATAAGATTCTATATTCTTACGTTCTACGGGTTTCGTAGCGGATTTTGTGGCCTCTCTGATGTTCAAGAGTGGTCCGCCGGTGTTGTGGGAATACATAGAGACATTGTGACTCATTGTAGACGCATCTCCGAGGGGAAAAGCATTGGGTATTCTAGTCGAGAAGGAGATTTGTGCCTGCCGAAACGATCCCGGGTGATATTCGTCCAGCCATTCGATATGCCAGATCAAGAAACTACCGTCGATCGGGTGGATTGAGAACAACAAATCTGGATTGTGGTGCCAGTCGCGGAGCAAGGTCTCTATCTTTGTGTCCAGAGAATCAGGAGCGTGATTCATAGAGGACGTTGCGTCTGTTGCTATGGAATTTATCGACGTAGTATTGCTGTGGTTGAAATTAAGGAGAGAAAAAGTTAGAAAATTGTTTCAAACTGGTGTAAACTTAAGAGAGAAGGTGACTAATTAAATACCTGAGACTCTGATGGGATTGCGCACTCTGTGGTAGACTGTGATGAGAAGATGTGTGGGTTGTGTGATGCTCGTCGCTGCTGTGGTCTTCTTGGCTTCCTGATCTACCACCAACACCAGGCTTCTGGCTGTGTTGATGACGCGAAGATCCCTTCTCTGAAGAGCGTATCATACCATAACACGATAAGATGGTTCCTAATGAATGATACCATACCCAAAAACCATGCGGCATGCACAATGATCTACTGATTCTAGTTTTATGAAGTTCGGAGAAAGGGTTTTGAGTTCGAAAAGCGTTTTCAGGAGAGTTTGGGTGTCTAAAAGCAGCAAAACTTGGATAAAAATACCCTTTTATCAGAAGCACAGGCCCTAGTCCCATCAACTTTACCAAATGTGATAGTGCGACGATAAACGAGCTATATCCTAATAGAATAGTGGTATATTTCAGTTCGGCGATCTGCTAAAAGGCTGAGAGCTTACCGATTGCGAAATGTAATATGAATTCAGGGAGGATTGACTAAAGCGAAAAATATTTCGACAGAGACCATCGTTTTCAAAATCGAAAGCGTACCAAATAACGTGAGAATCAATCACCAAGTGATGAATTTATACTACTGAACCTACTTGGTGTGTGTTCATCTTCTGAATCATGATCTGCGTGGTCTCCTTCGTTCTGGAGACCTTCTTCCTTTTCAACAACCTTGCGAGTAAGTTCCTGAGAAAGATACAACGGTATAGAGAATCAGAATGTTGAAATACACAGTTTTATTGCTTCTGAATGACTGTTTGTAAGAATTTGATGTAATAATGCCAATTTCTGGGTCCGAACCTGCAAGATGCTTTCTGCTTGCATAGTGAAGTGCATTTCCTTGTTATTCAGCCAGTGTAAAATGAAGTTAGGCTCTCGTTCAGGATCTCCGGTAATCAAACTCGGTACCAGAGGTATATCTATAACATCGATATACACTACCAATCATAACTTAAAGAAAATTCACAATCGTGTGTGTTACTGATAGTTTTCTCCCGTTTATCAATTTTTAATCTAATAAGTATTCAAAAACCTGAGGAATAAATTCAGGGTCTATCTACGAATTTCGAATCGAAAATCAAGGAAGAAACGACAGTCTTAGTTAAATAAAAATTTAAAACACTCTACCAGTTTCAGCGTTGATACTCGCCGCCAGGTGAAAATGCATTCCTGGATAATGGCTCGTGCCTTGATAATGATTATGGAAATCATGGACCGAATAAGTCGATGGTAGAGTGGGAAGAGTCGGGGCTGTATGACCGGCTTGGTTTTGCTGTTGTTTAGCATGTCGTCGAATGTGGAAACAAGTTCTGTGACAAAAAAAGGAAAATATCAGAAAGATTCGGGATACAAATTCAAAGATTCAAGGATAATAGAGAGCATTAATCAAAGATGAAGGCTTCGAATTGATTTTAGTCAGGGTCTTGCTTCTAAATATAGAAAATAATGAATTACTTCATGTGTTTAAGACGCTGCATGAACCGGTGCTTGTGCATAGTGTGATGCCGGTGTTTTCCATGATGCCCATGTCTGTCAGGGCCGTCGAATTGACTCATATTAGCTAGCCCTTCAATTTCTGGCGGTATTGTCTCGGCCCAAACACGGCATATGTTGTCGCGGCAGGATGTGACTAGCATGTTAGACACAGATCCCCTGTTTAAAGTAAGTAGTAAATATCATTCCTGTTTCCTTTCCTTTCTTTACATATGAGAATATCCTTGCTAGTTTATTATATACTAACTTCGGCATGTATTTGCTTGTCTTTCGCCATGAGAGGTGAGTAACGGCTCGAGGATGAGCAACGTAAACGAAACTGTAACTGACTTCACTCATTGTCGATTGGCTAAAGTTTGGGTGATCCATACTCTTGGTTGGAAACACTGAAAATTGTTAAGAAACAATAAAAACGATGTGAAAAAAGAAAGATTCAACATCCTAACTGATTTTCTCTCATAACAGATAAAAATACTGTAATTTCGTTGCAAATTCATCGAATTTGCTTGCGAAGTCTGAATTCAAAGAGCTTAAATATCTTCTTACATTGTTTATTTTCGAACCAAATTTTGACTAATCTATCGTTAAGTCCAGTAGTAGCAAAAAGCGTCCCGTCCGGACTGAAACTCATTAGATGAACGGGGGTAGCTGTGCGGCATTTCCAGACGCAGTTCCAGGTTCCTGGTTCGGCGCCAGAGGCTGTACCGGGATCTCCGACACCAGGACTCTCGGCCTCTCCGCCAATTGAGAAAGTCACGCCGCCAGCAGCTGTTGTAAAAATGAGTTAACATCAGTTAGCAGATCGATGAGTGAAGAGTTTTTTTTTTTCTCAACAGCGAAAGGCAATCATTAAGCTGATAAACACAGTAAATGCCATGCTGTAAACAAGGCGTGAAAAAAAAATTAGCTGTGGGAAAAAATATTGGAGAATAAATGATATCCATTTGTTAATTTTGTTCTTTTGTTTATAGATGTAGCATGCCAGGCGCACGTCGTCATCATTCCTGTATTTGAATAACTTACGATCCTGAGACGTTGATCCGAGAACACTTGGCTCTCCTCCAGTTAACGCTACTTCTTCCATTTGCAACATTTTCACCTTTGTAGCTGCATGTTTGCGGTGGAAATAAATTCTTTATTTACCAATTGGGAATATTGTGTAAAATTCTGTGCTAAATCTTAACTCTTTTGATCAAAATCTTTTTCCTCTCTGTTCCACGAATATTTCAAATTAATTCTAGAAGTTCAGAAACGAAATTCTTTGCCAATTTTGAATAATCAGTTTTCTCACCATGCTCTTCCTGGAAAGGTTGAATATTCTGGTGCCAAAGCTGAAGCAGTTCGCCGCCTGTTAGTATCCTGGTTCCCTCTAAGTTCCATGACAAAGAACTGATGTGCGAATCTGTCTGAAGACTGCCGGTCTGAACCCATCGATATTCTAATTGCTAAAATAGGCAGAGAATTTTAAGATCAAGACTCTCATCCATCATTAGATCGAATATTAAGCAGATGATGACGGCCAGAGCGTTGACCAGCCCCAAAATAGACATTAGCTATTCCTCTGTACAGCCATATTGAATATAAAACTATAAATATCTCTATTACGACTTTGATTAAACGAAATAAGAATACGGTGTAATTATTTCTTGAATTAGTTTACAGTTTGCTAAATTCAAGAGAAAATAGCAGCATGAAACAGGCCGGGGTAACTCCGTTTCGTACAATTTGTTTCACTATAAAGCCGAGGTAATATGATACGCAGTTTATATCCAATTGAAATTTAAATTTACATCTCTAACAAATTTGCATAACAATTAACGAAGTTAATTAGGTAATTATTTCTGTGAAGGACTGATAAATAAGTAGATGATCATTAATTAGTTAATTGTTGCTATAATAATTGAAGATCATCGTTTATTCAAGATTTGTAAATAAGGAGAGAAGAGAATAGAATAAAAGAGTTGGAAAGTAATTA
This sequence comes from Tenthredo amoena, assembly GCA_963966615.1. Taxonomy (NCBI): domain Eukaryota; kingdom Metazoa; phylum Arthropoda; class Insecta; order Hymenoptera; family Tenthredinidae; genus Tenthredo; species Tenthredo amoena. The sequence continues at coordinate 3,760,499 of OZ016498.1, read as the reverse complement.
AATAGGTAATAATAACTCACGTGGGAACACGTGCTGTGGATCAATGGCGTAGGCTCAAATATACAGACTTGGTTTTCGTAAGCTGCTGCTATTTTACCAGTATCTGTACTACAGTCAAGGCAGCTTATACGAATGTAGTTGTGAACCGCGCCTGGTATTATTTGAACTCTTTCAAAGTTACTCGCTAGAATAACTATGTTGCATCCAGCTGCGTAGGCCTGTTTGATAAAATAAAAAAAACATTGTAAATTCATTGTATAACCCGTGCACTACAGTAGATCAAATGTATGGAAACACATTTCTTTTCTGTTATCATTTATGGACAGAAATAAACCCAGACAAAGGCAAACTTCTTTCCATAGTCTGTGTTATTATCTATATATCTATCGGGATCGCTATGAAGCCTTATAATATCCAGATAGCAAATTATATCCGTGTCAATCTTTTTTTCAAGTATTTTATATTCAAACTATTTTTCAAAATCTACTCTATCTTACTTCAAGTTCTTTTACTGTTTTTTATTGTTTTTTTTCTTTTTTAGAGAATTGATTTAAAGATAAAAACCTGATAAAAATTCAGATAAAATTGAATCATAAATAACTCGGACTAGGAACAGATTTTTCAAAATCGGATAAGAGTCTTTCTTGGTATTATTTTAGTAAATTTTACAGAATTCTGATAAAAGTAAATAAATTCTTCAATCCAATTGAGTTTCAGATAAGAGCAGACTTTTTTTTTCTCGACTTGGATAAGAACGGATAATTTTTTCAATCTCGGATAACAATCGATAAAAATGGAAAAAAAACAACACAATTTTGGATATGAATTAAAAAAGTTATTTTTGGTGGTTTTTTGGTATGAAAAAGTTCTAGCATGTAATAAGATCGAAAGAGAGAGAGAATGAAATAAAATAAAACGAATAAATTCGATATAATTTCGTTGGGTAACAATAAAGAGTGTGAAAGAAATAACGTGAATTGTTTTAGAATTGCCAGAGCACATAAACTCATTGTTAAAGCAAGTGTATAGTGTGTATATGAACGATAATAATAAGAGTGATATAACATCGTGTGTTGATATTGAAGATAATGAAGTGTACATGTATATGGATATTCATATGCGTAGTTAAGTTAGTAAATAGTAAGGTTCTGTTTGAGTATATAAGACCAGAGTATAAAATAATTCGTGTATTATAATATTAATATTATTTGTATGTAATATATATATATAATTAATAAAAAAAAGGCGATCTATTTAACATAGAAGTTCGCGCGCGGCAGTTAATTATTATCGGCATACGCATACGCATACGCATAGGCGATATGATATAGACTAAATACCTTGTTCGTATGAAATAAATAAAGGAAATAAAAAGATATGCATTGTCGTTTAATCAGCTGACTCGAATTCTAATAGCGGTTCTCAGTTCGGCAAATAACCCGTATTGACTTTTATCTTAACTACGTGAATATTTGCCCTAGATATAGCGTTATATTGATCTGTATACTAGCTCTGTAATATGTAGTCTCGGGCGTCGAGCAGGGTATATTTTATTGTGAGAAACTAGGTATAGATTAATCGAAACTACGATCGGTTTTATACGTAATGTAAAATGATTGATTTATTGATTTATTTATTCATTTATTGAATGGTTGATTGATTAACTAACCGTGAATGATATTCCTTCGACAGAACCGACGGCGTAACAGCGATCGCCTGCGTTGCAGGCACCACTGAGTATCTGATGACAATTCATGGCTCTTCTTTCTTCATTGATTTACGTTATTATCATTTTACCGTATTTCTAGGTTTCGATTATCACGCTTCACTGCTATAACGCACTTCAAAAACTTTATGGATCTCTTTTATACACTTATTATTTATTAACAGTCAACAATCGATGTGTATGTACAAATTTTTCATAACTTGAAAACACTTGATACTGACTGACGTGCCACAAATATCTAGCAGTAGTTCACCGGCCATCTTTAAATGGCACCTCCTTGCGGGGTTGCCGGATCACGATTAAACAGGGAAACGGAAATGGTATGATGGCAGGCGAGTCTACGTTAGTTACAACGTCTCGCCGCGAGGCGCGCTGCGATTCATACCGCGGTATTTGAATTCAAGAACAATGCGCGAAATTTGAATTTCAATGTTTTTAAAAGAACGATTTGTGATTTGTGTTATTACTGATCATAACTAAGACTTAATAAGTCTATTGATAAATAGTTTGATCATTTTTTCAAAAAAATAAACCAAATACCTGCGATTTTCAACCATTGTTGATATTCAATGCAATTAATTCTGTAAAGATTGTACTTTATCTCACATCAAAGTGATAAATATATATTTATTGTATAAATGATTTCCATTTTCTTTAATATTGTATAATATAAGTTATTATGCGAGTCACTGCGAAAGTTGACACAGCATTGCGACGCCTCTAATGACCCAGTGATCGGGAGGTTTATTTGTAGGTAACCACATAGCTATTACAAAATTAGTTGAATGACCAGTAGTGGACAAGACTCCTCTTCTTTCGCTAGTTTTGTAAACTGGGCAGGTGTAGGTCTGTCGTTCAACGACCTCTTCCTTTTTCATGGGAGTTAGCAGAAGCTAAAACAGAGAAAAGATCCTTTTCATTTTCTCTAAATTTCGAGACACGATTATTACCAGAATTTCGTTAATTATCGTATCCCAAATGTCTTACGAAAGGCACTTCATCGTAAAGAACTTTCGGAAAACTTTCATCCAGTATCATCTGATCCATATTGAACCTTGCCCCGTCGAGGAAGAGACCGTAAACGTATATTCCATCCTCAGGAGGTTTTGAGAACTTTGTTTCCTTCTGAGGCATAAAATCGTAGAGCAAAAGATCGATCGGGATGTGGTACTTTCGAGCATAGTTTTGCCTAGCTCCGGTGAGAAAGGCTTGAGTGAAGTAGAACCCAGATATCCAGAAGGTGATGGGAGGTCCTTCCTCAAACCAGAGCTAAAAAAAAGCAATATTAAAAGCAAAGGAAAGGATTTAGACCAAGATCGTTTATTTTGATACACATTTAACACCACGTTGAGATTTTTACTTGAAGAAAGGCCAGTCGTTGGAGAAAATCGTTCACGTAACTGCCCAGTGGCTTTAAAGATGGATAAGAATTCTGTTTCCATAGTCCAGGAATTCTTCCTGTTAAAATAGAACCCGTGACTTCCTCGAGCTCGTAAGACATCGAGACAAAACCTGAAGGTAATAAAGGAATAAGGAGAAATAAGAAAATTGTACAATACGAAGAGAACGGGTTGAAGAGATACCTTTTATCGCCTTTTGAACGTTGATAAGGCTACTCCTGATGCATTGCAAGAGCTTATTAAATCTTCCCATTTCTTGTACAAGAACGGTGTTCATACTTTGATTGTACGAGGTGGGATAACGCTCCAAAGCTTCGACCAGGTCGAAATCGTTTGGCAATTTATTCAGAATGTCCGTAGAAACGGAGAAGACTATTTCGTCAGCAGATTTACCGCTGCTTCCAGTGTCACCGGTTTCCTAAATCGAAAAGGGACATTTCGGTTCTTGAAATCAGTTCTTAAAATGCAGCTTATAACGAACTTTTCCACCTCTGAACAAATCGAGGTGATCAGAGCAAACGGATCGTTCACTTACCTTCAGTTTCTGAAGAGCAGCGTGTAAAATTGGTGGATTTAATTAATGATCAAAGACTGAGTGCATGGTATGTTATTCGTACTTACCTCAAGCAGCCATAAGTCCTTCAGCAGCGATTATACAAACAGAAACGATGAGGATATTGAAAAAATACTCTAGAACAAGGGAGATTTATCACTAATCTACGTACCGTTCGATCCTAGCAGCGTGAAATAATGAGAAACGGATGAGGGGTTGAAAAAAGTAATTTTGAATGAACGGCGAACTGTCGATGAAATGAATTCTAGATTTTTTTTTCACTCACCTGGGTCATAAGCACGGATTGAAATAGCAGATCGGTTTCCTGTTGTTCTTTTACGATGTCCGCGTTTTCATTCATTCCAAATACACTGGGTCCGGTGATGAGGGGTAGCTTCCTAGTGTATTCCATGTAGGCTTCGTATTCCTTTGCAGTTGGACAGTAATAGGTAGTAGAAGTCGAGTCGTAGTAGTAGATCTCATCTTCGACAACCTCTCTGAAGAAGAAATTCATCATTTGAAGACGAAATAAGCCAATTTCCACTTAGTCTGGAACCTGAATACCCACTTGCAGTAAAACTTCGCCAAAATAGTGACCAGAGTTCGTCTGTCCCATTCGTCGGTGACTCTTCCTCCGTAGTTGCACTCCCCAGTTAAATACTTCAGGGCTTGATACTGGACGTCGTTGTATTGATTTAGAAAAATGTGAAGTTGAAGAACGCTGATGCGAAGATCGGTCTCATTGAATTCATAGGGTGTATTCCACCCTATGGGTCCAAACTTTCTTCTCTCTTGTACGATGGCGTGAAAAAAGCACAGAGAATACAGGAGCTTCTTGAAAGTATCGCTCTGGGTACAAGACTCGAAGAAATCTGAGTCGGATATCGGATCGCTGAGATAAGAGCGAATTATATTTGCCCGAAGGCCAGTCGGGGGTTCGTTCGTCATTTTTACACCATTTTGGAGAACAGCTACTGGGAAATAGTCAGCTGGATAACTAGTCAGCCATAAACGAAAATCCGGGTGGATTGTATCGGGCAGTAGACCCTCGCAGATTTTTTCCAAAGTGCTCATCCAGCTTTTCGCTAAATGACAGTTCTGCAGGACTACCCAAAACCCGGATTTTACTCCGTCGTTTATCAGCTTTACTGCAATCGGACCCTGACCTGATAAAAAACGGAAGAGCTGGAGTCAATCATGGCTACGAAATAGATCGATCAGATTAAAATCTTGAAAATTATAAACGTCACCTTGTCCCAAAGACAAAGAGAACAGTTTATCCGCCCCGAAACCCTGATCATCGGCAAATTTTAATAATAATTGTGTCGGATCAGCTCCGGGTGTTAAAACAAAGATTAGTGGTACGCAGCAGTGAGAATCGGCGTATGATGCAGCGAGGTCAAAAGTTGGGGGTTCGACAAATTGCCTTCCCATTTCGGCTGGAAGATGATAAAAATTGTTATACAATCGAACGGAATTATGGAAAGACTCGATCTGCTACCTTCAACGAAGGCTTGAACAGCTGGCACCACTTTGTCTGGACGAATGCATCTCAGGACCATCATTCGCTCGAATTCTTTCAGGTTTTCAAACGGAGAAGGGAGGGTTGTGTACTGGGGTTGTTTCTCGTCAAAGAATGCTTTCCAGCTTGGTAAATTGTCGATGAAGAGTTGCCTGATACCCTTTTCAATGGAATCAAAAAAAAAATGGGTGAAATTTCTGGGGAGAAAAAGTCGGTCTAGAGTCTCGATGGCCAACCTTGAAGCCCTCGATTCCATCGAGTCTGCAAAGTTCGTTCCAGGATTTGAGTGGGAGCCAATTCGTCGGGTTTTCGAATGGATTGTCTAATCCTACGCCTCCAGTGAGCAGGAACATCCAATGTGACATTTCGACGAGTCCTCGTTTGTTCAATAGATTAATTACCAGCAAAAACGAGAACAGGAGTTTGTCCTTTTCGAATAGAGACCGACATATGTTCACGTACAACGAGTAGGTGAAGTATTTTGTCAAGTCTGCAAGACGCAGTTGAACGTCATCAAGTTGTTCCGTATTGTCGATGGCTCCTTTGTACAGATTCACGAACCAGGCCAACGAGTATTGGTACATAGGATCAATGTTGGCCAAGACAGCTGCGAAAAGAAATAAAAATTTGATAAAATCGTAGCAAATAAAAACTCCTACGAATTCAGCGATGATCCTCTTTACTGATTGTGAAGAAAAGAACTGTCGAGTAAACCGCAATCGGGGTATACTGCAAACGGGCAACGTCGATCGATTTCTCTGTCACTTCAGCAGCTGCTTGTTTGATCTGAATGTCATTGCTCAATATTTTTGAAGAGCTCAGAATACTTATGGCCGCTTCGTCCTCGAGGATATTTCCTTCAGAGGCTGATAGAACTTCGAGGATTTTGTCTTCGGTCTCTTTCAACATCCTGGGATCAGAAAATCGACAGATTTGTTTGCTACGGTTGCAGAGAACTTTGTCATCACTGATCTCCAATACTCTCTCACTTTTTATTAGCAGCTCCTTGCACTATCAGGGCATTCTTTTCCGACTCCAGATCCGGCCTCTCCTTTGCAACCACTATTCCTAGGAGTTGGTCTTCCAGTCCACCAGGTGTTATCATAAAATTCAATAAAGTCACCTTAACAGCAACCTCAGGCAAGTAATGAGGATTTTGGAGCTTCGTCGTGATGTAAAATCTGCGTTATTCAAACTCTAATTAATATCTCCCTTCAGTATGAAAATGGAATGATCAGCACCTGAAATTATGGTTGTACTCCACGACAGTGTCTCCAAGTTTAATGCACAGTGCTCCACCCTGTTTAAAGGTCTGTTTCATCAGCACAGGCTCGAGCAAAGCGTCCAGTTCCTCTCCAATATTTTCCAAAAGCAATGGAAGGCCGAATTGAATCGAGTTTTCCAATGCTCTCGTGTAGTCGCCTTGTGTGAGTCGAATAATGCTCATGTTGTTCGCTTTTTCCATATTTTTCACCCATTTATTGGCCTGTCCTTGAGGGTCGATCATCAGTGGCCATCGACAAGCGTTTCTGGTTGATGACAATCTCGTCAATACTGAAAGCCATTTCCTAAGACAAGATCTGGATACTTACGTTACTATTATCCCATTATCGATGGAAAAAGAATCACTAGGCAGGCCGAATATGTTCCATGATCTGATCAGCACAGGATCACCTAGCGTTTCCCTCAGCTGAAACTCCTGGGTACATGTCACCTTCAATTCGGTGCACAGCTTCACCCATTTCTCTATTTGGCTGATCCGAAAGGGTGTCGTGTACGGACCAAGATAAGCGACCACGCCAGACCCGATTATGATGTCTCCGGTTAGTTGAAAGTATCTGAAAATCAGAATTTTGGATTTGCCGATGATTCCGAAGTCCTGTTTCTCACACGAATCGTCGTACCTGTCACCCAATGTCTTCGCACTCTCTGACCACCGCGTGTATTCTCCTCCCAAGCCACCGATCAGTTCTTCGGCTCGTCTCAATTTCTGTTCGCAATCGGTGACCTTGTCCATCATCCCTTGGTAGTCGGCTTTTCGAGCCTGCAGGATGTCTTCAAGAGCGGAGAGTTTGGCCTGACGGAAAGTTAACAGGTTCATCAGAATTCGCAAACTCCGGGAAAAGGGAAGCTTGCGATAATTACCTGGACTTGTTTCAATTGCTCTCTTTTGAAGTTGAGCTCTACCATGGCGGCGTTGTACTTAGATTGAGCTTCTGCAAGTGCTTTCTTCTTCGGGGCAACTACCTTGGCGACTTTGTCGTATTCTGACATGGCGTAGACCCACCTACACAGACCTTCGCACGCCGTTGATGCGGTCTTTATTTTGTCCGGGTCGAAGTTAACGTTGGTTAAATAGTTGCTCCGGATTTTATCCATGACTCGTTCGGGGATGTTGTCCTTGTCGTAGTTAAGCAAAGAGTCCATGAACTTAATGTCGCTCAGTACTTTCAACGAGGCTTTCCAATAGTCATCGACCATCTTTCCATCCGGACCTTGCACTCGCTCTGGCCTCACATCCTGGGAAAACGAATGATTTCTTAGTCATTGACCACATTTCAAAGCCCAAATTTAAATCGTGAGGAATACCTTGAGAATGCAAACGCTTTCCATGACCAGCTTAACTCCAGCAGGAGGATTCTTCATGGTTTTAACCACCGCTATATCGGCGGGCGTAAGTGTGTTGAGTGCAGCATTTGCTCGGTTCAAAATGGGCATTGCTTCTTCCAAATTCGCATCACATTCGGATTTTATCTTCGAAGCACCAGCCGCAACTTCCTGTGAAATTTGATCAGGAAATAAAGCGATGGGAAATGACACTGTGTGATGTTAGTGGAGCTTGCGACCCACCTGAGCTGCCTCTTCGTCTATCTTGACAACTTTTTCAACCTCTGCAACTCCCGCACTTTCCTCTTCGACGTGTGCCAATATTTGCTGAACTTCGCTAGCCGCGGTGACGAGCATTGGTTGCAAGGATTTCAAGGTTTCCTGCATCTCTACGACTTGCTGATTCGTGTTGTCCAGCTTATCCAGGCCCCCTTCGTACCGGGTTTTCGCAAACATTACCTCACTGAATCAGACAAATAATCGGTCTCAGTCCATCCAATTTGAACCTTCTCTGAACCTACCTTCGCTTCTTTTCTAAAAGTGCTTTGAACGTGTTGATCAACTCCAAATACGACGTTGGAGTGACGTACGTCCTCCTCCTCACTCTGGTCAGGAATTTTTTGCTCATCCTTTGCGTTGACATGTGGAAATATTGGCACATGTCGATACAAGCGAGTCTCTCTGATTCAGGGAGTTCTATCTCGCCCAAAAATCTTGTAGCTACTGCCAGCAGTGCATCCTCTGGCCATGGCTAGAGAAAAAAGTGATTACTGACTTGTCTGATCAGTTTGAGGGCGAAGATCTACAATCAGAACTCGAGGATACCTGGAGCCAGTCGATGGTGCAGCAGTTAACCAAGGCTGGAAATTTCCTTATCCTGTTTCTGAAGCCATCACCGATTGGCGACATTGCTACAACGATATGCAACTGGTCACGAGCTATTTGGACGAATAAATTGAAGAGAGCGACCGGACTGCCGTCAGTCTGCATGGCTTTTTCTTTCTGGCGATCTATTTGTCTCATCTTTTCACAAATCTCTGCTCTCTCGTCGGCGGAAAATAGATTTGGAACCTGGAGGGATTGGGAATTATTGATAATTGGATTCTGTTGTGGAGAGAACGGTCTCACTTGCCTCTCCAGAGTTCAACATGTTGCTGATATCTTCCAAGAAGCTTTCTTCCTTGATCTGGGTGTCGGTGAAAAGGAAAGTGGAATGGAGTTCCGTGGCCGTGCTTTTAGTCAGAATTACTTTGACGTCCTCGTGCCATTCGTTGCTGCCATATTGCTTGCTGATTTCCACTTGGAATATTTCATGCTCTGATATATGCGCTGCTAATCTGGTCAAGGACTGTCTTCCCGAACCTCCGACACCGACCAAAAGCGCGTGACTTCGAGGCTGCTTTATTATTCGGCAAATTTTCGAAAGATGTTCAATAGCGAATCTGTTAAAATCAGAGCAAAGCTTCAGGATCAATTCAAACTCCGAATACAATCAAACTTCAAGGATTACCTGAACAGCACCAAATTCATTGGCTTCTTTGTCATCGAATTAAACTCTGCGAGATACGCTTCTACTATCACCCTCAGGTCATCTAAGTCCTGGACTTCCTGATACTGACGAATGTCACTTTTTGGGTCAGAAAAATCGCAGTACAATAAGTTCCGGAGTTCGAAGTCACCGACCTAGGAAAGAGGAGACAGTGCATTAAAAATTCGACCATCAAAGCACAGAGGACTTCATAACTCACAGGTCCTTTCTTATCTGCAGTTAAATCACTGAACATGTAGTCCATGTCAATCTCCATTCTCTCCTGGACGATAATGTGCAGTTGATTGATCAGCCAATTGGTGTCCGTCTCATCGACAAGCCTGTCTCCATATACTCTAAGGATCTCGTGGACCCAGAGTCTCTTCATGTTCACTAGAGTCGGCATTGTCTCAGGAACAGACAAAAGCACACCCTGAAATACAGTTCAATGTTAGCTGCTCGTTCGATGAGGAGGAAACAATGAATAGATAGAATCTTGCTACCTGGACGACTCTAGAGAAGTCGCGAAGGTTGAACAAGTAATGGGACTTTGCAGGTGTGGGTAAAAGATGCATGAGACTTTCCTTGTAGATGTCCATAGTCGCCATAACGATTTGTTCTATGCAGGGATCGAATTCTTTGCTGAAGCCTCTGATGGAATGGATTACCATATCGAATTAACGGACTTGGTTCATTTCTAATACCCGAAGGAGTGTAGTTAGCGAATTCTACCTTGTGTCCAGATGCCAAAGAACGATTTTACTGAATATAGTAATCATCACGTCGTCCTCAAACTCTGATATAGTCAGAGTGAAGAAATGTCGCTTGAACCTCGGCGTTACATCTTTTCCACTTCCACCTGGGGGTCCCATGGCACACATCAACTGTATCTCGATCAATTTCACCGGGACGATGTCTTTTCTATCGTACCTGAAACGCCTCTGATCCAGTTTCATAAATTCGGAGTAAAATATGCAGCAGAACTTACCACTGCCAATGGTCCAGCCATTGTCTAAGCAATTCGATAGGAGGCTGAGCCCCATAGATCTCTTTCATGGGCATAGAAACATCGTCTACAAAAATGACCCATCGTTTACCGATCGGAGGTCCGTATACTCCTTTTCTCCGCTTGTCTAATTTGCTCATTATTATGTCCTGGGTTTGATTGGCAGTCGTCTGTGCCGAGAAGTTTATGAACAGTGGTTTGTAAATGCTGGTGTTGTTCTTCTTCAGCAAAAAATCGATTATATAAACCGATTTCCCAGTCCCAGTTGGACCCACGAAGAACACTGGCTTCTGATGCTGGACTAGCAGTTGAAAGAGGGTCGTGTATCTCACTGTCTCTACGGTTGGGACGATTATCTGATTGACCGGAATGTCCCGAGGGATTGGTGGCGCGTTTAACAACTCGTCGGACCATAGTTTCCATTTCCCTTTACCCTGGTGAATTTTTCAGCATTTTTGAGGATTCAGCTTTGATAGGAATCGGAAGACCGAAGTAAATCCAGACTTACTCACCTCTCGTATGAATCGGTAGTCAAAGACCAGACCGTCTTTCGGCATGACGAAGATGTACGGTTTTATCGGAGGCTCGATAGGCTTAGTGAGCCGAAACTCTTCGAGTAGAACAACGGGGAATTCCTTTTCCAAAAGTCCCCGGAAGAGTCTGCTGAACTTTTCTCTGTGACGTGCCTCGAGAGTTCCACCCATCGCCCAAATGCAGGAGAAAAAAAAGGATCCCTGATTTCCATGGGGTGGAATTATCGCATCGAATTAATGGCTGGTTGGTACTATGAACAAATCTCACCTCTGTCTGTGCCCTGAGGTCCATGTCGGACATACCTTCGAGAAACTTTTCGTCGTAAAAGTCTTCCAAGAAACAGTCCATCAGGTACATCACCGATCTGACTAAATTCGAATCAGGCATCGGCGCGAGTTCCTGCAAATTAATCAATTCATGATCTCTGGAGAATCATGAAGAGCTTAGTCGTATCCCAGGGTCTTTTATTACCGTGACACCACCTCGCCTCAACAAGTGCAACAACGGTCTACAAAATCGGTAAAAGAGACAATCTCTCATAAAATTTCTCAGCCATTCTCCCAAGGCTTCAGGAGTTTCTCGAAGCCAAGATAAGAGCAATGGTGTCCAGCCCAAGGCGACTGGTTCCATATAAATCATTCCTATTGAGTAAATTTCATTAGAATCAATGACTGATGAATGTTTGATCGTCTCTGCTCACCACATCGAGACACAGTGGCCGGAGAAGCGACCTCAAGATCCATGGGTTCGAAAATTAAATTAGTGGTCGGTGCCAGCTGGATAATTTCCCCGCTCATCAAGCACAGCTTTTTATTATCGTCCAGAACGGTGTTCATGTTTTCTATCCACACCGCATCGACTGGTCCATCAAAAATCAGCCATTTCCTATTTTCGTTTGTGGACACAGCAAAGGCCCGATAACTTACGGCTAATACCCCGTCGCTCCATTCGTGCGAGGCAGCATCAAACTGGCCGTAGAGTTGACCCATGGTTATTGACTTTGGATTGATGACTGTGATCTCGACTTTGTGCTCTTCCATCAATTCCTGTGGGGAAGAAATTCGCGGATTAGGAAATTATCTTGGCAAACTATGATCGTGAAACGGTGAGATTTCCTACCCTCTCTTCGATCAGCTCCAATGCGTCAGCCAGCATTCTATAAGCTGTGGTTTTACCCCCGAATGGATATCCCACGATCATGAAGCCGTGCCTTACGATCATCATTTCGAAAATCTGTTGAATTTTCTCCAGGAATACTGGCGTGCATTGGATATTCGCTTTCTCGCACGCGTCTCGAGCGCAAGCATTCAGGTCTGTGTAGTCTGGTTCAGGTAGTACAACGTTTGGAAAAAGGTCCGAGGCAATACCCTGCGAGGATTAGAACAGTCCTCTGTGATATTTCCACTCGGAACAGGAGATTTTGGGTAAAATAGAGTCGTCGAAACTCACGTGGAACAGTGGCAAATCATGGCTGAGGAACTTGGGGAGGTTTACGTCCTTGATGCTTCGTAGCATCAGTATGTCTTCGTCCTCTGTAGGGTACTTCAACTTCAAATTGCCAGCAGCTATCAGCACGGACTTGACAGCCCTCATTCCGTAGTCGTAGTGACATTGACTGGACAATTGTTCGGAGCACAGTCTATAGGCCATTACAATTTTCACTGACAATGGTCTGGCGTTGTAAAACCCGTATGAGTATAATGTGTTTTCTGATATCAGTCCATAATCCGGTACCTGGAATACCGGAATCGTTAGTCTCATGAACTTTCCATGAATGAAGAAGGCTTCAAATGACTTACCATCATCGCCACTGAACGGAAAAGAGCTTTCAAGTTATCAGGCAATTCGGAACGACCCGCATAGCCAGGGTTCATGGTGATAAAAACGGCACACGTTGGGTCCAGGGTTAGCTGAGTGCCTTCGAACATCAGTTTTTGTTTTCCAGACTGAATCCCCCGTTGGATGGTCAGGATTTGCTGAGCCACAACGGACAGGACCTCGAGATCGATGCGATTGAACTCGTCGAAGCAAGACCAGGCGCCACAGGACGCCAGACCCTGGATGAATCACAGGATTAATCAGCTGATCGCAGATGTTAATCGACAAAAACTGGAAGACCATGGTCCGGCCTGGACTGACCTTGAAGAATTTACCCAGGGCGAGGTAGTCCAGACCATCTGAACAGTTGAAAACGACGCACTGTTTCGCCACAGCTTTTGCCAGGTCCTTGGTAGTCTCTGTTTTCCCAGTTCCAGCTGGTCCTTCCGGGGCCCCACCAAGATGCAGACTCAAGGCACCGAACAATGTCCTGTAGCATCGGTCAGTCAATGGAGTTATCACTAATCGTGGGGAGTTCCCAAGGTATTCGTAACCGTAGCTTAACGATGAATTGATCATCATTGTTTGCAGATTGTCCATCTGGAAAGAAATTGGAAGTTCATATCAGGTGCTGTGCTGGTTTCTTCGCATCGAAAATGTACAGTCTTCTCACCTGCCAGTAGTAACGCAACTGGCATAGCCATTTGAAGTCATTTTCCGACTCAACTTTGTCTTCCCAAAGTCCCACGAGCACATCTCGTGCATGAACATCCAGCGTAACCAAAGCTCCTGTAAATGAAATGATGTGGGCTGAAGGAACTTCGTCCTGAATCGTAGATTACGGGTCGACGAATGTATTACCCAACGTAGTTCGATTCTGGGACGAAAGTTTCCCACGTACTAGAACGATTATCTGATTCAAGTTGTAATTGCACTTGTCGATGTAGTCCTTCAGCCCTTTCTGACCGTTGGAAAATGCTGCTGTGACATCGGCGGTCCAATACATCTGACCTATGCAGAGGATAGTCTGTCCTGGCCAGTCCAGCACCCATTTCGACCTGACCTTTTTTTGGTACGTGTTCTTCGCATTTATGACCTGGAATTCAATGGTCTTGGAGTCATAGTTCGATGACGAGAGTCTGAGGCACGTACCATCGCTCTGACACTTTTTTTCATGTCATCTTCTAGCTGTAAAAGCCATTTTTCAACTTGTCCTCTCGCGGCTGCAGTATCGATGAAAAATTCTAGAGCAACCTCTTCGCCTTCGGAGGATTTCATCGCAGTGACTTCCATGCCTTCCGTAAAATTGAGCTTCGCTATTCCTTCGAAACATTTCTTCAGGTGAGGCTGAACTCTGCGACGTTAAAAAATTCGGATTGAGTTCGACGTTGATCCTCACAAATTTCTGTATGAAATTAAATACCTCGTTGGATCCTTAGTCTCCGATAAGATTTCCAACAGTTCATCGTTCGATAGGAAAAAGAATCTCGTAAAGAACAGTCTCTTCTTTTCCAAGTACTCGTTCAGACCTTTTTGGATCAGTTCCAAAAGTCCCATACTTTTCTGGAGACGATCCAGCATCTTTTCTATATCGACTACGGTCAGGACTCTTGGATCGGATATCACAGTGCCCATAATATCTCGCCATATCTAAAACGGAAGAGATCCAACATCAGAATGGATTAATTAAGGCCTTAGCTCGCATCAGGATCACTGACTTTATCCACAGCATTAAAGCGGCGACCCTCTTCAGGCATTTGCTGCTGAATATCAGGAGACGAAAAAATTGGCTCGAGGTACATCCAGGTGGCTTGTACTTTCAGCCAGAAATCAATGATGTCCTGCAAGAGATGAAGCTTCGCTTCCCATTCCCTGAAAAGTCCAAAAAGTGTCACAAACGCTACGAATTTTTCGTTTCTTTCACGATTCCTGATTCCTTACAGAGTTTCGTTCTCGAACGGTTTGATGTAGACGGAATTCTTCATGGTTTGTGCCTTGGTCAAATGGTCGTCGAGCAGCAGCTGAATGTCGTCTACACTGGCGACGACGTACGTTCCAGTATCGCGATACGGTGTCACAGTGAACTCCATCTCAGTCCAATCGGTGTGCATCCTCTGCAGGGCTTTTTCCAAGTTATTTTCCTTGGTCGCAGCCTCAGAAAGGGCTTCGAATTTCTCGACGTATTCGTCGAGGCCAAAATCCAGTATCTGCGAAAACGAGAACCCAAAAATTCTTCAGACTCATCTATAATCGCATCAAATACCTCATCAGAAATTGAACCACTTGCCTTTGCCAGGGTCATGTTGTGGTCAACTTTTATCGGGAAACCAACAAGCTCGGAGACCTGTTCCCAGTGTCTTGCTTTCAGGCCAGGATTTCCTAGGGTCATTATCACCGGAAGATGTTCCTTGAAGTCTTCTATCCTTCCCTTAACCGTCTCAGCTAATTTCCTGACGATTGGTTCCTGGAAAGTCTTTTCGAGCTTGTAGACTATCCGATAAGCAACACCCACGTCAAATTCTATAGCTTCAGGATCATAGGCACCGATCTGAGCCGTCGTCCACTTCTCGTAGTTGGTGAGGAACTCGCATGCAGCATCGTAAAGTTTCTTGTACGGAGCAAGCCTGTCCGCAGTCTGTTTTTCGAGAAGATTAGTTCTTTTTTGCTTATTTTATTTCAAAATTCCCTCAATACCTTTTTCCGCAGTGGATACTGTGACAACTCCCAACCGAACATCTGTTCCTCCTCGTTGAATCTCTCGATTCTATCCATACCAACGATCAATCGATTCTCAAGACTGGTCGCCTTCTTCTTGTACCGAAATATCTCGTCGATATTTCCCCAGTATTGTATCTCGTCGCACTGTTTCCAATAAAGTTGTAAATCCTGTTCAAATTTCTGGATTCTCACAGAAAGTACTTCCTGGTATTCGATCGTCTTAAGTGCCACGATTTCACGGTGTTCTTCAAACACTGATGGCATTCGGTAGCACCTTCAAAATTTCACACATCTTGATGAACTTTTTCTAAAAGAGAACTCCTCGAGCAAACTTACCAATGAAAAGCTGCGTTAACGGTTTTTATCTCGACCGGTGTGAGCAGCGAGTAATCGGACAAGAATATGACGTACTGCAAGACCTCCTTCAGCCTCTCTTGGAGCGAAAAAACCAACTCGTTTTCCGCTTTCTTAACGAAATTGATCAGCTGCATAAGTTCTGGGGTTCCTGGCGGGGTGCTCAGTGCTTGATCTGCTATGCTCTCATACTCCTCGCAAATCCTGTATGTTAAATTACAGATTTAAAGACCATCGATGACGAAGAAGAACGCAATTTTTTTTTTTTACGATCGAAACTGGAAAGGCTTACAATCTGCACTTGTGCTGATAGTCTGCTACCATCTCCAGGACTAATGTTTCTTTTTGATTAGCAGCCATGGCAGCGATACTCTCTATCAGACTAGTCCTGCGCATAGCAAACATCCCGAGGAAGACAGTGTGCTCGTTTGTGACAGGGATGTTCATGCTCAGTTGATGAAATTTGTCGATCAGGACACCGTATTCTTCAAGATTGTGGGGTGGATCGGCTTCTATGAAGCCAAAGACTGTTCGGTTCTCCGTATCATCTATCAACGATATGTACTGGTCAAAGTCTCTCAGCCTTTGCTCAGGACCGACACGTTGCTCTTTGATCAGATTTACTATTTGCCCGGTGTAACCGTCGATTATTTCTTGAAGAATAACTGGCTGAAGTTTCGACAGTCAAATTTATGTAAATAAGATTCTAGAATTGGAATATAATGACGTACAGACCTGCAAGACCTTCTGAGAGCCGTTGTAATCCTTGTAAAGTTTCGTCTCGAGGCGAGGGATGTGGTAGACTGCTTCCAGAAGCGAAGTCAACAGTGTGATCAAGGTGTCGGTGAAAGTCTTGAACGATGGTTCGAAAGTCAAAGTCTTGTTTCTTATGATCACGTTCAAATTGAATCCACACTGTGAATAGAAGAAATATCAGGTTGATAATGAGGGGAAAGCTTTTCTACAAATCATTGTGATAGTTGGTGGATAGATGAACGTCTGTCGAAGGGATCGAAGAAATAAACCTCGTACTCACGTTCTTCAGATTCCACGATCTCTTAGTCTGCGTGAAAATTGGTTGGTACAGAAAATATGAGATTTCTAAGCTGCAAAAAGCGTTCTAAAAAATTTAGGAGAATCTTTTCACTCACTCCAAAGCTCAGAATATAAGCCATGTAGTCTTTGATCGATTCGAGACAAATATCTCGAAGTTGTGCTTCCATGATTGTCGCAAGGCAATTCAAGAACTGGTCTCGCTTTGATGGGTTGTTAGTTCCGGGTAGCAGTCCCTTTTTGTGTCCCTGAAATCGAAAAGATACTCGGCAGACCTCTTCACGTTTGAAATGATCTTTTTTGAGTGTTATACTCACGACTGTAAATATCCTGAGAATTTTTGGAAACCAATTATTGCACAGTGTGTCTCTCGCCTTTGCTACCATCTTCGAAAATCGCCAGTCGAAACTCTCCAGGTCGTAACTTTCGCTGTATGTCTCAAGCTCTTTTTTATTTATCAGTCGCAGTGTGCTGTACGTGAAAAGATCCATGATCATTCCACTTCCCAACTTCCTGATCGAGCTTTTCGATCACAACTTACCTGAACTCTTTGTACCACAGATCTAAGGTCTTCCGAATGCACGGATTATACAGGTTCAAGATCTTCTGCAGCTTTGCCTGCGTTGATTTGTACCGAATGCTATGCTGCGGTGGAAAGTGTTTTATCTCGTAATTTTCGTTCGATACCATT
This sequence comes from Tenthredo amoena, assembly GCA_963966615.1. Taxonomy (NCBI): domain Eukaryota; kingdom Metazoa; phylum Arthropoda; class Insecta; order Hymenoptera; family Tenthredinidae; genus Tenthredo; species Tenthredo amoena. Next base: position 3,742,989 of record OZ016498.1, on the reverse strand, counting down.
TCCTGAAAAAGGTAATAAAAATCAGGTTCCATGGAAGGGATTTTTCTAGCGATGATCCAACCGACGACATACGCACCACTTCTTCACTCGTGTATTCAGACTTCTGTGGATCCTGCAGCACAAAGTCGACGATGGACTTCTTCACGCTCAGCATGTAGTCGTCGAGGGCATCTTTTTCCAGCTGTGTCAAAATCTGGGGAAAATGTTCCCTCCATTTAACAGGAACCAGAGAAATGATGTTCTTCATGACAGCGACGTCGATGGGTCCGACATGGGCGTCGTCAATGCCGTGTAGAATGTAATAGTAATATCTCAGCAGCTCTCGTTCTTCCTCGGTTAGCCATCCCTCGTCAGGAATATCCTCGCCGTTTTCATCCCCCGCTGATAAAATCCCGATAACTTTATCCCTGAACTCTTCACGGCGTTTACGAAGCGCGGTGTAACAGTTCATCTTGAAATTCAATTCCTGATCTCTCCGGGCTTTCGATTTAGCGCACCTAACAAGTCTGGGGTTCAATTATGAATTAGAACCAAAAGAAACGGGGATACTCCCTTATTCAGACTTCCTTTATCATACCTAGGTATCTTTTCCCGTGGGAAATCGAGGAGCTTTTCAACCGGTGAGACGATAGGCTCTTTTTCAAACCAGCACTGAGCATGAGTATCATTTCTTGGATCGAGAAGATGGCTTTGTTTGCTGTGAACCTTTCTCTTGGTTCCTCTGACAGCAGTTTTAGCTGACCTTTTGAAGGGTTGTCCGACTGAAGATCTTCTTTCTCGACACGGGGATTTGAACTCCCTTTTACACGAGTCTGAAAACAGCTCTTTGGCATGACAGGTTAAATTTGCGGGACGCAGGGTATCTTCCCTCGAAAATTCGAACCCACAGAATGGTTCCTCGGTCATTGACTGATCCATTATAAACTTCCATGCAAGTATATTTCCAAGTCGAATTTAGAAAAGTCTTTCAACGTTACGAACGACCGCGAATATACTGGCTTTATGGAGAAACCGATCAGCCATGACGACTCTAAGTTTGACAGAGAACTGATGAGCACATGGGGGGGACCTAGTCGGATCAATGGATCATCTGTTACTTGTTTACCCTGTCGCGTGGCGACTGATAATTACCTAAACGGTATAAAAACGTTGATAAGAAACTAAAATTCGACGAGAAGGTGGGGTGAAGAGTTTCTTCGTAGAAAGGAACTCAAAAATCGATTTACTATTCATTATATATAATATCTACTCAAATAATACAATATATATATATATATATATATATATTGCTATACATCTTTACATAAGTTTTTGATTTTAGTTTGATTGTCGGTTCAATGATTCGGTTTCATTTCTTGCCTGATTGTTTCATTATATTTACATTAACCATCGATACAATTTTCTATGTTATAATAATTACAACTTTGATCTAAACAGTAAACAGAATTTTACATGTACCCCAAGTTACTGCAATGGGAATATGAAAAGCTTGGAAAAAATCTGGTTTTCAAAATATTTCCTGATTTGTTTCGCACAATTTTTGACACATTTCTGTGCTTCGATATTTTCAAAGACCGTTAGCTATAAGGTTGTTTCCACGGACTGAGATTTATTCCTGTAACTAAAAGTGCATTATCGATTCGAGTTAGTTCAACTGCAGTATAAATCAAGCCACGAGTAAAATATTATAACGATGTTAATTATTAGCATGCGACCTGAATTCCGAAGCGGATGAAATCAATAACCGTACTACATATACATACACTCTTCACTCACATTTATTGGTCGCTTTAAGGACCAATTGACAAACATAAACGATCTTTTTTATTACAATATATGTATACTATAATATATAACACCTATTCGTATAATTTATACTTTAACATTTATACCACAAGAGATCCGGGATGGTTTTTATTATTCCAAGGAAACATGGTGGGGTGGTGCCTTCAATTTTTCCAACTTATTATACAACGAACACTTTTGTCTTCTATACAATAATTCGAGAAGAATGAACAAAAAAAATGAAAAGAATTTTTTAAATTATTATTTTAAATTAGAAAATATACGCATACGAATACATTTTTATATACTTATAAATATAAGTCCTGTATTTCGGGTCCATATTCTGATCACGGATGCTGATTGTCAGAGAAACGGTATAAATATTTAAAATTATAGTCTCAAGTATTGTTTCTAAATTTTTTTTTTTTTTTCTCTCTCTCTTTATCTCTCGTTTTTCATGATCAAAATCGTCTTATACCGTTATCGATATATCGTTGACATATATTTTATACATGCCAAATCGTGTGTTTAGATCGAGAGAGAATAAGTTCAGCGATGAATATTTAAAATATAATATATAAACATTTGCTTATAAACATTTATAAATAAATTTTTATCTTCTTTACATAAGGTTTGTACCTTAATTATTATTAATTAATTAATTATTATTATTATTATTATTATTATTATTACAACAGCAACTCGATCTGCACTGAAATTGACAAATTTAATCGATCTCTTTAAACGAACTTTATCAATTGAGCGTAAACTTCATGAAGTCTGCAGGGGGACTGGTTAGGGTCTCGTGAAGCGATAGGAAGCCCAGCTGATAAATTCTAAAGAAAGAATAAACGTGTAAACATTTATAACAATTGATACATCGTTATACTAACAGAAAAAAAAAAAAGAAAAAATAAATAAATAAATAAAACACTACAATCAACGACACGAATTAGATTATACTATGTATTTATAGTATGTAATAGTTGAATAAGACAAGAAAAGTAGAAGAATCTTAAACATATATTATATTTAATTAACTAATTAAATAATTAATTAATTAATTATACTAGCCAGATAATAAACAGCTGCGTTTAATACATTTATAATAAATTATTAACGATTATACAGCAGTCCTTCGTGTACATGCGATTGACAGTCACTATACATATGTATATATATATATATTTATTATATTGCATATAGATGTTCACACAAATTAATATATATGTATATCGCTTATCTTCTACTCGAAAAGCGTTTACTAGCTAGTTACCACAGTCATGCATGCAGTGTGAATGGTTAAGAGTCTAGTCGTGACTAGTTAAATCACGCGATATTGAACTCAGTTTATTTTTGAAGTGGGTTTATCCCTCGACGAAGGATCTTATAGTATTGAAAATGTGTATGATCAGGATGGCATTAGGACGTGTGTATTCTCGTTGAAAAACTGAGACGAAATTCTATGAGCGAAAATATCGTGGGTCTGATAGTTTTTGAATTAGAGAGAATCAAAGTTCACACCAATCGCGGCACAGCTTCGAGTAACGGTCGCGCGGTGCCGCGTGACTAGCGGCGAACCTGTGATTCGCCTAAACTTCAACTTGCTCTCATTTGAAAACTACGAGACCCTCGAAATTTTTTTCAAAACCAATTCGTCCTGGTTTTTAGCGAATAGTTCACTGACCCATTATGTATATCGTATAATACTGTATTGTACGGTGTAAGATATAATATAAAAGGTGAAATTTGTTCCTCTCGTTTCTTCAATTTGTTATATTCAAGCGAGCGATTGAGTGAAATGTTTCCCCCGTGCATTGTAGTTTTTCAGGTAGCCATGGGTGTTTTTTTTTTTTTTTTCTTAAATTTTTGAATTGCGGTGTCAAGTGACGATCGTGGTGATGTAAAGCTGAGTTTTCAGAAGCAGATCGTGTCTCTAAATAGGTAGTAGTTATAGCTGTTGTACGATCGGTGTGAGCTTTCAATCATATATACGTGTAGATGAGATCGAGCTTATTCTTTCTACGATTTACCATTGGTCGTGATGCAGGGACAAACTGCGTTCAGTATTCGGTTGCAGAAACCGCGGGCCCGTGTATTCCACCCACGCACACGTTCGCCACCCCTCAAACTACTTCCTGCGTACATGCGTTAATACACAAACCAATAAAAAGAAAAAATAAAGACAAACAAAAAAAAAAAAAAAAAAAAAAAAAAACGAAAGAAAGAAAAGGAATCAAACGTTAAGTTTCCTGTTTTTAGTTGTTTCTTTTTTTCTTCGATCCTTTCAAACTTCTTCAAACTCAATGAAAAGCTTTTTTCTAAACGCGACAATTTCGAACGGCTTGTGAAGCGATAAAAAAAAAAAATAAGAAGAAAAGCTACTTTGCTAAACAGGCTTCGGTACAGATATATCAGTAGATCTATATTTCTTTAATAATATAATGAGCTTAATTAATAATCTAGCTTAATTTTGATCTACTGCATTATAATATGGGATGTTGAACTATGAGATGTATAATCGGCTAGAAATATATTGAAAAGCTTTACCTTCGTCGGCCTGGAATTCCTGAAACATAAAAAAAAAAAGCCCAGAAAATAAATTGGGATGAGAAATTCGTACTTTCTTTTCATTTTTTTTTTTTGGAGTTTTTCTTGCTATTTCCTCGTTAATGAATTACTGAATTACCGTTTGCTGACACTTTCGTCTCGAGGCCTCGGTCGTTGCTGATTCAATAACGTCAGCTACGAACCTGGTAGTTTCCTTCATCAATTCTTCGTCGTCTTTGAACGCCTCTTTGCGTTGCTCAAGGCCTTCCGATAACAAGCCTCGCTCGACTTCCTCCATTATCGGAGAATGGAACGTCAACGTCATTTTCTCACTCATTATAATCGAACTTATTATCGACTTGATTGGTAAAGCTTCGATACAGTTATTCAGTTAACACCTCATTCAATTCGAAACCTCAGTTTTCCGCTATAACAAAGTATACAGATATCTTCGTTACAATTTTATACAGTTTTCTTAACTGAAAGTCAAAATAAAATAATTCGTTGAAAATTTTGAAAAAAAAACAAAAAAAAGAAATTCCCTATCCCTGGTAAGGATACGTTAACAGCTTTTACTTCCGACAACAGGTGTTTCGTCGGATCGTCTCTATACAGGAGATAAAACTAACCGACTATCCTGTAAAGCAGTTCGAATTCCTTTTCGAAAAATTTCTGTTTCCAAAAAAACGAAAGAAAAAAAAACGGAGAAAAACCACCGCTTCTCCTTTGTACACTACAATACATATATATATATATATATATACACGAAATCTCTGTAAATACCTGTAATCCTTCAAGAAATACAGCCCATCGATTGGTTTCCCGTGATTCGGAGTTTTTATCGCCGTAAAGAGTCGAATTCCCGAATCGCTGATGATTTCCAATTTTTTTCAAATAATTTTCTATACACGTTCGAATCTGAAATGTGCGGAGGTATCGAATGATATCGTATCATCGAGTGATTAGATCGAGAATCTCAGTCGTACTCCGAATACGATTACCGTCTATCATACGCGTATTAATTACCTGATCCTCGATGTTTCCTTAAGTCGTCAAATCATCGCGGTGTTAATTATCTCACGGTTTTTAACTGCCCGATTTATCATCCGCTGATCTGATTTCTCGACACTGAACAATTCGCCACGAACGATATTTAACGATCGTCTATCTCCCGAAGCTCAGGCTCGCCTAACTGCGCGAATCACCCCAGCCAACAGCTCTCCAGTGCTAAACCCCTCCACAATTATTGAGACATGCGCAAGGGAGGTTTTCGCCATACATATATACATACGCGGATTCTATTCCGAGAGTATAATAAAGACATCCCCGCGTATTCAGATCCGGGGAAATTCATCACTCCGATAACTGTTGCTGTTATTGAAATTTCGGTCCAAAATTCGTATCTCTGAGACCCCAGAATCATCTCTTTTTAATTTTAACGAAAGGCGAAATTACATCCTCAATTTTTCTCATCATTTTCGTTATTAGTTAAGACCTGTGTCTATGATTACAATTTGATATTCACGATTGCGATCAGTATGATAATTTGGAGTATTTAGTACGGTAATCCTACTAATAAAATCAATTCAACTGACCATTGACTCATGAGTTCAATTATTAACACTGAAATTATTGCACGATGATATCAGACCCGTAAAAAGACAACGTCGTGTTCGAATATGCACACACCGTCTCTCTTGCCCTTTTTTTTTTTTTAGATCAAAGCTTTTGCCTTTTTGCCTAAGCTCGCCTATACGTACTGTGCCAAAAATTTCTAAACATAGTTTCTCGACGGATCAATACTCGAGCTGATCAGTTATCGGTTGATAAAAAGGTCGTTGAAGTTACGCGATTACGTTCACGTATTCATATCGTAAATATAGCCGATCGTTAAATCTAGGGAAATGATAAGTTCTTTCTAAAATTTTCCATATTTTTATTAATTTTTATTTATTTTTTGATCAATTCCTTCTTTCCGATACTTCTAAGCTTCATCTTAACATCGGGTTTTACTTCTTTCTTGATTTTTTCTTCTTCTTTGCGCAATGTCGTTCCCAGTAGGCTCTCCACGCTTTTTGTATAACTTTTGCCGCACGATTTCGCACGTATTTGTCGACCCTTTCTATCAGTATCTTTTGCAAAGCTTCCGCCTTCTCCTGCTGCAGATCATCGTGCGTCGTTCTCAGATCTACCATCACGTCGTTCTGTTTGGAATAAAAAATGATCGAATCGTTAAAAAAAATTCGGGAAATTAGAGCAGGGAGATTTCATAGACGGATAATACAAAACCTCGAGAGTTTTTCTCTGATAATTAAGAAGCTCGAATTCTCTGGAAAAATTCTCCATGTCTTTGTGACGACCTCCTATATCCTCGTCGTACTTCGCCAAGTAATCGAGCAGCTGGTTTTCCACTTTGCGTCTGTAAATTGTCGAGAAATTCGATTGGAAAGAACCAAACGTGACCAATCGAGATCATTAATTCTCACCGTTTGTTTCTAAGCTCATTTTCCCTGAGAATATTACTACCACGCAAATTCTTCAACCTGGTTTCAACAATCTTGATCTCTGAGTCAAGAAGTTCTTGCCTTGCAACAGACTCCTTATAAAACCCGACCATTTTCATCTCCGATTCGTTACTGAAATAAAATTCTCATTATTTTAGTCAAATTCGGTTACAGATCGAGGAATCGATCACTGAGGCATAATTAGCTGATAGAATCTCACACTATTCTTCTGATCTCATTCTCGATCTCTTCAGCTCTTCGATTACTGGCGTTTAGACACTCGTTCAGTTCCTCCTTCAATTTGTCGACCGTTTTTTCGTGGTCCATTCTCTGAACCGATAACGCGTCTTCCAAAGCTGTAAAAAGTATCCGAAACTCTTGAAAAGTCATCGAAATATCATTGAAAAAGATAGAAACTGCCAGAATGATGTAGACCCTACATTTAATCTCCATCTCAGTTCTCCTGCTGCTCCTAACAGCATGTCGTAGTTTCCTGTCTAATTCCTGCTGCTGGGTAGGAGAAACGTTGATCCTATTCTCAGTATAGTCTATCAGAGATCTTAGTTTGGTCAAGAAGTGGACAGCAGCCTCCGAAAGGTGCTTTGAAACGGCATTGTCGTTTCCTGATCTTCCAGGTCGATATTCACTCGGTTCCTGAATCATTTCAACGAAATTAATCTATAGGATGAAGAATGAGTGATCACTCAGTCTTCTAAGATCGTGAATAATACCGATGTGCTATTCACCTCGAGTGTAAACGCTGTGCGATCATCTTCCGGCAAGGAAGAGGCTGAATCCGAATGCTTTGAAAGCTGTGAGAGATTTCAAAGAAATATATTCGTTCGTGAAAAGCACATTTTTCAAAATCTTGAAAATTACCGATCGCTCCAAAGTCCGGAGTGTTATTCTGAGCAGATCGATTATATCCTGTACTGCGATGTTCACGTCCCGGAGATAATCGATTCCATCAGCCTTTGGTATCACGGACGTAGATTCGAAGCCATCTGTCACCACGTTCTCGATATGCTCTTCGTGATTGTCGGAATTATCGATGTCAACGCTATCCATCGCCACTCCGTTCGACTAATTTGTATCAAAGCATCATGACGCTACCCCAGCGTCTATTCTAATGATAAAAAACAAAAATCGTGCTCAAAGAACCGCGAATTTTTTTGAACAGAAAATATGGAAGGAAAGACACCCCTCAGTCGTAGAACGCGGAGTAATCGGACTTCTCCATGCTGTCAACAGGCTTATTCGTTGCTGTAGAAACCAGCTCGCGGAAGTGAAAAGGGGTTGTCGGTGGTGAATCGATTCTCGACGAACTTTGAACGCCAGTTTAATTAACCGGAATGAAAACTGCCGCATTTGGTACTCGAAATAATAAAAAACGTGCGTGAATCGCCACGTAGAGGTATTCACCCCGTAGCCAAAGATGAAGAGGCTTCTATCCCGGTGATCATAATCACTTTCGAAATCGATAAATGCCTTCTCTGAACATTTTTATACTGAAAAATGGCATCCAAGACAGCGAAGGCTGTACCAATGGCCAAAAGCTCTGGTAATCCCAATGCCCAGACAGCTAGTCTTCAGGTTTCCTTACCGCAAATGCTAGACCTCGCTCTAGGCACTCCTGAGGTACCAAAAGACTCACTTTCTAGCTCCTAAGTCTTTTCGTTTCAGCACAGTTCACTGATCTTCGGGTTTATGCCCGAGCTCGAGCTCTTCATCATCCGATGAGCTTTTTGGTTTCTAGTGAGCATTAAACGAGGTTTCAATGTCATGGATTTATGCATTCAGGTTGGAGCTATGAACATGAACATTCTGCACAACTTTCTTCACGTGCTTCTTCATCAGGTCAATCTTAGAGCGACGAAGGTAGAGTACAGGGGCGAAGACGCTGCTCGTTTGCAAGTAAGCATAAAGTGACGAAGAAGAAGTTGAGACGATGACGAAGAGACCACTCCTCTTCTTTTTTCACTTTTCATGTCTTCGATGTTTTCAGAATGTGGCAATGGCTGCTAAGACTGGACCATCCCTTCATCTTCATGAGTATAACATCATCGAAAGTTCGGGTAGGGTGAAACAGCGGATCCATAGCACCGAAGACGTGACTGTGAAGGTCGACGTTTACACGGAAGGTGATTTTGCGATTTTATTGAATTCCATGTTTCCCCACGATGTCATATCGTTTCTCCGATTTTAATAGAGGCAAAAACCACCCAGGGCAAGACCTCAAAAGGTGGAAGACCTGCTGCTAGTGCTCCGGCCAGTGCTCGAGGAAAAGGAGTCAAGGAACAAGGTTTAAAATGAGATTAGAAGTCCCGGTGTTCGCACGTTTCAAGAAGCCTTCGATCCCCAGACTTCACTATGATTTCAGGCTCCGAAGTATCGCTGGATGCGAAGGGTTCTTCCCTTGTTAACGGGGCTAAGAAATCTAAGGGTGTAAAACAGCAGCTGGGTGGTGGTTCGGAGAGCGAGGGACATTCGGTGATTTTTGTGGAGCCAATAATCGACGGAGTCGTTCCTTCGGCATTGGGATTCAAACAGCTAGAGGATACCGTAACTTAAAGTTTAAATTTGCATCAGGCTCCGTGATTTCGGTTCTTAAAGAACCGCGGTTTAGACCTATGGGAAAAGTGGGAAAAGCTTTAGTTGTTCCTCTTCATGGTACAGATACACAAACTTCAGTCGGACTTCAGAGCCTTGGAAGAACTCGCGAGCACACCGGAAATCATCGAAAGGATAAAAACCAACAGCACCGACCCGGTCACGGACATGTGGCACAATATCAATATCACGAAGAGGCTTGACGCCGCTGAGAAAGGAATCGACAAGGTGGGATTCGATGAGTATATCCTCAAAATGATCCAAGTACTTCGTCCATTCCATGAGCTGAAACGTGCCAGTGCTTTCAGATCACGACTATGGTTCAAGATCTGATCAAGAGCGACAAGGTACTTACACTGCAAGGCAATGAACCTACCAGCAGCGGTTCTGTCCCTGAAGACATGCCGCGGAAGTTGACCGAAGTGGAGAGGAGACTGGCAGATTTGGAAAGGCGAATTTCTGACGAATCGTCTCCTCCAGGTGAAGTCAAGGCGGGTATCCTGGACAGCAAAGCTCCAACTAAAGGTAAAACTTGAGTGCAATGAGTGGACTAGGGTGTTCCAAAAAGCTCTTCATGGTGGATAGGTGAAACATCGACGTATGCTGCGACAGTTGATTCAGATATCAGCCCTGACATCATGGCGTTGAAGGCCGAGATGTCCCAGGTGCGAAAAGAGCTGATTGATTTAACTGCCAAGATCCAAAACACCGGTGAGAGTCTTGACCACTTCAGGTTCGGTACTTATTGACAGAATGAGGCCAAGGTCTGTACATTTGGCTGATATTCCAGATCACACAGCGTCAAAGAAAAAGGCAAACAATGTCGCGAAGGCTGAAGAAATTGTGAAATCGGAACCTGGAGTTGCGGATACGACAGCGATCGATGCAGCGTTGGAAGGGAACTTGAAGATCACTCAGCAGCTTCGCGACATGGAAGTTACCTACGGTAACGCGACTCAGGAGCTTCTACAGCGAGTTCAGGAGTTGGAAAGGGACGTTGGATGCCTTTTGGAGAAGTCGAACAGCGCTCCGATGGCTGGTGTGGGTCCTGAAGGATCGCAGGGACTTGGAGACCTCCTGAATAAAATTCAGGCCATTCAATCCGACATGGAGAACATGAATCAGACTGCGAACCGACTCCTAGACGACCGAGAAACCCGCGATACACATACCAACGTATGAACCCAAGCTCGAAAATATGGTTCCAGGTTTGTTTCAAGGGTTTCCATAATTTTCAGGCTCTTCTCGAGCAAATAGAACTCCTGAAGACCATCAAGGCTGATAAAGAAGACCTGGAAGGCGCCTTGGCGGACAAGGCTGACGCTAGATCAATGAACAGAAAGGTATAGGGGGAGTCTTCATGCCTCTGGAAGATAATCACGTTTCGTAATTCCCGAAGGTTTCCTACGACCAGTTCGACGCGGCTTGTGACGACCTTGCAAAGGGGCTGGAAGATGCAGTGTCTAAGCTTTCCCAACAGGAAGGGATATGGCAAAAGGCACTCGACGACGTGCAGCACGAGATAGAGGGTAAATTGGACAAGATAGAAATCTCGCCTCTGAAGGAATTCGTCAACAACAAGCTGAAGACTCTGCAAGAAAAGCTGAAAACTTTGTCCGAACTGAGGCGAGAGAGCGAAGCAGCCGGGACGAAGAAGCTCCTGAGGTATGAACAGCCCAAAAAAACCACCACTGATATCATCTCACCCCTAATAAATCATCAGAGACGTCCAGTGCCTTTCATGCGACAAAAATGTCGTCATGAAGATGCAAGAGGGTGCCGTCTTCCACGCGGAACCATTGCCTTGCACTCGAAGCATGAAGCCTTATCTCACCTACGAATTAGACCAGGTCAGGAAACAGCAGCGACGACTACCCCATGGAAGAAACATGATTCAGTTCGAAGCTGCGATGCAGGAAGAGGCCAGGAATACCAAAGCCCACAGGGACGTCGAGCCTTTGGCCAAGTCGCCAAGGTATCCTCCCATCATAGGTTTCCAAATGCTTCCAAATCGCGAATTTATTCATCTCTTTCTTCCAGGGATCATCTATGCAATCGCTACTGTGGAGGTAGTCACACGGTCACTACACCTCAGCAACGAGTGATGAGGATGGGGCATTTCCTTAGCCAGTGGGGACCAGAGGCTATCCAACTAACCGAGGGTGTAATCCGAGGTAAAGATGGCCAGATGTATCGGAGCCGAGCTTTGCCCAGTTCGCCCGATGTCTGTGTACCCCAGGAAGCCGGGGATCAACAGCAACAGGAAGTTGCACTGGTTCCTCTTCAGGAGCCAAGGTCAACGAGCATCACGAGCGCTCGTGGAGGGGTGAGAATTGATTACAGAAGTAAAATCGATTGGTGGATTCATAAGAGACGCTTTTGTTTCATCCCTTAATCAGGATGGAAGGGAATCGGTTGGACGTACCAGTTCGAGCGTGAAACCAAGTGGTTCAGGGTCTCGTGAGTAGAGATTCGACCCACTTCGATGTAAAAGTTTGTCGTTTTAGTTAGAAATTTGATTCCTCGTTGTTTTTCAGACAGGAAATCAACGGGGCGGAAATTTATGGTGATAAAACCGCCGGTTGAACGTTCACCGTCTTCGTTACCAGCTCCGAAGACTTCGGTAAGTAAGAAAGCAGGTTTGTATGAGCTTGTGTAAAAAGCGTCTCCTTGGAAATGTGCTCCGAATGATCATTTCGTGCTATTTTCATTCGCAGGAAGTCGTCTTGGAGGAAACCGGAACTAGAGAAAAAGACGAGAGAACCGGCACGGAAGAATTAGGCGACGGAAACGAGGAGGAGGAATATACCGGAACGATTCCTCAAGACACAGAAGAATCTGAAGAACAAACCGAAGAAGTTGCTGAAGAAGCCACCTCTGCGATTGACGAAATGGCATTCGAGGGTGAGGCTGAACCGGAAGTAGAGACTACTGACTAGAAGTATTTTACTGAATGACTTTTTTCTTCTTTTTTTTTTTTTTTTGCAAATATTGTAACTTTGTGATGATTCTTTTCGAGTCTAATAAAGAAAATCGTTATGCGTACCCACCTTCACGACGATTTCTTGATCTGAATATTTTCTTGACTTCTACTCAGTATATGATCAACACGATTCAACGAGACGTTGGGGTATTAACTTATTCAATTTTTATTGTTATTATATTATTGTTATATATATATATATATAATCACTATCAGAGACGATTGTCTGTAATCGATCGGTTTGACGGTGGGGGTGATATAATTATTCTATGATTAATATTAATGGACGAAGAATTAGAGATTTTTCGAAAGAATATTTTCGTCCCTATATGGTTTTCAGTTTTTTTTTTAATATTGTTATATTTTTGGTTGTTGTTGTTTTTTTTTTTTTTTTTGTTGTTCTTTACCATTTCTTTTGAGATACCATACCGCGTCATACCGATTAATATCATCCGTGACAATCATCTTCGGTTACAGGTTTTAGTATATATGTTTATGTATATATATATATATATATGAGTAAATGTCATCGATTTTTCCCCAGGGTATTTATTAGATTTTCTTGGTTTTTTTTTTTTTTCTTTTTTATAAATAATTATCATATAGTTTCTTGACTTTATCTGCAATTATTTATCCTTCTCGATGTATACTTGTGGTTTTCCTGTATACGGTACACTATATATTTCATAGTACATATATAGGTATATATATTATACCTAACATGTATAATGCGGCTTTATGTATAGGTAAATATATATATATATGTATATATATATTAAGAATAATTATATTTACGTTACTGTTGTTTTTTTTTTTTTCTTCTTTTTTTTTTCTAGTCATTTTCTTTCCAATTTTTCTTCTTTTTTCTTTTCGTCGTATAATAATAATAATCTACTTCATACAAATTTCAAGGTACAGGGAGTATCTACAATGTAATGTGGCATCTAACTATACTATGCATGCCACAAAAATAAATGAATAAATTAATTAATTAATTAATTAAAATTTTATAGTTCGATAAAGTTGATAAAATTCTTTATATATTCGGAGTATTAATTATTCAATCATATAGTATTCTCGTTTGAAACCAATATGAAATATCTAGTATAACAGAATCGACAGAATTGAATGGATAAATAAATAAATAAATAAATAAATAAATAAATAAATATATCTAGATGGTTTTTTTTCTTCTATTTCTTTCTTCTTTTCTTTTTTTTATTGTTTCCTTGTTTAAATCTATTTATTATGAACGGATTACGGGTTTTTTTTTTTTTTCTTCAAACAATATTACAATAATCAATAATAATGATGCTAGACGTACGTGTGTGTGACCATATAATAACGTATTACATATTTTTTTTTTTTTTTTGTTCGGTTATAACGTGGATATGCATTATTGGTTACATAATTAATTAATTAATAATACTGCGGGCAGCTTATAATAAGTGGTAATTTATAAATTGTTAATTTTATATACCATATATAATATAATTGATTAATCAGACGAAATTAATTCATTTATATAATACAATATGATAACGTTTGGGGTATACTATAGTATATATATATATATATATATATATATATATATATATATATATATATATATGTATGTATATATATATATATATATATATGTATAATTAAGTTTGTCTGGTGCCGAATACATAGCATGTGATATATTTAATAATTATTTATTTCGTTTGATGAAAATTATCGATTTTATACATATATATATATATAAAAATTTTATAACGAGAACTGAAAGAACAAAATAAAATAATAAATAACAAATAGAAGTTTTACTTAATAATTCATTTATACAAAAGTATTTATTTTTTTTTTTTCTCTTCTTTTCTTTGCCTTTCTTTTTCTTTTTTTTTTACCTCTCCATTTTTGGCACGAGACAGACTTTTCATATCGTTATATTATCATTTGGCTCAAATTCTCATCAGTTATGGTCAAAACTCCTGATTTTTCAATCAAAACATATACCTTCTCAATTTTGAGAAATAATTATCAATCAAAAAAATAAAATAAAATAAAATAAAGAAAGAAGGTTGCAAAAAGGTTCTCTCCTTTTTTTCGCTTTTTTTCTTTTGCTTCGAATCGAATGTCGCATTATTCAGTCGTAAATCTTCAATCGCCAAAACAAAATTCTAGTATAATAATTATATCATTGAAAATAAAATGAATTTTTCATTTCTTATACTATTCTACGATCATCCACCCTATACTTCAAGATCTCTTCTTCTCCTTCATTATTAATTGCAGATCGTATCATTTAGGTATATTATAATAATACATTATAGTTTAACGCGAAAATAAAAAAAAAATAAATAAAAAAAAAATCGTCGCTTAATAATATTGCACGATTACATATACATATGTATGTATATATGTATGTATATATATATATACATGTACCTATAGGTAGGTATAATAATATAAGGACGTTATTTATTATTCAGACACAACGAATCACAGGGTATAAGAATAATAATAATAATAATAATATTATAATTAATATAACAAATTAATATCACATGAAATAATATGTATTTGTTATCCGATTCTTCGCATCTATAGTATACTATACAATAGGTATACCTATAATAAAATTCCGAAGAGGAGCAAGAAAAAAAAAAATCAAAATTTACACCGACGTGATTTAATTTTTTTTTCTTTCTTTTTCTTTTTCTGATTTATAATTTTTTTTCTCTATCCTTATCTAACAACAGTATAATTAACAATATCCTTTTTTTTTTTCCACAATAATTTTTGGCATTCGATTTTTTTTCTGTTCTTTTTATATCGCAGTATATACATATATAATAATAATAAATTCGAGAACGAAGGAACAGGAGAAAGAAAAGAGAAAAAAAAAATGGAACAAAAATGAAAAATAAAAAACTTGAACCTCAAATAGACAAATTTAAAAAAAAAAAAATTTTCTTTCACAACTTATATACATATATATATATAGTATATATGTATATTGGATCTCTTAATTATTGGCCTGGAGTTTATATAGATTATTATTATTATTATTTTAATTATGTATTACTGACAGACTTTATAATCATTTATACATACATACCTCTAAATATATTATTATTATTGTTATTAATAATAATTGTATATACCTATATAGCTAACAGATTATTATTATTATTATAATTTCGTGGTGATATTTAATTATGATAATTAACATAATCGTCGTTATCGCACGACCTTTTCCTTCTTCTCCTTCTTCTTCTTCTTTTTCTTATTCTTCTTCTTCTTCTGCTCTAATTCTTATTATTATAAATATTAATATTATATAGATATACGGACAAACGCGAGTTATATTATATTATATATAACACCGTATAAATTATAAAGCAGTTGACTAGATCCTGCACTATGTATGTATGTATATTCATATTCGTATTAATATCATATCATATAATATTATCATCTATTATAGTTTATATATAGGAATAGATTGCAACTTTCCCTGTTTTAATCCTATTTCTAATAATAATATTATCATCAGTACGATTCGTCGTCTATTACAGTATACGTATACATAGGTGTATATATATAGGTATATAATAATGTAAACGACGTCAAATCTATTCTCTGTACACCAGCGTTTTAATATCAAAGTCAAAGTCAGATCCGGTAGAAAAAAAAACAAAAAAAAAAAACGAAAAGACGTAAAACTTGAAAAAAAATAAAATAAAATAAATAAAATAAATAAAATTTATTCCTTTTTCTTTTTTTTTTTTCTTCAGCACGATAATATATATATATATAATATAATAGGAAGACAATTCGTTTTCAAAAAATGGAAGTAGTAGGTATATATATACACCTATAGAGTGAAATAATTTAGTCAATTTATTTATAGGTATATATATGTTTCAGGTAATATATCGATAATACGAAGGAATGAGAAAATTGTATGATGAGAAATGGAGGGAGGAAAGTATGAGGAACCTCGAAATTGTTAAATTCCAAAAAAAAAAAAAAAAAAAAAATTAATTTATCGATTACCAAAAATGAAATCGAAAAGTAAAAAAAAAAAAAAAAAAAAAAAAAAAAAAAAAAAAAAAAAAAAAAAATCGAAAATAAAATTAGAATTTTTTTTTTTTTTTTTTTTTTAAATAGCGCCTTAAAGGGCGCTGCGATAGATGCGCTACAAAAGTTGAGCTATTACTGGGTGGAGCAGGCACATATGTTCGGCCCCACGTATCGGTAAACGATTAACACTAAAGTGTCGAACCATTTCCGGTATCGTTTCGAAAGGCTTACTAAACTGGCCGAGAATGTAGGCGTTGAGTTCCTCGTTACGCTGTATTCGCATGTGCATAAAACCCCTCGCGCTTCTGTAAACCAGACGAAAGTGAAAAAAAAAAGAAAATTTATTCATCTATCGATTAAACAATTAGCTAATTAATCGATCGTTCAAAATTGAATGAAAAAAAATTAATTAATTAATTAAAAAAAAACTCACTTCAGAGACAGCGAATAGTCCTGCTTCGTCGACTCGCTGTTTCTTACTAGGTAACTCCCTTCTCTTAATAGACGGAGAACAGCTTCAGCCTCTATTCGGGTGATCGATCCGTGGTACCATCTGAAAAAAAGGGAGAGATGTCGTATATTTCGTCGCTTTAGTTACTTTCGGGTAATAAAAATCCGTGAGATTTTATAGAAATTTTTGGGTAAACTAATGAATGCTGCGTGGTCGATAACGTTGAAGATATTCCTACTCACCCTTGTCTCTCCAGGGGTAGATCGGCGTCAACGAGATCAGCCGATGCTCGGGATGTTGAAATTTCGAGTGGTAAACCGAGGCAGAGACCACCCGGTTTTTTTAACCCGATTTTAACCCCGGCCACATCCCCACTGGAGTCGAGATTCAACGTCATCTTTGGGCGCGACGTACTGCCGCCTGAAATGAGTCACAGACTTTTAGACGCCGACGGATACGTCGCGACGCGATATACCCACGTTTCGCTGTTTCGAAATTATCACTCGGACTAGAATAAATCTAAGTAAAAAAAAAATAGAAATAAGAAGTTTTCCCATTTTTTTTGAACCGCTTTTCCAAACTTCAAAACTTTTCCTTCAATTTTTCTTTTTTCTTTTTTCTTTTTTTTCTCGTCTCTTATAATCCAGGTTCAGGCATTGGCTCGCTTTTATATTACCTTCACCCCATTTTTCATTAACGTCGAATTTTGGCAGCCACTGAATTACACCGAGTGATTGATTCGATCAGGGTCTTTAAAATCGACAGTTAAATCCCCCGCTGTCCCCTTTTTTCATTTTTAAAAGCGAGAAAAAAAACGGCGAATGAAAATACTCGAGAAGTTTAACGACGGGGAACACCCCCTACCCCCGAATCGAAGTTTCCCTCGGTGAAATTCTTTCTTGAAAAAAAAAAAAAAATAAATAAAAAATAAAATAATCAAAACTGACGTGACTTGACGTGACTGACGTTCGAATCCGTCCGTGATTCGGCGCTTTCCTTTTCGAGGATCAATCTCTTAAGGGATCGGTTAAGTTAAGTTTACTTTTTTGCAAGCGCAGCGTATATTTTGCCTTAGGGAATGACGGAGGTTGGCATAAGCCGATCTGTCAGGTGTAACCTTTGGTTAGCCGGAGTTTTTCCTGGGAGAGAAGTTAATCAGATCACAGAGGCTGCGAGCTACTACATGTCTGAGACAATAGACCGCCGAGAATTTCATTCGGTAGAAAATTTTCCCCCGTTAGGGGAGGAAAAAAAATAAATAAAACTAGCGAGGATCGGGGCGAATTACTCTCCCATACGGACTTCTGTGATCAAATATTTACGCAAACTGCACCGAACTGATGAGACGACCTTCCGCGATTCCCAAATCCCTTATATCTAATTTCTTTTACGAACTTTTCAGAGATTTGCGAAACTGATTTCTTCTCTTCGCGATTTATATATCATCTCCGATGCAAAGACGAAGCCTTTTCCTCTTTTATAAAATCTTTGGTCGATCCTCGTCCCGCGTATGTTCATAGAGCAATCAATTCTCCACCCTAAACCTGAGGGACGCGAAGCGTCGAGTAAAAGAAATCAGTATTGCTCCAGGTGGAGTGACAGACGGTCGCCTTTCGTCCAAAGAAAACAGAATAGCTGTTTCCTCAGTCTCAGTCTCGAATATGTGTCTGGTGGTCGTCGTTCTCAGGGGAAATACCGCGACGTTGAATCCACCATGGAGTGACACAAGGCGGCTTTTAATTCCCTTAGAAAATCACGATCCATCAGCTCGCTTGATTCAACGGAGAAATTTTCTCCCTTCGAACCAAAGGATCCCTTCTCTTCTTATCCAGATCTCGAAATTTACCCTTCTTTTTCCAAAAAAAGCAAATCTCGTGCTTTCCGGCTAATTCAAAAAAAAGAAGTGGACACATGGCGTCGATGGTGAGTCTGGTGCACCATCTGGCACCAGATGTATCCCATCCCTCTATCGCATCGGTTGTAACAAACACTTCGGACCTGACCAGAATCCTCGACGCATTGAGATCCTCATGAAATATGAACTAGGCTCAGCCAACGCCCGGTTACACTTCCAATATCCACATTTCTACGGGGGATGAGG
Organism: Tenthredo amoena; assembly: GCA_963966615.1. Lineage (NCBI taxonomy): Eukaryota > Metazoa > Arthropoda > Insecta > Hymenoptera > Tenthredinidae > Tenthredo > Tenthredo amoena. The sequence continues at coordinate 3,723,934 of OZ016498.1, read as the reverse complement.
TCGTTCCAATTTGTCTGAAGCTTATACCGTCATCGAGTATCAAAAACCTTCTGATCCCTTCGCGGAAGAAGTGGAAAAATAAGAACAAAAAATAAGAGCAAGGAAAAGCCCACTTCTTACCAGAGTAAAAATACACCTGGAATAATAAACCAGTTCAAGTACCGAGCATATGACCTTCGCGGTTCTCTTTGTTATCCCCATCGGATCACTGCAGCTGGATACTCGAGATTCTTGATTATCGGAATTCCCTGTCCCACTGAAGATGCTGTCTGATAAATTGAGACCGTCAGTTTAGACCGTGAATAATTCTCTCCTCGAAGTAAAAATGAAACCAGGATGTTGCAGTGGGGTGCAGGGGAGGTAGAAGTAACTTCGTTAAATAGACCCGGTCATCGGGCACTCGTTAAGCTTTTGATACGGACTGGGAAACGAGGTTAGTGGAATTGGCTTTACCATGTTCGTTTTTGATCGAGAGACAATAGTCGAGGGAGCGACGTCAGGAGATTAGAAGAATTTGCTGACCGTCGAGTGGACCGCGATTTCTGAATACTATGTGATATCGGAGTAACCGGAGAAGCCTGGGGATACCCTGCAGCTAGGAAGAATGTCAAAGCTCATTAGTTTCCTACTGCTAGACCCTTTCTTCCTCTTCTCGTTATGCGGATAATTGGCGTACTGTGCGAAGAGGATCTTAAGGCATTCTTGACACCGTCTCAGACTCTTTGCACTATATATATTTAACGAGGATTTGCGGGGTTGAAATTCGTGTGGAGATAGTGGGTCCAGTCATCCGTGGACGAAGGATTTACCCCGGGATTTAATCGGCCGTGAGAGTGAGATAAGAACACCTCGTTCATCACAGGGTGAATCTTAATTAAAGATGAAAAGATGAGAAGATGAGCAGTCCGGGAATCAGGGTGAAAATTTTTTGCGGCTATATAGTATAACGGAAAATGCGAACCAAACGAAACGGAACGACGCGTACTTCGATTTCCAGTCAGGCACCGCGCTGCAGTATCCCAGAGCTTTTGTTCGAAAGCACAATGCACGTCTATACCACGGGTAAAAATGTAAAATGTAAAATATAAAGAGGCAAGCGGCACTCGCGTAGCTGACGTCTAGCTTATAGCTTTTCCGCGTGCGAACTGGGCGAGCTAATTTTTGATAAATCGAAATAGGTGAAGAAGAAGAAGAAGAAGAAGGAGGAGGAGGAGGAGGAGAAGAAGAAACGAGCGTGTGACCGTAATCCATAACGCGGGAAGGCAATTACGATTTCTTTGGGTAAAAAAGCGGATTTAGTAACGTTGACGGAATTCCGGGGTTACTCAGTCCTCAAATCCTCGTTTAGAGATCGGGAAGTAGGCATTTCATTCGGACATCCATCAGTCTGGTCTACGGCGATCCGTCTTGTCCCAGATGTTGTACATCCCCGTAGCTACACGGGATACGGTGATTTAACAATCCGCGATTCTATCTGTTAACGGAATAACGCTCAAACGTCGATATCAGGGGCAAGACGGATCGCCGATCAAGAAACAGATTCGAAATCCCATTTCTTGGACTGGCACTATGAGTAAATACGATCGCTCCCTTTTCAGGGGTTGATTAATTTCATGGGTAAAAATGACCGAGAGCAACCAGTTCTCGGTTTTTAGTCAAGAGGCACCATCCTGTTCGAAACTGTCGTGAATATACGGCGTTTATATTGCAAATGGTTGTGAAATTCGAGGGACTATGGTGTCGGGAGATGGTGCAGACGGGCGGCGTTCAAACTCCCATCAAAACAGGGATGGTGTCGCCTGGCTGGCGTAGGGGAGTCTCCTCTTCCCAAGCCTGAGGCAACGCGTCGCAGTTTAATCGCCCGACTAATTTCAGTTGGGAGAATGTGCCGGATTCGTGTATCACGTGTATCACCATAACGATCACCATAATCCGATATGAAATTAGCAGGTATTCCGCAAATTCCGTCGCTTGATTCAGGAGCCCGGAAACCAGTCCTTTAAAAAAATGTCCTGAAGACAGTTTCCCACCCTGCAGCCTGAGGCCTGATGCTAAGCGAGTCAGTCCTAACATCGTTAGACACTGTCTGAGTGGTTTTGATCATCAAGTGTCAAACCGCCCGAGCCATGGTACTTGGAACGAATTTTATCGCACTTTGGAGATCAAGTTTACACCAAGTTCGATCTATACGGTTCCGAAGGTCTTCGTCAAATTATCAGAAATGTACGAGCTGGGTATCTTTACTCACCGAACAAAGCTGGGACGTCAACATCCCTGACAGACAAGCTCGACGAGGCTTGAGAAGCGCTGGATTCGATGCTCTGTGTGCATCTGAGACGTCTTCTAAGTTTTGGCATATCGAATGGCAAGTCTCTGAGATCTACGCTAGTCGCACTGCCCGAGGTGGTCGCGTCCTGCTGAAGAAGAAGTCGCCTTCTCCTAAGTTTCGGCATATCAAAAGGAAGGTCGTTAAGTTCAGGTTCATTATCAACAAGATTTAGATTATCGATCAGCTGTGGTTTAAGCAGGTGAAAACCGAACGGTTTGCACTTAATCCCAGCCCGAGATTCGATGGATATTCCACTGTCAGACCCTTGGATTTCAGCATCTCCCGACGACGAGGATTGCAGGGCGAGATTTATCAGGTTCTTGTTCTGCGGGGTCCGACGCTTTTTGAACGAACTATCGGTCGGCGAAGTGACATTGTTCACGTTCCCACTCGAGTTCTCGGTGTTCTGCGCCTCTTCGGGCGACCCCTTCTGCGAGTTGTTGTTCCTGTTATTGTCCGACGTCTCCGAGGCCGGTTCCTGCGACGATTTGTCAGATATCGGCGAAAGGATGTGAAGCTTGTTCGCATGATGGGTCAAGAAACCGGACATGGTGTTTTGCTGGTGATTATGAACGCAGCTGGTACTTCCACTGTCCGAACTGTGCGAGCTTAGGCTCGTGCTGTGACGGCTTTCCGAACTACTCGTCGACCTGTTTCCTTCGCTAGTACTGCTCCTCAAGGACTCCATGCTTCCTCCGCTGCTACTAGTCGCCATACTTTCCGTGCTCGAGTAGCCAACTCGCCTCCGAGTAGTTCTTAGCTTGAACTCGAGAAGTCCACTCTCTCTTCGCGGTCTGGGAAGATGTTCTTCGGCCTCATGAGGCCTTCCTTTGAACTCCATTATCGGTCTGGTCTCGCGAATGAGGCTCCTGGGTCGCTGTCGTTCCTCCTTCGGCCTGCCTTTAAACTCTAGGATCAGTTCCTTGTCCAGTCTCCTGACCAGGGTATCCGGAGCGTCGTTTTTCGGCCGTCCTTTTATCTCCAGTATACTGCCCTCGCTACTCTGGGGAGATTCCTTAGCCCTCAACGACTTCACGGGAAGCCTGGTGTCCTTTAGCCTCGGATGATCGGTCTGGGCTGGTAAATTCGGGGCACTACGAATGTTCAGAAGAAGATGGTCCTTCCGGCCGTGAAATTTCGCGGGAAGAGGAGCCGTCGAGGGTGGAGATGGCGGTGCGGGTTGGTAACCGCGCAGGGGTAGTCTCGGCGAGGAGTTCTTCTCGTCGCTGGAGTTAACATGGATGGATTCAAGCTCTTGTGACAGAGACAATATATTGTCGGGTTGCTGAAGACGGCTCGGAATCGGTTTTGGGCGGAGTAAAACTACCTTGCGGCGTTCCTTAGACGAGTATACGTTACCCTTGAGTTCGGGACAGTTCACCGGCTCGAATTGATCGAAATTTTCAACCGGCGGAGAGGACCCGGTCACTCTTGAGTGGGTGTGAAGAACAGGGTGGTTTGTGACCCGGTCAAGATCGTCCAGGTCGTCATCCGACCGGTTCACCTTGCAGTCGAATGCAGTTTCGTAGAGGCGCCGCTGTCTGGCCATCTCTGCCTCTTTGTCAACAGCCTCGTCCTCGTCGGCCTCGTCCTCTATGAGGATAAGCTGAGGGTCTAGTCTTCTAGTTCGACGTAATTTGCGCGCCTGGCGCGTCGGCGGATCTACATCCTCGTCGTCCCGGTCCGATACAACTGCACAAGTGCATACTGCGGTTGGTATATCGTGGCTAAGCAGTCTGTGCGGTGGCATGAGGGTGTTGTCCCACTCGGTGATGATGCACGATGAGAGTATCTGGTCGTCTCTGGTAATTTGGGGTACGGCATGCTGCTCGCTCCCTGATGTTGGGCTCACTAAATCCTGGCTTTTATCAAACGTTCCAACTCCATCACCAGCCACTGAGTTTCTCTTCGGAAGACCCGGGGTCCTGGATCTCTCTCCGGGAACGTCTAGGCTCACACTTTTCCTGTATATACCTGGCTGAGGACGTGCCAACTCCTCACCGGCCTTGAACAAGTCACCGTAGTAGTAAGGAGACGGATGACGTATCGGCTGACCGGAATCAGTCGGAGATTGGTCCTCTGCGAGGTGGACCAAAGCCACGCAGTCCACTATCACAGCATCTCCTGGTGGCAACAAGGTTTCTTCTTCGAGAAGAGACGGAGAACTTTTGCCAGCTGGTTTGTAAAGGCTGTTCTTACGCCGACGAACTTCGGTCAGAGTACCTGCTGCCTCGTCGTCGGCACAGGAAGACTCGGACGCTGATGGATCTGTGGAAGAGAACGTTTCCGGTTAGACATTTGCACAGCATTAGCAGGAAGTCGGAAAGTATGCGATGGATTTTGACGAAATTTGGTCTCTGGGGGTTTTGGGTTCCGCTCTTTTCGAATTTCGATTCAAAAATTTAGAAATTCAAAATGGCGGATCGGAGAAGATCGATTTCTCGATTTTCTATCTCTTCCCGTCTTCTTCGAAGGCGATGGGTAATTTCGGCGAACGGTGATATGAATATCGAAGAAAAATCTACGGGTCTAAAGAACGTCGTGCAGATTACGAAAGTAGGAAGAAAGGGATTCTTAATCTATCCCACAAAGGAGTCGGTAATAGCTTTTCGCTAGCCAGCGACTAGCTATTCAGAGTACCAATCCGGCGTGGCGTGGCGTCTGCGTTTCCACGTCGAAGAGAGAGAGAAAGGGAAAGAAAAAAAGCCCTGAAAGAGCCTTTTCCGTTTAGCTCTTTCCTCCGCTTTTCTCTATTTTACTTTTCCTTTTTCTCTACGTTACTATACGTGGAAAGCGCTGTTTCCTTCCGCGAAAATACCGCGACGTCTTGATTTTGCATTGTCATTGAACCACCTCAAAGCACCTCGTCAAGGCGAGCTTCATTCCGCTTCGCTAATTATCACGGTCTCTTGTTCTTCGTGCTTATTTCTTTTTTTTTTGGTGAAAATTTTCTAGCGATAGAAAAATCGACGGTGAAGAAAATGAGAAAAAAAAATGCTTTTTGGAATCGTCCGAGTCGATTGTCCGCTATTTTCTCGATGGTGATCGTTTTTCACGAGAAGTTCATCTTCAGGGGTTATTATCTGTACCTCGGGGGGTGTCGCTGTCAGTAACAGCGAACCGTGTGGTTTATGGAGGCCAGTATTTTCCTCCTGACCAAAGAAGAGGAGGGAACCGAGACTCCAGAACTAAAGGAGGAGTTTCGAGGATCCATGATCCATAACGAGGCCATTATCTACAGCCGCTGTACCGAGTGAGAAAAAAAAAAAAGTGAGAAAAGAGGGAAAAACCGAAGGAGATAACACAAACCTCGGGCTTTTTAATTTTCTTCACCTTATATACCATGGCTGAGGATTTCGAAATGCTGTGTAGTTTTACCGGAGACTTTGTTCCCTCAGGGGGGAGGGAAAAGGGTTGGGGATGAAAATGAAAGGGACGAGGAAAAATGGTCGGAGAAAGGAAAGGGTTAGAAGTCTTAAATTAATGAAAAACTAAAGAAGAAGATGAAATATGAATATGTATCCACAGCTGCTACGTCCTGTAGGCTTTAGCGAACCTCGACTGTGCAAGGGATGGGGACGGGGACTAAAGAGATTAAAATTTGAAAAAGAATATTCAAGACTCGGCGTATTTTCCGCAACTTCGTTCCATGGCTAGCGAACGAAATGAACAAAACGAAGAAGAGAGAAAAATAAAGGAAGAGAACCGCCATAGTCTAGCCTCGGTTTTTTCCTACCCCTTAAATAATACCGCGAAGATAAATTCAAGACGCGAAGCTGTATTGCCTTTCTCTCTTAAAAATTTGAATAGTAATTTCAAAGAACAACGAAAGGTTCTCATAGGTAATATAATTTCGCTGTGATTTTACATTTTGATTAATTCCTAATTTTCGGTTTATCGTTCTTTCTTCTTCTTCTTCTCCTTCTTCTTCTCATTCTTCGCAATCCTAAAAAGTAATTTCTAGACGCAAGAATTTCTAGAGGAATGACTGGGAGGGTCGAGTACTGGGATAGAAAATAGCGAAAAGAAGTCAAGGGAGGAATAAAGGAAGGAAAGGAAACGGGGGATGCATGGGACTCGCGGTTATATTCGTTCGGGCAGTTTTATAAAAGAGTATATACCCAAAGCCTCGAAAGCTCGGGGGCCCCGAAGGCACTTCACTCTGTCTTTTATTAGATATTGTCATCGTAACATAACAGGAGTTGGTATACCGGGGTAACATGGGGTAAAGAAAAGAAAAGCCATACATGCCGGTATATCGCCCGTTGCTCCTCTCTCGCCCCCCACAGAGCTATCCGAGAACGCGAAAGATTACCCCTAAGCAACGCACCGCGGAAAGCCAATCTCGGTTATTGGACACACTTTATATATACGGAAAGATTTTCGAATTGACCAGAGAATTTTCTTTTTCTGGACGGTAAAAAGCGAGGCGAGATGATAAATCCGAAGAAATGAGTAAAGAGAGAAATTCGGGGGTTGAAATACTTCGAATTATTATTCGAAACGGTGTGAAGAAGAGATTTGAAAAACTAGAAGAATGAATTAAGTTAAAAAAGAAAAAAGGAAAAATGAAAAAATGGGGTAAAGTAGAATTTCGGAATAATGTAATTAGACCCCTAGATTCCGTCGCAGTGAGCCGGAATAAGCCAGTATAAGTATAAATGCGAACGAGTGCGAGGAACAGGAAGAAAATAGAAGAGACGAGAAGAGTGAGCTTTGGGGGTTGAAACGAGGGGACGAGGTTGTACGAATAAAATTACTGGAGTAAGTAATTTGAGGACAGAGAAAGTAATTGCCACTCAAAACGTTCAAAGGAGAACGTTAGCCGGTACCTATACCGATGTCGAGACTAGGAGCTATACGCGTCTTTTTAATTCAGGACTTTTAAGCCTCGCATAGTGGTTATAGGTACGCTGCGTTGCGGTTTCTTCTCTTTTTCCCTTTTTCGTTTCTTTTTTTTTTTCATATTCTTTCATTTTTTCATTTCATTATTACGCTGCGTTTATCAAACGTTCTTTTAATCCGAGATTCCAGGGGCTTCTGACTCCACTGCAGCGAATCGCTCTTCTCACTGTTCAAAGGGGTTGAATTCCCAAAGAAAAATCATCGCGTCTAATATCGGGTTCTTGATTTCTTTAATGAATATACCTAATTCGTAAACTTTCAATCAAATCGACGAAAAAAAAAATGGAAAAAAAAATAAAGAAAAAATTTTCTCCTACCGATTCGCACGATGGGGTGTGTCGGCGTCGGTTGTATACGGATTGCTGGTAGCTAGGTAAACCACTACCTAGCATATAAACCGGATTGTTAAATTGCGTTTGAATTTTAGTGCCAGTAAAATCAATGTTAGTTCATCGTTAGGGTGTACAAGGGGCATTTCGAGTCACTATATACTATCGGGGTAGGTAGATTATAGCCCCTTCAATTCCTCCTCGAATCCCCGTCCACCGTACCGCTCTGGAACCCCTTTTCCACCCCGTATAAACCCCCTTGACAGTTCCCCTATCACCGGGCATTGCTCAATTGAAATCTACATCGGTGATCACGGGAAACACTGACGCCGTTGCACCCTGCTGTCGGTTTACCGTGTGCAGAACTATCCCAGAAATACCTTTACATGAATAACGTAGTATAGCCTATCGATAATTCACTGTAAACATGTACCCGGATTTACAATTTTCGGTATAAATTTATCCCCCCCCCCCCAAAAAAAAAAACGAAATTTTCGAAAGATTCTTTTTCATTCCCTCTCGTTTCTTAATTCGATAGATGATTTTTTTTTTTAGGGGTAGTTTCGTCATTTTGTTTCTTTTTGATTTTTTTTTTTCTTTTTTATATACTCTTTTACCGCGAGTAATACGAAGGATGAAAAGTTTTCGATGATATAGTGGAAAAGATCGTTTAGTAGTAACGGCTGACGCTGCGAACTTAGTGGTAATCATCCCTGCAGTAGGGGTACGTGGATGTACCTTACATAATCTCTAAATAGATACTAAAGCTAATTGGCATCGCTGATGATAATTATAATTAGCCAGATATTAATTCAAGGGTTTTCAACCTCCTCGGGAAATTTATAACGAAGGGCTGAAACTCGGATCGACCGATGGTCTCGGGGTTGGAGTAAATTCTCCGAGAGAAAGAGATGGAGCTTTTTGAAAGCTGTTTTTTTTTTTACTTTTTTCTTTCTTCTTTTTCGTTTACGATTTCGTGAAAAATTTCTCGCGGTCTTCGGTGTGTAAAAAAATGTACATCCCTTGTCTCCTATGGATTGAAAAAAATTATATAAAATAAAATTTGAACTGAACGGTATGAACGATTCGAGTTTAGATATATTTATCGTGAGAAAATCCTGCCGTTTGAATCATATATATATATTATTTTATGAGGGTAAAGGGAAGAAGAGGAAGTGTAAGAGGAGGGTGAGAATTGGGGGGGGGGGGTTCAAGTCGTGTCGTTGACAGTTTGTAAATGATCAAGTTTTAGTTAGCTTGTGTGCAGGGCGAACTACGACAACGACAACGAGAACTACTTCGACTACACCGCGACGAGGACGAAAACGAAGAAGAAGAAGAAGAAGAAGAATAGAAAATGAGAAATGGGGTGAAAATTGGCTGCGTGAAACTAGACCCGGAGCAAACGACTGAGGGATGTTTATATAGCACAGGTATTCGTCCGTCTTGAGACAGCGATTTTAAAAATTCAGAAACAGCAGGAAGAAATTCAGGAAATTTTGAAGGGTTGAAAAAAAGTAAGAGAAGAGGAAAAATTTTGACGAACGGTAATATTGTGGAATAAATGAATGAAATTTTTGTTGGACAGAAATTTCTTCGATTTAATGAAACGGTTATTTCCTTTTCAATTCCGTTGATTAGAATCCTGCAGGACTTGTAGATATAAGGTACTAGAGACGTATGAGAAACGGTTGTATAAACAGGAAGACATGATCGGGCGTTTCTCGTCTTGAAAATCAAATATTTGCAGAGGCTAGAGGGCAGTATTTGCGAGTTAAAGTCATGGCCAAATTACGCGGCCATGAATACACCATACATATACCTATATAAGAATGGAAATTTCGGTGTGTTTGTTTGGGACCTGAATCAGCTGGCGATTTGCATATACTTGAATAAATTCAGGCACGATTGAACCGAGTCAAAAATTGCTATTGGAGAACGGAAGAAGGAGAAATTTAAAAAAAAAAAAAAAAAAAAAAAGGAACCAAAAATTTCGGAAGATATACAAATTTCAAAAAATAAAAAATAAAAATTACTCTCACCTGTGTAAGGTCTGCAGTAATCCCTGTTAACTTTTGCGTAAGTTACCGTTGTCGGGGGAATCTCGGTACTCGGTTCGGAGTAAGATTTCGTCCTGCTGTCCCTTGGGTCGCTGTACTGTTCCACGACCTCGACTTCGGCCTGAAACAAAAATTCGCAGGACTGTCGTTAATTTAAGAAAAAAAAAAAATTTTCTCATATTCCAGTTTGCGTTTTTTTCTTTTTTTTTTTTTCTGTTTTCAATAAAGCGACGAATCCGAGGTTTTTTCGAGGGTTCGGGGGTTGGTTTCGATAGTTTTTTTTTTTTTTTTTCGATCCGAGAGAAGAAGGGGAAAGAAAAAAGGAAAAAAAAATCCGTATCGCAATTTTTTCGAATGGAATTCTGACAATATATAAATATATGAGTTGGAGGGGTGTTTCGCAGACGCAAAGAACGATATTACATCCCGGGGTTCGACGTCTAACAAAGCAAAAAGAAAAATCGTGATTCGTGTGATTTGATATAAGGACGTGCCTCGGCTCTGACAATAGGAAGAGAGAAGAGAGAAAGAAAGGAGAGAGAAAAAAGGAAACAAAAGGAAAAGAAAAAAGCCGGCCATCTTTATCTCACCCACGAAAGATATTTGAGGGTTGTATGTATGTACTTCGATTGGGATGCGTATAGGTGTATTTATCGAAAAAGAAGGGAGGAAAGAAAGAAAAAAAAATTTGGAAAAAGATAAAGAGAAAGAGAAAACGTTAAGGGTGGAGACTTTCTTCTTCTTTATAGCGATTATCGTGATACGGTATAACGAATTTAATTAACTGTGAGATATAATAAGGGTGGAGAGGGAGTGTGGATCCCGTGGGGAAATAAAATGGAAAGAAAGGTATATAAGGAACTTGGTGATTTGTTTGAGCTAGTCTGGAATCGGTGGATAATCAATGGCGACAAATAATCGGGGAGGCTTTGTAGCGTGTAGTTAATACGGACTAGGTATAGTACCTGGGATCTTGTAATAGTCTAATAGATTGAACGGGGGAATCGAGACTAGACGGAAAAAAAGGACAAGAAGGAGAAGGAGATGAAGAAGAAGGAGGAAGAAGATGACGAAGAAGGAGGAGAAGAAGAAAAATGAAAAAAGGAAACAGTCGAGGAAGACAAGCGCCTTAAATTGAAAGAGCTTGAAATTGGAATTCCCTTGGCAAACTTATTCACTGGCGCTTCGAGGTATTCCGACACGGTATTTGCGATTGGCCAGTTCCTATAGCTATCGAATCGGGTAGTGAAAAGAAAAAAGAAAGAGTTGGAAAAGAAATCGTTTCATCGAGTGAAAACCAGTAAAAAAGAAAGAAAAAAAAACGAGACCAAAAAAATAGGAAAAAATGGAAAAAGGAAACTTTGACGAGATCATTCTATCATCATCGTTACACGAACGCACGAACGGAGCTTTTCGCGAATTTTTAGCAATTTTTACGTAATTTTTCCTCTCCTTTATTTTCCCCTATTCTTTTTTTCTTTCTTTCTTCTTTTTTCTCTCTCATTTCGATGCAGACGCGTTCGGGTCGGATAAAACGCTAGATAAACACAGATGAAGCTTGGCAAAGCTCGGGAATTAAAACTAGACAAATATACCAGCGAGACGCATCGAAAAAGGTAATTGAAAATTAACCAAAGCAAAGATTTTTTTTTTTCTTCTTTTTTTTCTTCTTCTTTTTTTTCGCAGATTGAATTTTCCGCGAACTTCAGATTTTTAGATCAGAAAAAAAGATCGTTGTTCTCTGTACCCGTTTCTGTCATACGATTCTTGGATAATCCCTCGAACGCGATATTACAGACTGAAAATATCGAGAATCGGGTAAATCGAAAAGTTTTTTGAAATTCAGCAATGGCTAATTTTTTTTTTTTTCAGCCCTTCTACAGGTGTGCGATCAACGCGTTCTACAGGTGTTACACCTGTTACCTGAAAAAATAAAAAAGCGAAAAAGGGGGTTCGCGGTTTTCCGTCAATCAAAGCTAAAAGGCACGAGCGACGAAAAAAAAAAAATCGTAGAATTTTACCCGTCCGAGGGAAAATTCAGATCGCTTTCCGCGGAGGAAGAGAGAAGAGAGGGAAACTATTCGTTCTCCAAGAAAAAACCCCTATCGATATGTTTATGAAAATTTATGCAATAATCGAGGGTTTCGTACAACTTCTACTGTCGAAAATCGAACCGACGATAAAGAGAACAATAATTCGATGAAATTCACCCGTTGGGGTGGAAGTTGGAGTTGTAAAATCGCGGTCATTCATACAGCGAAAACTACCCCTAAATTCCCCGGGCTTTGTTCACGCTTATATATATATATATATATATATTTTAGTAATCCTATTGATTTATTGAGGACTTTGAGCCACGATTAAGCAAACTGCCCACCACCACCACCCACTACCGAAGCTTTATAATTGGAAACGATTATTAAGTCGGTTAATTACCGTAATATCTATCGCTCTCAAAATTCAACCGACTGAAATGGATTCGGTCAATTTTTTCAACCATTCGTTGATCATTTTGGTCAATTTTGGCATCTTTTGGACGATTAAATTCCCTAACCGTAAAAATTCCGTTCTGAAACATCCCTCCGGGGAGTCTGGGCTTCAGAAATTTTGGGAATTCTGAATTCTGAACGTTTCCTAAAAATTCTAAAATCGCCAATAAACTTAGAAATTTGGATCCACGAAAATTCTAACGGGGTGCTAAACCGCCGAAATACTTTGCGCGTTTTTTTTTTTCCGTATAAAATTTCGCATCTTACACCAGCCTCCACCCCGTTAGTATTAAGTGGTGCCCCATCGTGTAGCGGAGTGTCACACCGCACGATTATTCACCCACTTGAGTCGAGTGGAGTTTCTGGTATGAAACAGCGCAGTGCGAAGAGAGTTGGGAGTGGATAGCGGATACCAAACTTTCATCCCCTTTTCTTCCCTTGTACTTAGGCGGCTACCGGATTCCTCCTTCTTACTTTATTTCTTTATTTCCTTATTTCTTTGTTTCTTTATTCCCTATTTCTTTTATACCCCGTGCCTCAAGTCCTCATATCCATCTTTGTCCTCCTCTCCCATCTATCCTATCTCATCCCTTTACGACCAGCTACCATCCCCTAACAATTGTCAACTTATTTCTTAAATTGCGTGCGCCATGGGTCCTCGGAGAAACGGTAGTACCGGCAGCAGTAACGTTAAGGGAAAAGTTAGCCACTCTTTTCAACCTCGTCGAAAGATCACTTCGGCAACTCGAAACACCAGAACTTTATTCTTACATTCATTTTACTCAACCTTTTATTCATCTTCTCTATTCACTTTACGAAATTTACATTTTCACCTTCTAGTGTCAACCTATTGCGCTTTGTAACTTTAAAGTTTCATCGCTTTTACTACCCTCATAATTTCACCGAGTCTTCGCTTTCCCACGACTATGATCTTATGTTATAATATACATATTTGATCGAGAAAACGGGTCCGAAAAAAGATCGAAGAAAAAAAAAAAAAAAAAAAAAATTTAGAACCCGTACAGAATAAATTCAAAAAGAAACTTACGTTTTCGGTCGTCGGACTAGGCAGAGCCCATTGTACGGTGGACGTAGCTGCAGCGACGCTTGCAGGACGTCGTTTATTAACGAAATCAACTGGTAGACTGTAATCGTCGCACAATGATATCTGGAACAAAAAAATACAATTGTAACAATTAATTGAATACGATTGTTTTTTTTTTTTTTTACAAAAAAATTGTTTCAAAAATATTTATTCACGGTCCGGTCCCATCGATCTCCGTATTGAACACGAACACCTACGTTTATCATATAGGTATAAATACAGACGTGTGTACATCAGGTATATATAGTATATAAGGGAGGTATAAAATCGAGACAATCGGGGAATCCCCCCGGGGCGGCTTATCGCGCTGGGCTATGGTACCGAGGGATGGATGAACGGGAAAAAGAGAAAGAAACAAAAAAAAAAAAAAAATAGAAAAAAAAAAATATATTCGAGGGACTCTCCCTTTATTCCGTTTCGAGACCCCTACGCAAATGGCCATCGTTTATTGCGAGCAAAGAGAGTATGCCGTATACCATATGAACGAACAGAACCGAACGTGGAAAGTTCGGAGGTATATAACAACAGAACGAAACGGAACAACAGGAACAAAAAAAAAGAAAAAAAAAACCCAAAGAATGAAAAAAAAAGAAGAAAAAACAGGCGAAATACGTTGTGCAGTCAGACTGCACCCCCGACTTCTTTTTTTTTTTTTTTTTTTATCATAAACCGGAAATAGGGCGTCGAGAGAACGGAAATGGCACCCCGTCCGCCGCGAAGAATGGGGAAAAAAAGAAAATGAAAAAAAATAAATAAAAAAATTCCCAGGGCGAAATAATTGTCGTACTTTTGAACGGAACGCAAAAAAAAAAAAAAAAAAAAAAAAAAAAAAAAAAAAAAAAAATGAGCGAATTCGGTATGTGATTCCGTTGACTTTTCCTATTTTCTTCGTTTCATTGCCGCCGATCGACGCGAGTAGATTTTTTATACCTAGACACGGCGATTGATTGGAAATGTATTTTCTACTAGAATTGTAGGTCTTCGGGGGTATTGAGTCTCCTCGTCTTACCTCCATCGGCTTCTCGATATTCCGTGTACTTATATGCATACTATACAACGGTATAACGACCGTTGTTCTTTCTCATTCATCGATGCATATGAGTTATAGAGAGTATCGTCGGTATCACTGGGGGTGAAGAGCTTTTCTACCCTTGATGTTGGAAGCCAAGCACGATCTAGGCCGGTCACACATCTATACGAGGATTTCAAACACGCGTGTGTGATTTTTACTCGTCATCGATGCATGCGACTTGAAAGCTCCGAACTTTACACAGCGTTACGGGGTAAATGAGAATAAAAAAATGGAAAAAAAAAAAAAAACCATCCCTATGTAGATATTCACAAAATTTGAACGAAAAATCTTTTTGGGTGGTAGAAAATTGGGGAAATACATTTTTCCATCGCTAATGGGTCCGGTTTTCGGACGGGGGCAGTTGCAATCTTTGAAAATTCACGACTTTTCATCCCCTTTGATCGACGGATCGATCTGTCGGTCAAAAAAACGAAAATTGTATGCGAAATGGTATTTTCGAAACCCTGTGTCACGCAGAATCTCGAGAAAACGTTGTAGAGCTGTTCGACAGTAAGAGGGGGTGTAGTAAAAGTTTGAAAAAGTATCCGGAGACCCGAAAAGCTCGGTAGGCAAATTCCCGATTTATTCAAACACCGCGAATGCTCGGGTTTCCCCATAAAGAGAATGAATGGTATTGTGGCGGTTGCACCGATGCTCAGGCACCAGGGTTGCTTTGGGGGTTCATGAAATACAGCATTTCCAACCCCGCACTCATCCCCGTTCAAAAACCCCACTCGAACTCCTCCCATTCATGGGGATGGGGTTCGTCCTGCTGCAGGCCAACGCGACGGGTATTACCATGAATTTACATAGCCTCTCGCTCGGAACTCGGAACATATTGCATGGGCTTTGATTTATGGGATATATTTGATAAATATTATCTCTAATCTGGGACCAGCGTACGAACATAGAGGGTGAAGAAGAATAACCCCTTCGGAAATTTTTTTCTTAACATTTTTTCTCAAAGCTGATGGGAATCAGTCGCCATGATCGTTAAGATAAATTTAGTGCTTTTGAGGCAGTATATCGTTATCGGAATAATTTCACCCCTATTAATAACTTCGGAGTTACGGTAATTTCGGAGTAGACTGGGGTAAACTGTATATATTATATGGAGGGAATGTTATGACAGGGCAATGAAATTCTTGACATGCTTTTGGCCCCCACCCCCGGCGGGAATACCTCGCGTAGAAATTTTCGGATGGGTTTTTGCCGCGGGGGTTTGGTTTTATTAAACGTTGCAGAATGCAGAGATTCCCATAGAAAATCGAGGTTCGTTTGACTATGGAAAAGATCCTTTTTTTTTCTCTCCCCATTTTTTCATGCATAGAATTATTTGGAGCGATTCTACTCGGGGTGGAAAATTTTTAACAACCAAATCCGTACACGTGGCACATCAGTCACGAATCAAGTATGATAAGACGTGATCATTAAACGACGCCGATTAATCATCAGGGTATAATTAACCCGGATAAGGGATGCAGCCGGAGACAAGGGTTACTCTGGACTCGTGGTGGTTACAGAGTTTACCGAAGGGTATCATTTGTTACGATCTCAATGCGATTCAACCGTCAGATTAATAGCTCGTCTGACAGATGAACCCAGTCTCTATCAATCTGGTCGTAATATGGTAAACCCCGTATGGTTTTAGAGACGGGGAATTTTTTCCAAAGGACATTTTTCCACCCTTATTTTTTTTTTTTTTTTATTTTTTTTTTTTTTTTGAGTCCGAAGTGATTCGACCAGCTTCCGAAGGATACGAATATAGAATAATCGAAAAAGCGGTACGTCTCTTCTCTCGAAGTTGAACTTTGGGAGAAAGTGCATGTAAGCAGTCTGGAGTCGGGTCATTTGTCAATAAAGATAGGAAATAGGGGAGCCTCGACATCCGTCGTCTTCATGTGGTGTGGGTCGCTAAAAGCCCGGAACACCTTTGACCCATAAACAGTCCTGTCGAGTCCACTCGCTCCCACGAGACGATGGGGGTGTTGTAGGAGAGAGGACAGGGCTTGGATTTCGACGGGAAATTCTAAAGACGTTGTCTAACGTGAGAAAAAAAAATCCAGTGTCCGTTTTACTCGGACCCAAAAAAACACCGAGGTGAAATTAACCGAAACGAAAAACCTTTTAGGGACTCAATTCCTCCTGGTTTGTGTCCCAGCGTTAAATCTTCGAGGCAAGAAGAGCGCCGGACTGAATCCCCGTTAAAGTTTAACGAGCCGAACGGGACAGAGAAACTTAGGAAACGATCCAACATCATTTTCCCTGAAAACACCCCCGGAGAGATTTTCTTACCGGGACATTTTGCTACAGGACGATTTTTCACCCTCTCCCTAACACCTCCGAGTACTTCGGAGCCGTTCGTCCTACCCTTAGCTCGGTTCGGTTTCTCTCAGGTCGTTTCTCTTCACTTCTGTTAAATTATATTAATAATATATATATATATATATATATATATTATTAATATATATATATATATATATATATATATATATATATATATATATGGGGATGTCTCAGGAACCGCGAGACGTAGGGTTGAAAAATTCTCCAATCATCTTGAGACGCGTTGACGGGTTTTTGGGGGGCAATTGACAAAGAGATGAGATCCCAACGTCGTGTCACAGCGGCTACATTTGTCATCGAGATAAATCCAGCGATTTTTTCTTCTTCTTTTTTTCTTCTTCTTCTTACTTTTCATTTTCAAGATTCTCTCCGTCTCCTCCCCTCTTCTTATTATTCTTCATCTTACCACTCTCGGCACCTGGGACTAAAGTATTACCGTTCTTTTCTGATCTAGGGGTGAAAAATGAATCTTATACCGTTCGAACTTACGGCTGACCAAAGACGAAGGAAATTTCGTTTTCTGGTCAAAAGCGACGAGGTTTACTCCCCACAGCACAAAGTCCCTAACCACGTCTTGTCTCTTCGTATATCGAAGTCCCCTCGAAGTCCTTTCTCGGGTTAAGGCTACCTCCAAGAATTTCCGGCAAAGTCCTTCGCTAAATTCTCTTCTCTCTTGCTCAAATTGCACCAGCTCTTCTCCGGAAGTCTGAACCCAGAAGTCTCGACCCTAACTGCTCGAGGAAGGTCCTTTGTGCCACTCAATTATGTCGAGCAGATCGAGGAGTTTTAAGATCTTCAAACTTCGCCGAGATATCTTGAATCTCAGAGTCTGACTCTCTGCAGCTCGTCCTTCGTCTATCTCCTCTTCTTGTTAAAAAATTTCATCCCCATAGTGAAAATCGACGTCGAGAAATAAGCCTCGTTAATTTTTCCTTACGAATCGACGAGACCCTGACGCATCTTCGACGTTGGGATTATTTTCCTCTCTCTTCTCAAGATTCAATCTCGTTCTATGATAAGTTTCTACTTCTGAGTCTAAGTTGTAGAAAAGAAATGAGATGGAGTCGTTGAAAAGATCTGTCGAGAGTAGGCACACCTAATAATTTAGAAATAATTTAGCCTCAGCTGTTTGCGGGTCTTGTTTCATGAGGGATCTGTCTAAGAAACTTGTAAAGGGTTGGCGGGTTCAAGGGGGTGAAAGGGTTGGAACGAAATGGGAGCAGAGAAGTTGGCGTAGCCCCAACAGCATTCATTGCAGCGTCGTGATTGTTCTGCCATCTCCACTATTCGGATAAACGCGCGGGCGACCCGCAACCCCAACGCCATCTCCATCTCCATCTCCATCTCCTCGCCTCTTCTCTTCTCTTCTCTTCTCTTCTCTTCTCTTCTCTTCTCTTCTCATCGTTTGGAACGGGGTTTTCCACTGTCGCAGAAACACCCTACCGCCGTCACATCGCCTAAGGGGCTGCTAATTGATTTCAGAACTTTCGCTCCTCTTACTAAAGCTTCTGCAGTGGCAAAAGTCTGTGGCCTAGGATTCGCCGGGCGAGACGTGACTTTCTTCGCGAATAAACAGGCGAATCGAATTCTTCCATTTCTCGACACCAAATTCAGAGATCGGTTACTTCCTGGTCGAGCGAAATCTGGACTCTGACAAGGAATCAAATTTCGGTAATCAACGAACTCGAACATTAACTGTTTAAACAGACGAGGATACCCTCCAGGCTTTTCGCACATTGCGACTAAACTTTCCGAGGAAGGGTCTCCTCCCTGTAATCATCAGTTCTGGAACAATGTGTCGCCCGGGGGCAGTCAGTCCGAGCTCTTTACTGGCCTGAGAAGCTTTCCGGCGACGAAATACGTCTATTGCTGAGTTATCTACGCATGTAGTTCTCCAAAGTCATTTATAAATGATTGAGAGTGCCTTGATCGTGTCCCAAAATGATTCTCAGCTTCTTCCTTCATTCACTGATGATCTAATGATCCCAGACCCATGTTCATGGTACTCAAACTTCTCGGCGCGATCCGTAGAACCTGATTCCGGTGTTCGATGTTCAGGATTTTCACCCACCCCGTCGTAGAGCGAACCGCGTTTTAGTTCGCGACTTACTCACAGTCGAGTTAACGCGGGTGGTTGTCTACCCAAAGTGGGACTCTGCTAAACGGAAATATAAAATCGCGTTAAGGGAACTCGGGTCGTTAATATCTCCCAGTACATTTACTTCTGGTCTATTTCCGGCCTCTACAGACCTCGGAAACTGCGTTCGCTAAACAACAAATTTGTATGCGTAAACTGGCCCGCACCGAGGGCAGGTACATCCATCTGTGTCTCTCATCTTCGAAGGGTAAAGGGTTTACAGACGTGTCTTTTTCTCCAAATTAATAGAAAACGTCCGATGCTCTTTTTCGCACAAGGCTGAAAATTTTCGTTGCCACATCGCCGGAGCTTCAGCTTCACGTAGTTGGTTTCAGGGTAGTAGAACAACGAGGAAATGAAATATGAATATCCATCAACGGGTAAACAATTACGCAGCAAATTGGTACGATGAATTTTAAACCATGGTTCAAGTACGTAATTACGGTCAGTGTAAGGATGACGAATGTCGACGTTGGCGCAGGGGTGGTTCCTACGAACCTCGACCCCACCTTGTACCAAAGCGATGAGGATTTTCACCGGATTACCCCGAAATGAGTGACATTTTTTATTCCCTGAATTCACCTCTCGCCATTTGATACACGGCGAATATATCCAGCTCAGTCATCCCTTGCCCGGGGGAGGGGGGGGGGGGGTGTAGGCAAGAAAACAGAGGAAAAATTAACGGCTAATTTCTCCCGGGGGATTATTCCGTTATACAAAGGGTTTTACACCCCTGTAAGAAAAATAGCCAACCAACAGAACATTATACCATTCGAAATAGATTCCCAACGACGCTTTTATCCCGGTTATCCCGTTGACAGTTAATGAACCAAAAATGAGGATGATGGTCATGAGAGGATGAAAACCAGACAAAGAGAGAAAGTGGGAACTAAAACCGAACGTCACGATTCACTCACGGTAATGATGCCCCGTGGCTTGGACAGCAAAATTCAACTCCAAACTACGTGGCCTGTGGTAATGGTGGTTTTGGTGTGGTTTGCTGGCCCTGAACCTTCGTGAATGTGGGCTACCGCGCTCCGCTTTCATCCCTATGCAACCCTAGGTCCCATACTCATATCTTCCCTCTGAGCGGGACGTAGAGGTATGTAGTATGTACCTACCATACCTCTCTGTATCGCGTACGCTGTACGATATCATTCAACCACTGGAACTCAGGATACTAGTGCTAATGTTGGATCTTGGGCATAGTTTCACCAGTGGTGAAAATTAATTGCTTCCACTCCAGGCGAGAGTCAGAAACCGAGGCCTTGAAATTTCTCAGAGACTGTTTCCATCCCGTTTCTATTTTCTTGGATGTAATATCAAAGGGTAGTTGGGAACGGTAAGAATAGTAGCGTTTATCGTTCGGACGAGGGGTTTAATTCGGTGTGTTGTAGCGGTGATAAGAATTAAAGGGCGAAAGACAATTTGCGATATTCGGTTAATATGTATCCCAAAGGGATTGGGTTTTGCCATGGTCTTTCCTCGCACACCGCGGAGAAACCAGCCTCTAATTAATTCACTTTCGTCTGGACTACCAGTCTTCGAATTTCAGAGAAAGCGAGGGGAAACCTGGACTAAGCTGAAAGCCTCAGGCTATAATTGATTCAAATGCTTCCAGGGTATTACTTGCCCTTTCGAGGGTGTAAGTATACGATTCAACGAAACTTCACGAGGCCTTTTTACTCCCGGTTCTGGATCATGGAAGTCTGTGATTGCGTTCAGACAAAGAATAGAACCGAAGGGATCGTTTTCCTCATTCTAATAAATAGGCGAAACTACCATAACCGCTATTCGGAGATCTTGACACTTCTGATAATTGGCCTTGAGGTATGTCTAATCGGATTAAGGCATAATAAAAAAGGCGTTAGACCAGAACGTTTCGGCACTAAGTCACCTGGAACAAAGGGACCACTTCACCTAAAGACGCTCGGATGGGTGGAGGGATAAAATTGGGGTATGAGAGTGAAGAGGATGCGGAGGTCGAGGTGGAGGTGGAAGTGCCGAGGGTTTTCTCACTCCCATTCTATCCGAGGGACAATGAAATCAGGGAAAGCCACTGAGCACGAGGAAAGAGAGAGGACGAGCCATGGCAAACCTGTGATTAATGCACATGCCACTGCTGTATAATTACTTAATTAAATTCATACATCACACGGTATTAAGCAGCGATACCCACCCGCCAGAAACTCGACTTCCTTTGTCCCGTACGAACGGGAATACTCCCTTTTTTTTTAAACACAAAGAAGGGCGAGGAAATTCTAACAAATTGTACAGATAGGTGTGGGACGCACCTCTTCACACTGGGTCGAAGAAAACGTTCGAATGAATCGTCTTAGTGAGTTAGCAGACTCGAATTTCCCTACTTCTTCTTCTTCTTCTTCTGGTTCTTTATTGTCGCTGGTAATTGGATGTGAGGTTTTTTGGATGAACTTTGGCATCGCCTGGGATTAGGTGATGGCTAATTGGCCAGCAGGGGTGTATGGCCACAGATTGCGGTCACCTTGTTAGAGAGACCTTATTGTCGCCTCTTCTTAGACCGAAATATACACCTTCCTCTTCGCCCTTGTTAGGACGAAACGTTTTGCAGTATAGAATTGCGGAAGTAGAAAATTGGAGTTTTTTGAGAAACTGGATGAGGATTTCGGCGCGGGTTTTCCCGGTAGTGTCGAATCGAGATGAAATCGAGCTTTTCCCTACGCTTCCGTGATCGCGCGAAGTGAAACGGGATCGGGAATGGATCGGAAAACATTTCCAGTTGATTGCGACTATCGCCGGTTCTCGTTGCTCTCCTCTTACATTATTTTTTCCTTTTTCCCTCAACTCGGGAAACACGAGATCACCCGCTTTTTGTTTCCTTTTTTTAATTAAACCAAAAGTTGGCACGGAACTCCCGCCGCGCTTCCACCCAGACCAACGAGCTCCGGAGTGATTAAGCTCGCCCTTTTCGATCCTCCGACTTCTAATGAAGAACGATAAATTACCTACTAGACCCCCACTTTCTATTCAATACTCTATGATTTATAAAAGTTCAGATCATCCTCGTATCACTTTATGATCTCAAAGTCCAATAAATCCAAGGAATCCAAGCTCTCTCTTCATCATTTGCACGATGAAAAACCCTTCCAAGCTTTTTCCCATGATCAATTATTGAACTGCAGTATATTCTGGGCTGTGAATCATCCCCTGAATTCATTCATGAATTATTTTCTCACGGAACAAAGTCCTGTTCCTTGGGCTCCTGCGTGGACGAATTTAAAACTCATTCGGAAGACTAGATCTGGGTGATAGAAACTGCAGTCTTGGTCAATCCTGAATAGGAATGAAAGGTTGATATAACGGGAAAAATTGAGTGGATTTTTATGTCGTTTTATAAAAAGTTTTATCTTCGCCATACGAACAGCTGTCTCAAATGATATTGTTTATGGTGTAGACACCCGGGAATTTGGTGTAATAGAAATTCCACTGTCCCATGTCCGGTACCACCGTCTGGTGGGATAGCCCACAAGTATTTATGGCACTCCGTCACGTGCCCAGGACCAAAAGATAGTCGTACAGTTCTCATTCCCACTTGACGGAGCTCTCCTGGGACGTTTTACCCCTTATGGAATGGTAGATATGGGGAAACGGGATAGATACGTTCTGGACTTTCGGGATGAACTGACAAGTAGCTTTTCTCCATGGAATCGGATCCAGCGATGAATTTTCATAACGTCGTTGCATCTTTTTTTTTTTTTTTTCTTTCTTTCTTTCTTTCTTTCTTTACGCATCGATTTTTGAATCCATAGCAGCAGAACGAACCTTGAAGCTTGGATAATCATGGCGTGGTATGGGACCCCACGAGGTTCTTAACTCGGGTGTAATCCGTTCAAAGAAATGAGCTTTCCCATGTAGCAAATTTCTCCAATCCTCCTAGCAGCGGATACTAATGTACGAGGAATAACCAGCGAGGGTTAGTGAAAAGCTCTTCATCCCTCTTATCATTGCGTCTTTTGTTGCACTGTGATGCTGGCACGATTATACTATAGGGCGATTCAACGAATCGGCAAGCTTAGCGGCTCTTTTCTTATTCGATATGCACCTATGCGACCCATAAGACAATAAATTTCAGGATTGATTTTGATGTAGAAAAATTGGTGAAGAATCTTACGAGTTATGAAATTCTTTTGACTTCGATATTAAATTCCGGAGTGAACAAAGTACTCGAGGTGGAGAAAGTTTCCCGAGCTTTTCTACCCGAGACAACGAATTATGAATTTTGGATCTGAGGTATGGAAAGCCATGATGCGATCTAGAAAAGCATCGGTGTCTATTTTCTTCGAGAATGAAATTAGGGGCGGTTAAGAATCTGCTCGAACCCTCGAGACCGTGGTTTTAATATCGCGGTATCTTATTCCATGGAAATCTTTGAGGAATCGGTAACGGTATCGGTAAGGTCATAAAATATTAATTCCGAGGATTTCTAATCCTCTAATCACCACCGAAGGGTGATATCAGGCGTGTGTTCTGCCGATAAGGGACGTCGAAATGGGGCTCCTCCATCCCCGGGGATTACCAGTCCCCTAGGGCTACATTTACATACACTTTCTCGTGTCCCATCAGCCCCGTGGGCCACCATGCAGTATACTACCAGCACGGAACATACGTATACTATATGTATACACACGCGTACGTATACGAAGAGGCAATTCTTGAGTGGAAAGAATTTAATACCACGAGCGAGGCAATACGGTGTATATATCCCATTGTCTCAAGATCGAGAAGAGATGCAGATGCCAAAGTCTTCCCGGGGTCCCCCTGCATCCAAAATTCATGATACTGCAAGATTCAAGGATCGGGAAGACGCGAGTAGAGCAGCGGAATTCAATTCTGAGACTGAATCGGTGTAATTTTTGATATATTTTTTTTTCTTTTTTTTCTTTTGTCAAAAACTGTTACTTCGATCAAAGAATAAATCATTTGGTAAATACGTGTGGATTATCCGTTAGTAGGGTGTAGGTGACGTCGCCCGGGGGTTGAGGTGATGATAAAAAATCGCCCCGTTCACCCTAATGGAAATAAAGAAGAACCGTAGAGCTCCTCTTCTGGCTATATACCTTAGCTAGTGCGGGAAAACTCTCCGGGGGTAAAAATGGGGAGTAAAAGAGCGAGGAGGATAGGCGATCCAGGAACGGGGAGTCGGGGAGTCGGGGAGTTCGCGACGGGGGAAAAGGGATGAAAAATAAGAGAAATAGAGCCTCGAGGGGTGTCGAGTGCCTGACTATACTACTCCTATCCAAAAACCCCCTAAGAAATTTATCCTAAATAAATATATCTCGCGTTTCTTTCATGTCTCTTTCTCTATTCTTTACACGGGGTTTTACACGGCTCTAAAGTACGACAAGACATTTGATGGGAGGTCAGAACGCGTGCTCTTGACTTAAAAAAAAAAAAAGGAAAAAGAACTCTTCTTTCTTTAGCCATTCTTCATTTTTTCCTAATCTCGGTTTTCGTACTCTTTTCTATTTTTCAACTCAGGGGCGAGTTTATCGCACGTATATATTAGGGGTGGCTCGTCCGAGCTGGTGAACAAGCCTGACTTATCGTTCGCGTCACGCGAACTCGGCGTGTCTCACGCAAAAATGGATTATGCAAAATCGTCGAGCTCGATTTTAAGCTCCGTGTAAGCGAGGGCTAAGGCTACTTTCTTCCTTTTTTCTACCTCTCTTCATTTTCTCTTTCTTCCTATTTCAGAATACCTTGATAAGCTTCCGCCATCGTTGAACGAAGGGAGGAAAAAAACTATGCGAGAATTTTGAGCCGGAAAGAGGAATTCTTATTTTACAAAATTTGTAACCAAAGTCGAAATTAAAAGCGGATGAAACCCGGAAAGGGAAACTAGAGAGCGAGGAAGAAGACTGATAGACTAGGGAGAGCTGAGCCCATGTCCGATTGTCTTAAGCCCCGAGAGAGCTGGTATACGGGGATACAAATTGCCGCAGTTTCCACATCTTTCGGGTGTCGCTTAAGGTCGAACCTTGGCGACGAGATCGCAGTGGAGAGTCTGGATGGCTTGGGATCGAGCGATTTTTCAAAAGGTCCGTTCGGGCACTTCCGAAAATTGAATAGAACCGAGGTATCGGAAACTTCGAAGGAAGAGGCTGCGAGAAGACTCCGAAAAATTCCCCTAGCTTTTTCATTCCTACTCGCTTTTACCAATTTATTCCGATATCCTAAAGCAGCCAAAAACTAAAGTGAGCGACAAAACCTGCACCGAAGTAACGAATGCCATCTTTCCGCCGTAAATAACCAATTCCGAAGGTAAAATTAAACGGAAATACGGGTCTTTCAGGCATATATGTTCGGCTCGATAGTCCCACTCCTTGGAATAGTATTCCTGGGTCGAGAATCTACGAAGATAGAAGATGGAAGGAAAGGGCAGGGATGGTAAGAGAAGGTAAAGGATGGACCCGGGTGACCCGAAGTTCATCTTCGCGGTACCTTAATTGGGTGGAGAATTACCCACCGCCAAATGGCTCCGGGAATTGTACCCCATTCAAGTCTCGGTCCCTCGGTGCCCAAAACACCTTTTGAAGTTTTGACCGTAGGACATTGAATGCATAGGTGGATGTAGCGTCCAGTCCGAGAGATCCTGGGGTCCCGAATCGGTCCTTTCGGGTTCTTAAATTGGAGAAAAAATCTCTCGGAGTTTATATTCCCTTCGAAATTCTACCTGGGATTGAAAAGGGTACTTTTGATGACTGCGGATTGTAGAGCGAACTGACAAACTGATCAGAGTTCGTTAGCAGTCGATGTATGACCAGTGTCCGGTCGAAGAGCTGTGAAGGGGTGTCGCGAGGGACTGACTCGAGGGACGACACTAAAACAGTACGAAATGACGGAACAGACCACAACTCGTACGCTTGTCCCGATGCGGTAACAAGCTTTTCCCTATAACTATACATACTACGCGTAGGTACTCTCTGATGACAATGAGGGACAGGGGGCCATAGCAACTTATTCCATTACCCACGTCACCAATTCCGATTGTTATCCTCGTTTCAATTACCTACCTACCTACCCCCCATCGTTCAATTTTAACCGATTGTCAAACACACTGTGTTTGATGAACGTACGGTGCCCGGAATGTACATCGCGCGCATTGTCTGAATCCTTTTTTCTTTTTCTACTTTTATCATCGTGAAATTAGGGTGAACGAGACGTACGTGAAAAATCGCGAGTCCATTTCTTCTCATCGCGAAAACTGACGTAAAAATTTAACGAGATGTGGCGATTTCGCACGTCCATATATATACCTACGGATGGATCTCATCTGATTCCAGAATTTCGAAACCGTGAGGATCCTTCGAAACGATAGGATAATTCATTTTTTTTTTTCTTTCCACCAAAAGTAGGGAAAGAGGTAGATTCGTAGTCTCCAGAAGTATGCAAAAATATTTGCCGCCGTAGGGGTGGAAATCGCAAGTATAAAAGAATAAATTGTTCTTTTCGGTAAAGGTACATTTGAATTCTGTGAACGACACCTCGGTTCGATATCTTTGAAAATAAAGAATATCACCCTCAGAAATTTTGTGGGAAAACAATTTTCTCCTCACTTTCTTCCTGTTTTTTTTTTCTTTTTTTTCTTTTTACGATAAGTATCGCCGAGGCCTTTTCACCCTGGTAATCTTTTCCCTGTTATTTCTTTTCCTCTAGATTCTTTATCTAAAATTTAAATAATTTCCTTACACCTCGTTAGATCATATATTATACTCCATATGTATAAAGGGGGTTGAATACGGCGATTATTATCTTAACCACCACGTGGATTTGACGCCTGTTTATGCTCATAGTCCGGGCTTATGGTTCCCCCAAAAACATAAACGGAATGTGTATAGGGTCTAAGCGGTAACAATTTGCATATCTGGTATCGAATACCGCGGTTTCTATAACACCGAGTCAAATTCAATTACCAAAGGCATGAATATCGATCCCTGAAACCACTGCTTCGAGTTATTTTACCCAAATTAGTTAAAACGAGCTTCAAAATTGAAACCAAAGACACAAAGCGTTTCGTTTTATGGTCCAGAAAAGCCCCTCACTTCTTCTAATCCGCGAAATATCAAGATGGACCGAATACCGAAGGGTTTTTTTGCGAAAATTTGGTACACGACGATGTCCCGAAGCGATAAAGACGAGACATTCATCCCCGTGTAGTAAAAGGGCGAAGATGAGAACGAGGAGCGAAGAGAGGGTAGGTATTTCAAAGGAGGAGTAATTACATTCAAATACAGCGGCAACTTCTAAGTAGCAAGTTGCGCTACTTGTCTAATGCAATTAGGAAGAACTGCTTTAGTCGGTGTTCTCACTTCCGGAGGTTCGTTTCATCCCCGATATCACGGTTGAAAATTGGAGTAGGTAGATGGATGAAAAATACGTGGTAATGAAAAAAATAGGTGAGGAAGGGGAGACGCGGGGTGGATCGTTCCCCGCATTCCAGGGGGACATTATACTGCAATATTAATACTAACCGATCGTGTATTACAGTTGTATCCCTATTTTGGCCTCGAATTGCACCTCGGTAATATCCCCGAGTGCTGGAATGCCGAATATATCGCAAGCTCTCTCAGACTTCACGTAGCTGAAACGATCGATAAGGAATTCCCTCGGAATTGAACAAGGCTACAAATCTCAGCTTATTGGTACTCCAAACCGTTAGAATACGGTCGAATTTCATTATCCATGAAATACACGTCTAAAAACAAGGCTCCGATTCATCTACTCGATATCATCGATGATCGAAAAGCTCCGCGAAAAGTTACCACGGTTTTTCGCATCAGCATCTCACGAAAAATCAGAAACTAAAGAGCTTTTCTTCTTGAGTCTAGAGTCTCGTTTTTTGATCCTGGAGGATCATATGATGATACATGAAGTGAAACTGAAAAACCACGATTTCCTTTCGTCAAGACAATGTTTATCGAGGAATAAAAAGCTCTGCGAACAGTTGGAAGAGTTTTTTTCTTTTTCTTTCTGAAGCCAGAGTTTTGTTCCTGGACTCTGGAGGGCCAGAACTTTGCAGCAGACGTTCATGTATCGACGTTTTTCACCGCAAACGATTTCCACGTTCTTTTTTCTTTGCCAGACGATTGCGTCGGGAATGAGTAGAGGTTCTTTGAAGCCGTTCTCCTCCTCTTCTCCTTTAATTTCCCATGTATAAAGGAGTCCAGCTGCGATTGAGATTACTGGTCAGCCCGTGGTCCGCGTCTTCACCCTAAAATCTTCACCCCAATGAAACGGAGAGTCTCAGCACTCGCGATACGATATTGAAACTTTCGATATTACGGGATAAATCTATATACGTCTGGGAAACGTGCTGGGAAATCGGTGATCAGTATCGATGGCCATTATTCTAAGCCAGACATTGACGGATCCCCGGATGATTAGCAATCAAAAAGCTCGTTTCGTAGATGATGAGAACGAGCAAGGAAGAAGGAACGATAGAGAGAAAATGGGGCTTTGGAAAGCAGCAAAAGTGGCCGCGGTATTAATTCATGGGACAATTTCCTGCTGTCGAAAACCTCTTTAAATATGGCGTTTTCGTTCTATATGTGAAAGCCAGGGTCCTGGTAGAAGAGAAGAGAATTTTTACGCCTTTAGAATCCTCTCAACGAAATTGAAGTGCCGTTGTTTCCAGACTGCTGCTACCTACACCAACGTTCACCACCCTTAACCCCCGTTCACAATGCATCTGGGGTCTTGGTCGATTATCTATTCGGTCATTCGACGTCGATCGTGATCATTTAAAACGGTGCGAAAAATTATTATTCTACGAAGTTGAGGAAATAATGAAAAATAAAAAGGAAAGGGAAGGAAAGATACGTGATAAGGGGTAGAAATAACGCCGGGTGACTACCGGTCTTTGTTCGTATCATCGATTCATTCGCGTTGGGAAACCAGAGGAGGAAATATCCCCGTGGAGAATGAATTCTTACAAGATTCAAGCCCACGAAATCAGGCTTAACTGTTAGTCACGCAACCCTTTGCCGAAACACGCACTACCCCAATCTGTTTTCTTACGCCGAATCCCTTTCTCGAAACTTCTTGAGCCAACGAGCTCGTGGTGGACTCAAATAATTCTCAGAATCATTTCGCTTCATGGTCAGACAAAGGGGCTAAACTAGTGCAGATATTTTTTCGCCACGTTATTATACTCGCAAAAAAATATATATATATATATATCTACCCTTAGAACTGCGAAACGAGCGAGTTGATAAAGAACTAAAGAGATTACAGGCTCACGTGATAGCGAGAGATTTTCTTCCCGAATTTTCTTCCCGATGGACCAAATCCACGAGGCCCAAAACCGGGGCTAGACACGCTATGGTCACGCTGCTGAGGAACATTAACGTATTTTTTCCACCCCAATTTCAGTTCGTCTTATTTTCTTACACTATTCTTTTTCGCGTTAGGTATACACGTTGAAATCTCCCGAACTTTTATCCCGAAGAAATTAATACAATAACAATTACCATTAGGGTATATAATAATCCCTCTGGAATAAAAGACTTTGCCAAGCAATTTTTTTTTTTTTTACCCCCTCTCTTTCTTTCTTTCTTTCTTTTTCTCTCTCAGGGTAAAAAGATTATTAAATTACTTTTGGGTTAATCACGACGTCGTTACCACGACGAGAAGCACACAGCTCTGACTAGCTAGTGTAATTGCACTCGAGTTTAATTATCCTTCAAGGATCGTAGGAATATTTAAATACCGAGAGGGTTGGGACCTCGGTACTCAAAGGCTAATGACAAATGGATAAATATTGACGAAATAAAAAATGATCAGGATTTTATTTTCCCGACTAATTTCATCCCTTCGATTACCGGGGATGGTGATTTTCTCAAGACTATCGACCTGTCGAATAACGCTCATGCTCCCTACCCTAAAAGCCTCTTTTCTTTGTAACGGGAATAATAATTAACCGTTCGACGGGGTTCCCGAGTCAGTTCGACGGACTGAAAGGTTTTGAATACCCTGTCGATGGGTTTCCATGGGAATTATTTAGGGGAGGGTTTTAAAACGCTTTCCCGAAAACCCTGGGCATTTATATAAAATAAGAAGCTGGAGGAGGACGTAGCTGGCCAAAAATGGGGGATAACCTCGGCTCTCGTTTTCCATAATCAAGTTTTACGCCAACCACAACCCGTACGAGGATCTAAGGGGGTTAAAAAGCACCGCGGAGAACTCACCCGAAACGTAATCAGAGAATGGGATTTAAGCGCGATGAAGATACACGCGGAGGTTTTAATTCGAAACGAGAACGAACGGGGTTAAAATTCGAGCTTTAACTGGCTCGCCAGAAAACGACGTTAGTATCGAATGTCAAAACAGGAAGAGGGGTTCAATTAGCGTCAAATAACACACATTGATCGAGGCGATACCCTCGCTGCAGTGAACCACTTATTCAGGACCCTTCAGAGTCCGGTCTATAGGGCATTGTCCACTAATACCTAAAATTTGTCAGTCGCTCGATCTAAGGGAAGGATTGGACCCAGCGAACAAACCCTTGCATCGTCGGGGCTGTTCAAGTCCGGCGGAGTCATAAAAATCCATAAAATTTAACGGATCTTGAACTGACCAGTCGCCAGGGAGCACGAGTCGTCAGGAATCCTCGATCCCTGATCATCCCTTGTTCTTTTTCAACCCCCCCGTTGATTTGTTCTAAACATCGAGTCGCACGCGGTTTCTACACCGCCCTTAAACTCGCCGTGACTCATCGTGCTCTTGGCTGTCTGTTTTTAACCCGTCAGGGGCGACTCAGGGGCGTCGTATGGGGTGGAGTTTAATCTAACAGCCCCCGGTTCACTTTGCATGCTCCGAGTTTTGGCCCGTGGGTTCAAAACCAGAGCCGCAGTAGACCTACCTACAGTTACTAACTCACAAGGGGCGAATAGATAGAGCTTGGCCAGGCCAGCTATGCCTCGGGGGTGAAACGAGACTGCGTCATGAAATGGTACAGAGATGAACTTCGAGGCTTACAATCGGTCGAACCCCTCTCAGTCAGAGCAGTCGTTATTTCTACAGCGAATATCTTACGGTGAAGAAATTTTGACGAAAACATTTTTTCGCCCTGAATAATGACCGGGGATTCCGCCTTACGACTCCCATACGTATATGTAACAAGGGATGAAGGTATCTGGACGGGATTTAAATCACGATATGAAATGCGATTCGATCGAAGGATTTCTGCTTCTGACATTAATCAAGGAAGCTAATTTTTCGCGAGGTTCTAAGTTTCCGGAGGTGAGATCTTCACCCTTTACCATAAGTCTGTCAGCCCCTAATCAGACATCAGCCTGCCGGCAGAACCCCTTTAGGGTTCGTTAGGTGCAACATGTCGAACTAATTTCTAACCATTGTGATAAATTGGGCTTTTAAAGTTTTTGCTTTTTGAAAATAGGGGAAGACGGTCTCCTTTATTTGTTGAGAAGAATAGGGGAACGTTTTTTGCAAGACTGGTAGGAGTTATTCTCGAAAATACAGTTTAAGGGATGCAAATTTCAAGGTTTTATGGATGCCATGTTTATCACACGGTTCGACAGTCGATTTACTACTTAGCCAATATGACGGCGTGGCTCCCGACCCCATGTAGCTAGTCTGAATCAAAATTCAACCCCCGGATTTACATCCCTTGAAGGAATAACACGAGGCTGAGTCCTCGTTTGTCCGTTGTATGTACTGTACGTCTAGGAGTGGTGCAGCATCGGTATTTCAGTCACGTGAGTCGGTAGGGACCTTCCAGGATCGTGACGTCATATATATATATATATATATATATATAAAGAGGGGATGGGGTTGCCCGAAAAAAACATAAGAAACTAACATATACACGTACGGAGACGAATTTTTCGTTCAAACTCCTCCAACGCTTAGGATATACCTATACCATGCACGCGACGACGACGATGCGACTATTCCTCATCGCATTGATTTTGTATCGGGTTTAGGGGCTAGAATTTTAAAACTTGTGGGGTGTCGGTATAAGGGGCGAGTCGCGTGTCAAAGGGGACTGATGATTGCTACTGCTTCCTTATTTTTCCACCTATTCGCTATACCGTAAAACAGTACACCATACAATACCCTCTATAGGATCTCGTTTCCTATTTACATCGACTTACCACGATCCCTAATCATTATAAGGATTCTCGACACCTAAAGTTCATTCTCAAAATCGACGATGCCCCTGAATTTCACCAGCGAACCAAAAACCATGCTACTAAAATACTCTCGGGGTTCATAAGAAACTATTCCACGATGAAAGACTCGTTTCCAAAAAACATTGCAAGAGTTAAAGCACGGGCTCACACGGATTTCATTTTTCAAATCGATGATGCGCCCGAAATTAAGCAGCGAACCGAAAACCATGCTACTAAAATACTCTCGGGGTTCATAAGATACTATTCCACGATGAAAGACTCGTTTTCAAAAATCGTCGCAAAAGTTGAAGCACGGGCTCACGCGAATTTCATTTTTTTAATCCATGATGCGCCCGAAATTAGGTAGCGAGCCAAAACCATGCTACTAAAATATTCTCGAGGTTCATGGGAAAGTGTTTCACGATGAAAGACTCGTTTCGAAAAATCGTTGCAAGAGTTGAAACACGGGCTCATGTGATTTTCATCCCTGGTGTAATTTCGAGCACACTGTGTACCGCGCCTTCGGGCAGCATCAGTTTCTAAGCAAAAGGCTGTCTGGCTGTTTTTGCCGCAAGCGGTGGTTTAGAACAGCCCTCTGAACTGCACTGTCGCATAGACTCGCATGGGCATCATAGAGATCGTAGAGACAGAGTCCGCGGTTTTCTGCACATGGCGAGGCGCCTGGCTCGTCCTTGTCTCCCTTCGTGTCCCATGTGGGAATAGGGGCGCGGATGTCTCGCCCCATACGAACCCTAAACACTCTATGGACCCTGGAGCACCGGAGTATAACCCGATGTCGCGGGAAGAACATGTCCCGCAGATGTCGCCGCCCGTGTAATTGCCTCGTATGGTGTAATTAGTTTATAATTGAAACCCGATATATATCGCTTAGATTTTCGGAAAAGGTTCGGTGGGCTAGAGATCCGATAAAGCAGACCTGGCCACTTGATTCTACCCAGTTAATAAAATACTGCAAAGTGCAATCCACCGCCGCAAAGAGCTTCGTTACTATCATTAGCGTGAAGAACAAACGGAAATCAGGGCTTTGATGTTCGGTGATTCGATGGCCACTGCTGGTTATACTTCGGCCGAGTATCCGCGGATGTTGTAACGGAGGTAGAGAAACTGGATTTCCATAACTTCCGAATTAGATTACCTCGTGTAATTGGGAAATGCAGAACCACGAGGCATGACGCTCCAGTTCCCAAGGGTCGATCCATTAGCCAGCAAATATTCAAAACGCGGTTGACCTAGGCGACGGTGTACACCGCGGGACCACCAGTCAGCAATTTTTAACGATCAACCATCCGGTGTTTGTCTAACACGACCCCACGTCAACCTTTCCAGAACCCACGTCACAAATTCCCGATAAGGAAATATCGCTCAAGTTTTGTCCATCTCCATACGAGAGAAAGGACCTTCCCACTCCGCTCGCTTGACGGTTCGTTGATTCCTTTTTGCTGAAGGGATATCGCGCAAAACGATGCGATGTAGGTACATGTATTCATGGATATTTGCACAGGCTCGCCTACGGTCGAAACAACTGGACATCAAAATGACCGGATTCATGCTTCAGCAGATTCCACCTTTTCCCTGCCTTCCCTGATCACAAACGAGAAGAACAGTCAGTTGGTTTCGTGGACACCCTTCATGGCTTGACATCGTAATTCGCCATTGATCAGCAAGGTGTTAGAAATTCGAATTTTCCTCCCTGGAAGAGAGCCAGACGTTGCGTCAGAGCAGAATTTTGTCGTCATCCCTGTAATCTTCTGTCTTTTATCAGCATCTATTCTGTAGCCAGAGAGAGCATCGGTACGAGGAAAGTGCCCATCGTACTAAATTTCCCAACACTTCGCGTGATGAGGCTGTGGCGCAAGGCAATAGGCACTCAGGTCTTCGGGTCTGGGGTCTGGAGTCTGGGGTCTGGGGTCTGGGGCTGGGGCTTCGGGGTTGAGGGATGTTTTAGCGTTGTCACGAACGGGACGGTGTTTCAGCCAATTGACTCTTGCCACGTCACGCGTGCTTTAGTGACGGGGAAAGACCAGCCTCGTGCATTGCGTCGAAGGTATTGGACCTTTTTCCGGCAGCACTAGTACCGGCGATAGGGTAGTACTTTCTGTCAACATCATCCCAGGACAGACGTGTTCGGTTTATGACCGTTTACCTCGAGCTCGGAATCTTTTGGGGTGACTTTGACTTCAATTATGGACACTAGCCAATCGGAAAATAGAGCGGAGGGTCCTTCGTCTCTCCGACAGCCAGGACGAAAGAGAAACACTACTACCCTTAGCCGCAGGGGTGTAGGGAGAGAGTTATGTTTATGAAGCGGCTTAATTAGAACGGGGAGCTCACTTGACACGCGTTGCTTTTTGCTCAAGGTAGTAGTCAGTCTTAGGCAAGGTTCGGAATACGAAACACACCGTTTTGTAGACCTCTAAGGTCAATGAGATATCGTGGCCTCGAAAAAACGTGACATTCGGTACTCCGGGAATTTTTTTTTTTTTTTTTTTTTCCATTATCTCGAAAACCTTACATTTCACAGAAAATTACTTCGAGTAAAGATTGTAGCTTATGATCAGCCGCATCTTTTATGTCTCTAAAATTTTTTCGTGAAGTCAACCAGTCCCGAGATACGAAAGCTTTTGTTATCCACGAGCTCTGGTTTTCCTATCCCGATGTAACAGCCTGTGTGCATTATACCTGCCTCCTCATTACGATTCGGCAGGGTCTCGAAGTTATGATAATAAGGAGGGGTACCCGCAGCATTAGCAAGATTGATAACGGATTGTTACGACCAGAAAGCACCGGGGCGTGATGGATTGCTGAATGCGGAAAAAAAGCACCCGGGCTTTTTGCTAGTGGCCATTCTTCACGATTCCATATTATACTTATCCTCCCAGGTTTCCACCGCCGCGACGCGACGCGGCGTAAAAAGAAGAAGAAGAATAACCAAAAACCGAAAAAACAAAAAGGGAAAAATGCAAAAAAAGCTCCAGAACCAAGACATCGGGCATGAGCAGATGTGATTACCGCGTTTCATCTTCTAGCTCAGTGTCAGTCTCTTTCCTGGCATACAAACTCCTTCCATAACTTATATATCGATCGTTCAAACGCAGACTCCATACACCAGTGTCTCCGTAGCCGACAGCAAGGGTTTTTATTCTTCCTAGAAATATTCCTATAGGGATGATCAGATCCTGAAATGACTCTTCGTCGTACTATCGAAGAATAACCGAACGAAGGGTAGTTCATCGTAGCCAATCGATTCCAGTATGCTGATCCGGCATCAACAAACTACTGACTTTCCATCGACGAGGGTATAGCCCGGTGATGGACAATCAGTGCCATTCAATGGAGTTCAGTCCAGTCCTCGATAAACGTTTCAGAGTGATCAGGGCTCGTCCGAGGAAATCTATTGTTGTTCAGTTGCAGCTGTTGATTCTGCATATACCTACGTATATACATACATACATGTAACTGCCTACAACTGCAATTACTAATCCAGTCTAACGATCAGCGTTAATTAGATTTCCCCTAGATGTATTCGTAACACTATACCTACACAGGACAGAGTCCCTTGCGCAGTGAATGCGTCTTAATTGAAACTATGTACCAGTTTGCGTAACGTCGGGTCCTACGTCTGATTGAATTAGTAAATGAATCTGATTTCGTTGAAGGGTTGAAGGGAAAGGGTGATTTGAAATCGTTTTAAAATCGTTCGGAGATCTTTGAATTTTAAATTTCCATTGATCGATACGTTTTTTTTGAAAAGTTTCTATTTTCGTGATGACGTGTAACGAAGAGAGGGTGGTGGTACAGGGGTAGTGATCAGCCCGTTGTTATAGAATGGTAGAATAAACAAACGTGCGGAAAAACATCGTGAAAGGGAAAAAAACAATCGAGGCAAAATATACAGCTCACACACGAAAACGGATGTATATGTGTATGTGTGTCGATGATGAAAACAACTAGACGGTAGAAACGGGCTTCAATCCCCGTTTAATTATTATTTTTCCTTTTCCGCCCTAGATATACGAACGTAGGTATACAGCTTTCCACTAAATACAGACGAACGTGCCTTCGAGCGCTGATTAACGCCGGGTATTGGAATCGTTGAAAAGTACAAAGTCTGTCTATCCATAGGTATATACAGGGATTTGTATCGACGAAATAGGGGAAGAGAAAAATCGAAAGAAAAAAGAAAAAAAAAAAAAAAATCAAAAAATAGAAGAAGGTGAACTGCACTGACAGTTGTCAGCTGTCACGATCGGTTCGCTGTATATATACATATATATATATATATATATATATATATCCGCTATAGGTATATACAGGCGATATTTTTGACGGCTGAAGAAAGTTACATTACAGGGGTTGAAGAGAGGGGAGAAAAAAAAAATCGACGATAGGGGGATGAGAGTATCGCTAGGGTAGCATGCAGCAACAGCGGTGGAGAGGTAAAGAAGAAGGAAAAAGGAGAGGAAAAAAAGAAAAAAAAAATTGTTGGAAAGAGAGGAAGCCAGCCAGCCCCCGTAACATAGGGGTGGGTTGTGCCTTGCCTGCGGCGCTCCCGCGCCAGCCGGGATCTCGTGTAATTTTCTTCAATAATCTCACCCCCGCCCTGTACCCACCCCCTCATATCCCTGACGACGTCATACGACGTCTACCCTAAAATCTTGTCTTTGGAGAGGCGTCGATATACTATACATATTAATTGTGAAAAAATCGCGAAGACGGGATGCTTATAGCAGTGATTATTTCGTTTTTATTTTATTCCATCTTTCTTTCCCTTGATTTTTTATTTTTATTTTTATTTTTTTTTTGTAAAATATTTTTTGCAAACGGAATGAAAGTTGCGGTTTTTTATATTTTTCTGTAATCCTGGAGAATCTGCAACCTGTACAGAGGAAATGAGAGAGGAGAAAGATTCTTAGTCAGCGAGTCCCCGACCCTTGAATAAATTTGTCTATTTCGTTTTTTGTCCGTTTTTTTCGAAATTTGCAAATGAGACGAAAAAAAAAAAGGAGAGATTCGAATAATATGTACATAGATTCATGTGTACCGTGTAGTATAATATCGCAAAAGTATTGAATAAAACGTTTCGTTAAAGACTGTTTCCTTTTAATATTTATACGTATAAAAGGGTTTAAAGAGATTCTTAAATTTTCGTTTTTTCGACATATAAGTGATTCAACCACTGCGGACCCTATGCCCTCTCATAAATCGCTTAATCGCTCTGCACTTTTACCGGATCAGAGAGTTTGAAAAACTTTTACGGTATGGTTTATATACATATGCACTCGTAAAATCGCTCCTGCCTGCTTTTTCTACCAGCTACTGCTACTGCTGCTGCAGACTCCGGAAACCACTCGACGATAATACGTCGCGGTTCTACGTACATATATATATATATATATATATATATATATATATATATATATAAATATGTATCCATAAAGAAAGAACCAAGAAAATAGAAAAGAATTTAAAAAAAATCGTTGAATAATTTTCTTTTCGTTACATATCGTATATATTTGAGGGTACGAAACCCTTTCCTCGTCTTATTAACGCCATTATAGAAAAAAATAATGAAATGAAATAGTATCTGGGTTAATGTATGTACGCGTTATAGTATGTATGTATGTATGTATATGTAGTACATATATATGACGTATTATATTCTTCTTAACGATGTGAGATGAAAATTGAATGAGATAAATTTTGTCCTGGGAAAGTAATTATTTGAAAAAGAGAAAAGAGAAAAGAAAAAAAAAAAAAAATCGTATCTATATGTAGAGAAGAGGGATGAAAACGAGAATGACCATGCCAATCCGGAAATGTCTGGGAACACGTTGGAGAATATAGAAGCCCGTGGTGTAGAGAAAGAAAAATTCTGTGGAATAAATTATATAATTCCGTAAAGCAAACGGAAAGCCATAGCGCTTCGCCGGATTCCGTGGATCGGAATTCCAGTGAAAGAAGGGAGAAAAAAAAAAATATATATATATATATATATATAAAAAAAAAGACGAAAAGTACGAAAAAAAATGGAGAAAAAAAAAAAATTAGGAAAGAGAGATACGTGTACGTGTGTGTATGTAGCACGTATAATGCGGAGGTACTGCGCTAGTAGACCATACCGTACCTACACCGCCCTTTATAAAATATGTCTGGCCCTAATTGCCTTAGCAAAAAGAGAAAAGGAAAAAAAGAAAAAGAAAAAGAAAAAAAAAAAAGAAAAAGGGAATAAATACCACCGGCTTTTCGACGAGGGTGAAAAATCAAATTCGAGGATATATTCAAGACGCGAATATATTCACCGCGAGGATTTCGATACCACCTTCTCTCTCTTTTAGGATACTTTTTAAGCAAAAAGATCGCGAATTTTTCGTGCGGAATTATTTTTAGAATCCGTAAGAATCTGAATCGTTTTTTTTTTTTTTTTTCTTCCATCCCTGAAATTACGCCAATATTTCTCTCGTCTGTTCGCGTTGAAATAAAGAGAAGTGTCGTTGATTTTTTTCGCAGAGAAAAGGCACGAAATTTATGCAGTAAAATTTCGGAAAAAACATTCGTCTACCCTTCCAACTTTTAACGCTTGACATACAATAAACTGTAGTAGACGATAATAGATGGAATCTTCGAATCGCCAGACGTAAAGTTTTCAGTTCTATTCAACAGCGGCACTGGCTCCAGTTATAGGGGGATGAAAGTTTCGCCCTTAGTTTTGTTAAAGGTTTGGTAGAAGTTTGACAAGAGAATTAAACCCCGATTGTATATTCTGGAAATGTTATACACGATGTGACGTACAGATTCTCGTGAATACTCTACAAATATATAATATTATTATTAATATATCCGTAAATTGGAATATAGAATGGACCAAAACTATAGCCTCGTCATTTCTGTTTACGTATCCGATTGATCTGTGGCTATAATTTTTCCCTCTTTCCATTTTTCTCTTTTTCCCCTCTTTCCTATTTCATCTCTTCATCATCATCTTCTTCCCTTTCTCTCAATATCTACAGACAGAGCCGAAGAGCCGTGTCGCCACGGTGCTCTGCGCGAGAAGATAAAATAACCCCCCATCCCCTAGCCAACCACGCAGGCATTTTCCACTTTCATTTACTCCGCGCTAATGACGTAATCATTTTTTTTTTTTCCCCCTTTTTTTTTTTTTTTATACCGATATTTTTTTCGTCGTTATTATTATCGTTATTATTCATTTCGTCCCACGTACACCCCTCGAGGAAGTCACGATTCGATAATATCTACGGTGGGAAAAATTTATTAATATACCTACCACGTTTACAGGAATTAGAAATAAATCGAAGAACTCGGTCGACGAAAAAAAAAAGAAGAAAAAAAAAAGAATTTTCTTCCCTTTTTTTTTTTTTTTTTTTTGCAATTTTTAATCACGAAACAAATTATTTTATTAATTTTTTCTCATCACTCTTGAAAGATATCATATCGCCGCGATTCTAGTAGGGCTCAATTATCGGGGAGTATAAGCGGAGGAAACTACCCTTGGAAATCGAGGATGTTTATTTTTTTCCTACTTCTACCTATCATACGGGGGTGATTTTTGTCGAACAAATTTATTCCGTGTATACGGGGGAGGGGGTAGTGTAGAAAAAGAAAAAGAAAAAAAAACGGAGAAAAAAAAATGACAAGAAACGGAAAGGGAAGAAGAAGAAGAAGCGATGATAGAGAAGAAAAGAAGAGAAAAAGTGCAAAATTCTGCGCGACGTCTGGCATCGCGTTTGCCATTCTGTACAGTGAGTTTGTTTTTTATACCTATACTGTCAGAATTTCCGTAAAAGAAAAAAAAAAAAAAAGGAGAAAAATAGGTATAGATAGTTGCCCCGTATACCGGCCCGTCGTTTTACGTCACTTTCGAAACTGTCGCAATAACAGTTTTCTCGAGAAAGAAGAACCCCCATTTTTCTATACATTTGCCATTTTCAAGAGACCTAGATATCGTACATGATGTAAAATAATAATATACACATGTAGCGACGTATACACACTCGAGCTTTTACCCTATTC
This sequence comes from Tenthredo amoena, assembly GCA_963966615.1. NCBI lineage: Eukaryota > Metazoa > Arthropoda > Insecta > Hymenoptera > Tenthredinidae > Tenthredo > Tenthredo amoena. The sequence goes on along the minus strand of OZ016498.1, from coordinate 3,683,941 downwards.
GGGGAATTTTTAATAAAAATTTTCACCACCCTTGTGCCGGAATAAATTTGCAATTTTTTTTCCTTTTTTTGTTCTTTTTACTCCCTTTCTAGTCGTAAAGCCAAGAAATTAGAGCAACGGTCTTTAATTAAAGACGAATTCTAGAAAAAGGAGTGAGAAAGTTTTGGAAACACATAAGTCACTCAAAAGCTCCTTGGGAATTGAATAAAATGAAACAAAACTACCCCTAATTATATAACAATAAGAAGCAGGCTCATTGTGCGGAAAAAATTGTCAAACGAATCTAGAGACTCGACTTATACGGTTTTCAAAAAACCTTCGACGGGTTTTCGAGCCCCGATTTCACCCCCGAAAAAACATGACAGACTCAAAACAAGGGCTTGAGTATAATCTCCAATGTCAAAAGGACGCGGCACGTCGATATCGCGGAAACATATCCGTCGTGGTTACGTAAGCTCGCGTCAATTAGAAGCTGGCTTTAATCCGAGAAACGATAATAACGAAATTTCTAATTATAAGGGTTGAAAAAACTTACCAGTCGATGATCATCAACGCCCGTTGAGAGGAGAAGCCTGTGTGTCTACACTGAACTGTTGAAAGACGAATTCCCGTTTAGGGGTTGAAAAAAACACAGATCAGAACTACGAGCTTACCGAACTTTCGCAGGGAACTATATGCTCTGCGGAAATCTACATGTACGGATAATGCGGTATAACGAGAAATCACCGTGAATTTTTTAGGGACACGGCATCGCCGGTCGAGTGGTCGGTGCGGACTGCTGCAGAAGGGATACCAGATGATATCACGGCCCTAGGGGTGACTGCATGACATCATCGTTAGCCAATGAAAATCGGGATTCCTACGCTTGCGCGGATCCCGCACAAGAGAAGAGAGCTTTCCGCGATATATCGCAATCGATTCAACCCCTCGCGTTTTGTGGGGAGTCGCGGTACGCGCCCTGGCGAGGTCTCGACGAAACGCGGGGTTTCGCTCGAAAGCGGGAAAACTGTAGTTTTTCGATCTCGAAGAACAGGGATTTTTCTTTTTTTTTCTTCTTATTTTTTTTTTTTTTTTGGTTTCAGAGGTTTTTGGGGCATTTGAAAACGCAAAATTCAATCGATGCTTGAGATAAAGTGACGGGAACGACCTCGGAGAAAGGAGAGACGATTTCTAAGTTCGCTTTCGGCAGCTCGAGTTACCTGGTATACATGGCAGGGGTGAAGAAACGTAACCTGATTATACCCCCGGCTCGTAGAACCGCTATTCCAATTTAAATTGCAGGATCATGTTCGCGAGGGATGAAATGGAAATGTGGACAAATATGTGTAAAGGATGAGGAAGAGCTGCTTTGTTTTCTTCTTTTTATTTTCCGTTTTCCGTTTTTTTTTTTTTCTCTCTCCTATCAGAAATCAAAGACCCTGAAATGATCGAAAAATTTCAACCCCGATCTTGTCGATCCGAAATTTGTAAGGGAGAAATTGGCAGTATAGCTAAAATGGCGAAATCTGACGATTTCTATACACCATGAAGTGCTGTTTGCGGTGATCAGAGACCCGGATAGAAAAGACACCCCTGAAACCACTCGGCGAAGAAACTCGAAACTTTTATTCATTTTACATATATATACATAGCTTTATAGTAAGTGCAGTGTTTTAGATATAAAATTCAGCGATTGCTGCAGATATGCACTTCTCTCGTGTAGTAAGCGAAAAATAAATGCGAGACAAGATGAGGATGAGGATGGGGGTGGATTGTCGATGCAGCAAATCTTTTGCGAATATCTTTGCATGTTTTTTTTCCTTTTCCCTTTTCCCTTTTCCCTTTTTTTTTTTTTTTCGTTTTTGTTTAAAGTACGTAGCCGATTCTCTTATGATGTGAGAGAAGATAAAAGGGAGAAGCAGCGAGGGATGAAAGATATCGAAAAATATCCAAAGTAAAGTATCCTTTAGAATATAAGGGTAGTTACATACCTCTGTTTGGATTTTTATACAAAAAGAACGTTCATATCTACGCTTTCGCTGCAACATCTTTTCCTTTATTTTATATTCTACTTATTTTTTTTCCCCTGACTCAGAGAGAAAGAAAGGGTTTGACGTATCGCTGAATTATACGACATATTGCGCCCCGATTCGACGCCTCCATCCCCTTTATTTGACCACTTCCTCAGGAAAGCAACAATCCGAATAAAATCGCTCATTCTATAACCCGGAATACTTCCTTCGAACAAATGGCACCCCGATATACCCAAGACCCAAAAAAAAAAAAAAAAAATTCTGAAAAACGCTACCCCCTAATTTCCGTGTCAAAAAACTATCGATTTACCCTAACGGAATGACTACACGAGTCGGACATGTCGCGCTGTTTGGAATTGGCAGGATAAAACAGGGTGCGTAACGTGTAGAAAGGTGGAAGCTGGAAAGGCAACCCCTTCGCGTACGTTTTTAGTAACGTTATGGATACGTTCGTTAGTAGTTGACAGTTAATTATCGGTGAAAAATATCCCGTATGGAAAACTTGTCGTGACGTATGTCCAGGTTTTACGGCGTTTCTAATTTCCTGTCCATTTCGGGGTGTCTCAAATTCCTTATATATATATATTCACACGGTGGGTAGTTTTGACCATCGTAAACTCGAAACTTGACCCCTGGTTTAGAAAGCTCGCGGATAAAACATCAGGGCGAAATCGTTGACGACAATGTCGAGCTTTCCACCCTTGAGTCGAGACTCGAAACTCCTGTCTCTATCCCTCTCTCGCTTCTCTTCACCCCTAGAGTTTGTTACAGGGTAATATTCGCCGGCCATAATTCACTTATGCAAATATTCGGTGGATAGGCAGTACATGAAACGTAATACTGCGCGGGGTGGTGCAGGGGATGCGGTCACCGATACACATCTCCACGGTTTCGAAAGTTCGTCTGTGAAAGTATACGGCAAACATCCCTTTTTTAAATCCCGATTTAAAGATCCTCGGTTTTTATATCGATCTCGAAACGAGCTTTTTCGCGATCCGAAGTGTTGTACCTTGCTCTCATACTCCCCTAAACTCCGCTTACCCTCCCTTTCCACCACTTCTAAAAGCCAATATAAAATTCATCGTATAGTCAGCTCTACGAATTTATAGGTCGTCAAAGTTTGAAAACAACCCCCTAGATTGAAAAAGTGAAAGAGTTTTTCCGCCGTGTTTAACTTCTCTTTCGAAACGACTGCGTCAGAGGGGTCATGATCATTCCCCATACATTTAGAGCCTGATTTCTTGGTCTCCGACGAATCTCTATGATCCATCAAATAATTCCGAACAGAAAAATTGGGTCGGGTCTAACGAAAGTCAGGCATATCGCTTGATCCATTTTCACATTAAAAAATAAAGCCATTCGTAACGTATGTTCATGATTTATCAGATAAAACACAGCGTTATCAGTCAGAGATAAGACCAGCTCCGAGGTAATGTCGTACACAGTTAACGTCAAAGTTGGGCTCAGCTCATAGTCAGCTGGTAGTGAAACACGCGAAATCGTGAAACTTTTGGGAAAAGGATATTCCACAGCCGGGGGGAAAAATCGGGTGAGAATTATATTCCGCTTTGGGAATTTTCTTCCCATCGAAATCCCATGAGCTTCGCGAATTCGGTGATTTCTTTGACCATTTCTCAGACGGATATATAAATTCCTGGACTATCGTCCATCTATTCAGATAAGATACTGACCCATTGAATCGCCCATTGTATAATGACGAATTTTTTCCAGAAAATGTACAGCCCGCAGTACCCAGCTCTTCAGAACATGTTTACGACCGAAGGAGTGTGTCCGATCTGTCTGATGGACATGAGTCAAATGCCAAAGTATCGATGCGAAAACGGGCACACGATGTGCCATCGATGCAAGCCTTACTACTTCGCTTGTTCGACGTGTAAATCTGATCTGAACTACATTCCACCACCAGAAATGAACTCGACGTACGATAATCCACCCCCAATACATTTCATGCCACATCCAATGCCCATACCGAGTGCACCGAGCGAGATGGACTTTCTTGAGAACGAGAGAGGAGGACGGTGGGGTCCACCGTCTCCAGAACCTGATCAGAACCTTGTGCACTGTCAATACTCGAATTATGGATGTTGGGTCAAGGTGCCTGAGCACCTTAGCGAGCTTCATGAAACTAGGTGTCAGTTCAGGCCTTTTCTTGAGGTAGAACATCTCCCCACTGACCTACCTCCTGGGGACGAGCTTGTGCCGTGTACTTATTCCGTTGTTGGATGTGACGCGATGATTCCACCTTGGAGACAGCACATACACGAGCCTCTGTGCATATTTAAGGAACGTTTCGAGGCCCTGAGTGCTGGGGAACCAGAGCCAGAAGCTGTACCAGAGGGGGATGAAGACCCGGATGAACTGGTGGAGTGTAAACTGAAGATTTATGGATGTTTGGTGAAGATGCCGAGGCGGCGGAAAGCCACACACGAGGAAAAGTGTAATTACAATAAATACTACAAGGACGAGGACTTCGAGCAGCCACCGGAGGAGGTCGAGGAACCTGAGGAAGCAGCCCCTGTACCCGAGGAAGAGGATCCTCAAACTCAGGTCGATTGCTGCTGGGCGGAACACGGCTGTCGTATAAGACCGAAGTTATATCGCAAGGAGATTCACGAGAGTAAATGTAACTACAGAATGGAAAATTGCGCGTTCAGGGATAACGGATGCGAGGCGACTTTCCTCAGGGCTAAGAAATTCGCTCATGAACGTATCTGCGACTTTAAAAATTGACCATTCGCTGTAATACTACGAGTAGAATTAAGACCCGTTGTATCTTCATGGTTCATTAAATGACTGATCGTCTGAAACTGGTTCGAAGTTTAGGAAACCCTGAAAACCGAAGGCTTCAGCTTCTTACGGCATATTTCCGTCAATTATAACTTTTCAGTTCACGTCGGTTTCATAACGGACCTATATATACATACGTGGACAACCGCTAAGCGTCCCTAATCTCGAGACCGCGTAACAAGAAGACGTACAAAGGGTGGTGTACAGCGCTACTTTGTAATATCGATCGCCATAGATCCTAGTAACCCACATATATGGCTCTAAAGTAATGGTACCGCTTAAGGCTACCAACGACCCACAAAATACCAGGTTCCACCCCCAAACCTACCCTAGGCATAGTCGTTTACTCTCCTTTCAGTCTTTCGACCAGCTGCGTCTCGTCGTAAACAACTAAGCCATTTTCATAAGAGCCAGGCCACGTTCGCCATGTATTTATCGATCAATCAATGCGAAATTTGCCGTTTAAAAATCCGCCAAAATTTCATAATTCTATGAAAAACGGAAACGGAACTTTTTTCCTTTATTTCGCGTATCATTCTTCGTCATCGTTTATTCAGATTTTCGTAAACTCATCTTCGAAGTATCCGATAGGAGCTTCTGAGCTGCACAGGGATTCCCGGGTGCCATTAGACTCCAGGTGGTGGCTATCCCAGCCACCCCTGTGATCATGGCTAAGATGATCCCCCGACGAACAAGGGTTGGTATAAATATACAATAGACACATACCTAGGCGTGGATAGGAATCGCAGTGACGTTAGTGGCTCGGGGAATTTTTTTTTTGCGTCAAAAAAGTACCGAAATTTGGTTTTAACGATCGGGGAAAAGCGCAGAAAATTCGCGTTTCATTTGGTGTATAGATCCGAGTTTCTTTAGACGATTTGAACGAATGTATTTCATTTTCTTCATCGATTCCATAACGCACACGCGAGTATAAAGATCCCTGTGTTTTTCATCTTGATTGAGGGAAGGGTAAGTGAGTATATATAGGGGCTGTTCCTCGAGAGTAAATAATTGACTTGTGTTGGTATATCACGATTTAAGGAATGGGGGTAGGGACGGTATTGGATGGGTAGAGAAGGGATGAAGAAAAAGAAAAAAAATGACGAGGAGCTTTAGGTAAATTTAGATATTTTGATAGATTGAAATTTGGGGAAAAAAAGTGTTTTCAGATCGACGAGACGGACGATCTGCGGCAGTCTGGCTATTCTATAATGTTATTTCCACTTTTTACCATACCCTCGATTAACGAAAATGAAAAATACGATTTTCTGTCATCCGCACGGAGACATTTCGTGATTGCCTATTGAAAACGTCGGCCACCAGTCGTCTGCCCTTTAATTTCGTGCAAAAAAAAATACAAAATGAAAAAAAAATGGAGTTACCGGACGAATACCAAAGTCTGCAAAATAATGGCGAGTAAAATTTCTTCGGCGACGTTTTCTGACCCCAAAATTCAAAAAATTTGCAAGTCCATGGTAAAACTGGGAGAAGCACCGTGTGAGACCCTAGCTTCTAAAAATCAGGGAAAATCCAAAAGAACCTTCTTCGTCTATCCGGCAGCGGACGATGAGCTAAATAAATATATCAAACGAATTTAACGACGGAAAACTAAGGTCTGATATCAGCCCTTAAACCGAGACCTAAAATGGTCAGAACTTTTGACTCCAGAAAATTCCGGGCGGGTCCATCTGATGGACAAAAGGGAATAGGGGCTGCTTTGCATGGTAAAGACTCGGAGTAAGACCGACCGACTGGTTCCTTCGTCTTAAAGGAGAAATCCCCATAGGGGATGATAAAGAAGTTCAAAGATTGCACCGAAGTGACCATCGTGTATCGCAATGCGTTGTTTCTTTGTCTATAAAAAACGGATATGAAAATTTAACGTATCGTTACCCCCCCCCCCCCCCCCCCCCGCCCCAAAAAAAACAAAAAAAAAAAAAACGTGTTTTTTTCACCTCGTCAAAAAGAGCGTAAGCAACGATGCATAAAAGCAATTAACGCGAAGTCTGATCGTTGGTATAGTCCACTTTGCCTAGATTAATCTCCTCCCCCAGTGTCATTCCCCGTTTCGACACCCTTGCCAGGAGAAAATTAATAACTTTATCGGTGAGGTGTGAATCGCGTTTCACAGTCTCTCTTCTCATCTCATCTCATCCCTCTTTGCTCTTCATCAAGAGAAGGTTCGAGGCTAGGGCGCTCGTCGTTAGAATAGTAACGCGAGGGGGTATTCGCCCCGAAATTACACCCCTGGGGGACTTCCCCGACGCTCAGAACTCTGAGCTTTTCTGTACCCACCTATACTGGCCGAGAAAACCGGCTAATTTTAATTAGCCTACAGACACAGGTGGTGCAATCTTCAGGATATAGAAATACCCGGGTGAAAAGACAAAGAGAAGACCTAAAAAAAATAAAATAACAAAAAAAAAAAAAGTAAAATAACTACCCTCACAATTAAATATAGACTAGGTGACGAGTCTCCTCGTCAACCTCCTTGTACCAGCCTCAGGGAATGAAGCAAACTAATTCTTTAAGGGTTCATAAAAATTCGAAGACTTTAATCAACCCCTTGATTCAACTCGTCAACGAATCGTGAATCATTAAACGGCCAAGAATATCATTAGAATTTAAACTACGTAGACGTTTATATCGCTTTTATAATGATTTCGACTCGTTTTAGATCCGCTTTCAAATGTCTTGGGCCGCTTTAGACCAATTTCGAAAAAATTTTACCCATTTTATCAACTAGGTGAAAGGTTTTTCGATTGATTTTGGCCATGTAAATTCATTTTTTGAACGATTTGGACAATTTTAAAGAATATCAGTTCCTGTTCCCAGAAATTTTTCGTAGTTTAGATAATTTCGATTGACTCCGAATTTGATTTTCAAATTTTTTGGTAATTTTATCGAACTTCAGGATACTTCGGGTCACTTTTGGGACCGAAATCTCTATCTAGGAATGTTGGAGGAAGAAAATCTGAAAAAATCTATAAACGAAATCCTCTTTTTTCAATTTTACTTGCCAAACGACCGATACAATAGTCCACATCTTTCGCGTTATACAAACGTACTCTGGGCGAGGAAAAAAAAAATTGAGGAAAATAAGGAAAAATGGTTGGATAAAAATCGAACCCGCTGCACAGGTATACACCTACACATATAATGGCGATCGGTAAAGCCCGGGTTATCCTCCTTGGCCAGGACGTACGTACCTCGGTGATGCATGTATTCATGGGGTAAGCTCAGGTTTTGAATGGACCTGGTGGTGAATTCGAGGATCCAAAGCGGCCCCAAGTCTTACCAAGGATCACCAGGGCTTCCCACATCGTGACAAGGCAACTCTCATCTCTTGGCCGAGTGCGTCGCACTTAAACTAAAAAGAAGAGGACCAAGAGGAGGAGAAGGAGTAGGATGAGGATGAGGAGGACGAACGCAGCAAGGAGTCCATCGATCAAAATGAAAATCCGAATATCAGAAGATAGAATAAAAAACTAAAGAAATATTTCAGGGGATGGAGTGTCGTTTTTTTTTTTGTTTTTCTTTTTTCAAAATTTGTTAATCCCTTGGCGAACGATTATGAAGAAATTTCTCCGGGGCGATGTCTAGATTTCGGATGATTTATTGTCTTATTAGAGAAATTGAGTAAAGTCTCAATCGAGGTTCTTTCACGCACTTTTCCCACACGCGATGAAACGCCTCTGATATCTCGCTTCGCACGCAGGTTGGTATAAAAAATCCCCGTAGAAGTGGGAAACGAAGAAGAAGAAGAAGAAGAAGAAGAAGTATGTTGTGCGGGTGGAAATGGCTGACGAATTTTCCCACATAAATATTTTTCAGAAAATATTATATGATCCTGTGGGTCGGACGACTTGGGTTGGGTAGATGTTTTATTTTCGGCTTGATTTAGGGGTGGAATGGTAATAATAACGATAATGAAAACCGAGAAATTTTTCAAACTACTCGATAGCATTCGAGATTTTTTTTATTTCATTCTGTTTCGAAGCTTGGATGATGAGGAAAGAATTCAGGAGTCGATATACATATAAAACGAGCTTAACGAATCAAGAATAAAAATAAAGGGTATACGGGGTACCTAATTTGTGATGTAAATTCGTCCGAATTGAGGAGTTGCCTAAAATAATTTGTCTCTTTTTTTTTTTTTACTATTTTTCTCCTCTCTTTCCGTGGAAAGAAATTAAAACCCTGAGGAGAGAGAGAGAGAAGGAAAATTTGTCTCGAGAGAATCGCGAGACTCTAGATAGAGGTATAGAATGCTATGGAAATCGGAGGAGCAGGAGAAGGATCAGAACCATCCCTTGCCTTGTCTGTCTTACCTCGGTGCTTCTATTCTTTCACAACCATGAGATTTCAAATTAAGTATATATTTCAAAGATCACCTTTATCCCCAGATCACGTATCACGGCTTCTGTATAGGTTTATGTATATATATATATACTGTACCATATACTCTATACCGCAGTGGTCTCAGAAGAACAGTATCGCAAATGCAGGAATAAAAGAAGAAGAAGAAGAAGAAGAAGAAGAATGAAGACGTGAACGTGAAGAGAAAAGAGGTAAAAATACCCCATTACAAGAAAAAAAAAGATAAACCATCCTTAAACAAGAATTACCCCTAATTTACCGATTTAATTGCATCAGAGAAGAGTCACGTCCGATTTTTACGCAACGACTATTTCCTCTTTCTGAAAAAAAAGCTCCGAAACTCCCTTCGTTTTTTACAATTTTACTGCATATTCTTTTTCTGTTTTTGGTTTTTGTCTCTAGCCTCGGAGATGAACTGTCAATATTGGCTAAACAGTTCTTCGATCGAAGGTGAAAATCGGGTATGTATGGGGTAAACAGAGAATCACATCATCCCTTTTCTCCCAGGGTCTAAGACGTCGAAGGCGATCGTCAAATGAGTCGAGAGCATCGGAGGGAAGAAGGAAATCTTGGGAGAAAAAAAAAAATATATACGGGGTATTCTTCGGTGGATGGAAAGAAGAGACACCATCATCATCATCAACCGTTGTTCTTCTTCCTATTTTTTTTTTTTTTTTCTTTTTTTTCTTTTTGCTTTTTTCTCACTCTTTTCGTTTCGTTCGTACATCGCGATGTATACAAGCGATTCAATTATCCCAGAGATAAATAACGCGATCAAACATCCGCATATATATATATATATACACACAAGTATACATATATGGTATTCTCATCCCGCAGAATATATACTGAACAAACTTATTTATCGCGAGTCGTTTACAACAGATAGACACACAATGAGAGAATATATATATACCTATATGACGATGATTTACGTCGACACACCTTTTCCAATACATATCCCCCTCCCTCGATTATTATCAATCGAAAACAATGGGAGCCACGATGTATAGACATACATACAAGCAATCCCCAATTTCATGTATACCAGAAAATGAAAAATTGCTGACGCTCGTTTTTCTGCCAATTTTTTTTAGTCAATTTTAGGAATTAGATTCAAAAAAAGATAGATCTGGGTTCTGATGGCGAAAATATAATCTTCGATCCGTTTACTGCTTTTTTTCTGAACGCATTATTCTTTCCCCATTACGTTTATTAAAATTTTGACGAATTTTTCCCTTTTTTGTATTCGCTATTCAAACCCTTGCCAGGGGTGGGATTTTCAATTTTTCATAAATGTTGTAAAAAATGATAAATCTGCGTCTCTCCACGTATGCGATTAACATTATACGTGCGGGGGTAGTTATAGCCGTAATACGTCCGCACATGCGGTCTAGGGGGAGGCCTGCACGTAGAGATTCATGGTGGTGGAAGTATAGCCAGCATCAGGAACAGGAGCAGGAGGTACATGGCGACAGGAGGATCCTCGGAACGGGGGATTAAACAATCAATGTGCATTTGTCCGAAACGATGGAGAGAGCGCGTCATTTCGATTCACTTTGCCTTTTCAATGGGCGACAGCACAACCAGCAGCTTTTTCAAGCCCCTTTTTTTTTTTCGTCTTCCCATACGCCCTGTTCAACCACCGACAAAACCGAAAAAAAAAAAAAACAGAAAAAATTCTCCATTTAAGGATCTTTCATACCCTAGACCAGTCGGAGAATCACTTCGATTGCAAAATGAGCGAGCAAAAAAAAAAAAAAAAAATGGCAGAGATTTGTATCATCATTTTTTTTTCTCTTGAGCTTTATATATTTATTTTTCTTTCAGTTTTTCTCATATTTTCAAAAATTTTCTTTCTATAACTATTGAAAATCGTTGGAAAAAAGAGGAACGAGAGTCGAGAAAGTCGGAGAGAAATTATGCGAGTGAAATAATGAAGGAATAAGATATACCTACGCGTGTATCGATATTAGTATGAAACTCACGAAATAACAATTGGTCAGAAGCTAACGTTGGGTATATAGGTATATACCTTCTGGTAATATATTACGAAAGCTCGAAAGCTTTCCCTCCCCGTACATTTCAGCTGCGTAGCAGCTCGCGTACAAAGCTGCACGGCCTTTAATTACGGAAAATAAATAACCCGGGGGACATCCGCGTTGTACACACGTGGGGAACCGCCATTTTACCAATAAACGTGTTATGTACTAGCTGTTTGCGAAAAGACAAAAAAAAAAACAGAAAAAAAAAAAGAATGCGAAATAAAAACGAAAGAATGATCAAAAGTATAAAAAGTTTAAAACTCTCGAGTCTTCTTTCTTGTATAAATTTTATTTCTATATCGAATTTTGGAAAAATTATTAATTCTATTTAATGAAATAAGCGTGAAATTTCGCGGCTACTTTTGACGATGACGATGCACATCCAACGATGATTATAAAACCACTTTGAATCCATTAAAATAAAACTGCGATTATAATACACGTGGGTATTTGGTATATGTGTAAAAATCGAGACGACTTCACTTTGCAGCCTCTAGACTTCGCGAAGTATGGAGTATCTCTATGGGGTAGGTATATGTACATACGTACGTAGTTAATGCCTTTTTATACCAAAGCTCACAACATCCCAGACTACCGATTTGTATTTTATTTCGATTTTTAGAATTCTATATGAAGAGATTTCGAGTTTGAAATTTTGGCTTGTCCTCCTTTTATACGATTCAAGGGTCGTAGAAATTAGCAGAACAATTGAAATGTGTTAATTTCAACCCCAAAGACGTATATGACATCTACAGATACTTTGGCAAACTATATGTATTCAGGTATTTATGTACATGTATATTGTGCATATATACATAGAAACAAAGCCCGAGTCCTCCCTAACTTCCTCTCTTTCTACCAAACTTCTACATAGAACACCGCAGCTTTAAACCCCTGTGGGATTTGACGTAGAGACACTTCTGAAAAGTGGCTGTCCCCGCCACCACCTCTTCTCCTAGCTATGATTTAGTATACAGGTACCCATCCACCGTAGAATAACAGCCGAGGATATAGCAGAAGCAGAAAGCTCTCAGGGTGTTGTTTTACATTTTTTTTTCTTTCCTAATATTTTTTTCAAAATCGGGTAAGATATCACATGGTTTCAAATTTTTTCTATAAAATTAATGAACGTACTTCGAAGACGGCGAATTTTTTTTTTTTAAATCCGCTAACATCGTATTTTTCGCAAACTCTCACGTATTCGTATAAGTAATAGCGTATAGGATATACACAGGGGTTGTACCTACCTACCCACAGCGGTTCCCCGGCTCTGTCAACGTTATTATACCCAGAATTCCCTGGGGAACGGTGACACACACGGGTGGTAACGAGCACGAATAGATCAGAGAAGTGGTTTCGTAAAATATGGATAAAGCTTGGGAAGCTGGAGGGTGCAGGGGGTTGGCGACTGCACCAGCTACACTTTCGAGCGCTTTATTTCAAGAAGAAAACTGCACAGACGGGTAGATATTAGAAAAAAAAAAAGGTTTCTCCCTTAAAAGATATGAGAAATAAACTAAAGTTGAATAAACAAAATTGGGCCTTCTTCTAATTATCTATTTTATTTTTTTTTTTTTTTGGTTTTGGGCGGATAAAAAAAGGCCAGATTTATAGTTTCAAGATTCTACTAAGTGACAAGTTTTGTGTAATTCTGATGTGTCCCATCGTTTCCGAACAATTGTTATACGTATAGGATACCAACAAGGGAGAAGAACAATGGTTTAGAACGAGCGAATGTTGATGAAAGTTCCCAAAGCTCTCTTCCGCTCACTCTCGCTTCGCACAACCCTTTAGGCTTTGACAACGAGTATAGATTCGATGTAATTATTCTCCTAACAGAAACCCGCAAGCAACGAGGTAATGATTCGTGGTTTAAAGTGTAGCTGAAAGACTGACTCCGACTCTGACTCTGACTGACTGACTCTACGCGACTCGAGTTTAGGGTAGGATGAGAAAAGCTTGAGACTGAAACTAATGGAAGTCTCGACTCCCTTTTTCTTATTCTGCCTATACCCCGCTACTTTACATCATACGTACTACATACACACGTACAGACATGCATTTATAACTAAATTCGTTTCACACCTTTTTGACCAAAAAAAAAGATTCACATTTTTTTCGAAAGACAATTCTAGACAGCGACGACTGGATAGTAACAAAGTAGCAATGAACGATTGAAACGAGGAGAAGGTTGAATTGAAAAACGAGAAATGCAGCTGTGGTCCATTTCAATCAAGGTAATTAAATTTGTTCGAAATTGTTCCGAAGCACATATACCCTTATCTTTCTGACTTTACTTTTTTTCGCTTAAAACGAACGGGAAGAGAAAAAGAGAGCTTGGAAATTGTTCTTTTTTTTTTTTTTTTTTTTGGTATTGAAATTTTGCCTCAAATCAATGAACGGTTTTTTAAAACGTGTCAATAACGAAACTGGCCACTGCAACGAGGGTAAATTTCATTGTCGCAACCCCGAGACCTAACTTTCTGGTACGAATCGAGGGTCTGACCAGCCAATTAGCTTTTGTAGGGTACTTGAGGCTCGGCAGTATTCGAACGATTCAAGTCTACTCTCTATATCCTACAACTCAACAAGGAACGATACAATCCCTAGCTGTAGGTATATGTATATGTACCTCTGGCTATGAGATCTGCAAATATGTGCGATCCGCTGCTTACGGGGAACAGTAATTATTCGCATCATGTAGATACGTCAAATATTTAATGAATCGATAAAAAATGTATTCTTTGATGATTGATCGAGCCACATTATTAATTTTCTGCCAATTGACTAGTTTCGACTCTGAATACGTTCGAAAAGCTTTTTTCAATATTATATTTTTCAATTAAAAAAAAAAAAATGTCATAGAAGAAGAGAAAAAAAAAAATTAAAAATTAAAAAAAGCTCGTTGTTTATTGTGCTGAGCTTGCGACGTTTTTACCGACCGATTACAGGTGTAGAGCTTAAATTGTATAGCGTCAATTGCGTCGGTAGAGCAGTTAGAGAGCTTTCAGTGTCGATAAAGAAGAAAGCTAATGTTATTTGCTAACGGTAAGTACAATAAGCCAGATAGAAAGTGGGTAGGTAACGAGCTATACGTTTGATTATATTGAAATCATAATTTCCTAACTTATCGATGGGAAGGGAACATTTTATGGATGTCTTCTTTAAACTCGCGTTATCTCATATAGCTACGCAGCCGTATACACGCGGTAGACTGATCAATATTTCCAGAGCAGAATCAATTCAGCTGATGTGAGAGAGACGGCTTTACGTATACTACATGCCACCATTGTTGAATTATATTCATCGTTAAATAAACTCATTCAGAATTTGGTATGAACAGATTCTATTCAGAATTATTCTTCCTTTCTCTTTCTCTCCTGATATTCGAACAGAGAAATTACCATAAAGGCACAACGCGACTTATTTCAGAATCTAATTATAAGTCGAGTCATTTGAAGTAGAAGAATCTACCTTTCTGATAAATATCGACAATTTCTTCTTCGTTTATTGTTTTAACGAATTTGAACGCTCGCTATTGTTCAGAACGTTTGAAAATTGGATTCTCATCTTCTTCAAAGAAGTTGGATTACTATTTCAGACGTTTTCATGGAATAAAATAGTGCAGAACGACTCTGAAAGAAACTTCAAGCCATCTAACGAGACATTGACACATAGATATTCATCGAAGACATGAATAAATAAAATAAAAATAAAGATACAAAATTATCAACAATAAGTGGTTTTTCCCATTCAAAGTTATCTCTATCCCGTATCTACGTCTCGAGTAGGTATATATTTTTTCTTCTCTTTTGTATCATTTAAAATCAGGCCAATATTCTTTACGACGCTCGGAGTCGCGCAATCGCTGGCTTGAATGAAAAAATCTTGAAAATCGCCAACTCACACCTAGCTGTTCCAAGATTTTCCATATGTTTTTTCTTACTTTATTTTTTATTTTTTCATTTCATACGAATTTAGGTCAGATTCAATCAAACGATTTCAACTTATCGTCGATTCAATTGAATACAATATAAATAATAATATAATTATACTACAATACGTGTGCCAATCATTCAACGATTGAAAAAAATGATGCACTATAATCTAACGATCGATTAAGATAGAATTGAAAAACGTTTATCTAAAATTCTAGGCTGCGATTGATTGTTATAATCGCTATCTTCGACACATATAATTGAAACTTTTACGAAAATTTTTTTCTCTCCGCCTTGAAACCATACCTATAAAAGATCACTAACCACTCGATCCTATAATCATTTCGTTACAATGTGGCTTCCGAGTATAATCCCTCTTTTACTAACGATCGCAGCGTCTCCGGGTAAGTTTACCTCTAATACACATGCGTTATATAATATACTTATATCATAGGTATGATGCACATAAAGCCAGAAAAAAAAAGAAGTATTATGAAATTATCTGAAACGGGTTAATTTTTAGCTAAAAAATAAATAAATGAACAGTACGCAGAACGTATTCTACTTCGAATGAAAATATTGTCTTCATCCCCCCGTGTGGGTAGACGGGCTTAATATTCACCCTCGGAAAAGAAGCGTTTTAGTAATTAATATTTCGAGGGTTGTGTATAGAGTGTAGCACGAAATGATATTAAAAAGATAATTCCCCGCGATCAATGAATACGAGATGAATAATTAATACCATATACTTAACAACGTACTACAAGGTTCTAATTTAACAACAAAATAAAATTCAAGTCGCACAACTATTATACTTATATTAATTTAGGAAAAAAAAAAATACAATTCCTTTCGATTTATTTATCCATTTGTTTATTCCACGTTTGAATCCATTCGTTTCTTCCCTATTCTTCAAGGCCGCGTGATCTCATCCCCAACAAGCCTCCAGGGGCGAATAATCAACGGGGAGAACGCTAAGCCCGGTGAAATACCGTATCAGGTATCGTTGCAGCGTGCAGTGGACCGCTTCCATTTCTGTGGTGGATCCATTTACACCCCTAGATACGTCATCACCGCAGCTCACTGCGTTGTGGGGTAATAGTTGAACACCGGATACGTAGATTTACGTAAAAACTTTTACCAAAATTTGATTTTTTTTTCAAGAAATTTATCGATTTGAAAAAAATCAACTTTAACGTTCGTCGGAAATTTCAGGGTTCCGTTTCATTTTTTTGATTATTATAATTACGTAGCCGATTCCCGTTTTCAGGAGTTCGCCAAATTATATGGTTGTTGTAGCCGGTACCAACGACATAAGCCAAGGCCAAGGAATCATCAGAAATGTTGAAAGAATCAATACCCACGAGGGCTACGACTCGAGTAACGCATACATAAACGACATCGCTCTGTTGAAGGTAGAGATTATCCCTTATTCGGAAGGGTGGAGGTGAATTAAATTGAAAAAATAAAAAATTCAAAAGAAAAATAAAAAAAACACGTTTTTCACCACCGGAACGATTAAATGATTCGAAGATAAACGAAAGAAGCGATTTTCTATAAATTAAGAACTTCAAGTGTTCTTTCGATTTTATATTTTTCTAGCTATCGGAGCCTCTTCTTGAGATTCCGAATCTCCTGCAGTACGCCAAACTCCCAAAAGCAGATCAGACTTTAGTCGCTGGAGAAAACGCGGTGGTTTCTGGTTGGGGTAGAATCATAGTAAGTTGATACAATATCTTGGCAATTTTCTCAAATAATAAATCCGACTGTTTCCATACTAGGAAAAATTGAATTCGTTTGTAACAATTCTTTATCAATTTTAAAAGTATACTTAAAATGAACCAGAATCACGATTCGTTCTTTGGATCATCGATTTCTGAATGAAATTCACCAGCCAATTCTATACCCCACGATAAATTATCCGTATAAAATTTCACCAGGAAGGAGGCGCTAGTCCATCTCTACTACAACGTGTCACGATCGAAATAGCCGATCAAAATTACTGCAAGGCTATTTATATACAAACTTTCGATATGGAGGTTCACAATAGTCAGGTATGCGCCGAGGTACCCGAGGGCGGAAAAGGATCTTGCCACGTGAGTACAACTTCATTGATTATTCCATTTTCGATTTTTTTCTTTTTTCTTTCTCATCTTTGTCGTCAATTTTCGTTTGACTTCCAATGTAACGAATGAATTGAACAAATTCTCAAATTTTGTATAAATTCCTGAACTATCAATCCCAAGAGGAAAAGAAAAGTCAAAAAATTACAAAATTTCTCCAATTTTTTCCAGGGTGACTCCGGAGGTCCTTTAACAGTCAATGGCGAGCTTACCGGTCTCGTATCTTGGGCGAACGGCTGTGCTAGACCAGGATACCCCACAGTCTTCACAAGAGTATCGAAATTTTTGGATTGGATTGAAAAAACTGCAGTCTAACGTTATTTGCCTTGATGAGGACACAGAGGATAATTATTCGATCGATACGACATTAGTATTATCCCAAATCTTTCAAATTTCTATTATTTTAAATACTATTTTTTGGTTTTTTAATAAATGAAAAATTGAAAGACAAAAAAAGAATAAAGAACAGCAACTGCCTCAGGACAATAGAGTGAACTATTGAAAAATAATTATCAACAAAATGAAAAAATGAATTTCATTTCGTTTTTTGGTTTATCGAATTGACTGTATAAATTTATTCAAACTTTGGAAAAATCGACGTAATAAAATATTCAAAAAAAAAGCCTTTTTCTTAAATGCATTTGTCCTCTTTTTTCTGTTTTTGGTTCTCGATTTCGGTCAGATATAATTCGTATAGATAGTTATCCAACGAATCACGTCCCTTTCCCGATACAGTATCGAACAAAATTTGAAACCCAAAACCTGCAGGAGCAAAGGTAGGACGACGAGGAAGAAGGTGCAGGACGTGGAGTATTCAGTAGGTATAAGGGTATATACGTATCTATATGTACAGGGATGGCGGGTCAGCTGGAGGCAGGGATCAATACGGTAGGTTAGCGGGCGCGATCGAGCGTTGTACTCATTTTTGGTTGCACTCCTGACCCTGAGGTCATGTACTAAGAATTATTCGGGTAAATTTAAACCGGAAATAAATTATGAGAACTAAAATAATCGCGAGCTTAATTAATTATTGATCGTGTGTCCTGGATACCGTCTGAATAAAATCGACAGGAATTCTTCCTGCGCGGACATCATTTTCACTTCTACACACGTATACAGAGATATTTTCAAAAGAAGAGAGATTTTGATGGATATTTTGAAATTTTAGAAAACTGTGTGATTTTTTATTCTTTTTTTTTTTCTTTCTTCTACCTCGCGTCGATTTATCTTTGGAAAAAGATCGTTCTTCGATTCTACGTTAATCTGGAGGAGGAAAAAAAGAACGAGACGAAGAATAACGGTAAAACTTAAGCTCGTGCTTTAATAAAACATATGTAAACGTTTTTCAAGTATATACCTAACACATACAGAAAAAGTTTCAATTGCTTACCGCCACGGATATAACAATAGGAAAAAATAGAAATAGAGTAAAGTGGCGTTGGCGGTTTAGGGGGTGACGGTCGGGGTTTGAGGTTTGGGATTTGGAATGGGAGATGAAGAGTAGACTAGGGTATAAAGTAAAAGTGTATAAACGCTGTACTGAAAACAGCTGTGCTGTTGTTGCTGTACTGTTGCTGCTCCTACTGCTCCTATTGATGGTGCAGTGAACAGACAAAACAGTAGACCTTGATTGCTCTCAATTCACACGATGCGATGCACCCAACTACTACTAAAAGCACTTAAAAACTACTCGTCTCGTTCGTGATCCATATAACACCCCACCCAAGTGTCTGCATCCTTTTAACCTTATATAATACACATATACTGCACTAGCTGGTACGAATCGTATTAGATGATGATGCGATATGAAAGCTCTCTGTATATGTATTCGTTGATCAAATTTCGAATTACGCACTTTTAATTATTGATAATTAATGACAGTGCCATAAATTCATTAATCAGTTGCTAAATCAAACAGTTTCTTAGATCTGGATAGATTCATATCATCGGTGTATTTGATTCTTCGTTTTTCTTTATTCAAATTTATTTTAATCGGTGTTCACGGATTTTTAGAATTTTTTCTAGATTTCGGACTAAAATTCAAAAAAAAAAACCGCAATTTCGAAGAAAGACATGATTGAACATACGACAAGGTTCTGAAAACCGATTTATTTCTTCTTCAAAACATACTGTTTTGTTTATTCTTGTCCGATATTTTGAATCTCGTTATTATTAGATCGGATTTGTAATCCGGGATCTAGGAAACTCGTGAAAAGCGACATTTGAGAAAATAATACAAGTTTTTTTGAAAATCGCTATCGATCAGCGATCCGAAAACAATTTTTTCAATTTATTTTCAATCAGTAATCCTAAATCTAAGAAAAAGAACATTTGCTACGAAATCAGCAGACCCCTCAGGGGTAAAAATTTCGAGGAAACAAGTAAAAGAAAAAACAAATTCGGGGTGAAAATAAACGTTGAAAAAAAACTCACCTGTTTCTTGACCGGTGTAGCGTGTTCCTCTCTGCTCCTCTCGAATCTTTCAAACTTGAAGCTGTTGCTGCGATATAATTCGTTGTCGCTCTGCTGTCTCCGACACAATCTTCTCGTGAGTGCCCGGGGTCTACAGGGTGCGCATTCAGTGGCAAGTTCCCAATGAAGATGTAGCATAGCAAGTTCGGCTGTGCAACGAGCCATGGCACAACCGGCCCTCCTAACTCTACACTTGACGCGTTTTATCCTTCCTTCGTGTACCGGTTTATGATTGCAAGACTGATTTCCGTTCACGGTGCAATCTACACACTGGGATGTGTTCCGCTGCCCCCAAGGAGTGGAGGCGGAATTAGACGAACCACGATTTGCTTTATTAATCGTATGAACACACGGCTTTGCTACGCAGTCACAAACAACCCCTACGGATTTAATCAAGTCACGATCTGTCGACTGAACCGCCGAATGACCGCACGACGACTTGTCCGCACAATCGCAAACCGTTGATGATAAATCCAACACTTCGGACGATGACTGTGTCACCCGTCTACGAGACCCTGTTCCCGTTGTTGCTACTCCTCCTGCACTCGGCACGTGGTGGTGACACGAACCTTCGGCACTGCAACCGCATCTGAAAATACGCGGCGATCAGTAAAGATTTTATATCAATGCACTCGATTAGCTGTAGGTGATGAGAGAGAAGCACAATATTGAATGAACCCTTTCTTTGATCCTTTTTCATTCCGTGTACTACCTCGTCTTATCTACAATCTACATATGCCTCTAATGAATTATTGAAAGACCCCCTAGATTCCGATGGAAGGAGATTTCTCCATGGATCGATCAGTTTATCAATTACCTGCGATTAGCCCTTCGCGCGATCGACCCTCTCGGAGTATGAGTGTGAGGGCAGGAGTGATCCTGAGGACAATCGCAGTAAAATTCGCGAGTAGTATTAGTGGTAGCATTAGGCCGGGTTCTTCGAACCCTAACGAGTACCGGATGTACAGGACAGGGTTGAACCTGACAACCGCAAACTATCGTGCGTGGACCCCCTCGGGATTTTCGACCCCCACCACCTCGCTTAGCACGCTGGTCCACGTGCAGCTGACACGGCTGCGTCGGACACCCGCAACACGCGGCTGCCCCCCGTCTACCACCGCCTCCACCTCCACCACCCCCACCCCCACCCCCATTACCTCCACTGCCACCCGTAGCTCCCTGAACACGTCGCCACACCCGATCCATTCGACGGACAGCGCGCGACTGAATATCTCTGACGCCCCACCACTGATCCAAACCACCCCGTAACCCGCTACCCCCTCAAGGTAGAAAACGGTAATCGAAACTTTGTGAAGCTGGATGCCTGCCGCCTGGCGTTAGGAGCGAAGACTAGAACTAGCGTTTCAGTGATTACGGTCGGTAGTCGTCAGACCAGAGCCGCACTTAGGACTCTGAGGACCCACCCACTACCCGGAATTATTAAACTGACAAGTGATTGTACCACAAGTCTTATTATATGTGAAATATCATTATACTCTATGCATAGAGAAATTCATCCGTATCTGAATTATAATTACACAGCGATAGGCCCATGTTTCTAAGATGAATTCTCTGTGAAAATCTAAGACTAAATGTCCTTTAACAAAAATTCGAGGGACTGATGGTTTCTGAGTTACAGAAAGTCTAATTTGACTAATTGCAGAGCTTATATGTGTGCCGTAAATATTACAAGTTAAGAAGTTCGGAGTATTTCAATTACGACAGTCGCATCGCGTTAAGTCAATCCCCATGCGCACTCTTTGACGCCCCGAGGGCCACTGACCCCTCGACAGGTGTTCACTCAAGGTCGTTGCGCGGCCTTGCCCGTCTATCCCCACCAACGGGGTCTGAAATGGTATCGCCATCTCGCGGTCGATCCGACGAACTATTGACGCTTTACTATATGCAAGCCTTTCGTATAATCCAATTTTGTGTTGGCCGGACGTACAGATATTTGCAGCGAAAGTAGTTCGTCCATTTGACCGCGAGATGGCGATACCATTTCAGACCCCGTTGGTGGGGATAGCGGGGCAAGGCCGAGCAACGACCTTGGGTGGAGGCACCTGTCGCGGGGTCAGTGGCCTTTGTGGCGTCAAAGAGTACGGTTGGGGGTGGCGTCGACGAAATACGATAATAACGCGCGGAATATTAAAATTAGCTAGACTATTAGCTGAAGTACTAAAATTTCGTTTTTCCTTCAACTTATATTGAAAAATTTTAGAATGAAATATAATGAAAAAATTTTTTCAAAATAAATAAACGGAGTTGATAAGAAATCGACTTTTTTTGTACTAGAATTAATTTATACACTCCGTAATTCCTATTCTGTATCACAATTTTATTCATATTTAACAACGACAGCAGTAATTATTATAATAGTAGAATTTTATTTTTACAGAAATTTAGTTTTGAAATAATATTACATATTCCAAATACTTATAACAACAGAACTTGCTTTGATATAATATTTATGTCAATTTTACATTATTTACAGTATATTTATGTACCCATAATATTAATCATTTCTGCTAATTAAACGTTAAAATATACAGAAATACCTGAATCATTATCTAACGGTGCTCAACACAGACGCAGCGAATATTTGTTGCAGTATTTTTGGTATATTCTTCAAATCCATGCAGATGAACGCCTTTCCCGAAGGCATCTTTTCCGTCAATCTGAAATCGGTGTATTGAAACATGTAAAATAATCTGAAGAGGACCTAAGTAATTCGCTAAACACTGAACTTGACTTTTGAATATTTTTCAATCTCTTGTATACCCTAATTTTTTTTTTTTTTTGTAAATAAAGTTTTTCAGTTCAGACCTTGCTGCTTGGTCTCCCAAAGACCCGATGAATATAGCGTAAGCATTGATGTCTGAATTGGAAGTAAGAACCCTGGCAAATTTTTCCGGCCGAATCCCATAGCGCTCAAAATTAGCATCTGATAATACGACGACTATAGATTCATCAGAATCCTCTTTAGCCAGAGTTGATATGGCGTGCTGTGTTCCCTCCATTGTATGGTCACCAGATATGCAAAACTGCGAATGGGCGTGCATAGTCTGCAAAAGATTGAACAATTCAGACAAAGATTATACCATTTTTCGGACTCTAGCTTCTCCCAAATTCATTCTATTCAATAATTTCCGATGTAGTTCCCAGAAGAACATCAAATTAGAACTAACAACACTAAAATTCAGTTTTTTCTAGATTCATTTCTCACCTTGATGACCTCCAATCGTTGTTTATTATCTGCCGGTGGTTGAGAGTGGTGTACAAAATCAATGTGATAGTCGTCTCCTGAGTGTCCGATAATATCGTACTGAAACTTCCCTTCGTATCCGCTAAAAGCCTCCATGACCATGACACAGGCCTCCATTTCTCTGTCCAGTCTTCCATCGTAGCTATTAAATCTGTACATGCTACCAGACACGTCGACAACAAGCTTCAGTCTCTTAGGTTTAAGTTGCGGCGCACCGACTTCAGGCTCTCTCTCAGCTCTCCTTCTATATATAGTTTTCTCCCCAGTCAATCCTTCGATTAATTTAGTGTCGTCTAATTCACCCGAAGTCTGATGTCTGCACCATTGGCGCTCGTTGCTCTTTGCCTGCAGACTGCCTGAGCTCAAGCACAACAAGATTAGAGATAATTCAACAGAGTTACTTTGCTCAGACCAGAGGATATTCACCTAAAATAACTCTCAGCGCTTTGACTTGCTTTTCGACAGCGTCGCTAAACTGGGAGTAAAGATTGTGATCGTATTCACTCATGCGGATGTCTTTAAGCCGCTGTTTAAATGCCCGAATTCCCATTTCGCGAGCTGCTTTTTTAACGTGCTCAGGAACCGCGTTCTTCTCCTCGTCGCTTAGCTGGTGAACTGTGTGGCCAGCGTCCAGACGATAGGGACCACCCTTTCCTCCAAGTCCCGCAGTGTCTCTGCCTGAATGAAGGACCATAAACTATGAAAGATTCTAAGGCTTTAGACCTTTCTGTTTATAAAATCGTTGTTTTCATTTTACCTCCTGTCCCCCCGGCCCAGGTATTACCCCCAACATGTGGTTCGTTCTTCTCATCGATTTTTCCATGCTTTGGTTGGCTGACATCGAGTCCAGAATCCCTCTGCTTTGTTATCTGCAGATATTCCCCGTCGCTTCCAACCATTTTTCGCCAATCACCGAGCGACTTTTCTAAATTGATTAGCGAAGTCTCCCAGAGTCTGATGCAACCGCCCGCATCAACAGTCACCAGATCTTGTTTCGAAGTGGCTGCAGCGTATACAGGCAAGTTAGTAGTGTATAGCCATTGAGTAACGGGGGATATCTTCGCCGGCCTTTAATCCGAAATAGAAATAGGTAAAAGATCAACTAGAAAATCGTTGCTTTATATGCTGTATAGAAAGATATCTCACTCTGGTATAGGGATGTAGCGTAATTTTCGATGCCCAACGTCTACAACCTCGAGATATCCCGTAATTCCCCTAGGTTTTTTACCATCTGGAAGTATATCCGCTGGAATTTGATCCGGAGAAACAGTCTTAACTATCTGACCACCTTCCGATATAATCGGGATAGAGAATCCCCTGACTCTTCTGTTCCGTGGCCAGTAATAAATTTCGTTTGAACTATCTAAGTCCGGAAAACCGACGGCTATAGTTGCAAAGGTAGTATCAGTGGCCAATAATCTGTTAGGGGATTCTATCTTCTGGTCTAAAGCTTCGCTGAGTACATTGTCTCCAATTTTATCCCTGCTTCCACCGAGTAGCCAGCCAGTTTTATGGGCTTCTAAATTGCTCAGGTCAATTTCCTTCAATATATTTGGACATGGGGATGATTTAGAGCTTTTTTCCAGCACGTATTTTCCACTCGTTGTATCCTGAAGGAGCCATTTTCCTGGCGAAGACAAGACCACCGAGTCTATGTTAAACGGTAAAGTCATAAGATACCCAGTCATTGTTTTCAGGTCAATAATTTCGAGCTTGTCTTCGTTGGAGGCAAACAAGACTAACTGGTCATTCGACCTCAATAATTCAGTCTTTAACTTCCAGCTCAGATTACCACTGCCTAAAGCCCGGGACAACGTGTCGCCTGCTGATTCGAGGAAAGAAGATAACTGCAGCATCCGGACCGCTCCGGTCTCTGGGTTCACAGAGAGGAGAGTATTGGACTGAAAAGAATAAAGAAAGCATGGAATTTGATAATTTTCGGAAGTTATTAGAAACTCACAGTTTCCTCATGTATAAAAATGCTCCCAGAGTTGTCTGTCGTCATTGTGAACTGTGGCCTGTTCCCCCGAGCAGCTGAGACCAAACCTTGTATAGAAATTTCTCTAATTTCATCAGATTCTTGATTCATGTTGAATATGGAGAGAGGATTCGTCGTGAGAACGTGTATCGAGTCTCCTTTGTCTCCTGCAGAGACTGTGAGAGCTGCTACAGTTGCAGTATCACTCATAGGAACGGTCCAGTAGCTTTGAAGTTCGGTAAACCACGCCGATCTTGCCTCGATTCGATCTAAGACATGAGTTCTTTGGACAGGGAAAGAAGGAGCCTTGAATTTGAGGAAGCGCTCTTGAACTGGGAGAGACTGTGGCTTGTTAACGACGCTCCAACTTCCGGCAAACTTGATACCAGGGAGGGATATTCTGCGAAGGAAAATAATAGAGAGACTCAATTTTTAACTAACAAATGTGTTTATTGATCAGTTTAGTATTTACAAAGAATAGAAGGAACTTTGATCATCCCATTATGAAGAACTTGTATCTTACTCTTTAGCCAATGCCACATTCTTTGCACTTGTGCCAAGCGGAATTCCATGTTTATGAAGAACGCCGATTAGCGTCTCAAAAACCTCTGTAGAGTATCGGTCAAAGTCGAAAACGTTTCTCACCACATTGGCCAATGATTCATCAGGGAATTTCTGAAAGAAATATTAAACGGCGATGTAGAATGCTGAAGATAGTCGCTAGTTTAGGGATAATGACCAATTAAGAATGAATGATGAATATTCACCTGTAAATGTTTAACTACATTGACTACCTCCCTCGTAGAGTACGGATAAGAAACAAGCCCTTGATCAGCCA
Organism: Tenthredo amoena; assembly: GCA_963966615.1. Lineage (NCBI taxonomy): Eukaryota > Metazoa > Arthropoda > Insecta > Hymenoptera > Tenthredinidae > Tenthredo > Tenthredo amoena. The sequence goes on along the minus strand of OZ016498.1, from coordinate 3,658,082 downwards.
TGGTTCTGAGTTCTCCGAAGGCTTTAACGAGCTTCTGAATGACTTTGGGATCAACATCAGGCCCGTATTCTTTCAGGAGTTGAATTTCACTATCAAAGCTAGGATTGTCTACCGAATGTGTGCTGAACAGGTCTCCTAAAGCTCCAAAAAAGTCGTTCCCCAGAAATGGGAAGCCTGGGCGATTGGCTAAGACGATTATCCTGAAGTCTGGATGCATTTTTATTACCGGAGAAGATACTGAGCCTCCGACATAAGAAGGAGGCACGATTCTTCTCCCGTCCGAAAGAATCATTTCTCCAGACTCAACCAGAGTCTGAAAGTTCAAAAGATTGGATTAGAAAATAAGAAAACAAACTTTCTCACATCTGTTGAGGCTCCATTCACCTTCAAAATACATGTCACATGTGTTGGAGCCTTGTCCGCTTCATCGACAACGAGAACATGTCCAAGTTTGACGGCTTGAACAAGTGGCGAGTCCTCGTAAACGACAATACCGTCTTTGACCATGGGCTGAATGGTCAAAGTTTGAACGGTCGTGTCTCTGTGTAGCTGAATGTATTCCCTAGGTTTATTCATAAGCTGTAAAAGCCTATCAACGATTTTGTTCTTCCCCACTCCCTGGTTTCCAACAAGCAGGAGATTCTCTCCAAGGATAAAATCCTGCAATAGATATTCGAGCAGGGCAACATGCTGCGGAACATCGTAGAAAAGAATGTCAGGGACTTTGGTCAGCGCCTCGGTCTGGCACCTTTCAACAGTCGTATTTCCGATCTTGAGGATATTTCCGGTGACTTCGCACCTGGCAGTCTTAGAATCGGGCTCAATTTTCGAAGGATTGATACCGGCCTGCGATAAACTTTCCTCTAAAGCCTGCTTTGGTATCGCGGGCAAGAATCTAGCCAGACAAGCCCGCTGAACAGCGTCGTAGGCCTTGTCCTCAGGAAACTTTCTCATTCTGTTAGCTATTCTTAATAGCTGACGAGTGCTCAATGAACTCGCCAAAGACTGCAGAGTTGGGTCTGAAGAAGAGCGCAATGTATGCGTCAGCTTGATAATATCGAGTAAAGGTTTACTGCATACGCCGTACTGCAAAAAAGAAACGATATTGAAGCCCCGTTTGGAAGAGAAACTGAATTTGAGTGTCTAAAGCGTACTTTGGCCTCTATTATATTGATCTCTTCCGCCTCCCCAAGCGGTCTCATTTCATGAAATAAAAACGAGCTAAGTAACTCAGAATTTAGCCACTGGCCAGAGGCGTTGTTTAGTACTGGGGGTTCGGCTAGTGCGATTATCCTGAAAGAAGGATGTATCTTGAAGATTCCAAACTCCGACATCTCGGCATCAGATTTTTTGAGCTCCTTTTTAGTTTCCTCGTACCGGTCGGACCTTATCAATCGCTTTCCGTCGTGCAGTTGAAGTTCTCTGTCGTGAACGAGTCTGGAAATTTATTCGAAGGAAGTTAAATGTTGATTAACAGAAAGAAATGAAACTGATTTAGTGATTTTTCAGCGGTTTAATCAATACCTGTAAATAACAGCCAGTGTACTAGAATGTATTCTATGAATGCCATCTAGGACCGCCAACTTTCCTTCCATGGCTGCCTGAACCAGCGGAGAATCTTTCCAGACAGTATCTCCGCTGGGTAATGTTGTCCGTTGCTGGAGTAAATCCCTAGAAGTCATATCCTGAGAAAATATTGTTAATTTTCAACCGGAGATTATTGTCCGACTACCCAGTAAGCGAAATTGAATAACTTTCCGGCTTTCTGTGATTGAACAGAGAACAGGCAGTGTAAGTCTTCGGTTTTCATTACTTGCCTGATAAAGCACGATCGGCTCTATCTGGTATCCCAAAATTTCAGCCAGTCTTTCAACTGTGATAGATTTACCACAGCCTTTAGGTCCTACGAGGCAGAAATCCGATGCTAAATGAGACTGCGCCATTTGTGCTAGGAGATTATTCTGATAGTCGGTATCGACGAAGTCTGTTTTCGAACTGTTCAATTCATTGTGTGAGCCAGAGGGTACCTGAGACGTAAATATGAGATGAAATTATATGAAATCTGATGCAAAAATGATTGAAAAAAGTATTTATCTATCGCATGACTCACATTGAAAGTAAATTCTGAACTAATGTTGTCTGTTAGAGAAATTTGAGCTGAATTATCTTGATTTTCGATCTTTGAGGCGTGGATTTTGTAGCTTTTTTGCTTTTTTTTTGCAGAAGGTGGGTCGAGGATCCCAAAAGTTGAAAGAATACCTTCTACAGCATCTCTACCTTCTTTTCCTAGGAAACTTTTGTACGGATAGAGCCTGTAGAATGCATCGTATGGCTCTAGGGCTGGGAAGCTATCCTGTGAATTGGGGGGAGAGACAGATATTCGATATAATGAGATTTGGGCGAATGGTGAATTCAGTTTAAGCAAAAAATCAAGAAAATTTTAGATTTTTCATTGAAATAAATTGTATTCATTATTATCATTGAAAACATTTAAATATTGAAAATTGACGTTCGAAAAATTATATGAAAACCAAGAATTGATTTATTTCTATTTATTACCAGTATTTTCCCAATCGCCGAAATATTGTCTAAGGGAAAATCTGGAAGACCAAGATTCACAGCATCTTCAGTAACGAGGGCATGGCAGCAGGACAAAAGCTGCGATAATTTAGCACCTTCCACGTCTGGAGCGAGAGCTTTTAGGCTTTCAAATTGATCCTGTTAATTTTGAATAACATTATCTTTCTGTTTGAAATTTTATATATATTCATTCAGATGAAGAAAGAAATTATTTTCGATCTCTGTTTCTTCGATATTTAAACAGCGTTTTGTCTCTCCCTTTTTGCTAGAAACTATTATACCTTATAATAGCTCAAAATAGTTTCCCTCGAGTATAAGCTATATAGTATTTTACAAGGAGTTCGTGACTCCGTGTGTGGAATGCTGCTAGCTAGCGTCTAGAAACTATAATCCTAGGTGATTAACATCGAGAGCTTTTGGCTAAGTGCAAATTGACACGCAATATCAAACCGCGAATTGTTTCCGATAGAAATCGCGGAAAGTTTATGCAATTCGAGGAAACCCTTGTCGGATATCTATCATCCAGTTAATAGTTCGCGTAAAATGCATTCCGCGATTGATTCTCAATTTATTTTGCACCGATCGATTCGATTCGGGGAATAAAATTATCCAATTTCTTTTTCTCCCTTTCTTATCGTACTAAGGGATAGAAGTGCACACATAGACATATAGATCGAAATAATTGTCAATTAAAAACTTTATTACAATTCCGTACAATTTATAATTCCGCATGAATTTATTGCCGCATAATAAGTCAAGTTATAAAAGTATTTCTTTAAAATCGTTAAATTCTATATGCTGTAGGTACTCAGATCGGTATAACGAAGAAGTCGGTGAATTTATTTATTTATTTTTTTTCTTAAGCAAACAGTAAAGATATGAAAGAAGCGAAAAATAGTTCGCAATGCTATGTGCAAACGGGTTTAATTAAATTCGTATATCTAATGTGGGTGGATTTTCTAGCTTGAACGTATGATCACGCGACGTGTAGTCAAATAGTCGTCGCTGTCTTATAGTTAGAGGTATACATAGATACCTAAATAGACAGTAATAATTTTCAAAGTTTACTTGGTACAAAAGACAGTGATATCGGGTATATACTATAGGAATATTCTAACATTTTGTATACCGCTATACAATATGTATAACGAGGCTAAAGAGACGATATATTAAATCCCCTGAATCTTTCTCTAATTTATTCTACCTGTGACACCGTTATCTGCACGCGTTCCCGAGTTAATAGAAAAAATAAAGAAAGCACAAAAAATGAAAGTAAAAAGCTGTAGTAGGTAATAATTTTACTTTTACTTATATTTTGTACAAGCGATGCAAAATATAGTCTACTGCAGCTTTCGTATAAGTGATATGAATAAAGACCAGAAAATTTTCAGTTTTTCTAGTTTTTGAAAGAAGTAGAGAAAAAAAAAAAAAAAACTTAAATTTCTTTCATTGGGAAAAAAGAAAAGAATCGATTTTTTTGTTTCTTTTGACTTTTTCGAATAACCTGGGTATCTGTGTATAGGTATATATATATATGGATATCGACGAAGCGATTGCGTGAGCGAAATATTTTCTCTTTAACTCGTTCGCCGGGTAGATTTGTGCGTGAGGTTTACATAGGTATTATACATATACCTAAACATATATAGATACCCCGGTGATATATGTATCGGATTTTCACCGTCTTCGTTCAGCTAAGGTTGCCAAGAGAGAGAATAAAGTATACATACAATATAGGTACACATTATAATACACATACAAATAGTTCGGCGTCGTTTATCCTCCTGCTTAAAGTATACCTGCCCTACTGCAGGTCACGAATAAACGATAAAAAAAAATAAAAAATAAATAGAAAACATGAATACAACAAGCTTTAACGGTAAATCGACGCTAGCTACGCCTTGTTCGACAAATTTTCATCACGAACTTTCTACTGCAGCAAAAACGCGTTATGATATACCCTCTATAGGCTTTTATTTTCTTACAAATGAGAAATTAATCGACTCGCACGTATTTGACGAATTTATAAAACTATAAACGTGTCCTTTAATAAGAGACGATGAAAAATCCGAGGATATGAATGTATTTTTTGGAAATCAAAGAAAAAAAACCGAAGTTCAGTGTTTGAATTTAATTTATTTCATTATTCGAACATCGAACAAAAAATTTAAATCCTTGGGGGTTTCTCATTTTCCATATTCTTCTGTTTTACAGTTCATCTATTTTCAATAATCGGAATCTTGTTCAGAAACACTAAAAAAATGATTACATATCGCTGCGCCCGATGATAGGCAGTCAGAGATACACGCGTGAATTTACGGCAACCTCGGTACGATTTTTGTTAGGCTCTCCGGGACGTCCCATCCAGGCACTAACTACTTACGCAGGTAGCTTAAGGTTGTCCGTACAACGCATAAGTAGTAAAAGAGTGATAACAGAGATAGCTAATCGGCCAGGCTGTCTCGTCGCGTATATAAGTAGTAAATGTAAATCCTATCTTCTATCCGCCTCAGATTCTACTCTTCTTTCTCTACTTCAAGATTTAGAAATTACTTACTCACTTACCTCATAATTATATCGTCTCCAACAATTTTCAAACAAGTTTGAGGACGATTTTATCCTCCCTCGTAAATAATAACAAAAATAATAATAATAATAATAACATTAATAATAATTTAATAGAAAATTAACAAGCGCGTGACGCTTCGCGATAAACGTTTCTACACTATTGTATGTATACGTAATTGACTTTTGGCTACGTTTGTAAACCACGTATAATATCATCATATACCTTTATACCTATATGTAAATTTAAATACGCGTATATAATAGTATTAGTAGTACATAAGCCGCGACAGGATTTTAACTACGAACACGAACAAGCTATGGAAGCATATTGTTATTATTTTAAGCGTATCATGTTTCGGCCCAGTTACTTAAACAGTCCTTCACTATCATTTTCCATACATATTACATGTATCGTGCTAACTGCGGATGAAAAGTTTTTTTCTCTTTTGAAAACAAAAAATAAAAAAATGAAGAAAAAAAAAAAAGAAAAAAAACAAGACTTTATTTTTTTCTTCTTTCTATCTATCGAATTCCTATTTTATTAAAAATTATAACTCAATCGCGAACAGATTCCAAAGAGGACATAAACTTTTCTGTATTCTGTGACAAACTGGGCATAAAAATATGCAGCTGAGGTTTTCGCGGTGGTGACCAGAGGCTCTGTCTTCCCTCATTTTCTCCTTCTACTACTTCCTCTTCTTCTTCATTATCGAAAGCCTTCGATCTATCCGAGGAGTTTTGAACTTTATCAATCGCGAAGTAGGATCGAACTAGTCCTGCTTCTTGCGCTCCGAAAGAACCGGAAGTGTTATTATTATTGATACAGTTTCCGCGTCTCCCTGCGCCTTTTTCAACCCTCAATAATTTATCCTTCTCCTTGTTAAAATCCTTCTCTTTTTCATCTAACTCCGATTCTGTTTGCAGGGTGTAATTCTGCTGGGCTAACGTTCGCTCCTCTTTTCTAATAACGGCCGAGCTACTTCTCCTACGGGATAAATAACCCCCGTCTAAAACAGGGTTCCTTTTTCTTTGAAAAGACCCCTGCAAGCCTCGAGAATGATCTTCTTCTCTTTGATAGTGTTTAACCTGCCCGGAGAGATCGAGCCATTGCAAGACCCGCTCTGATAATGAATTGTTCTGTATTTCAGGCAGCTTTGAACGACCGTCAGTGTCTCCACCGCCGCTAGATGGCTCACTGTCTTTTAATTTCCCGCAGTAAAAGTCACGCGGGGTTTTAACAACCCCCGGAGTCTTTGGGATCCTATAATTGTTATTAAAGGAACCGTAAACCCGAGTTTGGTCCGTTTTTGAAAGGACTAATCCTGTTCGGGTAGAATCCGGGCTTCTTATTAAAGGTGACGAAGTATCTTCGTCATTCTTCCTCTCTACTACCAGACGTAGCTTTACTAAACATTCTCGCAAATCGTTCTCGCAATAATTCCTATCTTCTTCTTCCTCCTCCTCTTCTTCTTGATAAAAATTTGTCTCGCTTATACTGTTCCGGCTGCTTATCACGCCTCTTCTAGTCGACGACGTAGTCGGACGAGATCTTCGACGTGTTTGACTTTGGATTTGAATTTTATTCACGATCGGATCATCCGCCGATAATATTGCGTGACGGACACCGTCCACCCACACAGTACGCACGGAAATTGGCCGCTCTGAAGAAGACCAGATCGCTGGCATTCTTAACGACATTTCATCTTTTTGTTTCAATTTTTTTCCTTTTTATTTATTAGTCAAAAATCAAGTTCGAATTCGAAGTTTTTATTGTTTCATTTTGTTGGTTCTATTGAAATACGTCACAGCACGAATCAAAAATTGCAATTATTTTACACTTTTTTCTATTATTTTATTTCCGACCTTTTTTTCCATTTTTGTTTTCGCGGATTGTTTTAACGTTTCGATGTAGTACGTAGGTTGAAAAAATCAGCTGATCCCCGTCGCGACGGTTACCGCGAGGCACGCGATCCAGACCGCGACGTCTGTGACCGTCGTTCTGCTACGGGGATCGCCTTATGTACCTGATTTCCCGGACTCCGGGGGCTGCAGGGGATGGTTAACGTATTTCCCCCTCTATTCCATATCTACTGTCACTCGCTACTCCCTCCCTTACTTTCTTCGTGTCTCACAATTTTCCCCCATATTTATTTCTCCCTCCCTTTCATTTATAGAAATTTTATTTCCTCTTAAAAAAGATTTTCAAAAATGCTTCAACTATTTTCTTCATGAGTTGTTTTTATTACGAATTAAAAAACAAAATTTTGGTAATTTTTCAAAATCGGTGCGATTGAGAAAAACATTTTTTTTTTTCTTTCTTCATTTGATATTAAAGAGAAAAAAATTATTTTCTTATTTTCCTACGATTTTTAAGTCACTAAAATATAAATCCAAAATATGATTAATGCGTTACGTTACGTGAAATGAAGCTATTAACACCCGCGTGTATACTTATAGTTTATTATGAAATATATATACATTTTTTTTTAAGGACTTTATACCTATAATTTCCCGCCTCTGAAGAGTATCCAACTAAAACGCCGTTGGGGGTTGAAAAATAACATCTGTCATCGGCGACAGGGCCTAATTACCTAATTGTCATAATAGGTATACACGACGGTGATATTTCTTCCGGAACCGTTAATACGTATAAAAAAGAAAATTAAAAAGCAAAAAAATATTCAGACGGTTTATTTACTTTGTTATTCATTTCCGTCACGTTATATATCGTTATTATTGTTAATATTATTATTGTTAAATATATATAGGGAGAGAATTCGGCACCGCGATTTTGGGGAATCGATTGAAATTATAAAACAGGTAAACTAGGTGGAAAAGTAAACGGCTCGTTTGCGTATGTATATGTATATATGCGTGTGTTTGGCTCCAGGGGGTGTAGGATTCGTGTACAAATGATATTAAGCTCTGTTAATGAGAGTTATTTCAAGGGCTTTCCTGCCTGATGGAATTAGGCAATATAACTGATTGAGATTTTAGCCATTTCGAGTCCCGATTCTCTGAAACTTTTAATGAAATTGCAGCAGACTGTTTCTAATCAAATCCCAAAGTTATTCACCCGCAATTCTCAGCCACGATTTAGTACAACGTAGTACCTATAGCTATACGGTTTTGAACCAATCCTATTTCCTTATACGCAGTAATTATACTATTCAACTTTTCCAATTATAATATATATATATCAGGGCTTTAAATATTTCTTTCCACACAATGAATTTTACCATAAAATTTAGTCAATATTTCGAGCGAGTTTTGAAACGATTCCGAAAATGATATAAGAATATTAGAAAAATTCAAAAGCATCGAATAATGTAGAATATATCGTAAATTTTGGATAAATTTTTTTCCAATTTCTTTGAAATACCTGAAAACCAAGGGAATAAAATCTCAATAAAATTTCAATATTTATTCAACTCACCCTAAACGATGTTTGCGGAATATGCCGAGCTTGGAATCTCGAACGAAGCGGTGGATCCAAAGGATGTCCGGGATACCTGGACGATGGTAAGCCCAAAGCAACAACTCGAAAGTCTTCACTGACGCGTACGAGTCGCCAAGTGTCCAATTCCTCCTTGGAATGATTCTGAAAGATAGAAAAAGAATATTTTTTTGTTGTTTTTCTACAAATGAAAAAATGTGAGAAATAATCGTCGATTATTTTAAGATCACCTTTAAGAGTTTGTCGTAGCGAGAAGCAGGCACTAAAAATCTCCCATCTTCGAGATGCATTTCTCTATTTTCCAAGAGATTATTCAAAACCGGAAGAACGTTTCTTTCAGCTTTTTCAACCCCTTCTAAAATCAAGACTCTACCATTTACCGCGGCTCTCACAGCCCCTTGGTCTTTGTAATTAGCAGTCCCTGATTCTATCTCTCTACGCTGTTTTAAATCCGCTTCAGTCGTGTCTCGAGATAGAGACACAAACTCTGCCTCACGTTCCGTTAACTCCAAAAATGCTAGAGCCAAACTCCGACGTTTTGGACCAGGAGAACCGACCAAAAATATATCCTGACCCAACACATCTTTTTGCAACATCCATTTCAAATGACGCAGCTCTTCTTGCGTTGATTCTTCAAGTACTGATCAAGAGGAGAAAAATATTTGGTATTTTCCGAAACATTTTTTTCAAATTTTCAATTTTTACAGTTTCTTTCAATTTTCGAAAAATTTCCAAATTTTTTGGATTTTGAAACATTTTTTTTTTAATTTCTCAATTTTTTTCAAATTTTCCAACTCTACAGTTTGTTCAATTTTCGCGAAATTTTCCAAATCTTTTGGATTTTAGAAAATTGGAAATTTTTCCAATTTTTTTTTTTTTTTTTTTTTGGATTTTTTAATTATCCGGACTTTTTGATTCGCGTGATATAAAACTTACGATATTTTCGCGGAACGTATTCCGGGTTTGCGGCATTTTTCAATCTCTTCGAAACTTCGCCGATCGTCACGACTCTGTCGTCTGCAACGATTCAACAAATTACATGCATAATTATCTAATAAAACTTAAGCCGAGATTAGAAAGTCCTAAAATTAGAATTCATAAAATCACCTGACTTCCATCTAACGAAAGAAGAACTGATAAAAGAAGTATACAAGACGTTGTTAGAAACGTTCGGGTTTCTTGAGAGGTTAACAATCCGATTGATACCAAGATGCGAAACTAACCTCGATTTAAACATTTTACTTATTTAATTACTCCTGAATTGTATACTCATCGATCACATTATTTATTCCGCTATCTTTAAAATTGTATTTTATTATTAATCTACGAATAAAGTAAAATCATACAACAAATCCCACGTATATATTCTATTAAACAGGTTATAACCCTAACGCACATGTAACACTTATCGTACAATAAATACTATACTACCAATAATAGATTGAGTTTTAGATTATATCTGGGTACAAAGTACAGAGTTTGATTTTTTGACGGAACTATAATTCGCGATAAATGACACTTGAGAGTTTGCGGAATTTACGACGTAAGAACACATGGCTAGTGACTTTGACTAGTGAATTGCGTAATTGTTGTCATTCTTGCCACAGATTCGTCTAGTTCCATGTCTGCTCAGCGGTGGCGGTAGTCGAGAGAGTGCATAGTGCAGTCATCTGACGAGATCGAAATAAACTATCACGTTACGGCGCGCGCTAATTCTGTTTAAAATTTGAAATTCAAATGCAGCATATAGTTTAGAGACTACAATATCTCGCTTGCAATATCCTCTGTTTTTTTTTCACTATCACAAGCATTTTCCTGTTTTGTTTCTTTATTTCTATTTTTTATCCTTCTTATGTAAAATGCACATTTTTCTCAACCACCAGCTTGTTGTAAACTTAATTTTTACCGTCATGAATCTTTCGTTAGATTATCAAAGCTGTGAGTGTGAATGTAGATATGATTTTAGAGCTGAAATATTTCGTATGCTACCGTCTCATTGCTTGTTCTAGATATATTAGCTTAGAAACGATAAGATCTACCTATATACAGGGCCAAGTTTTTCGTCGAAAGTATTTTTAAATTCGAGGAGATTATAATCGAACCACAATTCTATCGTGACCGTATCTGAGTTCGGATAAATCGAAGAACAGTATTCATTGATTTCTTTTCCTAGAGACTAAGATTTGCTAAATAATATTTAAGAGATAAGGAAAATTTTGGGAATGGTTAACCCGTCCCTGTATGCTTATCACTGTTATATTTATTCAGACGGTTATTATTACTGCAGAAGGTCGCACGCGCGTAGGAAATAGTATCAGTTTCCCACTTGAAGAAATGACAATTTATTTCATCAGTTCGTCGAACGACATTTCACTGCTTTGACAAATAACCACGATTCGTCGTGGATTCAGATCCAGCGATTCTTTCGGAAGCAGATTCAGACGATGGAGAAAACGACCGAGAATATCGGTGCCGATGGGAATCGGAAGATTAATCATTGCGACGATCAAGACGAGGCGGGAAATCTCTCAGATAATGAGTAGGAGACAATTAACGATACATTTCTAAGTGATCGTGAGACAAGATTGTTTGTAGTAAATTTCATTCCATGATCTCGTTTGCTTCGAGATAAAATTGATCGTGTAAAATAATTATTGTTAAAAATACTCATCATTTTTGATAATAATTTGTAGAATTTATGGTTCCAGTTTTTCGCATTTGATTTCGTTTGATTTTAATCCTTTTTTTTTCAACAGATTGGAAAAACTGAAGGGGAAAGACTAGGATCCGCCACTTTCCGAATATCATAAGACATACGTGCCAGGAAGAGGGATTGAACGATACTATAATTCCGTAAAAAATTTAATACCGTTTCGCAGGAAGGGAAAGTAATTAAATAACGTCCATTTTTTTCGAGTTGGCGGAATATAAGAAATCAGCACTTTTCCTCGTCTCTAATAAAATTCATAACTATATATCGATACTCGATGGATTTCAGAGAGACAGGAACGATGCCCGTGGACAGAGCCGGAGAGGTAATAAACTCAGCGATAAAAAATCGATTCCTATCTTTCAAGCTCTTCACAGACGCAGAGATATGGAAAGCCCTGGAAAAAACCGAGCTTAAGGGTAGAGTGCAATCGATAGCTGGTCAGCTCGACGCGTCCGTTGGATTCGGAGGAGACAACTTGAGCGTGGGCGAAAGACAGCTTCTGTGCTTGTCGAGGGCTTTGCTCAGGAACTCCAAGGTTCGTTTTTCTCACATTTCGCCCTCGATGATTCGACTTTTCTCGCGTACGAGCGGAAACGATCTTACAGTCCGGTGGCTGAAACGAGACCACGTCGAGATTCGGCAAAGTTTGGGAAGGCGTCGATGAATTCCTTGTCAATTGACGCAGCGGGAGAGGAAACGTTGGAGTTTGTACGATTGAAATGATTTCAGATCCTAGTCCTGGACGAGGCGACTGCCGCTGTGGATCCGGAAACTGAGATCGCCGTACAAAAGACGATTCAACGGGAGTTTTCTCACTGCACGATACTGACCATAGCTCACAGACTACAAACTGTTTTGTCGCTGAACCGTATCCTCGTTATGGAAGATGGCAGAGTACTAGAATTCGACACCCCATCAAATTTGTTAGGGACAAAATCTGTAACGTGTATACGCTCTGCAATGGAATCAATGACCAAAACAATAAAACGTTGACCATCCACTTATCCTCAGTGATAAATATGCCAGTCTGCGTTAAAGACTAGGAAGTTTAAATCGTTGTTCCGATTCTAGAGAGAAATCAGACTAATCCCTAAATATCTTATCTCTGAACCGAAGATAACGTAATTATGATCTATTCCGACCCTCCATGTATATAGAGATAAACACCCGTTTTTAATCCTCTAGTCAATGTTAGCCAGTATCAGATTCCTTCACTTGACGGCTCGTCCGCAAATCAATCTTTACTTTCCTAATCGACAACTTTCAATCAAACAAACAATACATGAATTCAAAAGTGTCTAAATGAAACAGAGAAGCTATTTTCGCGTGAGATGACACGGATGTTTTCCCAGATAACAAACAGGCGACAATTAATCATCGTCATCGAAGTAATCACGTGTGAAAATGAGCTGCGGATCAGTTTCTGCAATGTGAACATGTGTGGCCCACTATTAAAGTCTTCAGTATCCGTTCTTCCTGGCTTGATATTATATACACTTGTATGTTTAACATTCTATGCAAAATCTACGCCAATTATCTTGCCGTTTGAACATCTGTCATAAACCCGTCTCCCCCCGCACTCTGCGGTAATTGTAAGCCTGATTTGCGATCCTCGTATATCTTTCGCGGCGTGATCTAGGCTAGATCTATGATTTTCTAACTATTTGATAAGATGACTTTCGGATTCTGCGATATCATATCAAACGACAATTCTATTTTGCTAATATTTGAATCTGGATAAAATCGTGAAGAACATGAGCCGATTCCTCTTCCCAGAGAATTAAAATCGAGATGACAATATCCTCTTCTTTTTTTCCACCGATTATTAGGAGTAATAATAAAGAAATCGAATTTTCAAATATTCAGAGATCTCGATTGCTCCTCATTGGTTCGGGCTTATCGCTGTTGGATTCAATAGCCCCCTTCATCTACGGAATAAATGGTATCCCCTCTCTATATCTGACGATATGAGTCAGTCGAATGGCATTCTCGTGCTTCGAAGCAGACTCAGTGAGCTATTACAAAACCGATCTAAACGATGGAGGAAACTATCAGGAAAATTGGCTCCGATGGTAATCAAAAGATCGATGATGACGAGGACCGAGACGAGGCGGAAGATGGCTCGGATAATGAGTAAGATATAATTAACGATCTATATCGAAGTGATTATGAGACGAAAGTGTTCGATTTTATTGCTTTCTGATTATTTCTGTGAGAAATCTTAAGGCCCCATCACTTCTCTTCGGCTCATATCGCATTCTATTTCAACTCTTGGTTCGAACAGATGGAAGAAAATGGACAGGGAAGAAGGGGAACCACGTAGTACATCCGATCAGCACATGTTCAAATATGATAAGACATACGTTCCAGAAAGAGGGATTGAACGGTACAACAAATCGCTAAAAACTCTTATACCGTTTCGGAGGAAGGAAAAGTAATTATTCGATGCATTATTTCTTTCAAAATATGAACGCAAAATCTCTGCAAGAAATTTTCTCCCAATTTTCTCGTCTTAATTCATACTTAATCATTCGCAGAGATCGAGGAACGATGCCTATGGATAGCATCGGCCTTTTTTCCACCATGAGTCAATCCTTCTTTTCCAAATTCATGTACAAGGCACACAACAAAGGTCTAAAGATGGAAGAATTGCCAAGATTATCTCCTCGAGACGCCTGCGATTACAACGCGGACAGGTACATCCATAGGACTTGTTATTATCACTCGCAACAATTTCTTCTATGTGTTTTATGCAAATATCTCGCAGATTTTGCGCGAACAACTTTCTCCTGAAAAAGTTTAATACGTAAAATCCACAGCTAAACCTCTTGGAAGTGTTTTACTAATTTCTGTATCCTAGATCTTTCATATTTCCGGTTTCATTGATCCCCTATTTCGAAATCAGCACAGATACTTTCCTATCGGTAATTGCGGTCATTAAAAATGCTCATTCAGATTAGAACTGCTGTGGAAGAAAGAACTGGACGAAAGGGGAGCAGAAATGGCATCTTTTTCTAAAGTGGCTTGGCGGTTCTGTCGAACAAGAATTTTCGTCTCCTGTTTCATAATGATCTGTTCTTACGTCTCTACCTCCCTGATCTACGTAAGTCACTGACACTTGACCATCGAGAGAATCGCAAAGTTTTTGGAGAACTCGAATCTCTAGAATACCGATTTCCAGACTCTGTTCATGCGAAAACTGCTCGAATATGTGCAATCGGGTGAAGGGTCTTACGGCGAAGGCATAAAGTGGGCTTTGCTGTTAATCGCCGCTGGATTGACACGCATAGCATTAGCCTCCTCTGCTTGGATGTTGAATTACACAACGGGACTAAGACTGAGATCAGCTTGTATGACGTTAGTCTACAGGAAAATGATACGTATGAATTATTTCGGAAACGAGAATGTCGGCGAGGTGAATAACTGCCCGGAAATCCGACTCGAATTTGTACACCAATTTTATGAAACGAATTTCATTTTCAATAGATGATCAACGTGTTCTCGAACGATGCTCAAAGGATATTCAACATGGTTCCCCTCGCACCTTTGATGATCGAAACTCCCATAGTGGCAGGATACCTGGTGGTTTACATTCTCAGGATTTTTGGCCCCATGGCACTTTTCGGGATGATTGTATTCGCCCTGTTCTACCCTTTTGAGGTAAGCGTGAATCAGTGGTTGGACAGAAATGCTGCTTTGCTAACGAGAGATGTCCTTCACATAGATTTTCATTGCCATTTTCAGTACCTCATCTCTCGACTCATAGGACGTTACCTTACTAAAGCAATCAAGATTGCTGACATGAGAGTGAGGCTGATTAACGAGATCCTGGACTGTATAAAGCTGATAAAAATGTACGCCTGGGAAAAACGGTTCAGCAAGGATCTTCTCGGTGAGTATGCAGTTGATGAGGACCTCACTGATGATCTTGTTCGGTCATTTTTGTGAAACGATAATTTATATCAACGAATTTGCTATCGAGTGAACGTCTGGGTCCAGAGCTATTCGAGATAATGGTTTTACTAATTGCTATAGATAAGAGGGAAAAGGAGCAGCGGGTTCTTCTTTACGCCTTGTACTGCGGAAGTTTAAACATTTCTATGGCACCTACGGTTCCGGCTATATCTACGATCATAACATTTCTTGCACACGTATCTAGTGGCAATAATTTAACCGCAGCTCAGGTGAACGTCAAGTATAGTGAAACTAATTTGAGATAATTGTTTGAAAAATTTCGTGACACACGTTAACGACGTCATTTTTTTTTTTTTTTTTCTCTCTTGTTTAGGCGTTTCCCTACTCGTCGTTTCTCGACTCTCGGTTTCGTGTGGCGTTGATCCTTTTTCAGAGAGGATTGTCAAGTTTGATCTTAGGGAGTATATCGTTCCGGAGAATACAGGTTCGTACTAATAAGCAAATCTAGTGGAATATATGATAACGTCGAAAGTATATATTTGCATGTAGAAATATTTCTAACGTTCAATGATCTGGGAACCATTTTTTTTAATTAATATTCACATGATACTCCCGAATGTTGCTTTCAATGTGTCGTTCGCTGCAGTATAAATGATATTCACTCTTGTGTAACATGGCTACGCAGAATTTGTTACTTTCGGAGGATAGTGAGAGTTTCGTTGTGAAACCGATCTTGAGATCTCAAGCTGTCGCGATTAGTAATGGAACATTCGCTTACAACAACCCCAATGACCATGAAGAAAAGAGTTCTCGAAGGAAGGAAGGGAAAACGTAAGTCATGAAATTATATCGTCACCAAGAAACACATCGATCAACACTTCAATTTATCGCTCATGTAAACTGAACCCTTTCTGGTCACAGAATCAATGGAGCCAAAAGTTCAGCGGATATAAGGGAACAAGAGAAACTGAACACGTTCCCAGACAATAATAAAAATGTTGATATTCTCTTCGACATATCTTTCGAGGCAGCAAAAGGGAAATTAGTTGGAATCTGTGGACCAGTTGGAAGTGGGAAATCCAGCCTCTTGCTGGCTGCTTTGGGACAACTTCGAATATCGGAGGGCCAGGTGATGAGGGATGGCTCCTGTGCTTACGTTAGCCAGCAAGCCTGGATATCCAACGCTACCTTGAGAGAGAATATACTCTTCGGCGATAAGTTTGACCAAAGCAGGTATCACAAGGCGATTTACGCCTCCAACTTGAGTCAAGACATCGACGAGATGCCTGGGGGCGATCAGACGGAAATCGGCGAAAAAGGAGTCAACTTATCCGGTGGTCAGAAACAGAGAGTCGCCCTGGCCAGAGCACTCTACGCCGATCGGTAGGACTGCCTTGAAATTTCTGGCTTTTCTTCGGTTCTGCCACTGAACGGATCAGCGGTTGGCAATTTTATTGAACAAACTTTTCCTTTCAGGGATATTTATTTCTTGGACGATCCGCTGAGTGCCGTTGATTCGCGTGTGGGATCCTTCATTTTTGATAACTTCATACTTGGAGCTTTGAGAGGAAAAACTGTTCTTTTCGTCACTCATCAGGTTCAGGTAACTCCCATATTGATGAATTTTTGATACGAGTAACTGTGCATCGCGTCTCGAACACATCTTTGACTCATTCCAGTATTTGAATCGTTGCGACGACATTTACATGATGCGTGATGGGAAAATTATCGAACACGGTACACATGAGGAGCTGATAAAACTTGGCAATGAATATGCACTGATGGATGCAGCCGTTTCATCTAACAACAAAACGGATCAGAATAAATCATCCACGAAGTAAGTTCCCAACGTTCCTCTTTGCTACAAATAAGCAACAGCTCATATTCAATATCATAAACTGACCGTTCTTTTCAGTCCGCAAATCGAAGTCCTGCCGCAATTGGCTGACATTATTCCAATCCATAAAGAAAGTCAAAATAATATTGCTGGTGCTATCTCCCAGACCAATACGAAAAATATTGGAAAACCATCGTCTCCAGGTAGATACTATAACTCTACGCCTATCATCATTACCAATATTCTCTTTTTCCCATTTTCATACATTCATATCGCACACATACAATCCCTTCTTCAGCGGCACAGCTAACAGTAGCTGAAAATCTCGAGCAAGGAAATATCAGAGCCCATGCATATCGCACCTACATCGTAGCAGCTGGTGGCTACTGCTTTTGCTTCATCGTAAGTTTGACATTCGCAGCACATGCTGCAACCACAGCTTTAAGTTCTTGGTGGCTTGCAGTTTGGATAAAAGCCGGTGGAGGTGTGAGTATAATCCTCATAAAATTCAAGCTCTCATCGCCTTCCCACCGTCTCTCAAACTCATTTCTCTCTCATTCAGAATACAACCATCGTAAGAAACAACGAGACCATACTCTCCGACAGTGTCAACGATAATCCTGACTTTTGGTACTATCAAGCCATCTATGCTGGTTCAATAGGAGCTATAGTCTTAACGAGTGGACTTTGCAGTTTACTATTCAGCAGAGCGGCCATTGGAGCTTCGACTAATCTGCACAACGAGTTGTTTAAAAAAATAATCGATTCCCCGATGAGATTTTTCGACACTACACCGAGCGGAAGGATACAACACTTGTTCAGCAGAGATATGGACGAAGGTATCCTTTGTGAGAAAAGTATATCGAGAATTTCGCTGGGAACAGGAAGACGAAATGCCTGAAAGGTACTGTTCTAATTTTCAGTCGACAAACAGCTACCAGAGACACTGGCCAACGGGATACAAACTATGTTCAGAATATCGTTGAGTATGCTCGGCATCTTTATGGTTCTTCCTTGGTTCATGTTGCCGCTTGGTGTTATAATCGTCATTTACTACTTCGTCAACAAGAGATTCATGTGAGAATTATTTTCGAAGGGTCATTTCTTACCGGTGAATAATACGGAGACGAAAATGCTTTACTTTCCATTCAGAGTAGCAATCGGCGATCTGAAACGTATGGAGAACAAGGCGCGTGCACCGGTGCTCAGCTTCGTGACGGAAACGGTTCAAGGGATCAGCACGATACATGCTTATGAAAAAGGGGAAGATTTCATCGCAAAGTGAGGATATCTTTGATTGCATAGTGGTATCGTGTCTTTTTTTATACCATGCGGCTTGGATCGGAGTTGGACGGTTGTAATGGGGCTTTATAACTAATCCTGTTCGTTTTCAGATTCGTTAACTTGTTCGATGAAAATGGAAAGTATTTGTTCATGTCTAGCCTAGCCTCGAGATGGCTAGTCACGCGAATTGACGCTTTATCAGTAACGATGATTGGTGCCACTGCGATTTTGATAGTTGTTTTCCAAAACCAAATTCCGCCAGCTTTGGCTGGGCTGGCTTTAGCGTATACGTCCCAAGTATCAGCAATCCTACCGTATTCCATTAAATTATTAACAGAGATGGAAGTTCGGTTGACTAGCGTGGAAAGAATAAGTCACTATCTTAGGGTAAGACGTGTGTATTGCATCGAGTTGGTTTTTAATCGTAAGAGTTTGAAGAATGCATCGCAACTCAATTTGGGTACTTTTTAGATTCTAAAAAGCGAAACTGAGACGAAGAAATCTATCGCCAAGCCACAACCCACTTGGCCAGTGGAAGCAGCAATTGCGTTCAGGAACGTGAGTATGGCGTACGGAGTCGGTGCTGCTGTTATTTTAAAGAATGTTTCGTTCACTGTTCATGCCGGTGAAAAAATAGGTACGATATCGAAACTGTATCGGCAATTTTCTCTGCGCTTTTGATCAGAGTTCATTCGGAAATGTGTGAAATCTTCGTATCTTAGGTATCGTCGGGAGGACAGGATCGGGAAAAAGTTCGCTCACAGTTGCTTTATTCAGGCTAGTCGAGCTTGCCGAAGGGAAAATAGAAATAGACGACGTTGACATATCGGAAGTTAGCCTCACCCAGTTGAGAACGAAGCTATCGATCATCCCTCAGGACCCGGTACTCTTCAGTGGAACCATAAGGTATTTCGCTACTACATTTTCAGGGATCCCCTTTTTTCATAAAATACAAAAAGACGTCGATTACTTTATCCTGTCGTGCTTCCAGGTCGAATCTAGACCCTTTCGAGCTCTTCACAGACGCTGAGATATGGAAAGCCCTGGAAAAAACCGAGCTTAAGGGTAGAGTGCAATCGATAGCTGGTCAGCTCGACGCGTCCGTTGGATTCGGAGGAGACAACTTGAGCGTGGGCGAAAGACAGCTTCTGTGCTTGTCGAGGGCTTTGCTCAGGAACTCCAAGGTTCGTTTTTCTCACATTTCGCCCTCGATGATTCGACTTTTCTCGCGTACGAGCGGAAACGATCTTACAGTCCGGTGGCTGAAACGAGACCACGTCGAGATTCGGCAAAGTTTGGGAAGGCGTCGATGAATTCCTTGTCAATTGACGCAGCGGGAGAGGAAACGTTGGAGTTTGTACGATTGAAATGATTTCAGATCCTAGTCCTGGACGAGGCGACTGCCGCTGTGGATCCGGAAACTGAGATCGCCGTACAAAAGACGATTCAACGGGAGTTTTCTCACTGCACGATACTGACCATAGCTCACAGACTACAAACTGTTTTGTCGCTGAACCGTATCCTCGTTATGGAAGATGGCAGAGTACTAGAATTCGACACCCCATCAAATTTGCTTGGGAATCCAAGCTCAGATTTTTCTAAGATGATGGCAGCTGCCGAGTAAGCTGAATCAGGACCCCCATTCAATCAAACCAACCGTATCAGTAACCCCATCGTATAGACACTGAATGTATTCCCTTTCATATTCAATTGTATATACCGAACTTGTAGCTACAGCTGCTGTCTTGTATAATAGAAATGTGTTAGCGCATTCCGGAAAGTTCAAACCAATTGAATACGCAATGAAACAAGTCGACGTCACTAGCACCAGTTTCATCAACCATTTAAATACTAAATTACACAAGAATGCTGATACCAAGCTTGTCGACAATGTTTCATACGAATGTATCCCACCCATAAATTACATTCTACACAACACGTGTTCTGCTTTATCACACCAATGGCCTCATTTCCATGTAAACCAGATAGTATCACGTGCGTAATCAATCATCTAAATTTCAAATAATAACGCAAGTTCAAAAATTATCTATAACAACTCACTCATTTTCTTCTTTTAACTAAAACTTCTCCAAACTTCTTCTTTCATACTCATCCGGACAAAGGCAATGACCTCTTGTGTAACGGGACTACCGAAAATCAATACATGCAACATGACTCATGTATCTGATTATCGCGTCACATTTCATACGCCCAGAAGAAGTCAGCAGCGACTCATTGCAGGATGGTGATAAGTTTGATAATAATAATTTTCCCTGTGGTAAAGTCTTATCGTGTGATTTAGATTAGAATATAATAGTTGGCAATGAAAGCATACGATAACGCACGGAGCTAGTGCGAAGCCTAAATTACGTAACTGTTTCGGCGCCATTTATATTAATACATGGAGACATTGAGACCCTGAATAAAAATGAAACAAGCTGCTTCTTCAGTTTTTCACTGAATATTTGGCTCACTATAATCGCTCGAACCTCCGCCACAAACATATTTTAAGAACGTACTAGACTACGGATTCAGATCCAGGAAACTTTCAGAACGGGTTTCGACCGCAGATATTTATAGTTGTCGCTCTCACCTACACGCTATATCGCTGTTAGTATTAGTTCTTTGAGGCACCATAGAAAGCTATTACCTAATGGTTCGATAGACGCGCAGGCCAGGAAACTTATGGGCGATATTCGCGGCCTCATTTTCCACAACTGACTCACCACCCAGTCCCTTCGTTGCTTCGTTAGAATTATTTCGACTCTAGACGCGCGTGCGTTAAGACTGTAAACAAACGTCTCGCATTTGGGGACAGTGGCCGTCACAGACCTACGAGTCTTCAAGATGAGTGAGAAGATCGGGGAGATCGAGACCGACGCCAATCGAAAGATCAATGACGACGCGGATCGAGAAGAAATCGGACATGTCTCTGATAGCGGGTAAGCGACAATTATTCATCCTTATCCAAGCATTTATCGCACGTGATTCTACGGCTCGATTATCCGCGCTTCAAACGATCTTTGAAGAACATTGCCACGTTCGTTTCACTCGAATGTTCCATGCGTTGAGTGACGGAAGAGAAATTCGACGTCGCCTTGAACGAGACGCTTTATTTTTGGGTATGATAATCGTTTGGAGAAATGATGGACAGGATTTTTGGTTTCAGATCGAATTACGAGCGAACTTACGAACCGGGAATGGGATTTCATCGATACAGCAATTCGCTTAAGAATCTTATACCGTATCGGAGGAAGGAAAAGTAATTATACGATCTTTATTCCACGTTTTTGGAATTATGCGAATTATAATTTGAGATTAAAATCCGGTAGCATCGGAGATCAGTAGCCCTTTCTGTTAGCTTCGATAAAGTATATTGCCCAGTATCTCAATAATTTTTAGCGATCTTCTATAATGTTTATATTTCAGAGAAACCGGTAGGATGGCGGTAGACAGTGCTGGACTTTTGTCTGTGATCTGTTTTTCGTGGATCACAAATATTATGTACAAAGCACACAGCAAAGGAATAACAATGGATGAATTGCCATCGCTATCTCCGTATGACGGTGGAACATACAACGCGAAAAGGTGATCGTTAATGAGACAAGTATATATCAGCTCTGACAATATATATATATATATATGAATATATATATTTTATACAGTGTCTCGCAGTTGTACAAATATTTATCCAACTTTGCTACGAATTGTCTTATCATTATCTCATCTCTGAATGAACTATAAACTCAATGTTGATTTTTCTGAAAAAAATTTCAACCGTTCGATAGCTACTATGACAAAGTTTTTTTCAAATTAGATTACAACTTCTATGGGAAGAAGAATTGGCGAAGAGGGGAACGGAGAAGGCTTCTTTTTCAAGAGTTGCTTGGAGGTTTTGTAGAACGAGAACTCTAGCTACAAGTCTCATATTCACCGGCAGTCTTATTTCCAGTTTTCTCAGCTACGTGAGTTCATTATTTATACATCAATTCACAGCGATTCGTAAAATAGCTAAGCTGTGAAAAATTCTAAAAATCCTTTACTTAAACTCAATAATAATTTTCCAGACTTACGTTATGCGGAAATTGCTGGAATACGTCCAATACGGAAACGGATCCTACGCGGAAGGTGCGAAGTGGGTGTTGCTGCTCATCACCGCTGAAATGTCTCGCGCATTATTCGGGGCTTGGAGCAGAGCATTAGCTTGCAGAACAGCATTGAGACTGAGATCAGCGTGTCTCACTTTACTTTACGAAAAAATGATAGCCATGGATGATGTGGGAAACGAGAATATCGGAAAGGTCAATCTCTCGATCGGCTATAATCTTATTCCTGATTTTATTAAGCGAAAACGCGAAACGCGTGTCAAGTTTATCATCGTAGATTCGAGTATCGATTTTCATCAAATTCGCTATTACAGATGATCAATATGTTCTCCAACGACGCTAATAAGATATTCGACGTGGTTATCGCTGGACCACTGATTGTCGGAGCTCCAATATCGACGGTATTCGGAGTCTGTTTTCTTCTGTGGCTACTCGGTCCCATGGCTCTCCTAGGAATGATAGCATTCCTCTTGTTCTTCCCTATTCAGGTACAATTTTGTTATTTTTTTCTTTCTTCACTTCAGAATTTTATCCCTAGACTTATAGCATTCCTAGTCATCGAATGTATCGCGCGCGTTAATTTTCGTCACAATTTTACAGTATGTGGTATCTCTTCTGATGGAACATTTCCAAAATAAAGCGGTCAAGTTTTCCGACATGAGAGTGCGACTCGTGAACGAGATCTTGGACTGCATAAAATTGATAAAAATGTACGCCTGGGAAAAACGGTTCAGCGAGGATATTCGGGGTGAGTATTCAGTCGATAGGAATTTTACTACTCTCGTTTGGTCATTTTTCTGTAACGATCAAATATCCGCGAATTTGAATGACGAACGACGGTTCTCGTTATCGAGGGAAATTCTCAACCCAGAGCGATTCTCACAGCGAAAATTAAGTACCTACTATCAAAAACGAGGGTGAACGTAAATTTATAGTATTTTTACCAGATTATGGATTTTCTAATGTATCCTGCAGGTTTGAGGAAAAAGGAAAGGGCGGCCTTACTCGGTACTGCTTACTGTTCAGATTTCGGCGAGTCTATAGCACTTGCAACCCCAGTTATATCCGCAATCATAACGTTTCTTACACACGTAGCTGGGGGTAATAATTTAATAGCAGCCCAGGTAAGTACGAATTTTTGCCAATATAATCTTATATCGTTTAGCAACAATAATCATTTTTTGGCAGGTTTTTTCCTACACAACTCTCCTCGACTCAGTGATTCGTTTGACGTTGTACTTGTTCCAAGAAGCCATTCGTACAACGATATCAGCCAGCATTTCGTTCGACAGAATGAAGGTTGACATTTTCACCAGCTATTCTTCCATGCATCTAAATCGCATCAATTCGAATAGTCATTGATAGAATATATTAGATACGTGTGTGGAAGAATATGTACATGTGCATTAATGATTCGTTGACATACTACACAGAGCCTATTACTTTTGGAAGGTGGAAACTGCTACATCTCAAAACCAATCTGTGAATCTCAAGCCGTTGCGATTATCAATGGAACACTCAGTTACAACACTTTTCGTGATCAAGAGAAGAAAAGTTCTCAGACTGATGGCAGAAGACGGTAAATCTTAATAATTCCTAGTCATTAACTATCGCACTGATTGAAGATTCCATTTTTTATCAAGACACTTCGTGTTTCAGAGACAATGGCAGTACGGACGAGAGAAACGAACAGGAGAAACTGAACCAGCCCCCAGAAAATGGCGAAAACGCTGATATTCTCTTCAACATATCTTTCGAGGCAGCGAAAGGGAAATTAGTTGGAATCTGTGGACCAGTTGGAAGTGGGAAAACGAGCCTCTTGCTGGCTGCTTTGGGACAACTTCGAATATCGGAGGGCCAGGTGATGAGGGATGGCTCCTGTGCTTACGTTAGCCAGCAAGCCTGGATATCCAACGCTACCTTGAGAGAGAATATACTCTTCGGCGATAAGTTTGACCAAAGCAGGTATCACGAGGCGATTTACGCCTCCAACTTGAGTCAAGACATCGACGAGATGCCTGCGGGCGATCAGACGGAAATCGGCGA
Source organism: Tenthredo amoena (assembly GCA_963966615.1). Lineage (NCBI taxonomy): Eukaryota > Metazoa > Arthropoda > Insecta > Hymenoptera > Tenthredinidae > Tenthredo > Tenthredo amoena. The sequence continues at coordinate 3,633,576 of OZ016498.1, read as the reverse complement.
AAAAGGAGTCAACTTATCCGGAGGTCAGAAACAGAGAGTCGCCCTGGCCAGAGCACTCTACGCCGATCGGTAGGACTGCCTTGAAATTTCTGGCTTTTCTTCGGTTCTGCCACTGAACGGATCAGTGGTTGGCAATTTTATTGAACAAACTTTTCCTTTCAGGGATATTTATTTCTTGGACGATCCGCTGAGTGCCGTTGATTCGCGTGTGGGATCCTTCATTTTTGATAACTTCATACTTGGAGCTTTGAGTGGAAAAACCGTTCTCTTTGTCACTCATCAGATTCAAGTTAGTCCCATATTGGTTGTTCCATGATCTAATTAATCGTAGATTCGATCTTAAATACGCCATCGTCGGATTTCAGTATCTAAATCGTTGCGACGAAATTTACATGATGCGTGATGGCAGGATTATTGAACGCGGAACCCACGACGAGCTGATGAAACTGGACAATGAATACGCTTTCATGGTCGCAGCCATTTCAATTGAAACTGAGACAAAGAACGATACGATTGTGGAGTAAGTTTTTAACGTCCCTATTCATTCGATCTAAGTAACTGCAGTGTTATTATACTCTCTGTAAAGACTATTCGTTCCAGTAATACAATCGAAGATCTTCCACAATCTGTCGAAAATATTCTACTTCATGACGTAAATGGGATTCGTGCCTCTAGCATTAGTTCCACTAGTGTAAAAAGTGCTGAAAAATCAAATAAACCTGGTAGGTATACTACTCACTATGATTTATTCCCACCAAACTTTCACAATTACAACCATCCCCACCAACACTTATATCTTTCTGCAGATGGACAGCTAACAGTAGCCGAAAATCTCGAGGAAGGAAGTATAAAAGCGCATACTTATCACTCGTACATCATGGCAGCTGGTGGCTACTTCTCCGTTTCAATCGTGATTTTAATGTTTATAGCAACCGCTACAGCCATTGCCTTCGGATCTTGGTGGCTTGCGATTTGGATAGATGCTGGGGGAGGTGTAAGTATACTTTTCTATCAATCAAGATCCATTTTCCTTTCGCAGTTCGTGTCATTTACTCATACTTCGCAAACTACTGTTCTATCGGACAATTTTCCTCAAGTTTCTCCCACTCTCAGCGTCAGGGTCCACAGCCGATATGAACCGAACTCATACTCACCAGTTATTATCGATATTATTCTTCGACAGACTAAAACCATCGTGAGAAATAATCAGACGATACCTTCGGACGACATAAATGACAATCCTGACTTTGAGTATTACCGAATGGTTTATGGTAGCACGATAGGCGTGATAATACTGATGTGTGCAATACGTAGTTTAGTGTACACCAAAGCTGCGATAGGAGCTTCGACCAAGATGCACAATGACTTATTTGAGAAAGTAATCACATCGCCGATGAGATTTTTCGACACTACGCCAAGCGGAAGGATACAACACTTGTTCAGCAGAGACATGGACGAAGGTGAGCTGATTTTTTCATCCCATAAGACTCCTTGTGCAAAAACAGAACTCCACTCCAACATGACTTCTGATTTCCATTTCCAGTGGATAACAAGCTTCCACTTTCCCTTGGGAGTGTGATAGACGTCGTAATTGCAATACTGATATCTATCGTGGTGATATGCGTAGTCTTCCCGTGGTTCATATTGCCAATGTGTGTTCTTGGAGCCTTCTACTACTTGATCAGCAGAGTATTTAGGTAAGACCATCGTTTTTTTAATTCCGACTGTGATTTCCTGCAAAAAAAACCACTTCTCTCACTGGATGAAAAATTAATTGTTTCAACTTTTATCCAGAGTTGCGATCAGAGATCTGAAACGTATGGACAACAAAGCCCGGGCATTAGTTATCAGCTTCGTTACTGCATCCGTCGAAGGGCTCAGTACGATACACGCATTCGAAAAGGAGAATAGTTTCATGACGAAGTGAGTATCCGATTGAATCATCAATTTGAGTCTCTCTCGAAACCGTGAAGAAAATGATGATCTGATTTCTTTGACACTTTGAAACTTATTTCATTTCTATTCAGGTCGACAAAATTGTTCGATGAAAACAGCAAGTGTCTGTTTTTGTATAGTGGGGCTATGAGGTGGCTATCGGTGAGAATTGACGCTTTATCAGTTATATTAACTGGCATCACAGCGTTCTTCGTGGTAGCTTTACAAGACCAGGTTCCAGCACCCTTAGCTGGAGTGGCTCTCACATTCGCAATGCAAATCGCCGATATGTTTCAGTATGCAATAGGAATACTGTCAGAAACAGAAGTTCGATTTATTAACGTGGAGAGATTGAACCACTACATTAGGGTAAGACCTTTTTTGATTTAACTTGTTTTTCGAAAGTTTTCGCCGTGTATTACTTATCGAATAGCTTACTTGTTACTAATTGAATAGCTTAGTAAAATTTAGGGACTTTTTATAGATTCTAGAAGTCGAAGGCAGTGCAAATCGACCAAAAGCCGAAGCACCACCGACTTGGCCAGCGGCAGCAGAAATAAAATTCAGCAACGTGTGTATGGCGTACGGAGACAATGCTCCTTACATTTTGAAAAACGTTTCGTTCAATATTAATCCCGGAGAGAATATAGGTACTTTCTTGGAACTGTATTGGCGAGTCCTGCTTAACTCTTAACCAAAATTCCCTGGAAATCATTGAAAATTTCGTACCTCAGGTATCGTCGGAAGAACTGGCTCAGGAAAAAGTTCTCTCACAGTCGCTTTATTCAGGCTGGTCGAGCTTGCCGAAGGGAAAATAGAAATAGACGACGTTGACATATCGGAAATTAGCCTCACCCAGTTGAGAACGAAGCTATCGATCATCCCTCAGGACCCGGTACTCTTCAGTGGAACCATAAGGTATTTCGCTACTACATTTTCAGGGATCCCCTTTTTTCATAAAATACAAAAAGACGTCGATTACTTTATCCTGTCGTGCTTCCAGGTCGAATCTAGACCCTTTCAAGCTCTACACAGACGCAGAGATATGGAAAGCCCTGGAAAAAACCGAGCTTAAGGGTAGAGTGCAATCGATAGCTGGTCAACTCGACGCGTCCGTTGGATTCGGAGGAGACAACTTGAGCGTGGGCGAAAGACAGCTTCTGTGCTTGTCGAGGGCTTTGCTCAGGAACTCCAAGGTTCGTTTTTCTCACATTTCGCCCTCGATGATTCGACTTTTCTCGCGTACGAGCGGAAATGATCTTACAGTCCGGTGGCTGAAACGAGACCACGTCGAGATTCGGCAAAGTTTGGGAAGGCGTCGATGAATTCCTTGTCAATTGACGCAGCGGAATAGGAAACGTTGGAGTTTGTACGATTGAAATGATTTCAGATCCTAGTCCTGGACGAGGCGACTGCCGCTGTGGATCCAGAAACTGAGATCGCCGTACAAAACACGATTCAACAGGAGTTTTCTCACTGCACGATACTGACCATAGCTCACAGACTACAAACTGTTTTGTCGCTAAACCGTATCCTCGTTATGGACAGTGGAAAAGTGCTAGAATTCGATACCCCATCAAATTTGCTCGGAGATCCGAATTCGGAGTTTTCAAAAATGATGGCAGCTGCTGAAGATGCTGAGAGAAAATAGAAATTATATACTCGACCGTACCAGCAGTATTATGAACATCATCCCATACACTCAATACTTATAATTTCATATCGTGATTCCATTTTCTAACTTGTAGCTGTAATAATTGACAACAGGACCAAAAAAATACATTAAACTGCAAGCTCCTGGAATTTCGAACCAAAGTACATCTCGAACCAAGTCAAAATCTACAGCTCTCAGTCCCATATTCGACTATTCAAGTACTGAATTATATACAAGTACAAGAGTGGTGATACACTTTTGTGCAATATCTCATACGAAATAAAGTCATAATCTATACTACATGTGTCGTATCTAATTCTCGACCTCATTCATACGAGTACGAACCATGATATATGATGTGATCTTTGGATGATCATGCGCGCGTTAGAAAATTATTTCTAACGTTAGTCTATATTCAAAGCTTGCATAAAATGAAACTTCAATTATTAATGAAATGCAAAGACTCAACGAATAACGGGATGATCGCGAATCGATACAACCAATGACTCCTATTTTGTTATCAATTCGATTTTCAAATCCACCTAGAAGTCAGCACCGAGTCACATCATGATCGTGATAAATTTCGTAATAATAATCTTTGGTCGCTATCTTATTGTTTATTTTAGATTACGCTGTCATCTTATAATGCAATATAGACGAGTACAGACACAGCCGAGACACATGGTTCAATTATGTAACTATTCTGACGTCTTATGCACACACAGACGTCTAGCTCGTTCGAGAAATACGTGAAATCGTTTTCACAGTTCCTTTCTGCTCACCGTAACCGTTATCGAAGTTTTCCGCGTAGATATTTCAAGAAAATACCGAAATGTGGATTCCGATTCAGTCAACTTTCACATACAAATTTTCACGATAGATATTTATACCTACAACGTTCTTATTCGTCACTACCGTTATCAGTGTTAGTTTGAAAAGGCGCCGTACAAAGTTAATGTTCGATACGTCACCGTACACCAAAAAGCACGAAACTTATGGACAATCTTGGCAATTTCAGTTCCCATTAGCGACTCAGTCTATTCGTTGGTTCGTTAGAATTACTTCGACTCTAGACGCGCGTGTGTTCAGATTACAAACAAGTCTCGCATTTGGGGACAGTGGTCGTTACAGACCTACAAGTCTTCAAGATGAGTGAGAAGATCGGGGAGATCGAGACCGACGCCAGTCGAAAGATCAATGACGACGCGGATCGAGAAGAAATCGGACATGTCTCTGATAGCGGGTAAGCGACAATTATTCATCCTTATCCAAGCAATTGTCGCACGTGATTCTACGGCTCGATTATCCGCGCTTCAAACGATCTTTGAAGAACATTGCCACGTTCGTTTCACTCGAATGTTCCATGCGTTGAGTGACGGAAGAGAAATTCGACGTCGCCTTGAACGAGACGCTTTATTTTTGGGTATGATAATCGTTTGGAGAAATGATGGACAGGATTTTTGGTTTCAGATCGAATTACGAGCGAACTTACGAACCGGGAATGGGATTTCATCGATACAGCAATTCGCTTAAGAATCTCATACCGTATCGGAGGAAGGAAAAGTAATTATACGATCTTTATTCCACGTTTTTGGAATTATGCGAATTATAATTTGAGATTAAAATCCGGTAGCATCGGAGATCAGTAGCCCTTTCTGTCAGCTTTGATAAAGTATATTGCCCAGTATTCATAATCTCGAGCGACTTTCTACCATACGAATTCCAGTGATACCGGTACGATGGCTATAGACAGCGCCGGACTCTGTTCCCTAATCTCATTTGCTTGGATTTCGAATATTATGTACAAAGCACATAGAAGAGGAATAACGATAGAAGAATTACCAGCTTTGTCTCCGTACGACGCTGGAACTTACAACGCTCAACGGTGATTATCGCTGTTGATACTATCAGCTCTGTCATTTTGGAGTTGAACAAATACATTCGTTCAACCTCGACGTAAATAAGCTATTTCTAACAGCTAGGTTCTTATCATATTTCCAAACCCGGTTGTTCAGACCCACAACTGTTCTATATTGTAATCGAAATTTACGAATCAGATTAGGACTGCTATGGGAAGAAGAATTGACGAGAAGGGGACCAGAGAAGGCTTCTTTCTCGTGGGTTGTATGGAGATTTTGTCGAACGAGACTTTTTGCTGCCTGTGTCGTATTTACCGGTAGTCTTATCTCCGGCTTTTTGAGCTATGTGAGTTCATTGTTCGCATCGATCCACAGCCATTCGTATGATATCCAAGCTCTAAAAAAAAAAAAGAAATTTACTTCAACCCACTATAAATTTCCAGACTTACGTAATGCGAAAATTGCTGGAATATGTGCAATCCGAGAACAAGTCCTACCTGGAGGGTGCGAAGTGGGTGTCGTTGCTAACCCTCGCCGAACTGTTCCGCTCATTACTATTGGCATGGACTTTTTCACTAGGTTACAGAACAGCACTAAGGCTGAGATCAGCTTGCCTCACTTTGCTGTACAAAAAAGTTATATGCGTGGATAACGTGGGATCCCAAAATATCGGAAAGGTAAATATCGCGATTAGCGATTACTTTCGTATTCCCCGTTTTCCCCCAAATTTCTCATTGCGCATTCTGTGCATCGAATTTCATCGAATTCTTCGTTATAGATGATTAACATGTTCTCCAACGACGCCAACAAGATATTCGACGTGATTGTCATCGGGCCAATGATCGTCGGAGCTCCAATATCGACGATATTTGGAGTCTGCTACATTCTGTGGCTCCTAGGCCCCATGGCGCTCCTAGGAATGATAGCATTTTTCTTATTCTTCCCTATTCAGGTGGAATTTTGTTACTTTTTTCTTTGTTCACTTCGAAATTTTATCCCTAGATTTATAGTATTGCTAGTTATCGAGTGTGTCATGCACTTTAACTTTCATCACCGTATATTACAGTATGTTATATCCTGTCTGACCGGCTATTTCCAAAATAAAGCGGTCAAGTTTTCCGACATGAGAGTGCGACTTGTGAACGAGATCCTGGACTGCATAAAACTGATAAAAATGTACGCCTGGGAGAAACGGTTCAGCGAGAATCTTCTGGGTGCGTATTCAGTCCATAGGAATCTTACTGCTATCGTTTGGTCATTTTTCTGTAACGATCAAATATCCGCGAATTTGAATGACGAACGACGGTTCTCGTTATCGAGGTAAATTCTCAACCCAGAGCGATTCTCACAGCGAAAATTAAGTACCTACTATCAAAAACGAGGGTGAACGCAAATCTATAGTATTTTTATCAGATTATGGATTTTCTAATGTATCCAGGTTTGAGGAAAAAGGAACGGGGGGTCCTACTCAAAACTTCGTACTGTGAAAGTTTTAGCGCATCTATGGCACCTGCCATCCCAGTTATATCCGCAATCATAACGTTTCTCACACACGTAGCTGGCGGAAATAATTTAACAGCAGCGCAGGTAAATTGAAATTTTTGTCAAAATAATACCGTATCTTTTATCAATAATTTGATGATATTTCAGGTGTTTCCTTACACAACTCTTCTCGATTCGGGACTCCGTTTGTCACTGTACTTTTTCCAAGATGGTGTCTACGCTATGATATCAGCTAGAATCTCGTTCAACAGAATAAAGGTTGACAATTTTGAATATACTTCGAGTAGCTAATTCGCAATTAACGTTTCAATTTATTTCATATTATTCGATCATTTGTCAACGTACTTCACAGAGTCTATTGCTTGTGGAAGGTGGAAACAGTTCGATCTCAAAACCAATCCACACGTCTCAAGCTGTTGCGATTACTGGTGGAAGATTCACATATAACACTTTTGATAAATATAATGTGAATAGTTCTCAGGCTGATGAGAAGAAACTGTAAGCCATGGCGGTTCATTATCATTGAGTATCATTTTGATCTGAGATTCAATTTTTTTCCAAGACAGCATACTTTGGGTTTCAGAGATAATGCCAGTACAGAAGAGAAAAACGAACAGGAGAAACTGTACCAGCCCCCAGAAAATGGTGAAAACGTTGATATTCTCTTCGACATATCTTTCGAGGCAGCGAAAGGGAAATTAGTTGGAATCTGTGGACCAGTTGGAAGTGGGAAAACGAGCCTCTTGCTGGCTGCTTTGGGACAACTTCGAATATCGGAGGGCCAGGTGATGAGGGATGGCTCCTGTGCTTACGTTAGCCAGCAAGCCTGGATAGCCAACGCTACCTTGAGAGAGAATATACTCTTCGGCGATAAGTTTGACCAAAGCAGGTATCACGAGGCGATTTACGCCTCCAACTTGAGTCAAGACATCGACGAGATGCCTGCGGGCGATCAGACGGAAATCGGCGAAAAAGGAGTCAACTTATCCGGAGGTCAGAAACAGAGAGTCGCCCTGGCCAGAGCACTCTACGCCGATCGGTAGGACTGCCTTGAAATTTCTGGCTTTTCTTCGGTTCTGCCACTGAACGGATCAGTGGTTGGCAATTTTATTGAACAAACTTTTCCTTTCAGGGATATTTATTTCTTGGACGATCCGCTGAGTGCCGTTGATTCGCGTGTGGGATCGTTCATTTTTGATAACTTCATACTTGGAGCTTTGAAAGGAAAAACTGTTCTCTTCGTCACTCATCAGGTTCAGGTAACTCCCATATTGATGAATTTGTGATACGGGTAACTGTGCATCGCGTCTCGAACACATCTTTGACTCATTCCAGTATTTGAATCGTTGCGACGACATTTACATGATGCGGGATGGGAAAATAATTGAACACGGTATTCATGATGAACTGATGAAGCTTGGCAATGAATATGCTTCGATGGTTGCTGCCATCTCAACTGATAGTGATTCCGAGAATGATACGATTGTAAAGTAAGCTACAACATTGCTTCACAATCAATGTTCATAACAATTCATTACACACTCTTAATCGACATTCTTCCCAGTCAGACAATCGAAGATGTTCCGCGAATGATCGAAAATAATCCACTCCATAAGGCAAATCGAAGCCGTGCTGGTAGCTTCAGCTCCCATTGCAGTGCAAAAAGTATAGAAAAGTTGAACAATCTTAGTAAGTAACAACTAACTGTGATTTATCATCACCACCATTCTACAATTACGATGAATGCAACCCATTTATTTTTATGTTTCAAGACTAACTGTGTGGTTTTTCCGCACAACTAACATTCCAGGCCGATTTTTTGCCGATTTGTTCAGTTACGCTCGAACCTAGTTGAGCTTATATCTTTCCACAGATGGACAGCTAACAGTAGCTGAGAATCTCCAGCAAGGAAGTATAAAAGCACAGACTTATCACTCGTACATCATGGCAGCTGGTGGCTACTTCTCCGTTTTAATCGTGATTTTAACGTTTGTATCAGCTGCTACAAGCGTTGCCTTCAGTTCTTGGTGGCTTGCGATTTGGATAGATGCTGGGGGAGGTGTAAGTATACTTTTTTATCAATCAAGCTCCATTTTCCTTCCAAAGTTCTTGTCATTTACTCTCATTTCGCAAACTACTATTCTATCGGACAATTTTCCTCAAGTTTCTCTCACTCTCAGCGTCAGGGTCCACAGCCGATATGAACCGAACTCATACTCACCAATAATCATTGATACTATTCTTCGACAGAACACAACCGTCGTGAGAAATGGTAAGACCATACTTTCGGACAACATAAATGACAACCCTGACTTTGAGTATTATCGAACGATATATGGAAGTACGATAGGCGTGATAATACTGACAAGTGCTGTACGTTGTTTCGTGTTCAGTAATGCTACGATAGCAGCTTCGACTAGGATGCACAATACCTTGTTTAGGAAAATAATCACCTCGCCGATGAGATTTTTCGACACTACACCAAGCGGAAGGATACAACACTTGTTCAGCAGAGACATGGACGAAGGTGAGCTGATTTTTTCATCCCATAAGACTCCTTGTGCAAAAACAGAACTCCATTCCAACATGACTTCTGATTTCTATTTTTAGTGGATAACAAGCTTCCACCGTCACTTTCTACCGTAATAGACAACGCAATAGCAATATTATCCGCTGTTCTGGTGATATGTGTGGTATTGCCGTGGTTCACATTGCCGCTGTGTGTTCTAGCAGCTTTTTACTACTTCGTAAGCAAAATATTTAGGTAAGAATAGAGTTTTATAGTTGAAACTACAATTTTATAAAAATCTACGTTATTTCTCGAATCGACGACTCTCACTTCGATCAAAATTGTTTCACATTTTATTCAGAATAGCAATTAGAGATCTGAAACGTATGGACAACAAAGCTCGTGCATTAGTGATCAGCTTCGTCACTGCCTCTGTTCAAGGACTCAGTACGATTCACGCTTTCGGAAAGGAGAAGGATTTCATGACAAAGTTAGTATCCGATAGGATATCATTGTTCAGTTGATTCAAGTCCTCTGAAATCGGACTCACCGCAATCATTTTCATATCTTTTCAGATTCACCAAATTGTTTGACGAAAACAGCAAGTGTCTTTTTTTATACAGCGGGGCGATGAGGTGGCTAGCCGTGAGAATTGACTGTTTATCGGTAGCAGTGACTGGTATCACAGGGGTTTTGGTAGTAGCTTTGCAGGGTCAAGTTCCGGCACCCTTAGCTGGACTAGCTCTTACATTCGCGATGCAAATCGCAGATGTGTTTCAGTATACTGTAAGAGTTATATCGGAAACAGAAGTTCGGTTTATCAATGTGGAAAGAATAAATCACTATATCGCGGTAAGATATTCCTTGCATCGAGTTGTACTTTGACAGTTTGAGTCGGGTGTCAGAATCGCTAATCATTGTACTTTAACAGTTTACTTTGTTTGCGGTATTTTTTAGTCTTTAGAATGCGAAGGCAGTGCGAATCAACCGACAGTCGAACCATCACCCACTTGGCCGGCGAAAGCAGAAATAAAATTTAGCAACGTGTGCATGGCGTACGGAGAGGGTGCTCCTTATATTCTGAAAAACATTTCGTTCAGTATTGATGCCGGAGAAAAAATAGGTACCTTGATTCGACTCTTTTGAGCTAATTTCTGCGCAACTTTTTACCGGAATTCATAAAAAAATCGTCAATTTTTCTATCTCAGGTATCGTGGGAAGGACAGGATCGGGAAAAAGCTCTCTCACAGTCGCGTTATTCAGGCTAGTCGAGCTTACCGAAGGGAAAATAGAAATAGACGACGTTGACATATCGGAAATTAGCCTCACCCAGTTGAGAACGAAGCTATCGATCATCCCTCAGGACCCGGTACTCTTCAGTGGAACCATAAGGTATTTCGCTACTACATTTTCAGGGATCCCCTTTTTTCATGAAATACAAAAAGACGTCGATTACTTTATCCTGTCGTGCTTTCAGGTCGAATCTAGACCCTTTCAAGCTCTACACAGACGCAAAGATATGGAAAGCCCTGGAAAAAACCGAGCTTAAGGGTAGAGTGCAATCGATAGCTGGTCAGCTCGACGCGTCCGTTGGATTCGGAGGAGACAACTTGAGCGTGGGCGAAAGACAGCTTCTGTGCTTGTCGAGGGCTTTGCTCAGGAACTCCAAGGTTCGTTTTTCTCACATTTCGCCCTCGATGATTCGACTTTTCTCGCGTACAAGCGGAAATGATCTTACAGTCCGGTGGCTGAAACGAGACCACGTCGAGATTCGGCAAAGTTTGGGAAGGCGTCGATGAATTCCTTGTCAATTGACGCAGCGGGAGAGGAAACGTTGGAGTTTGTACGATTGAAATGATTTCAGATCCTAGTCCTGGACGAGGCGACTGCCGCTGTGGATCCGGAAACTGAGATCGCCGTACAAAAGACGATTCAACGGGAGTTTTCTCACTGCACGATACTGACCATAGCTCACAGACTACAAACTGTTTTGTCGCTAAATCGGGTCCTCGTTATGGACAGTGGAAAAGTGCTAGAATTCGATACCCCATCAAATTTGCTCAGAGATCCGAAATCTGAGTTTTCAAAAATGGTTGCAGCTGTTGAAGAAACTGAAAGTCAACGAGCACTTTGATTCGATCGGATTAATAACAGTGTTAAACATACTGATAATAAACTGTACTGTTAATTATTTTGACTTTACTCAATAAGAGCAATTATAAGTCCTGATATTCTGATATCATCAAGACTCAGTTTCCTACATAATCTGTGTGTACAAGAAGACAATCTTGATTTTACCTCAGTGTAATCAACACAACTAGCCTAAGTCTGATTACCATCAGGTAATTGTGTCCAAAGATTCTCTAGCCCTTATACACATGAATTAACAAGTTTATTGTGATAATTTCACTCAAACGATCCCTGCATTAATTATTGGTAAAGAGTATAGAACTTAAAAAAAAAAAGTAACATTTTCAATAAATCGATTTCATTTCTTTCTTTGGCACGATGAAATCCGAATGTCTAATGCTTTCGTAACGCTTTCGTATGGTAATTGTTTTCTATTAGTATTGCAATAGAATAATTGCAGAATCCGTAACTCTTCAATATTTGTTCATCACAACCAAGAATTTGACTTTCACTTAATCGTTTACCTCGAAACTATGTTGTTCGAAACTTATAACAAGATATTTTCCAAATCAATCGTACGATTTAGTTGCTCTTTGGCACCCATTGCCCCCTGATATGGGTCAATATTTTAGTACGCAAGACAGGGAATCGAGGAATGAAAATTTGACAAAATTTAACACACGTTACAGAATAATCATTTATCAAAAATATACCAACTACGGAATCAGTTTTCTAGTTTAAGGCAGCCGGATTCTTCGTTTCCGGTGAACCACTGTATCAAAATCTTGCGATAACTACAGATGATCGAAAATGACAAGCGTAGCTTCGCTCTTTCTTAACTCGGCTATTATTGAGAATTGTCCAACGTTTCTATGCCGAGAATAGAGATAAAACACACGCCTATCAGCAACCTATTTTTCATTAATATCAATAACCTCCGGCCTCTCCTGGATATGACCGCAAAATAATGTCAGAAAGGAATGCGTAAATTCCTGTAAAATTTAAGTCGCTGTGTATCTTATCGCCAGTATATGGCATAATGTTAAATATATCCACAATAAGAATAACTTTCGATAAACGTTACATGACACCGATTACGAAAACTCAAATTATTCAGCCCAACGGCATCCGCAATAATTCATGATATAATCGACCGACCCCATCTATCCCTACTATTACAATACTTTTCTCAACTTCATTGATAATTTCATGATATGTTTTCACGTAGCATAAAGCTTTGTATGATATAACTATAATACATTTTCATTATACGAATAGTCGTACATAGTGATAAAAGCATTCAAGACACTTGTAATAACTCCGAGGAAGTCGTAAGTCGCCTTCTGTAATGGGTTCACTCTATTGACACTGTCATCTCTTTTATCAGTGAAAATATACGATGTACTTCCGCATCGGAATCTCATGTTTGTGTTATAGATAGAGAGACAGAGAGAGAGAAGCTTCGACTTTATAAATATATAGAAATAAATAATAATTAAAAAACATTTATATGGTATTTTGATATTTTTTATTTCGTCAATCGTGGTAATCAAAGTATCGAATAAAATGAATGAGAAATCGCATATATTGCAGAGCCTAGCATCTCCCTACCCCGTATTTTAGTAATCCCCTCCATATGCTCATGATAGCTGTTTTAAGGTCATTAAGTTATATCTCTGTGTCTGTCATACTACAGATAGCCAAATCAACTAATCTCTATCTAGTAAGAGCAACTAATTCAACGTGACACCGAACTAGTTCCACGCATCTAGTAGCACAGTCGTGACTGTATATCATTGATCAAATTTAGGCGCGAGTGTGTAGTTTCTCTAGGACGAATATTAGAACATATATATATATATATATATATATATATATATATATATATATATATATATAAATAGAACAAGGATGGATGGAGTTAATGGTTATCAAGCCATCAAGATTGACAAAAGTCAAGATGAACAGAATAACGCCGCTAGTATCGGGTGAGAATCGCTGTTTTATTACGGAATGTGACGGCATGTCGTGAATTTAATTTTAAGTGAAAGTTGTCGACTTTTATTTTTGACTGAGAATAGATGAGGTTTAATTAGACGTCAGTTTTTGACCAAATTCATTCGGTAATATTAACTAAGTATTCGTTCAATGTCTAGGAGCAAAATCTTGTCTATTTTCAAATTTCCAGATTTTTATTTTATCGGTTTGAAGTCTGATTGTGCGAATAGTCGAAGGTGTATGTATATCACATGTCACGTCACTACGAACGAGATTTTTGTTTATATGGAATTAGTTATTAATTAATTCACTGATCGTTGGCGAATCGACTTTTGAAATTCGATCTTTAGTCAATTCTCTTACAATTTGCTACTTCGAACTCTCGAAGATCGAGTTTTTGCGGGGCGGGAAATTTTCGAACTTTGCCGCAGCGCGTGGGAAATTCGAATTTTAATAAAGCGATATCTATTCGGTCAACGAATCAGCGTACGATATATTTGACCCGAAAATAGTATCTTTTCTTGATAATGCGCGTAGGAAATATGGCGAACGAAAATTGATTCATTTTATCCTCTTCTTTAACCTTTTTAAACAGAATGAAAGACATGGATGAAAAGGCAGAAGACAATCCGCGACTTTCTGATCAGCATATACCTCAGAAATATGAAAAGAAATACGTACCAGAAAGAGGCTTTCGGCGATACAATAACGCTCTGAAGAGTCTCATACCGATTCGCAGGATGGGAAAGTAATCGTCGGATAATTACTGACTATGAATATCTTCTGAGGGATACATATCGCAAAGTTTTATCTCATTAGAATACTCAAGAATAAATAATTACCAGACAAAAGTCAGAGTATTACTTTATATATTTCAGAGATAAAGGAATTCTGCCCGTGGACAGCATAGGTCTTTTTTCAACCATCAGTTTCTCATGGGTTTCCAAATACATGTACAAGGCTTACAAAAAGGGTTTAATAATGGAAGAATTTCCCGATATTTCTCCCTACGATACCGCCGATTATAATGCAGAAAGGTCTGTCCTCGATCTATCGAATAAAAGTTGATCAATCTGTTCCCCAAAAGACAGAGCTTTCGAATTTGTTGATTCAAATTTTTTGCTGTAAAACTTTGCTGTAAATTCACGTATAAATTTTTATTCAGATTAGAACTGCTATGGAAAGATGAGCTAGCAAGAATGGGACCGAAGAATGCCTCCTTTGCTAAAGTAACATGGAGATTTTGTAGAACAAGAATAATCGCCTCCAATATCGTGTTCACTCTCAGTCTTTTCTGCGGTTTCATTGGCCCCGTGAGTCTCTGATAAAATCTGCTAAAAATAATGACAAATCTAAACCTTTTGACCCTAATTTTAACTCCTAGACACTGATAATGCGCAAGCTCCTCGAACACGTAGAATCAGAAGACAAGTCTTACAGGGAAGGTATTAAGTGGGCGGTGATGTTCACTACGGTAGAATTCTTAAGGGCAATATTTATATCCTGGACATGGGGTATAAGTTACACAACAGCTTTGCGGCTGAGATCTGCCTGCCTCACTTTAATCTACAGAAAAATAATCAGAGCTGATAATTTGGGCAACACGAGTATCGGCGAGGTGAAATCTGAGCGATAAATTTGAGCTTGCTTCATCCTTTCCTCAATATTACAAAATATTGTCCGTTACAGGTGATAAACATGTTCTCTAACGATGCCCAGAGAATATACGACATGATCTTATTCGGTCCTATGATCATCGGAGGTCCGATAATCACCCTGTGGGGGATAATCTACATTCTGTGGCTCCTAGGGCCAATGGCTCTCCTCGGAATGGTTACATTTCTGTTATTTTATCCTGTCCAGGTGTGAATATGCTTCGAGAACTCGATATTCAATGCTTAGAACTGTTATTTTTAAAGTCATAGGAACTCTGATCATCGGAGGTAAAGATTGATCGAATTTTTCTATAATTTTCAGTACGAAATATCTCGTCTGACCGGAAATCTACGGACTAAACTAGTCAAGGTATCGGATATTAGGGTGAGACTGATGAATGAGATCCTCGAGTGTATAAAGTTGATAAAAATGTACGCCTGGGAGAAACGTTTTGGCCGTGAACTCTTAGGTATGTATTTTCGCAACGAAACAGAGATTTCTAAGTCGTACGGAATGTTGTTACATTTTCTTTTCTTTTTTTTGCTTTGTTTATATTTGTTCAGATATAAGAAAACAGGAACAGCGGATTTTGATCAAGACTTCCTACTGCCAAAGCTTCAGCCTTTCTATGGCACCTACGATCCCAGTTATTTCGTCGATAATTACTTTCATCGCACACATTTCTAGCGGGAGTAATTTAACCGCGGCGCAGGTGAATATCAATGACTTTTAAAATTATTTCAGATGATTCAGTTCGAAAGGATCGTAAACCACTGTGGATATTCAAACTAGAAGAAAATTTGCAGAGGCTTAAACGTACGCTGGCAAAAATTTTATTCTGTGTTTAATTATCTTTCGTTCCATTATAGGCGTTAGCGTGATTGTCTCCTTTCTTTGATACTTAACAGAATACACGTTTCAGGCATTCCCATTATTTACGTTTTTCGTAAATCAGATAAAATCGGCCCTGATACGCCTTAGAGAGGGCTCCCAGACGATCGTTGACGGTATCGTTGCATTTCGCAGATTCAAGGTCTTCCAAAATGATAAATTATCCTGTATCTATTAGGCTTTGGACACATTTTGCTCTTCCAAGTCTGTGATGTGTATATTATATTCCCTTTTCAGTCTCACCTAACATCTTATATAGAAATGCAAAGCTTCATACGTGATTCTGATTTTAAAGATTCAATTTCTCACTCTGTCCATTTCTCTTTGCTCGGAAATCGGTCCTCTAGTCTTTTTCCGAAACCTGCAGACTTGGAAGGGTCGAAAGCTTTTCATAAATTCAATAGATATCGGCGTATCGTGGCGTACTCAAATTTGCGAGGTTCCGCTAACTCTGGGGATAATCTAGAAAGGATTTGCTACTTTACAGGGTTTTTGGTATTTGTGGCGGATAATAGGGTGCAGGTTAATATGGGAATAAGTAATTGCCTGTAGTTAGTATATTGTGGAAATTGTCTCACTCCAGCATGCCGAAGGCGGAAGGACTAATAAACCGATGGAATTTGACTCCAGCCTTTTAACTTAAGAAAACATAATCCTGGATATCAACGGTGCCCATTTTTAATTAATGATAATTACTCATGTACAAGCAATTAATAATCGCTTTTCAGGTATTTCCCTACATATCTTTCATCAACTCGCGGCTCCGGGCGTCGCTCAGCGCTTTCGAGTGGGGAATAGAGACTATAGTCGCTGGTGGCATTTCGGTCAAGAGAGTAAAGGTTCACTCTTTTTACTAACTGTTGCAAAACTTGCATTTTGCCAGCTATGGCACACCCAAAACTCTTGATGCAAAATGAAACGACTTTTCAAAAGCTATTCAAAGCATAAATTCACTCCCATGCGCATAGCTACAGATGTGTTTCATATTTGCAGGAAATCTATGTCGGCTAAGGTACAGGGATCAATGTTGTTATTGGTACTGTCTGAACTATGATTGCATTATTGTTGTATGTTTATTTAAAAATTAGCTACATAGTCTTACTAATGTTTGAAAAGATCTGCATGGCTTCGTGTATTTAATTGTTGCTTTTGCATGAAATTCAACATTGTATGTCTCCTTTATTCTTTCCGTGAGTGTATAGTTTGATGATCATTATTTATAGGTATAACATAGTTGCACGTGTTTTATCGAAGTTCTGCATGCTTGTTATTTATTGTTTAATAAATGACGTAAGTTGAATGATCTTTGAACTCCAAAATACAGAATCTATTACTCCTGGAAGATGGTAACTGCTCAATTTCAAAACCAATCCTTAAGTCTCATGCTGTTGCGATCAGTCAAGGAACGTTTGCTTGTAATGTATTCGGCAATCATAACGACGAAAGTACTCAGGGAAATGACAAGAAACGGTAAGCCATGAAGCTTAATTATCGTTCGGTATGCTACTAATATATGAATAAATTTATTCCTGAAACAAGATACTTTCCACTTCAGAAAGAACGAGCATTTAGGTAACGGGCAGAACAGTGAAGAAAAGCAACTAAACGAGCCCATGATAAGTGATCAGCATATTGATGTTCTATTTGACATATCTTTTGAGGCAGCAAAGGGAAAATTAGTTGGAATCTGTGGGCCTGTTGGAAGTGGGAAATCCAGCCTTTTGCTGGCTGCTTTGGGACAACTTCGAATATCGGAGGGCCAGGTAATGAGGGATGGCTCCTGTGCTTTCGTTAGCCAGCAAGCCTGGATAGCCAACGCTACCTTGAGAGAGAATATACTCTTCGGCGATAAGTTTGACCAAAGCAGGTATCACAAGGCGATTTACGCCTCCAACTTGAGTCAAGACATCGACGAGATGCCTGCGGGCGATCAGACGGAAATCGGCGAAAAAGGAGTCAACTTATCCGGAGGTCAGAAACAGAGAGTCGCCCTGGCCAGAGCACTCTACGCCGATCGGTAGGACTGCCTTGAAATTTCTGGCTTTTCTTCGGTTCTGCCACTGAACGGATCAGTGGTTGGCAATTTTATTGAACAAACTTTTCCTTTCAGGGATATTTATTTCTTGGACGATCCGCTGAGTGCCGTTGATTCGCGTGTGGGATCCTTCATTTTTGATAACTTTATACTTGGAGCTTTGAAAGGAAAAACTGTTCTTTTTGTTACTCATCAGATTCAAGTTGGTCCCACATTACCTCATCCTTGATATAGCTAACTCGTCCACTTTACTTTCAACGCGCCCTTGACTCATTTCAGTATTTAAATCGTTGCGACGACATTTACATGATGCGTGATGGCAGGATTATTGAACGCGGAACCCACGATGAGCTGATGGAACTGGGCAATGAATACGCTGTCATGGTCGCAGCCATTTCCACTAATAATGAAACAGAGGTTGAAACGTCCGCAGAGTAGGTTCCAAACTTTACTTTTCTTCACAGATATAAGTAACGTTTTGTTTTATACCGTCAACTCACCTCTTGTTGCAGTCAGAAAATCGAGGCCATTACACAATCAGCGGACAATATTTCTCTCCACAACTTGAATCAAAGTCTCATGGCTAATCGCAGCTCCCAAATCAGCACATTAAGTATTGATAAATCTATTGCTGCAGGTAAATACCAACTATGCCATTCATAGAGCAATTATACTCTTCATCTGTACAGTTCATCTTTTGATCAGTTTTAATATTAATTTATATCATTTTTGCAGACACACAGCTAACTACAGCCGATAATATTCAACAAGGAACTATAAAAGCGCGAACTTATCAAGCTTATATTTTAGCAGGTGGTGGCTACTTCCTTTTTTTCATCGTAATTCTAACGTTTTTGGCAACCGTAGCAAGCACCACATTCAGCTCTTGGTGGCTTGCTGTGTGGATAAAAGCTGGCGGAGGAGTTAGTGAAGTGATAATAATGTTGGATTTTCTTTTTCTGTGACTCGGAAAATATTACTTCGAATTGTTTATCATTTTCCAGAACACAACAGTATTGGAAAACAATTCGACTGTACGCTCCATCAACATAAACGATAATCCAGATTTCGGGTATTATCAACGTATCTACATTGGCAGTATAGGAATCATAGTGTTTGCCATATTTTTGCGTAGCTTGGTATTCACCAATGCTACGATAAGAGCTTCGACAAAATTGCATAACGACTTGTTCAAAAAGATAATCGAAAGTCCGATGAGATTTTTTGAAACTACTCCTAGTGGGAGGATACAACACTTGTTCAGCCGAGACATTGACGAAGGTTTGCTTGTCCTTTTCCAATCCCGTCAATCTTCAGGATTTGAAATAAAGTCGAAACGAACGTCTTTTCATCCAATACGATTTTTATTTTCAGTCGACAGCAGGCTCCCAACAACGCTTACAAGTTTCATACAAAATACGTTCATAGTTGCTTTTTCTCTGCTTGTAATATGCCTGGTATTCCCATGGTTCATATTGCCACTCTCTCTTCTTGCCATCGTCTACTACTGGGTCAGCAAGATATTCAAGTACGAATAATTCCGGATCCAGTTTATACCGATACCCAATTTTTCAAAGCTGCGTAAAAAATTATTTCCCTCTTTTATTTCAGGGTAGCAATTACAGATCTCAAAAGAATGGAGAACAAATCTCGTGCACCAATTATTAGCTTCATCACAGCTTCCGTTCAAGGGCTTAGCACGATACACGCCTTTGGGAAGGAGAATGATTTCATGACAAAGTAAGAATCCGATTTGGATACTCTTAACTCTTACAACTATTCTCTAATTATTCTTGCGAATTTTTCACTTTCAGATTCACAGATATGTTCGATACGAACAGCAAGTATACCTTCCTATGTAGCATAGCTATGAGATGGCTAGCAGTGAGAATCGACCTTTTATCAGTAACGATAACTGGGATTACTGCGTTCTTTGTAATAGTATTGCGAGAACACGTTCCAGCAGCCTTGGCAGGACTGGCTCTATCGTACTCTGCGCAGATCTCTGGAATCTTTCAGTACACTATAAGATTGATATCGGAAACAGAAGTCCGGTTTATTAGCGTAGAAAAAATCAGCCATTATATTAGAGTGAGCTCTTTCATCATGCTTCGCAACCCAAGTCTAGTATCATTGCTGTTATTTCCATTTCTGTATTTTTTAGACCCTGAAAAGCGAATGCGGTTCACATCCACCCAGCATTAAGCCATCACTGACTTGGCCAGCGGCTGCAGAGATAAAGTTCATCGACGTTAGCATGGCTTATGGAAATAGCGCTCCTCTGATTCTAAAAAATGTTTCATTCACTATTCAACCTGGGGAAAAAATAGGTCCAATTTGAAAAATGTTTACTAATCATATCACTGGACTTTTGACCCTGGATTACTGTTAACAATTTAAAATCTCGTTGTCTTAGGTATCGTGGGAAGAACAGGATCAGGAAAAAGCTCTCTTACGGTAGCTTTATTCAGACTAGTCGAGCTGACCAAAGGGAAAATAGAAATAGACGACGTTGATATATCCCAAATAGGTCTCGACCATTTGAGGACTAAGCTTTCCATCATTCCTCAGGACCCTATTTTGTTTAGCGGAACAATAAGGTATCTATCTACCATAGTTTCTATCATTATGATGCAAAATTAATGAAATCTAACAGGAAGCACCTGAATTTTTTCTTTCAGGTCTAATCTAGATCCGTTCAAACTGTACACAGATAGCGAAATATGGGAAGCATTAGAGAAAACCAATCTCAAAGGTAGGGTGCAGTTGATAGCTGGTCACCTTGACGCATCCGTTGGATTCGGAGGAGACAATTTAAGCGTCGGTGAGAGACAGCTTCTGTGCTTGTCGAGAGCTTTGCTCAGGAACTCCAAGGTTCGTTTTTCTTACATTTGGGGCTCGATGATTCGACTTTTTTCACATACAAGCAGAAATAATCTTACAGTCCAGTAGCTAAAACATGACCGCATTGAGTTTGGTAAAGTTTGGAAAGTGTCGATGAATTTCATGTTAATTAACACAGCTGAAGAAAAGATATTAGAGTGGATACGATTGGAATGATTTCAGATACTAGTCCTGGACGAGGCGACTGCCGCTGTGGATCCAGAAACTGAGATCGCTGTACAAAACACGATTCAACGGGAGTTTTCTCACTGCACGATACTGACCATAGCTCACAGACTACAAACTGTTTTGTCGCTCAACCGAGTCCTTGTTATGGACAGTGGAAGAGTCCTAGAATTTGATACCCCATCAAATTTACTTGGAAATCCGAGTTCTGAGTTTTCTGAAATGATTGCAGCCGCAGAAAAAACTATGCGACAATAAATATATATTTAGTCCGGCAGACTAACAATATCGAATAGGCGATTAGACTCACAGTTTTCAGCATTCATATTATCCTGTAATAAATTTTGTATTGTTAATTTGCTAACGTAATATGTTATAAGTATAATTTACTATCTAAAAAAGTCTAACTCGTGATAAGTCGAAGCGTAACGCCAATATTTCTTGATAATAAACACACTACCACATTTGTAAGAATATTTCCAGAGGCTCTATATCCTTTCATAATAATTTAAACTAAAGCAATTCAGCCTTGGCTTTTTAACAATCTTTAATCAAGCTAAAAAATAAGCCGAGCAGCAATCTTGCAATCAACTAATTGTTACCTATTTTATTAAAAAGAAATGTAATTCATATACTTTATATGGAACAAATATACCAATTATTACAAACACTGAAGTAAAATTCACTCTGTATACTATCGACCTTTATTTTACATCACTTGACCAATTTTCTGTTAAAATAGTAAGAGAAATAAAGTCTAAAGCTTAGTGCATTGCCTAATATTGATTTTTATAAATTGGTGCTGACTGCTCATGCCCAGCATCCCAGCTGGCTGCTGTACCTGCCCAAAAAATCATCACCATGCCACTACCTTGTTGTTATTGAAAATGTTTATTAATCGTTGAGCTTATTGTTATTTTATTAAAAATGTAGTTTATACGATTTGCCGTAAAGGCAGAATTTCCGATCTCATAAACTGTTTAAAGAACGGTAAGAACACCCAGATTATATTCAATATAAACTAATTACATTAATCTTACACTAATTTCCCCCCAATTAGATAGCTTATATCTATTAATCCTCCTCAAAACTACTTAACAAATAATGGCAGGGTATAATTTTCAAATTATTTCTTGCCCTTTTAGATCCCCATCTACAATTAGTCGACTTAATTGATCTTTTCATAAATCTAATTGAAATAATCTATCAATATCCTCCTGATGTATCTATTTCTCTAAGATTCTGGTTTAGGTCTATTCTAAACAGCGTCGATTAATTGTATGTATAGTTAAAAACCGAACAAAACACCTTGTAATTCACATAATATTAATATATTAATGTCACGCACTGGGTTTAGATGTAGAAGCTGTAATAATAGAATGTAAAACAGCCTTATTATGTTTTCAAAATAATTTTCAGCTAATGTTTTGACAATAATAGGCGATGAAATTAGAATTCCACGTGAGTATAGATGCTAATTGATGTACGTCAAGCTGGATGTTATGCTTGTGTGTATCCCTATATATTTTCTCTTCAATGTTTCATTCTCATTAACCAGAGTCCTTCAATTCCTCAAAATTTTTTTTTCACTATCAGGCAAATGATAAACGAATGAAAAATCATTTCCTGTAATGTGACAACATCTCGAGTATCGCTGAACACATATAAACATTCATGCATATTGTACACATGGAAGAATGCTAAATGTTATTTAATCGCTTATTCAACTCTCTCTCCTCTGTAATTAATCAGCAATCATTCCCTAGGCTTCACCATTGCGAATATAATCCCTATTATGATGTTGGGGAGGAAGCAGAGCCTCAAAGGGGAGCCTGTTCTGGCTGACTATGGGCCCGAAGAGTGCCTGAATGAAAGCGCAGACATCGAGTGGGTCAACAAGGTGAGAGACACAAAAATAGGTGCCAAAAGATCGACTCTGTAATAATAACTTACGTTGGGAGCTGACCAGACGATATTGTGATTCGATCATGATGTTACACTGATATTGTCTTTTAGCTATGGGTACGCAGGCTGATGAGATTCTGTGCTCTAGTATCGTTGGCCTCTGTTTGTCTGAACACACCGAAAACCTTCGAGAAGGTACCTCCGCTACAGTATGTCACCTTTGTGTGCGATTTGGTGGTCACATTTTTATTTACCGCTGAGATGATTGCCAAGATGCACATTCGTGGCATACTGAAGGTCAGAACGACTGTGAGAGACATTTTTATCACCCATATATGTATGTTGTATAGTGTTTATCGTCGTTGCACATAGTGCATGCTTTAGAAATTCTTTCAAATAATATATGCTGGCAGAATAGTGTCAAATGGTAATCAGATCCAGTATTTCTCATTTCTTTTTAATGCCTGGGCTTCTGCGTCATTAAATCTACAATTTTGACTAACTGAAAAAAATCTAGCGCTGTGGGTTCATAACTGGAAAGCTTATAGATTAAAGTTACAGAATTGAGTGCCATATTTTTCAGGGAGAAGTGCCTTACTTGAAAGATCATTGGTGCCAGTTCGACGCTAGTATGGTATTCTTTTTATGGCTCTCTGTGATTCTACAAATGTTCGAGATGCTTGGTCTAGTTTTGAGATTCAGTTATGCATCTATTCTACGAGCACCAAGACCGCTAATCATGATCCGCTTCCTTCGTGTCTTCCTAAAGTTCTCTATGCCAAAATCGAGGATAAATCAGATTTTCAAGTAAGAATATATGAATATTTGTGACTATATTGTTCTTGGGACTCTTCATCTTCGATACTCAATAATAAAAATTTTTTTCAGACGGTCAAGCCAACAGATATACAACGTCACACTGTTCTTCCTGTTCTTCATGTCTCTTTATGGATTGCTAGGCGTACAATTCTTTGGAGAACTTAAAAATCACTGCGTCCTAAACACAACTGAGCCAAACCACATCACGATAAACAGTTTAGCTATTCCAGACACGTTTTGTTCAACCGATCCAGAATCAGGATACCAATGTCCAGACGGAATGAAATGTATGAAACTAGAACTGTCTAGATACATTATGGGCTTTAATGGATTCGATGAGTTCGGTGAGTCTGAAATATCACTGTGAAATTCATTGCTTAATGAACTAATGAAAATAAGTTAATCCCATTATTTTAGCGACCAGTATCTTCACCGTATATCAAGCAGCTTCTCAAGAAGGATGGGTTTTCATCATGTACAGAGCTATCGACAGTCTTCCGGGCTGGAGAGCAGCCTTTTACTTCAGCACTATGATATTCTTTCTAGCTTGGCTCGTCAAGAACGTTTTCATTGCCGTTATTACAGAAACTTTCAACGAAATAAGAGTACAATTCCAACAGATGTGGGGTGTGAGGGGTCATATAAGCGGAAGTTCTGCCTCCCAGGTAATTTTCAGAACATGAAATCTTTGTAAATTTCTCTTTTCCACAGTAGCTTGATCAATTTAGTCATTCCAGATCCTGACTGGCGATGACAATGGTTGGAAGCTCGTAACTTTGGATGAAAACAAGCATGCCGGTCTGGCGTCACCCTTTTGCCACGCAGTATTGCGATCTCCTCAATTTCGGATGGTAGTTATGTGCGCCATTCTCGCCAATGGGATTACTACAGCTACAATGAACTTCAAGCACGACGAAAGACCGAGGCATACCTACTACGACAACTACTATTACGCCGAAGTTACTATATTCCAATTTTCTTTACACATAGTATAGCATGAATCACAACATCCTAATTCATCTAATTTCAGATTGTTTTCACAATATTTTTGGACCTCGAAACGCTGTTCAAAATTTGGTGTCTAGGATTCCGAGGCTACTACAAACACTCAATTCATAAATTCGAACTCCTGTTAGCGATCGGAACGACCCTCCACGTGATCCCACTTTTTTACTTGTCTGGATTCACATATTTTCAGGTAAATTTCTTCTCCTGTCTTACACTCTACGAAGAATGAAGCTTCTCGAATCCCCATTTTCAGGTCCTGCGTGTATTCAGGCTAATAAAAGCTTCTCCAATGCTCGAGGACTTTGTATATAAAATATTTGGCCCTGGTAAAAAGCTGGGCAGTCTCATAATCTTCACCATGTGCTTGCTGGTCATATCTTCCAGTATTTCTATGCAGTTATTTTGCTATCTGTGCGACTTTACGAAATTTGAAAGCTTTCCTGAGGTGACGTATACATTATCTCATCAATTTGCTCCTCACCGCGATATATAATCTTCTATTTATTTAGGCATTTATGTCCATGTTCCAAATTCTAACGCAAGAAGCCTGGGTGGAAGTTATGGATGAAACTATGCTCAGAACACATGAAACTATGGCCCCGTTTGTGGCTGTTTACTTCATCCTCTATCACCTGTTTGTTACGCTGGTAATAAGGAGTTTATATCCATTGCCCTAAGCCTGCAGAAAATTAAAACGTCGTCTCACAAAAGAATTCTCTTCATAGATTGTCTTGAGCTTGTTCGTCGCTGTTATTCTGGATAATTTAGAGCTTGACGAAGATATAAAGAAGCTGAAACAGCTTAAATTCCGGGAGCAGAGTGCAGAAATTAAGGAAACTCTGCCCTTCAGGTTGAGAATCTTTGAGAGATTTCCAGACAGTCCGCAGATGACCTGTTTGCACAAAGTTCCATCAGACTTCAGCCTTCCAAAGGTGAAAATTAGGTCCCTATGCAGCACCGTTAATAAGTTCGATTCATAAATGTATTTTGGTTTGATTAGGTGAGAGAGAGTTTCATGAGACAGTTTATATTCGAAGTAGAAGATGACGAGACTGCGGAAGGAGTTAAGAAAGTGAACGAGACGTTTGATTCAAAAATGGTATACCGGAAGCAGAGGCCTGTTAAAATCTTAAACAATCCACCCAAAGTGAGAAACATCGTAACGAATTTAAGAAAGGCTGCGATCACCTATATAATCAAGTAACAGTTTTGCAAACTATAAACCTCCCGAATGTTCCAATATCCCTTGGGAATTTAAGAAGTACAACTGCTTCTCTCTTTTCCAGCGATTCTAATAATCAAAGACTAATGCTGGGTGATTCCGCAATGATTCCTGTACCAGGAAAAAGCCTTCTAAAACCGCAAGGCACTGTCAGTAGCGCAAAACAGCTACGAATCGATCAAAAGAAGTAAGCAGCTCAAGGGGAATTATCTATTCTTATTTCGCACCAAAACTGCTGACCTAATTCACCGTGATTGCAGGTCGATTAGAAGAAGCGTCCGGAGTGGATCAATCAAGCTAAAACAGACTTACGAACACCTGATGGAAAACGGGGATATCGGAGCCATAAACAGAGTCAGTTCTTCCAGGAGCAGGCCGCATGATTTAGACATCAAATTATTACAGGCCAAAAGACAGCAAGCTGAAATGCGGAGGTATTTAGGACTGCCCCGAGTTCATTGCTCACTGTATTTCTTCTTTCCATAATGTTTGCATCTTTTTTAAAACCTAAGAAACCAACGAGAAGATGACTTGAGAGAAAACCACCCATTTTTTGATACACCGTTATTCGCTGTACCCCGAGAGAGCAAATTCAGAAAAATATGCCAGCTTCTTGTCTACGCTAGGTACGACGCAAGATTAAAAGATCCGCTAACTGGTAAAGAGAGGAAAGTGCAATACAAAAGCTTACAGTGAGTATAATGACGTTACTCATCAAAAGGATGCTATAATTTCCCTTGTATAAGCTTATTACTGTACACTGCGGCTTGTCATGTGAGTAAATATGATTTCTAGCAATTTTCTTGGACTGGTAACGTATCTAGATTGGGTAATGATATGTGCGACGACTCTGTCATGCATATCGATGATGTTCGAAACGCCTAAATGGCGAGTAATGGAAGTACCAGCTCTCCAAATAGCAGAATATGGCTTTGTGATCTTCATGAGTCTGGAGCTTGCGCTGAAAATACTAGCCGACGGTCTCTTTTTTACTCCAAAAGCCTATATCAAAGACGTAGCATCAGTTCTGGATGTGTTTATATACGTGGTAAATAGCTATTCATTAATTACCTCGAGTCATGTGGCTAAAAAATTTCGTTTTATCCCAGGTAAGTCTGGTGTTTCTGTGCTGGATGCCTAAAAGCGTTCCACCAAATTCCGGGGCTCAATTGCTCATGATATTACGCTGCGTTAGACCCCTCAGAATATTCACGCTCGTACCCCACATGAGAAAAGTTGTTTACGAGTTGTGCAGAGGTTTCAAAGAAATTTTACTGGTAGGTATAATAGCTGAATAAAATAAGCTGAAACATTCCTAATTAACCGGTCAAGATGGATTGTCAACAGCGTTGAAATAAAATATGCTACAGGTATCAACGTTACTGATCCTCTTGATGTTTGTCTTCGCAAGTTACGGGGTTCAGTTATATGGCGGTCGTTTAGCCCGCTGCAATGATCCGACCATTTTAAGGAGGGAAGATTGCGTCGGTGTATTCATGAGACGAGTTTTCGTAACTAAAATGAAACTCCAGCCTGGAGACAACGAGAGTTACCCTTCGATATTAGTACCTCGTGTTTGGTAGGATCAAACGCTTTTTCCAAGCCCGATATATTTGCTAAAGACTCTTTATTTTCAGGGCCAACCCTAGGAGATTTAATTTCGACAATATCGGAGATGCTATGCTCGCGCTCTTTGAAGTTCTTTCGTTCAAAGGATGGCTGGATGTTCGCGATGTTCTCATAAAGGCTTTAGGACCTGTGAGCACTTGTATTCTCACTCGAAATACAGTGAACTGATCAACGGTGTTCTCATTATCTTATGTTTCAGGTTCATGCGATATACATACACATTTACATATTTCTTGGATGCATGATCGGCTTGACTCTGTTCGTTGGTGTTGTCATCGCTAATTACTCAGAGAACAAGGGCACTGCGTTGTTGACGGTAGATCAAAGGCGCTGGTAAGTATCAAGGGAGGATATGCTCACCCTGAGTTAATAAATTAATTAAATCCTATGTTAAATAGGTGCGATTTAAAGAAGAGATTGAAAATAGCTCAGCCACTACACCTTCCGCCTAGACCAGATGGAAAGAAGTTCAGGGCCTTCATCTATGACATAACTCAGAATATTTATTTTAAAAGATTCATCGCTGTAATGGTTTTGATAAACAGCGGCTTACTTTGCGTTTCTGTAAGTAGATTCGATTCTGCATGGATCAATGGGCAAATTTATGTCTCTATCCAGCCATTGTTCGATATTGATTATGTTTTTCTAGTGGAGAAGTGATGAGGAACATACAGAAGCTTTAGCGACAGTATCGACGATACTAACTCTGGTATTTCTGGTCGAAGTTGTTATGAAAAACATAGCATTTACACCGCGTGGCTATTGGCAATCTAGAAGAAACAGATACGACTTGCTAGTCACAGTAGTCGGAGTTATTTGGATCATTATTCATTGGATGATCAAAGTAAGACAATAAATAGCCCGAGTAATCAGCAGTGGATGCTACTTCAACGATTATTTATTTCCTCAGAATGATTTGTCATACTTCATCGGCTTCATGGTTGTAATATTGAGGTTTTTTACAATCACTGGTAAACACACGACGCTGAAGATGCTCATGTTGACCGTCGGAGTATCAGTCTGCAAGAGTTTCTTCATAATATTTGGAATGTTTCTTCTCGTTTTCTTCTACGCTTTAGCCGGTACCATTATCTTTGGTACCGTCAAGTATGGAGAAGGAATAGGAAGGTAAACGCAGCGGAACACGGCTGATATCTTCCCTTTTCAATTTAAATCAGAGACTGACTAGCTGCTTTCAATTCCCAATACAGACGAGCTAACTTTGAGTCACCAGTAACAGGCGTCGCTATGCTATTCCGAATAGTCACGGGAGAAGACTGGAACAAGATAATGCACGATTGTATGATTCAACCGCCATACTGTACCCCAGCTGCAAATTATTGGGAAACTGATTGCGGAAATTTTCACGCTTCGCTAATTTATTTCTGCACATTCTACGTCATCATTACATACATAGTTCTGAATTTACTAGTGGGTCGGTATAGTATATTTAGCTTAAGTCTAAACCCCGATTTAATCCATCCTCTCAGTTTGTACCAAATTTAAAAAATCTCCAAGATCTATTAACTACTCATTGACTATCCCTTTTCTCAGCTATTATCATGGAGAACTTCTCACTGTTCTATTCGAATGAAGAAGACGCTTTACTTTCTTATGCGGACATCAGAAACTTTCAAAACACATGGAACGTCGTAGACATTCATCAGAGAGGCGTTATCCCAGTTAGAAGAGTGGGTAACGATCGACGTCACAATATCCAGCTTCATGATGATATAATTGCAATGAACTTTATTTAATACAGGTGAAATTCATCCTAAGATTACTCAAAGGAAGACTGGAAACCGACCCACAAAAAGACAGACTATTATTCAAGTACATGTGCTACGAGCTTGAGAGATTGCACAATGGAGAAGATGTGACGTTTCACGATGTAATAAAGTAAGCCATTATTATTTATGCTTGAATTTTTTCGGCCTCTTGGAAGTAAAATTGAGAATAATGAATTATTTTCATTCTCAGTATGCTGTCTTACCGTTCAGTAGACATCAGAAAGGCACTTCAGCTCGAGGAGCTTTTGGCACGTGAAGAATTCGAGTATATAATAGAAGAGGAAGTAGCGAAGCAGACTATTCGGACATGGCTAGAAGGGTGTCTCAAGAAGATAAGAGCAGTCGGGGTAAATAGGAGCGGGAATAAACTGTGAAATGTTTATACTGATTTAATATTTCTTTCAGAAACAACAGAACAGCTTAATCGCTGGCTTGAGGGCGACTAACGACGCTCTAATGTCGCTTCAGGATCATGTGGAAGAAAAAACGAAGGAGAATAGCGTGGATAGAGATGATGAGGCGGATCCAAAGGTTCGAATAACATCCAGACCGTGTAAAAACTGTTATCAAAACATGGAGAAATAAGCTATGGCTGTTTGCTTGCAGGATGGCGAGGGACTCAGACATAGGAACAAGAAACCAGTTGTACTGCCAAGGTCTGATAGCATAGGCAGCGGTTCCGGGAGGAAATACCTTGCTCCGACGCTGTCTGATCCTGCGACGGTGAGGACTGATAAAGAAAAGATAGCGGCAGCTAAGAAAAGAAACAACAGACCCCCACGTAAGTGGGATAAGAAACTTCTGAGGAAATCTGATGCTACGGTGGTGGTGTAAAATCGTTTTTCTTTTTCAGCCGTTGTGAAGAACAATTTACCACACGTTACCGAAGGGTCTGAACAAAATAGACAGCCAAAGGATGTTCAAAATAACAAAACCGTTATGCCTAAAGTATCTAGCATTATGGTAGAAGTAAGAGACTGGTGGCACGAACAAGTCGCTTACAGTACGCAGTCGAGTGACGATGAATGTTGAAGTTTGTGTCCAATTTTGGACTCATAAAGGTATAGTTAATTCAGGATCTTTAAAGGTGGAGAGTTTTTTTTTTCTGTTGAATTTAGTTAATTAATCATAAAGGAATTGCTTAGAAAATTGATGTATATTAAAGGGAGTATTTATATGAGGAATAGTTTATATTGAAAATAATGATTGAAAGGATTTGAATCATTACTTGACTCACCGTATAAATAAATGTCGCTTTAGTATTGAAACGAATAATTGTATAACGATAATCGAATATTTAGCTAAAGAATTTTATACGAAAAGGTGAAAGAGCCATTAGATAGTCTATATTAAATAAAATAAAGTAAAGTACGTAATATCAATTGATAGAGTGAAGGAATAAGGTTGAAAAAATAAAAATAAAACAAATAATAAGGGCAACTGTTAGTACAATGAGCATAGGATACGATTCGAAGATTATTATTAAAGCGATGGAAACGATCCGGCTCCTATTACGAGTTTAAGGCATTATTATGCGTTACGTTTATTAGGTGTTAATTGAATTAAATTAACCGACGGTTCATTAGCTGCGATTTTATATTAAACGAATATAAATCTATTCGATTCATAAAACGCCAAAGAGAAAGTCATTCACGTTAGTAGTTCTATTCCAAGCGATGAGATTCCAGATAATCAAGTCTTTCAAACCTTTACGAACTGTTTCAATCCAGGCTTCCAAAAAATTTACCAGATTATTAAGCAATTTACGACGTTATCATACGTGGATAGAAATTACACGGCGGTTTGGGGTGATTTTGATTTTTAAGAAGAGAAAAGAAAAAAGAAAAAAACAGAATATAATAATTACTAGCTGATGTGAGAGACGCGATTGTAAGAGCTTGAGATTGTACGATAAGAATAATATATCTATATACTATGAGTTGATTTTATATATAATATATAATATATAATATATAGTATATATTAATTATATTTACATGGAAATTGAATAGGTAGAAATGTTGAGTATATTAAGTTCGTTTTATTATGATAAATGTTGATAATTGTTGCCTAGTTAATGTGCCAATGTGTTGTACCATAATATTGAATATAGCTAATCAGTGTTACTGTAATTTGAGAACCAGATTCTTAATTCCTAACATCGGTAAGATCAAAGATAACAAAAGAGGATGTAAAAAAACAGTGAACTGGGTTCATTCATATGAGAAAAACAATATCGTCAGCCAACATGATCTGATTAGCATCGGTCATCTTAGTCACAGCAGCGATGACCTCTTCTTTTGTAAATTCTGGAGAATGCTGGCTATTTACGTACTCTTGTACCTTGGACAGAGGCAAAGAATGAGCGCGCTCTTCCCGAAACAATTTCTGGAGAGAAGTTTTGAAGATCTTCAATCTGTTAGAGAAAAGTATAAAAAAAAAAAAGCCGTTTACAACTTATTAAGGGGCGAAATACTTAAATCTTCTTAGTCTTTATCATTTATAATCACCTGTTTTCGTCTATTGTAGCTGGACTAGCCTCTCCAACTTCTGTGCTTGCGGTAGC
This sequence comes from Tenthredo amoena, assembly GCA_963966615.1. Classification (NCBI taxonomy): domain Eukaryota; kingdom Metazoa; phylum Arthropoda; class Insecta; order Hymenoptera; family Tenthredinidae; genus Tenthredo; species Tenthredo amoena. The sequence continues at coordinate 3,601,398 of OZ016498.1, read as the reverse complement.
AGGAGTAGAATCACTTTTTTCAGTAGAAGAATCCGTCCTGATAACTTGAGAGCGGGTAGTTCTCCGTAAAGCGTCATCTATATGGGATTCGTCATCGCTATCAAACTCGTACTGGTCATACCCTTCTTCTCCCGGTTGTTTCTAGAACATATAAGCCAGAATAATCTCAAACCCTTCTCAGATTGAAAGAATTACCGAAGAAGACAGTCCGATTATCTAGCATAAAATCTACCTTATCTTTTCTAGATTTCTTCGTGCTTCTGCCAGCTTCTTCATCTTCACTCTGACTACCAGCCCTGCTGGCGTGTCTTCGCCGTTTTTTTTCTTTCTCTAAAACCTTCTTGAAATAAGCAAACTGAACCAGTTCTATAGCTGCGTAAGCATCATCTACTGTCACATTCCTGGAAAGTCTTGCCTTAGCATGTGCCGTAGAAAGACGTATAAGAGTTTCCAAGGCCCTAGCTGTTATCGGTTGCGTCTGAAGGTAAAAAAAGCCTTTCATTCATTAACCTTTCCCACCTTTTGACCAGAATAACGTCTTGTCAATTATTTACCCTTGCGACGTGAGATTCGACAGTATCTTCAGATCTAAGTCTAGAATATTCGTTGGCAATAACGTCGCTAGCTTCTTCAGTAAGTTTTGGCTTCATGCATCTAGCGATGTGGATATATTTCCTCATGAATTTAACGCTTAGGATTTTATCACTGAAAAGAAAACAGCCAATTGTTGTTGAAAAATGAGGAAATCGACGAGTTTATCGGAATAAAAACGAAGAAAAGCGGTACCTCTTTGCACGGGATAAACCGTGCAATAAAGGATCGTATTTTTCGTAAACCGGAGTCTCTTCTTCCCCCTCCTCGACCGCATCTGGATCCTTTGTACTGAGCAAATCGACATTACTTCCCATTGGCAAAGCCTCGCCATCTTTTTCGCTGGGATTTCTGTACCTATGCATCCTCACCACGTGGTCGCCTATCATGTGATCTTGGTCGGAGTCAACCATATCAAGCATAACGAACAGCAGATCGAAACGAGAGAGCAGGGAATCTTGGAGGCCGATGTTTTCCATTGGAGTTTTATACTGGTCATACTGAAAATTGAGTTTATAATGAAGTCTTTTTTTAATACATCTTCAAGCAGAGAAAAAACGAGTCTTACTCGACCATAGACAGGATTAGCAGCGGCCAAAACTGAGCAACGAGCATTGAGGCTGGCGTGAATCCCTGCCTTAGCTATAGTCACTCTTCCCTGCTCCATCACCTCGTGAATAGCAGTTCTGTCCATATCCGACATTTTGTCGAATTCATCGATACAGACCACCCCGCGATCCGCCAGCACCATCGCACCAGCTTCTAATCGTCTTTCTCCAGTTTCTTGGTCTGTTGTCACTGCTGCTGTGAGACCAACACCTGAGGAGCCTCTGCCAGTTGTTGGGATCGCTCTAGGAGCAGTGCACAGAACGTATCGTAAGAGTTGGGATTTAGCCACAGAAGGATCTCCGATTAGAAGGATGTTTATGTCCCTGGAAGTTGAAGTTTTTTGCTATTAGTTGAAGGCAACGGTTTCTTGAGTCGTAAACAGGCCTCGAGAATCAGTCTTTGATTATAAACCGAATCTATACCCTCTCAGTCTTGTTCCGTTGGGTAAAATCTTCTCAACACCGCCAAGTAGCAGACACAGAATAGCTTTCTTTATGTACTCGTGTCCATGGATAGAAGGGGCTAACGATTTACTCAGTAGATCGAATATGTTATTGGTCGTATTTGTCTTTGCTATTTTTTTACACATCGCTACGTCGTTCCGGGATATTGAGAGATTTGCATCCTTGTTTAGTTGAGATATGTTGTTGGCAATCAAAACAGTCCTGGAAAATAATATCGAACAGTTCTTGTTACTTATTGAAGAAAAATTTAAAGGAAACAGCCGTTTTCACATATGTGATTCCTTTCTAATCCCGTCCTTCATACCTAAATGTTCCAGATGTGAATCCTCCCTGTTTTCCAGGCAGGCATCGGTAATTACCAACTATCTGTACCCTGTCTCCAGGTTTGCATAAGTCTACCAGATCATCGTCGCAGATTATGTCTACGCTTCGAGGCAACTGTCCGGCAGGTGCTTTTTCTGGCATTTCTTGAATCGACAGAGTCTGGTGATCCTTGTAAGTTGATAATCCGTACTCAGTTTCGAGCGCGTTACCGTCATCGTCCTGAATGATGAGATTTTTCATGTGTTTTAGGAAAAAGTAGCTCAAGTCTTAACAATAAAATACGTAAATTTTACGAGACGTTTCTTTGAGGAGGATTTAGTCATTCTTGAAATTGAAATAATAAAATGTTTTATATTTTCAAAAATCTCATAAAAACTCGCGAAATCTGGTCATAAAATCTTTGAAAACCTTCGGAAGTTTTTAAAAAATCATTCAAGATCATCGATATTGCATAAAATGTAGTCAAAGATTGTTTTAAATTCAGTAGAAGCTCGTATCAGTCTCTAATACGTTATAAGACATCCCAAAATTCAAATATCCTTGTTTCCTCTTTGAATCCGAGCTTTACCTGTGTTGGATAAACACTAGCGCTTGGAAAGGCATCGAATGAAGTAAGATCGGTGTATTGTCTTTCGATTGCAGTCTTAGTAGCCGGGCAGTAGTGAACGCTTCTGACGACTTTGGGCCTGACCAAAGAGCCTTGAAACAATAAAAGAAAAGAAAAAAAAAAAAGAACAGAAAGAAAATAACAGAAGATAAAAGAACTGATCAAAAACTCCCCTAAGCAATAAAGAAAATAAAGAAAATCAAGAAATTCTCACATTTCGTAACAATGCCTTCGACGCAGACCAAATTTCCCAAAAATCTTGACGTCAGTGTCCTGGGAGTCACGTGCTTAGTGCCAAAACTTCCCTCAAACGCAATGAACAATTCTACATTATTCTTGCAATAAGAAGGGTCGATTGTTTCGACGTACTGTTTGAGAGCATTTTGAAACGCTAATTGTTCCTCGAAGGAGTTGCTCAGCAGACTACGAAGAGAAACAGAAATTATTTGTCAGTTTGATTCGTAATTTGATGAAATTAGTGTGAAAAATATTAACAGCGTAGCTTTTAATGTTATTAAAAATTATATTTCGTTGTATTTAACCTCACCTCGCCGCTCGATCAGGACGTTTTTTTCTTAAATCATTAACGTTCACAACTAGTCTATGCTTATTTTCGTCGATCATATCCTTTACCAGACTTGTGTATATCCCTTGATCTTCCTAATTAAGATTTGAAACATTAAAAACATTCGAGGGAAAATTTGGAGGTTAGACTTTGCGGCTTTTTAGGTTATATCACGTACCTGATCGTCTAGAAAATCGACATATTCTCTCACGATGTTTTGAATCCTTTGATCTATCATAGGATCATCCATTTTCGAGCTCTTTAGATATCTTAGGATATAAAAACAGTATTTCTTTTATTGTTTTATGTCTGTTTTAACCAATGTTAACTGGGTTAGATTGTGTACACATACAACTAAACAAGAAGCGTCGGTAGTTTACTATTTTGCGCGGGAAAAACTGGCATACGAGAGGCAAATTGTATCGCCATCTATTAGACAATTTGAAATCGTCATATGAATTGCGTGTAATTGAGCGTACAGATTTTTGCGGCAAAAATAGTTCATCAATTTGTCCGCGAGATGGCAATAGCATTTTTCGCTCTGTCGGTGCGAACAGCTGGGCAGAGTGGAGCACTGACCTACGCATTGGCACCTGTCGTGGAGCCAGTGGCCTTCAGGGCGTCGAAGAGTTAGGGTGGGGGTTGCGTTAACGATGGATGAATTTGACAGGCCTTCCAATAAAAATACTATGAACGTGAAAAAGTTGTCGCTAAGTAGACAATTATTATATCAGACGTATTTTGTGCCATGAAGAAAATAAAAAGACTCGATCAATCGCGATGGGTATACATACATATTCATTTTTAATGAACAATTGAAAATGTACATAACTTTGATGAACCAATAAATTCCCAGTTATGCCGATAATCAATAGCTTTTTTATTTTTCATTTCTCACTCCCTACGAGGCTATGACTTTTTCTGCCGTTTTTTCGTCTTATTCTGCAGGCAAATGAACCATTTCTAGCAGATGTTGTATAGCTACCATAATTCTTCCGAGAGCCCTTTGACCAGATGATTGATGCGTCTCGACGCTCGGGATTCAAAAATAATGATTCATCAGATGGACAAACAGAAAAAGGCAGAATATTAAAGCGAATACATTTTCGGCTAGTTTAGCAAACGTAACTTTATTATTTATCATTTCATCATACATTGGTATATTGTATAATACTCGCATATAGTCCTGAAGGTAACACAAATCTATATCTACATACAATGTTTTTTTCACACTGCAAAAACTGTCATTAATTATAAACTTCGTCTGTCTAAAATAACATCGTAGAATATGTCTGCGATTCATTACTCCTATTTCATGAATTATGCCATAGAGAAAAAGATCTAACAAAACCCATTGCATGGGTATAGTGTGTATGATCTCCTCAGTTCGTAAAGCTCTCGGTACTATTTTCAAGAAAATCAATTCATCACACTGTCATTATTGAAATTATTTCATTGCGTCAACTTGCGCCTAGCATAGGATTTAAATTTCCATTTCAAACTAGCTACTTGATCTTTTATTCATCCAAAATCAGCTTCTATACCCGCTCTTGCATATATGTGTGTATTCATTCGCTCAATTAAGTGTTAGCGTATATTGTGTAATCACTCGCACCGAACAGATCTACCTTTTTACATGTCTCTTAAAAATCATCTGAAAGGTCACGAGCGAGGTTTACCAATGATATTAAAAATAATTTAAATACAGCATAAGATAATATAAGCCGCAAACACGGTGACCGTGAAGATCACATTACGATATAAAATCTAGATTATCATAATGCAACGCGAACGCCTGTGTGCAATGGACCCGCAATGCATACCTGTCCTTACATCTTTATCTCCACAGGCGCAGCCCTTAACATTTTTACTTGCTTCACCTGTTCAAGCACTCCAATCCGCAGGAGCGGACACTAATAATGATGAAAATACTGGACAAATCCACCTTGACCAACTCGACCACGACGAGGAAGCCTCGATTCAGTTGCAAACTAGCATTCGTAGCGATAACTCATTTTATACTAGTTTTATATTCGAATTTTCATTCTCGATCTCGTTCCCGTTTTCATTTGATTACACCACACTCAGACTCACTATACTTGCAGTAGCCGCGGTCATTAATTATTCAACAATAACGGTAAGTTCAGTAAGAGGCACTCATTTTTGTTATCACTATACTGTTGTTCTATACTCTTCAGTAGGCAATTTGATCTGACCAACTTTCAATTTTAACTCGATTTTCAGTCGAGGAAGAATATAAGTAGGTAGTTGGCTCGGCCAAGGCCGAGACGATCTCCACGTGTGAGAGGCGCGTGAATTAGGGTAACATTGTTACACCAAAAGTATCATATATATAACATACATACCTCGACGTGTAATGTATACAGTACCTATATTGGAAAAGTAATTTTTTTTTCAACGCCTAGAAGGTGTTATGCATTGCAGTCAACGGAATAGTAATCTTGACGTAATGATGTATATCCACATTATTATCATATATCAATCACGTTCACATGTAGAGTAACGACCACAAACACCGACCTGTGTCTATGATTGTAATTGCAATATTTATCTACGTACGATGAGCAAGTTAAGAAAAATTGTACCAAAAAAGCTGGAAATAAAATAGTATAATAAAAGATGAAAAAGTTTCTTATTTTTTATTATATTTAGTAACTCTTCTTCCGTTTTTATTCCAATTTGAATATCGATAAGATTTTTCTTATTCTGATTTTTTTCTCGCTAGGACTATTCATCTTCTGAGTAACATCGTGCAAAAGTTTATTATAACAAATATCTAAGTGTGTATTACTCTATGAAAAATTGAGAGAAAAAACCTCACGCATTCATGCAATAAAGTATTAAAAAATCGAGTCTAATTCCCTTTTATTATTTGTTTGAATTTCTTTTTCGTTTTTGAGCTAGATTTTGTATTGAAATAATAATGATAATAACGATAATACATATTTACAACCGTTGTCCTGTAAATACAGTTATGTATGTATATGTAGACATACGTTTTTATTATACCCGATGGTTTCCACTTCCAAGACGTATGTAACTCTTTACCTCCACTCTACACTCTCATCCCCATATTACTCCCACTACAACTTCCAATTAGTAACGATAATAAGTACGTGTATTCGTTTTGAATTTTTTAAAAGCCAGTTGAAATGCCTAAGGGAACGAAGTGTCTCGGTTAACATGTACCAGTTTGTGTGATTTTTTTTTACATTTCTTTCTCTAATTTTTATTTGGTGATATCGGTTTTTAATCTCAGACAATAAATCGATAACGTATACGTCTGGGGATTATTCACTACTTTTTTTTTTTGTTATATTTTTAACTGATATAATCATCATCACAATCTATGGTATTACGCATACACATCATACCTGTATAGTAGGCTGCATCTCCGAACAACAATTTTTCCTTCGATCGAGGTGCGGGTTTCAACTATGAACTAACATCTATTTTTGAACAAGTAATAGACTGGATAAATAATTTATTGACGGTATAAAATATAGGACAGGAAATGAATCTTGCATTTACTGTTATTACCATGTTGTTCGCTGAACAACAGTTCGATTTTGGGGTGAGTCTACGCTATTTATAAGTCAATTCATTAATCATTTCTATACATACAGTTTATAATTGTTTGTGTATAAAATACACGAAATCAATATACTCATTGTGACTTATATTGGTATTATAGACACCGCGATACAAGACGCACATTACATACCAATTAATCAACACGTCACTTAAAATATTAAGTAATCGTAAAATAAATAGTTTATTATTAAAATAAGCAAATTTTCACGCCGGGGAAAGTTTCATACATTTACTTTATACTTACTCAATATATTTAATATTCGATTCCCTGTTAAGTGATGATAATTTTTTACGAAATGTGCATTTTTATTTTCTTATTTCTCTTCCCTTTTGCATTATACCTACATGCGGTATATATAAATAAATGGACGATCTAATTATTATCCATTAATTCAGATTTATTCAACTGTGCTTATTCCAAGAAACTTTTAAAAATACATAACTGCATTATGTATGGACGTACCGGGTCTGCATGTGCATGTCTATCTAATTAGCCACTTTCTTCGCTCGTGCTAATTGAAAATATCCCGAAGAAACTAATACACGCATATTTAAAATTGGAAAAATTTGATTCTCGGTCTTTCAATAATTGACAATACATATTTCAGTGATTAGAAAGAACAGGCGGTAACTAATTCAGGAACAAAAAATATAGATAAATAATTTCCACCCTTATTATCGGTTTTCAGGAGATGCTGAACGCTATAATAAAGTGGATGATACGAGGGCTCATGTTTTTTGTAAACTGTTTAACAGTCCCTACGACATTATTTCGGGCTCTCAAAACTCGAGAAAGATGCCCACCAGTTAGAAACAAACTGCTTTTAGTATCAGCTACTGAATTAGCGAGAAGAATACGAGCTCGAGAGGTAGATACGTCAGATTTGAATAAAATGTTAATATTTTATTTTTTATAAATCAAATTTGAATCATTTTTATAGGTGACAAGTGAGGAGGTAGTTATGGCCTACATATCTAGATGCAGAGAAGTAAATCCAATGATTAATGCGATTGTTGAAACCAGATTCGAAGTCGCTATTCAAGAGGCCAGAGAAGCTGACGATCTCGTTAGATCGGGTAAAAAGAGTTCAGATGAAATTTCCCGCGAAACACCGTTACTGGGAATACCAGTAACTGTTAAAGAAAGTATCGCAGTACAAGGTGAGATAATAGATTTTTTTTTAAACTCTCATTTTCCGCTTGAATTTTATCAAGAATTAATAATCGCGTGATGCGAAGAACTTCAGGTAAAATCTGTGCGTTTGATTCAACCGAAGTAATAAAGTTTTCTTTAATTCATGATTTCATTCAAATTCAAATTCAGAGTCAAATTCGAATTCAAATTCGACTTAGAATTCTACGAAACTACGTAAATACATAAGTCTATAATCGCTTACGTCATATTGTCGCGAAAATGATTATCATTATTATTATTATTATTATTATAAATTACGCAAGGTAGTTTGCAAGTAAAATTTTCACGCTTTTTACCGTCATAATGATTTTTTTCTTCTTCTCCAACGGCCGTTACACGTATGTTTACATGTAGTATAGAGACGCGAGTCTTGTACTCAATTATCTCGCAAATGCGTATTTTCTATGTACATATATTCATATACATAACGTACACAGATTGACCTTACTATATAATACGGCTGTGTAACGTATACTTATAGTATATACCTATGTTAATATTATCTCGACGAAGAGAATATTCGAAACGCTCTTCATACCTGAAAATAATGTGAGAATTACAATCGAGAATATTCGGGATGAGCCAATATCTTCCTAAAAATTTTTAGCACATTCATTCATACATTTTTGACGATTTTTGAACGGAAATTTTTCTCTGAAAAATTTCCAAACATTAAACCCTGTGTAAAAATCCCAATAAATATAAAAGGAAATCATTAATATTACACAGGTATGAGCCACGCGACCGGTTCCAAACGCCCAAAGATACCGATAGCTTTAGAAGACGCGGATGCTGTACACAGAGTCCGAGCTGCCGGAGGAATAGTCCTCCTGGTCAGTAATACACCAGAAATGTGTATGTGTTGGGAAACGTATAATAATGTAACCGGTACCACGGTTAATCCATACGACACGAGAAGATCTGCAGGCGGTTCCTCCGGGGGAGAGGTAAGATCGCAAAAATAAGAAAAAACAAAAAAAAAACAAAATTCGATATACAAGTTAGCGAAAATGTTCACTTTCGATACTCTCATCGTATATTTTTTCTTCCCTTTTATTTATTTATTTATTTGTTTAGGCTGCTCTCGTCGGTTCCGCAGCATCTTTATTAAGTTTATCGTCAGATATCGGAGGATCGGTAAGACTTCCAGCGATGTTCTGCGGTATTTTTGGTCACAAACCATCGCCAGGTGATAAATTTTTTAAATTTTTTATCGCATCTATATAAGGCATAAGTTTATAGTTAATTTGAATGATAAAAACTCTCTGTCTAATTATCAGCAATATATCATATTTCCCCTATTTCATTTTAAACGACCCAATGAAACTTTAATTACTACTTGCTGTAGAAATTAAATTCGTAATATATAATTCATGATCATTATGCGGTTTCTTGGTTTTTTTTTTTCTTCTGTTCTTTTTCTCTTTCTCTCTTCTCTTTTTCTTCTTATCTAATAGTAGAGAATGAAATAAGTAGAGGAAAAAACTACAATAAGTTAGAATAAACCGGTCCGAAACCTGTTTCTATTTAATATCCTGCTATACATCTACTTCAAGATCTATATAATCCGTAATATAAGAGTTTTGAATGATAATATTAATATTTCGTAGGAGTGGTATCGACTAACGGCCACATGCCGGGTTGCGACGACAAGGAATGGGTGAATTTCTTCACTTTGGGTCCCGTAACAAGATATGCTGAAGATTTACCATTATTATTAAAAGCTATGTCCCAAACGAGCGAGAAAAATTTACAATTAGATAAAAAGGTATCCAGAATTTGTATAACATAAGTTCAACATTCAATAATTCAATATTTAATAATTTGACTCATCAGTTAATAATTTTTACAATTATCTATTGCAGGTTTCGTTAAATGATATGAAATTCTTTTACATGGAAAACGACTCTGGTTCTGAATTAACAAGCTCTGTAGACAGAGAAATAGTTGACGGAATTAAACGCGTGGTCAGATACTTAAAAACGCAGCACGGTATCACCGCCCAAAAAGTAAATAAGAAAATCAAAATCTGAAGATTTATTTATTGGAAATTTAAAAAGACACAAAAGAGAATAGAAGAATGAAAATGAGCATTTTTCAATTCGAAATCAAACTCTGCTTTGTTCGTTATGCTTTCTCAAAATTAAAAAAATTCTCACAAATTCCCATGTCTTTTCTTTTTTTCAGGCAGAATTAAAAGGCTTGAAATGCTCTTTGGATATAGCCGCGACAATTCTTCTACGTCTTGAAGCAGATTCAATATTTATGAAGGGAACAGATCGCGGTGTAAGTATTAATCTTATAATGATATCCAAATGATTACGCATATTAATTGTGTTGAAAAAAGTTTGTAGATTTTGTAAAAATTGATTGAGTAATTATTAATCTCTGAATACGAAATATAATAATTACTTTCAGGAATGGAAAAGCGTTTTCGTCGAAGTAATGAAATACATATGTTTTATGTCGCCGCACACATTGCCGAACATACTTTACGGTATTTTGAAAAAAATAAGCGACGCATGTCCAAAATCTTTTCACAAGAATATGATAGATAAAAACGCTGATTTGAAACGTCAATTCGCTGTGAGTGTTACAAAATTTATTCATTTACTCGCTTTGCGAAATACTGGAATAAATATTGATCCCTAAACCCAATTTTCCTTGTGTCTAGGAACTATTAGGCGATAACGGGGTTTTAATTTACCCATCTTTTGTATCAGCCGCACATTATCCCTACCAGATATTCTCGAAAGTATGCGACGTGTCTTACATGATGATTTACAACTCCCTTGGACTTCCAGTAACGCAATGTCCGATTGGATTTAACAGAAACGGTTTACCGATCGGTATTCAGGTAAGAAAACTATTAATTCGGCCAATGATATCGAGAAAATATTAATGTCGCTTTAAATCACAATAAAGGCCTTGGAATGTTTTGCGCCATTCAATTCCCACCCATATTTATGTCTGTTTTGAATTCAAAACGTTTATTCATCGCTTTTTCAGATCGTTGCAAACCCAGGATGCGACAATCTCACTATAAAAGTGGCACAAGAGATTGAAAAAGCATTTGGCGGATGGCAACCACCTATGCGGAGCGAAAAACTAGTTTGATATTACGTACCTACATCCGGATTAAATTGAACGTAACGGTTTATAAATCTGCTGCGTAAATTAAAGGTACTTTAACGATCGGGTTTCGGCTTAAGTTAAGACTTAAAACTGTTTGAACTATAATTTATTTAATTTGTCGTAAAATAAGGAAAAGGTTTGAGTGTAAATGATTACAGATTCTTTTTGAACCTATTTCGTTGCCGAAATGTTATCTCACTTAGAATTTAGAATGTAAATACGCATGGAGATGAGGAAGATCATTGAACGAATGAGTATTGACAATTTACGGTTGATTCCTATTGTTTTATGTTCAATTATGGAACTACGGGGCTGAACTGGTGTCAGATAGTCTAATAACTCAGCTTTTCGGAGTCTACAAAACTGTAGTAAAATTCTAATTTGTAAAAACCCTAGATATATCAATTTAAATTTAAATTTCGTAGATTTGATCATTTTCGTGTCTACAAAGTCATAATCGCCCTTTTCAAAGCCCTTTCCTTATTCTTCCTGACCTTATTCTTCTGTTTTCGGCTTCTTGTCGCGTCCCTGAATAGCTGAACACCTTCACTCTCTTCTATGGCGCGTTGTGTGAAGGCCATACCGTAGAGATTGAATCCCACAGTATCCTGAAACGCATTCAAAGTATTGAATAACACATAAACAAATCTCACGTTACAAACCACGAGATAAAACCAGTTCTAAATCTACAATAAATCTCTCCCTACCCTAAGCGAGCTAATTCTCTCCATCGTCAACGACTTTATAGTCTCCAAAGTGGTCAGAAGTTCTTTACTAGTAACAATCGGGCTATGGTGAGCCTGGACCAAACTCAGCGTTAATCTGGAGACCAATTCGGCTTGATAATCTCTCTTTAAAAGCCTTGGAAGAATCTTGAGAATCTCACAAGCTGCTGAGTACGGCAAAAGAAGTAAAGCCTCTTCAAGTTCGCTGGAAGTAACATAAAAGAACATTATCATTCAACATCCTTTAAATCTGCTCTCTCATTTCTCTCTAACAATTCTTTACCTTGCTCTAACTCGCTTTACAGTCTCAAGGAGAAAGTCTTCCGTCGTAGTGCAGGATAAGGCCTGCATTAGGGGTGGCAAAGGCGGGGGATTATTTGGGGGAGCTACCAAAGCCAGTTGTTCTTCGTAATCCTTAGATATTTCAAGACATTCGAGGATCAGCTCTGCCTGAAATGAATAGAGACTTAATTTCGTGTCTTTAATCTACTCTTATTTCAAAACTAGTTATTTTTTACCGCTTTTTCGCTGTTCACAGTCTTCCTTGAAGGCAATGACTGCGTTTTCTGGCCTTGAACGGCGCTGGTTTCTCCAGTGGCTAGTTCATTCTCTATTCTTTCTCTCTCCTCCTCGTTTTCGTCCTCTAAAACGAGAGGCTCATTAGACCTTTCAAATAATCTAACAACTTTGTCAGAGCCGCAAGAAGCTACGAAGTTGCCGTTAGGGGACACTGCGCAGTTCCAAGACTCCCCTGAATGACCCTGCAAGAGAAAGAACCAAACTTGTGGGTCAAAAAGCGAAAAATGAGTTGGGAATACAAAAAATGTCGTCTCTTGCCTGTAGAGTTATGATTTTTTGGAATATATCCGCGTCCCACTGCTTCACCTTTCCATCTTTACCGGAAGTGAACAGGTGGTGAGTTCTAGGAACGAATACAAGCCCTGTTACTGAATCATCGTGAGCGAATATCGACTTATGGCAATCCCCGTAATCCAGACCCCATATTTTGATGTTTCGATCTGCAGATCCTGTCGCTATTAGCGTTGAATCGCTCGATATGTCCATGCAGATTACTGGGAGTTTGTGGCCATACAAAGAGACAAAGAACTGCGATGAAAAGTCAGGAGAATTAGCAGTTTTTATCCACTTTGTATAAATTGAGGACTATTTCTCGATTCTTATAACCAATACCTTGAATGTATCTAAAAAGAATATCTTGACGGTAGAATCAAGCAATGCTACAGCAACGAATCTGCTGTTAGGACTGATTCTGACAGCCAAAACGCTTTCCTCGAGCTTCAGGGTCCTGGAATGCAGAACCGAAAGAACTTTGGCTTTGGTTTCGCTTTCAGGGTCCTCGACGAGTTCGAAATTCCAGAATTTTACAGTTGCATCTCCACCACCACTGGCCACGCCTCTCTGTTAGTGAACGATGTTAGGAAAGGTGTGAATCTTATTGTAATTATTTATATGTCGTTTAAACTTCTGAAGCTAACCATGTCAGGGTAGAGAACTACGCTCCACAGTTCTTTATCATGGGCTTGAATTTCTTCGAGAATATCGCCGGACGCTATGTCGATTATCAACATTTTCCCATCCTTCAAACCAACTATTAGATGCCTGTCTCCCGGCGCAAAACAGGCAGTTAGAGCGTAGCCACAATCCACTGTACGTAAGCAGGCCAGCGAAGGTCTGGAAGGAAAAAGGTCAAGGATTGTTAATAAACGATTTAGAAGATTCCCTCGGCTCCGAATTTACAAACCTGTTCCATAGCTTCACAGAATCTCCGCTAGCCGTCGCTAAAGCCAAGCTATCTGAGCTGAAACATATAGCTCTAACATCTGTGCGATGTCCGTAGCTTGTCAGAGACCTCAAAAGCTTGATTTCTATCTCTGGATCGGTTATTTTGGATGAGTGAAGCTCCACGCTGTTGTTATTCACGCCTATGCAGACCTGAAACATTGGTAATCGGTAAGAAATTTGATTCTCAATGATCTGGGCGAGTTAAGTTGTTTGGTCATCGACAAAATTGGAAATTGGCGTACCCTGAGTTCTCCGCCTTTTCCCAAGACCAGATCGAGCGCTTTGGCTTTATTAGAGACCTTGATAACTGGGAGGCGCTTAATCTCTGACTTTAAAGCTGTAGAATCTGCGCTGATTTCTTCGACCGATTTTCCTTCCCTTGAAAACGATTGAAAGTTGATTGAATTTGGGGCAAAAAAGTCTCTGAGAGATTCTTTGCTATAATCTTTTCAAAAAACTGACTTTGCAGCCTTCCGCTTTTCCCTCTTTTGCCGCTTAAGGAGTTTTGATTGAACTTCGTCATCAGGTAAGAAGTGCAACAATTCAACAGTGTTGTCTGTCCCATGGCAAGCTACTAATCGACTGGTAGAATCGGAACTCAAGGAAACCACTCGACCACGACCTGCCCTGAGTATACTGCCAGCTTTTTCACATCTTAGAGGATATCTCTGAAAGAATTTGTAACTAATTAAACATTTTAGAGGAATCGAAGCTTCTTTCATTTAAAATTAAGTTTGAAGAAAGTTATTCCATGTTTCTTTAACACTATAAACAATAATATTCTCAAAATCAATCACTAAATTGCTGATTTGAAGTAGAAATTAGACTTTTTCAGACATAATTCTTGCAAATACGTCAATTATTGTGGCTAGTTTTTTTTACCGCATCATCAACATCCCCATCCTCGCTAGTATCTAATGAAGTCAGTTTAACAGATGTATCCGGGCCTTTGGGGGCATCGGTAAAGAATATTCTCCATATGGAAAGCTCGTTTTCATTGCATCCGGTGATCAGGTATTGATCTTCTTTGGCAAGGGTCAATCCCCAGACCTGTGAACATGTTTAATCTGTAGCATTAAATCCACGGCTGTGATCTGAAGCTGGATATCTACTTTGTGGGTTGTTCCGTACCTCCGATCTGTGGCCAACAAGTGTTTTAAAATTATGCTGAGTATCCAAGTCCCAGAATTTAACAAAAGTGTCTTTACTAGAGCTGACCACTATGTTGTGCTCGGATAAAAATTTCACTTCTGTTACGATACCCTTGTGGCCAGATAGTCTGCACACTCCAATCTCTGCTACTACATCCCAAACTATTATGTCCGTGTCCTGTTTGGAATAGGAATCAAATAAAAAATATCGGAGTCATTTAGAAGCGAAAAAAGACTCTCCAGGTGTTTAAAAAGTAGGAAAATTTTATCCCTGGATAAAATGAATGATAGAAAAGCATAAAAAGTTATAAAATTTTAAGAAATAAAATCACCTACCTTAGAACCAGAGGCGAGTCTATGGCCGAGACTATCGTAAGCCAATGAAGTGATTTCTGATCTATGCCCAATGAATATGCTAACTATTTCACCAGATCTTAGATCGAAAGTTTTTATTCCGCCGTCCGCATAGCCGACAGCAATGTGTCTTTTGTTAGGAGAAGCGGCCAGCCTCGTAGCGACGGAATTTTCGCCGGACAGGACTTGAGCCTTGTGGGAAGAAAGTAGAATATTGTATTTTGTTTTTGTTTAAGAAAATCTTGAGGAGATGAAATATTTTTATGAAATAATGATGGAGAAGGATCTTTTTAACGTCTTACCTTCTCGCCTAGACGCAAATCCCAGATTATAACGTGCTCGCACGCACCAACGGCCACGAATCTTCCCTCCTGACCTTCTAAGGTTACAAACACTAGATTGCATCTCGGGCTGGATATTATGTTCAAATTTCCAGCCGGCACATATCTGAGATACTGTTTTGTCAAACCCATGATGTTTTTCAGTTTTTTAAAACACTTGGAGAATTATTTAATACTATTTTTATTCGCATAACGAATTGATCTTTTTTAGGTTATGTTTAGTAAATCAACACACGTGCTGCGAGGCAACTCGAGACTGTCGTTGAGACACAGGCTATGCATAGACGTCAGAGTTCGTAATGAGCGACGAACACGCCGCTAGACTACGTTGCTGTCGAACTAATTATGTGAAGTTTCTCATTCAAATTCCGACTCAAACATAAAGAAAAGCATATTTATTAGCTGTACTGGATTAAATCAATTAGTGAAAACTTTAGATATCAATTCATTTGGCTAATTATTAATTTTTGTATATGCTTTTTTTAATCGGCAATTAGATACGCATTGACGTGATCTGAGTTGCCGGTAGTAGGGCGCATTTCAAATTCTGCAGTTCCCGCCACTTGATCATTTTTATGTCGATAGGTGGAGTCATCGGTAGAAGATATTGGAACTAGCTTGAAAATGGGGCGCTTAAATTAGATGAAACGAATAAAGAGCTGAATGATTTGTTTACATAGTATTTATTTTTGAAAACTGCGTTCTACATGATGTTTTAATAAACGAATATATTGTAACCCTTCAAGCAGTCAACTTTTAAGACTCCGAAATATTATATTATAGCGGCTCCCAGCGAGCGTTGAACTATTTTGTCAATGTAGTTGACATTTATTGTAACATTAATAAACGACGTATACGATTATTTCATCTTTTTATACATGTATCTCATTCGAATGACTCCTTTTCACTTCCTAGTTGTATTGAAACATATAAAAGCGTCACGGCGCAAAGACCGTAGCTGAAAAAGAAATAGTATATCTATACCTATAGCCAAGGCTAGGGCGCCGACGTCGTTCTATAAATAGCGTCGCGACGCCCGGCGTCGATTGTGGTTTTGGATTGAACTAAGGCCCGGTTACACCGTCGCGGCGCTATCAGCACTAGTCGTTAGCACCGCGGTTCCATCCGGCGCGTCGTCGATGAGAAAAAAAGGCTTTAAATATATTAAAAAAAAGTAACAACCCAAATTGTGATAGGGAAAGGAAGGGCAAAAGATTTTCTATTTTTCTAAAATCCGTTCAATATACCGCCGCAAAAATGTGACGTTATAAATGCATCGACTAGTTCGCTCCGATTGGAGCGCATATTAAATCCAGCATCCCTCGGTTGTTATAAAACCAGTGATAAAATAGTGGTGAATAAAACAGATTGATTAACCAATATTTAGTTCTTATAAAAGCTTCAAGTATGTGGTGGCTAGACTGCATAACGTTCAACTTAAACGTCAATACTCACCTCCAAGTTCCTCAAGCCTCTACTACTAAGGGGCGATAAAACGCGTCACGAATATACTTCTTAATCTACAAAATTTCAATCCCCCCCGCCCCCAGACTTATCGACGCTTAATAAAAAAGAAAGGTGAGTTTCCGAGTTGCCGCTTTAACATTACGCCGGAAGCAAGAAACTCGGTCGGTAATGAAAATATCTGCCTTTTGATAAATTTCATATTTAAACACCGAAACGCGTAGGGTTTCGCGGGCACAGCGGGGGAACCCCCTTATTCTGAAACTTCGTTTTAATAATAGACGCGCATCAAAACGCGAAAATAGAATTTACGTTAAAACACACTACAGCCTCAACGCGGCAAACATTTACATGCGCGAATGATTTATTTGCGTTATTATCAAACGTGTAATTTCATATTTTACGTGTAGATATAACGAAATCTGAATTATATGATTCGAAAATGAAACTCGCGAAATATGCGAAACGATTATTCACAGCTAAGAGTATCAATTCATTAATATTATAATGAATTAATCATTCAGCTCATTTTTAACAGTTTGAATAAAAAATACAAATCATGCATTTATTTGAATATACTTTGTTGCTATTCAATCGTCAATATTGGCCAATTTAAATAACTGAAGATATTTCCGGATTTAGGATCACTATTTCCCGGGACTGAATCTCTTGGGCACTTGGCCAAAACCAAACTCTTCCTCCTTCTCATCTTCTCTTTCTCTCTACACTGATTTCATCTCCCTACCTCTCTCTTTTAGTTTCCCTTTAGGAACCGCCTATGTAACTAGCAGCTAGTATACATGAAAAATTTATTTACCGTATTACAAATAACTGCAATAAACAAATAAATAAAGAGATCAATAAATGAACTATATTATACGATCGACCCTTACCCTTGTACAATCTAGAACTCTATTCCGACAATAACAAAAGAGAGAAAGAAAAAGAAATTCATAGTTTTTCTTTTTTCTCAGATAATCTTCAATTATGGCGCTAGTAATGCTCCCCTGTGATC
Organism: Tenthredo amoena; assembly: GCA_963966615.1. Lineage (NCBI taxonomy): Eukaryota > Metazoa > Arthropoda > Insecta > Hymenoptera > Tenthredinidae > Tenthredo > Tenthredo amoena. The sequence continues at coordinate 3,583,440 of OZ016498.1, read as the reverse complement.
TACCCTGGTGGACAACAGTTGTTAAACAACTAGACTATGCAGCCGCAGCTAAAGACTCTTCGCAACTATTAGAGGCGATGCATCGTCTGCACGATATGTGCAAGTGCGTCAACTATTGTGTTTCTATTTTTATAGTTGTTAAAATTTTATTTATACTCTTTTCGTTTTTTCAAACTACTCTCTTAGTATTATGTAACGATCTTTGATCAAGCGTATCTGTTCACTTCAGACGTTACGTCTATTTTTAGGAATATAAACTCCAGACAAAAGAATCGTTTTTTCTTGAATCTTTAACTGTTTTCTTTCTGTTCTGAGTACTTTCGTATTCACCAGAAGTTAAAGTAGTTATAAGCACTATATTCAGGGATGATCTCACGGCGTGAAGACCTGCTTTAAATCTCCGGAGGGGCTAACATCTTATGTTATTTATAATTCTGTGATAGATCAACGGTGTAATATCCTCCCATTAGAATTAGTTCTTTTTAAAACTTCGAGACAATTATTTTTACCAGTGAAAAACAAGCAAATATAAAAAATATAAAAAAAAGACATAGGCTACTTTGCTATTTCCAGATTTTTTGGGTCAAGGGCAAATCGTACGCGGCTTCTTTTTCATATGCCTGAGGCAGATATATGAGATAAAGACAATCTGATGTATATTATTCTTGCAGCATAAGTTTGGATCCGGAAGAAGACGTTCAGGACCCTAACTTATTCACAGAACTTGCTAGGTTTCTCGACAACGAATTGAACCCGGCTGAAAGGAAACAAGTCTTCACAAAAACTATCCCCAGCATCGTTCAACACGCCAAGTCATTAAAGTCCAGGAAACCTCCGCAAGGACTACACTTTAGCCTTCAGCAACAAAGTACGGAGGAATATAGAAACATTTCATTCATAATTTTCACTAAACTTCCTTTATAGACTTATTTACATTAATCGTAGAATGTAGAAAAGAATTTACTGAATAGTTCATTCCCATTTTAGCTGATACAGTCGAGTATAGCTACGACTTTGTCTCATCCCTAGTAGCAAACGCATTTTTTTCAACATATCCTAAAAGGACGAGGAAGACTCATCCCACTTTACAAGATTTTAACTTTACTAACTTCTTCAAACACCTTCAAATGTGAGTTGTTTAAATAGTCTAGAGATTGTGTCTATAAGGATTGTAATTTCTTCATAAATCATTCATATTTGTACAGAAATAGTCAGAAGGCAAAATTGAGGAGTATATTTGCCTACTTTGATTTTTTGGACCAAGAATCGGCGCTGGATGGACACCTGGTTGTTTCTCGACAGGTTCGTTCGATAGATTAAAGAAAGTTTGGTAAAAAAAAAGACCAGAAAATTGAAAAACGAGGAATAATCAACAAAGGACTCTTCCCTTATTTAAAAGCGTTAAACTTATCGAGTCCAAGGAGTCACGAAACGCTATTATGCTTTTGTAATATAGAAATCGGATGACTGACTCACCGATGAAAAGCATGATCCAATCCATCACGCATGATTCAAGACTTGAAATCCTCTTCAGGTCATGACCTCAAAGCAGTGGCTGACGATCGAAGACTGGCTTGAAAGCAGTGTGCCTCTTTGTCCTCTCACCATTAGACACGAGGGTAGAATCGAGAGGGCTGAGGCCCATTTATTACACGTATGTTTCACCAGCTCAAGACTAGGCGGCGGAGTACTGAGCAGCGATGTAACACAAGAAAGTATTCAGGTAACTAATTTTAAATGCAATTAATAAATTTAAAACTAAATTTTCATCACTTTATTAGATGGCAACGCATCCTGAACTCCTAGCAGCTCTACTATCCGTCGAGGCGTTAGAAGACAATGAAGTCTTGATAATAGAAGGTGTGAGACATGTTTCCAGGATAGGAGACCCGAAGCATAGATCAATGTTCGAAAGTATACCAAAACCAGGCATAGTGCGTAGCTCACAGGGGTTTTCTAAAATTTGAGAATATTTCCAAGTCGATAATCGGACTGATTTATGTCTTGATGTTAATCGCAGGTAACGATATGCTGTATGGATGCAGAGGACTACTCGACTTTGCCATTAACACAATATGAGGAGGATAATGTGCTGCGAGAGATGAATAAATCCTTGTTAGGATTCAGGCAAAGACATGTTCCCACCAGCCCCACGGATCCTGTTAAATTAGAGCCTGATCCAGGAGCTAGAAGACTTTCTCCTATCGGTGAAAGCTTTAGTAGTACTCCGCCTGAGGCTGAGGAGAAGCCGATAGCGATTTATAACAATAATGTAAAAGGTGATTAGCAGAATAGTTATTTAACGAAAGAGCAAGATAAGTTTCCTTTCTTTTTCTAGAAGCAACCAAAGAGCCGAACATATCCGAAACCATAGAGATGAGGACGAGGCCGAACGGTAAATCAATGCGGTCACCAAGTCCAACAAAAAATACGACCTGCACTAGCAGAAGAGGGCGTTTTATAGTCCTGGGTTCGAGCGGAGAGGTTTTACCCGTAACGAGAAAGTCCCTAGGTCAGATGTCGGTCTATAGTAGCTGCAACAGCCAAAGTACGGACAGTTTTCATAGCGCCAAGGAAACTGTCGACGACGAGCAAGGTAGAGACGTTAATAAGCACCCTCTCTCGAGTGCCTCGTTGCTTCTGTGCTTGGTGTTTGGATTATAATTTACTGTTTCATTAGATACCTATTTTATTAATTTTGAAATATCATGAAAACTTGACCGAACTTCAATTGTCTTCGCTGTTATTCTAACAAGTGATATTTCGACGTTATCACATTGCAGTTATGAATGCAGTTATATAACAGAAAATATTAGTGAATAAGCCTCCAGGTCTAATCTATCAGCTTATTTTCAGAAGAAGATGAGGAACAAAAGCTCTCTAGGCGTTACAGTACCCAGTTAGACACTCTTGAGAGAAGAGGGACGTTTGCTCAGAGATTAAAAGATGCTTTGAGACGGGAAAGCACAGCGACTGGTACTACATCGTCAATTTCTTCGGCAGGGAGCAGCTATGCCGTTGGCATAAGCGTTGCTGGAAGTCATGTCGGAGATCAGGACATTAAGTACGATTATCTGTGCTTTGAATAACAGATCTATTAACCATCCTTGATCCATTTCTTTCCAGAGTCAAAAGAGGCGGATCCCGGGGCTTCGTATTGCGAGACGATACAGTGGACGAAGAATTCCTCAAAGAATCCTTGGAGGCTGAGCAAAAATGGCTCGGAAGATTCCGCCAAAGTCAGCACCCAATTTTGCAGAGAAAAGACACCAATGCTAGCAGCAAGTACAGTTTTAGCACGGAGTATAGCTCAGGTACCAAACTGACTAGCGCCTGTTCTTTCATAGTAAGAAATTCATTTTCTGATTCATTTTTGCTCAGAGTTTTCTTCCGAGCTTGAAGAAGTTTACGAGCAATTATCCAAGTGGCTTGAGGACCCGATAGTTGCAGACGAAAGCCGCGAGCTGGATGCCAGAGATCGGGCTGTGGTCAGATTTGCTGGTTCTCTTCTCAAAAGAGCTTTGAGTGAATCATTTGCCGGAGTTCCTGTCCAGGAAGGAGAACCACAGCCTTTAATTGGCTCCGAAGATGTACAGCAGAGACATAAGCTGGCGTTAGCCGTCAGGAGTTTGAGCTTAGAGCTTGCGAGGCATAAACATAAAAGACAGCAATCGGTAGGGCAATTATTTGAATTAAGGGAGAGTTTTAGCCTGACAGATAGAAAAGCGTGGATAAAGCTTACATTAGCTTCAATAAGATAGAATCAGAGACAGATCAGTTTTGTGATGATTATAATTGAGAGAAGATTCAGGGTTTTATTTCTAGCGGTAACTAACACATTCTAGAATCTGTTGAATGAGAAATTTTGTCCGATAGAAAACGACTGGCACAGTTAAAAAATCCGCAGGTTCTTAACGAAGGTGAGTACACAAATTACGAAGATGCTTTGAGTGAAGATCCAGCGGTAGCAAGAGACGCGAGGTCTTCACAGCGCAGAAAGTTATGGGTAATTTCTTTCACTTCTGAAGTTAGACAAACCCTGGCTGACGACGAGGCCACAATATCATTGCCTTTGAGTGTGGCGGTGCTTGATTCAAAGAAAGTTTTTATAAACGAAGAAGATAAATGCCCTGTGTCTAAGAAGTTGCTGGCCTTGGGAGAATTTGGAAAAGAAGAAACTGACGTATGATCCAGTGTTCTGCATTATTGCGTGACGACCGAAACCACCCTGAATTGCAATTTATGCTAAAATAGATATTTTCTGATTAGATAGATTGAAACATGTTATGAATAGAAGAAAGGCAAATGCTATTATAGCATAAATTTCTTTCACATTGACTAATCAATGTGTGGAATTTCTTGACCTTCATACTTAACTTCAGACCGTTAACACAATATTATAACAATTAGATGTTGTGCTTGAGTAATGTATGCGAGTTACAATGACTAATACGTCTGTCTCTCATTCTATCTCATCCGTTTCCTCCAGTTTATCATTTTACAACAATAATAATCATGGTAACTAATACACTACAGTAGTACCTATTATATTTATAAATAATATTAAACGCCCACTATTCACAAGTACTAAGAGACTAGAAAATTGCCTCTAAAACTTAGAGAATCCCAGTTCTTTAATATCAATCACTATTTCAGGTTCCTCGAGAAAGCAGTCCCCAAGCAGGAGGCTTGTTGCCTGTTGTAACTGGCAATTGGGGCTGCGGTTCGAGACTGAAAGGCGATCATCAATTGAAACTAGTAATACAATGGCTGGCTGCATCGCTAGCAGGTGTTCCTAGACTGATCTACTACACATCTGGACACCCGAGTCTATCCAAGGTAAAGATTAGAAAAATTGGAATATATTCTATGCCTTATTACGACGCCTTTGTTTCAGCTCGATACAGTGAGCAGGGTATTAGTGGACCGGCATTGGACAGTCGGAGATTTGGCTACGGCAACTTTAAGATTTGCTGTTAAAACTATAGAGGAAAGAATTGAAGGTAGAAATAGCCTTTTCGAAGAATTGATCGGAATGGATAAGCCCAGTCCTTAGCCCAACACTATGCTGTCTGTTATGGTCGATGTTTTGGCTAATATGATCGAAGACAGCTTGAATATGAAATGAACGTGTATTTCTTTGACTGGATATTGAAAATTGGTTGAAAACAACGACTTTTGTATATATTATAAGATGGGATTTTAAATCCTTGAAGAGAATGAGAAGAAAACAAAAGGAAGAAATAATAAGTTGCTCATTAGTGAAGCAAATAGTATAAAACTCTATGAGCGATAATAAAACTGCTAAGAATAAAAGCAGTAAACTAGTTTGTAAAACAAGTTGAGATTAAAATCTGAGAAAAATGATTAACTTTTTTCGTTTGTTTGTTTGTCTTATGACAAGTTTGGTAAATTAATGATCAATAATTATGACGTGGCATAGAGATACGGAAAGAAAGACGTCGTATAATTGTAATATCAGAAACTACAAACTAACTAGCATATCAAAATGCGTGAATGATATGCGTGAGATTTTTTTTTAGAAGAAAAGAAATAAAAAAGTAATTCTTGTATCATTGAACAATAAAATAAAACGGATTTAGGGTCGTTTTGAAAATTTTAAGGCCCGGTAAGAAAAAAAAAAAAAAAATATGAATAATAAAAACATAATGCAATAATAAAGAGGCACAATATTATACATATACATATTATAACTAAGTACTATATTTTGTACAGTAATATTTATAATATAAATGAATATGAAAAGTATAATAAAAACGAAAAATAATAGAAAAAAAAAGAAACGATTAGATTTTTAGATGAAACTTTTAGAGAGAGAAAACGAAAATTATATCTTAAGCTTTTATACAGAAAAGTAGAAAAAACAAAAATACCGTTATCATAAAGTTCATACGTTGTTGTAAATGCTTTCCATAGTTTATTGTTAGAAACGCAAAGAAAATAAATAAAAATGAAACAAAAGAAATGATAAAAAGTTGACATGTTTAGAGAGATGATTAATAAAGTAGACGAATGCATACCTAGTATAGTACCTATATTATAAATATTTTAGTGTCTGATGAAAAATGAGAAAACGTGCCGATAAAATTGAAATATAAGGTCTTCCATTATAAGCAACGTGCGGATCATTGCGCTGTGCAAGTATCAGTTTTAAATAAATAAAGTAAACAAATTTGTCTGCTCAGATGGATAAAATCGAAGCTATAATACTATATTTAAACGGAGCGTAACTTTTCGAATGTTTAGAAAACAAGAACTATTATGAAGTGTAAAAATGTATTATAGCATATTAGATTAATCTGTCTAATATTCTAATGTTGTAAATAGTAGGCGTTAATAATAAATTTATATCGCATTTAAATGGATCAAATATTTAGTTAGAAAAAACGAAATCTGGTAAAGTCGATAAGATATTTGATAAAACGATAAAATATCACTAGATACTTTCGAGTATATTATAAACATATTTTAATCATTTTATTCAATAGTTATTATATCACATTATATTCTTTTTTTTTCGTTCTTTTTTTCTTTCTTTCTTTATTTCATTTACAGGTATTACTGCAATTTTCGTATTATTCTTACCCATTGTAAAAATCGTAAGATAATTAGCGGTCGGATGAATAATCGGAGTTGCAATTAAATTAAAACTAGATATAATAAAATACAAATGAAAAAAATTCGATACTTGTTTAAAAGAAGAGACTTCGCATGCGACGACCCATTCCTTGTCTATCGTACAATATGTTGAACTTGTTGACAAATTGGTTTATATCGTTGCAACCTTTCGTTATTATACCAAGGTACGTCACCAGTCCAAAATCGTTGCATTGCTGAAAAGTAATTCAAGTTAGTCACCAAATTTCTTACTATATTTTCGTCATTTTCAACTATTTAGGCTCCACTTTCTGTATAAACTAAATTAATACGAAGAAACCCTTTTTTTTCCTGCAAAAGGCTCTCTGAAAGTTTGAAAAACTCATTAAAATGAATAAAAACTGTTTCTCAAGATCCAGACCACCTCCAACTTACGTTATAAAAGTCTGCTCTAAACTTTGGACTGTTCAAGACTGGCAATCGATGTCCAAGAGAGCAAGCAGCCCTCAAAACTTCATGATTTCCTTTTAATTCCCCGCTTTGTACTGCCTCAACGTATCGCAATACAAGTTTTACTCTAGAATTCAGCATCTTAATGGCACTGTGTTGGGCAGTCAAATGTTCCGCAACTGTGAAGGATATAACAAGTACAGAGAAAAAATGTTTTACTGAAGTTTGGACCAATTTCCCACGTTTTTTAATCAACAATTCTCGTCTCTTACCCAATGAGCTTTCAGCCTGATCATTGGTACACATCCTAGCTACGTGATCGACCCCAATTCGCTCCGCCTCTTCTGTAGCAAGTGTGTAAGTTAATGGGACGAACAACATCGTAGCTTCGCCGGCGACTAAATCGATTACAGACTCGTACATAGCGACGGATAATTGCTGAGAGAAAAAGAAAAAGGAGAATATAAAATCTGGTCTAATAAAAGATGCCAAAGGAACGAGTGGGATCTTACATCCGAGTGTTTGCACCTAGGATCCAATTTGAGTAATACAGGACACTCGTTTATCTCACACAACTGTTTGTGCACTCTGATGTCTCGGTCTGTTGGAGCATCGCCTGTCGTGTACCAGCCAAGGAAATCCATCTCGCTAAATACCTGCTTGAATTGTTCCTCCTTTGTGTGGTAATAATCTCTGTCAATTATCACCTCGTCACCAATGGAGGTGAACAAGAGTTCGAAGGAATTCATTATCTCTATGTTGCGACCCTTTTGTTTACCGATTAAAGCTCCGTAAACTATTAGAGGATGAAAAAAAAAAGTGAGGTTAGGTGAGGTTAGGTTAGACTCGGTTATGAAATCGTTTTAACAAACATGGAGAATCTCCTCACCTAATTGATCGGAGCCTTCCTGAGCCCTGAGTCTCGTCCAGTGTTCACTTACGTTCATTATAACGAGCGGATGAAGACTTATTGAAACTGAACCGACAGTTCCTGACGAAGCCATTACACTTTTTTGGTTGTTTGTTACAGGTGTTGTGTCCATTGCACTTACCGCGTTCGTTTCATCTACTTCCATTTCGTTTGTAGATGCTTGACCACTCATTTCTTATTAGTTAGTTAATTAAGTTTTAGCCGTTTTTCTATGAGGTTTGGGTTTAGATTAATGTGACAGTTTTTAACTGAACGAGATTTTCGATCACCCTGCGATTCGATCTTCGATGTCGCTTATTAATGGTCACGTGACAACAGACCACAGTGTCGCCAACCGTGAAGATGGTTTTTCTCGAAAAAGTTATTATTCTATTCATATGTATAGCTGGATAAACAATGAATATTGTACAAAAACAATATATAAATATTATATGAACGTATATTTTCTTTCCCTTGAAATGTAATAATATTAGGTTTGAATTTCATTTATATTTTATTTCACCGCAAGATCATATACATCCGTGGATCTAGACATCTACGCTAGCGCCATTCTTCGATCACTGTAGGCATTAACGAAGAGTGTATCTAGAAATTATTATTTTTTTTTCTCATCTTCGGAGTAGAAGAATTTCCCAAAATGCATATAGACACATACGGTGAAGGCTGGCTAGCAGTAGAATAGCATGAATAAAAACTAGCTCGATATAATCGAGTAATTATCATACCTTTCGTCAACCCGCAGATCAATTCTTTGGTAAGTAATCACCTACGATTACGACACGTTACGATATTAATTTTTAGGTTAGTGTCATCGCGACATCCATCCTCCCTACCGAAAGGCGTTGTTCTCGACGAAAACCTCTTCCTTATTAATAACCGTAAACAAATAACGATATAATAACTCTATCTAAACCGACACGAAGTTATTTAAACCAACAAAACAATTTCAATCACGTTCTAAAACCCCGTATTCAAAATCCCGGAACTAGTGAACAACTACCGCGGGGTTTCGACCCGCTTCATATTTCTCGTTATTCCTATCCACAAAAAGACCATCACAGTTATTTATCCCTTATTTTCTATTTCTAACCCAACTTCCGGAATCCATAACCTAAAAAGAAAGATCAAAAAATGAATAAAATCGCCGTAGTTTCTCAAATTTCAAAAATCTTAACCGAATTCCCCGGCGGTATGAAATACTGCTTCGCCTACGGTTCAGGCGTCATGAAACAGCGGACTTCAGATCTATCTAAAAACATGTTAGACCTAGTTTTCGTCGTCCAAAATCCTGGCGTATGGCACAAGGAAAATATGGACTTAAATCCAGACCATTACGCCCAGCTCATGCGGCGAATCGGTCCTAAGTTTGTTGCCAAAGTTCAAGAAAATTGGGGCGCTAAGATATTCTACAATACATTAGTGAAGACCTCTGAAGGAAGATTAATAAAGTACGGTGTAACGTCGGACGCAGCTTTGGTCGAGGATCTTTTAGACTGGAGCGTTCTTTACCTAGCCGGAAGACTCCACAAGCCTGTTCAAGTCCTAGTTAAACCTGGGAAAGATTCCGCGCTGAGGAGAGCCTTGATTCAGAATTTACACTCCGCTGTACACGCTGCGCTTATTTTGTTACCTGAGCACTTTACCGAGGCTGATTTTTACCGCGCTATTGCCAGCCTGTCTTATAATGGGGATTTCAGAATGACTTTTGGAGAAGATAAGAACAAAGTTAACAACATCGTCCTACCTCAGCTGCAGAACTTCAGGGCACTTTACGGACCTGTACTCAAACACTTCGATAGATACATCGAGATTCCTAAGTCTGATGATATGGCGATCATCTGCCATCAGGACACTAGCCCATTCGCCAGAATTCATCATCTTAATCATCTGCCGCGATTGCCGCAAGTAAAACTCGTTAGATCTTGGTCACAGGGACCCAGATCTCGAGATACCGAAGACTGCCTCAGAGCCATTGCTCACGATCCTGAATGCAGTGAAATTTTGGAACAATGCCTCAAGGATATTGTGTGGAGATCAAGTGTTTCGCAGAGCTTGAAGGGAGTCTTTACCGTCGGGATTGTTAAGTCCGTTAAATACGGCGGCGCTAAAATTGCCAAGATGATTAGAGCACAAAAGGAACTGGACAAAACTCCTGAGAAAAAGGAAGAGGAATTTGACGAGGTGAAAAATAGGTCCGAAGATAAGCGATGAAGATTTATTTTAAGATTGTATTAATGTATATCTTGTCCTGTTATTTTACTGTGGAATAAATTGTGTGAATCTTATCCGTCGACCAGCTTTTGTCCATTCTTTCCCTCCATCTTCAATCCATATGTATGAAACGATCAATCTTTATGGATTTTATTATAAACGCTTCTGCATTCTAGAATACCTATAATGATTTCAATTTTTATAAGATATTGTTCAACTTTGAGAGAATTTATTATCCTAATTTTGTTTCTTATGATAAACGAATGAATTTCAGGGTAGAGTTTGAACATGACGACGATAGACTCTGACTCAGAGAGCCAAGACAGTGACGACGGGCGTCGTTTTAGATTTGAAGCAACTCGTAAGGACGATACATTGCGACTACAGAGTCAAAACAAGAGGAGATCGGACCAATCTAAGCCTTCGAATTATAGATCAAGATCTGGGGAAAGAGGAAATCATAACAGAAGAGATTACGACAAGGGTAGACAGCAGGAGCGAGATAGAAAAGACGGCAGTGATAGGGATAAGCGGAAAAGTTCTAAGGATAGAGAATCTAGGGATAATAAATACAGCGAAAGTAAAAGCAACAGCAAGGATTCGAGGCACGGGACCAAGGGGAATATTAAAGACGTTAAAGATCCTCACGAGTCCAAGACTTTGATAGAGAATGAAAAACGGTCTAATCATTGCAAAGATCCTGTTAGGAATTCCTCGAACTACAAGAATTCGAAAGACTCTAGGTCAAGAGAATCTAAAAACTCCAACACACGGGCCTTGAAGGATACTAAAATTCGAGAAGGGAAAGATCAGGATCTTAAAAGCCCGAGAGATCGGGAAACGAAAACCTCTAGGGACCTAGAAACTAAGGATCGAGAACGCGGGCCAAAACGATCCCGTGATGTGAGTCACGAGAGATTATCAACGGCTAAACATGGGCGCAGATCGCGAGAAAAGTACAAGAGCCGCGAACGAACGGATACCGGCAGAGAAAAAGGGAAACAATTAGAAATAGAAAAGTCTAAAGAAGAGAGAAACAAAAATGTGGCGAATAAAAGAAGCCCGAGAAAAGGAAAGGATAGGAAAAATATCAAACGAGACACTCACTCGCCTAGTAAAATCCTCGAGCAAATTGGAAGCGACAGCGAATCTGATCTCGGAGCTCTTGATCCTGACGTAGGACCAGTTATGGCTCTTGATACGTTTGAGGATTGTAGAGAAATGAACTTGTCGGATTTCGACATAATCTCAGACACTGAAGGAAGCTCGTCGGATACTGATACACAGGACACCAAGCTACCAGCTAAAGGGCCGATAATTAAGGGAGAGATATTGGCCCCTCATTACTACGGACCTAAGATAACAAAACGAGTATCTCGCAGACAGTACGAACGTTTGGTGAGGAGGCAGGCGGCGCTTAATACGCGCCGCTTGGAGGAATTGTACAAGGTAAATCGGCGGAACAACGACGACATCGTAGCGCAGCTAGCTCCAAGTAATAATAACCCTAGTGCCGTTTCAGATTTCTTATTAGGTCCTGAGGCGGTAGGGGAGCATCGCAGAAGCCGAAATATGGAAGAGGAAGAAAAGCGTAGCGACTACTCCAGCGAGGATCAAGAATCTGAAGATAAATGTAAAAGAGATAAAGATAACTGTACAGATTCCAGGAAAATCAACTATTCAAAAATAGACGAACTGAGATTAGACAAAAAAAAGAAGTCATCGTCAAACGACGACAAACACCAGACCGAACAATTATTAGATAGAAAAATATATGGGCCAAGTTTGCCCCCAAAAAGTCTAAGAGGTATTTCCTCTCACCCCGAGACTTTAAGTGGCTTGGAAACCGCCGTTAAAAATCGAGAAGCCATATCTTCTTCGCGTGACTCTAGGCGCAGCCAATCAATCGACAAAACTTCCAAAATTGAACTGAAAAAAAGTCTTTTAAACGAAAGCAGACACAACATTTCAACCCCGGACAATAGGGATATTAACGAGTTCAGGAGTACCGTTATTGGTCCTAGTTTACCTCCGGGAATCGGAAACAATGCTGAATCGGGAAAATCTGAGTCTGAGGAGTGCTGTTTGAGCTTAAAGAAATTAGACATTGAAGCAGGGAGAGAAAGTGTTCTAATAATCGGGCCAAGTCTGCCGCCACATCTTAAACGAGAAAATTCTGATTCCGTGATAACGTCAAAAGCCAGCATTGATTCGAAATCACCTCTGCAACAGAACGTCGTTCCGTCACATAATTCTATCTTCGGACCAACACTGCCTCCGTATCTGATGCCTAAAGTATTGAAGAATGCTGAACAGAACTCAGATTCTGATTCTGATTCTGATGGGGTCGTTGGACCTCTGCCACCAGATCATCCTGCTGCCATGAATGACTACATTCAACGCCAGTTAGAAGAACGGGCTAAGAGAATGAAGGACAAATTAGACTCTAAGGTGAGAGATAAACGAGATAAGGTTCGATTGTACAGCTACAGAAATTTTCGTCTCTTTATTTATTCTAGAAAATTCTTGTTGTTTATCGTCACAGAATTCAGTCGTTGAAAAGCGTGAGGAATGGATGCTGGAACTTCCTTCTGCACAGGCTGCGAATATCGGACTCAGTAGTAAAAGGCAGTTCAGAAATAAGGCTGGACCTGATATGTCCGATAGATCCAGCTGGACGGACACCCCTGAAGATAAAGTTAGAAAAAAACAGGATAAGGTGAGATCCTTTTTTCTGCCTTTTCATTTTGGTCAATAAGTCAGATGTTTGTTTGGAAATTTTGTATAATAGCTTTCTTCTAACTCGTTTAAATGTTTGTTTCGTTCTTTGAGATAAAAGTGTTTTCTCAGAAACACATAGAGAGAATTTTATATCTTTTTATCATAGTAAAATTAATTCTTTGTTTAGCTATTGGGAAAAGTGAAGATAAGTGATCCAACTAAGGAGTCTGAGAGACTAGCGATTCAGGAGCGTGATAAGGCTATGGAAAAAATGGCAGAGAAGCACGCTTCTAAGAAGCGGAAGGAATCTCTTCTAGAAATTCATAAGAAGAAACTTCACAAAAAAAAGAAGGTATATGCAGCGAGTTTAGAAGTTTTGAGAAAAGAAATGATGATGATTGAATTACTGGATTCTAATTTATGTTCTATAGAAAGAAGAGAAGGAAGCTAAGGAGGCGGGTAATAAACAGACACGTAGACCTTTTGATCGAGACATAGATCTGCAGGCTAATCGATTTGACGAAGCTCAAAAAAAGTCAATATTGAAGAAGGCGCAACTGCTCAACGACCGATTTTCTAGAGGGGAGAGTAAATTCTTATAACGATGATACATTAGATGAATTTTGTATTATAAATATCTCTAGCAGATGAAAATACTTGGATTAGTATGTTATATACAAATGACGAATATCGAATAGCTATAATAATTGGGTATAAAAATACGTGAGTCCTGAATAATAATCTCGATTATTATTGCTTTAGAAAATACGAGTTTAAAGTAATGAACGCGATATTTTTTTTAACGACTTACAAACATTCGGGGATACAATTACATTACGTGTAACTTTTTTTTCCTCTCTTTTCTTCTCAAATATTGAGAGATTGTAAAATGTATTGAAATGAATTTGGTTTCGTTTCTGTAAACGGTAATACAGTATACTGAGCGAAGACTTAACTTAGTATATAAATAAACGATATTCAAATAACGATTATAGGTATTAAATATAAATATAGTCCTGACTTGAGTAGCGAGACCTATCGATTGCATATTATAGTAGACGAAAATGTTTCATTTGTTATACGTCCTCCTCATCCGAGTGTTGAAAATTTTTTTCTTCATTATTAGAAGCGTGTTATCAATCGATTGTTAAAAAAAAAAAATGATAATAATGCTTGATTAATAACTTGTTTTCTCTATTTTCTTTTTTTTTTTTCTGACCATAGTAATGTATGCTTGAATTTTTAATCAGAGTCTGTATATCAGTGTAAAATAATAATGACTCGTAGTAAATGCTACATAGTATGTATAAGTGCACCTAATAATAAACAATTTAATATTTTTACGCCTATAATATATACACAATCTTATTTATAATATTTCCATTACATTCGCGTCATTTATCTTAATAATATTAAAAATTACGAATTTCCTGCAGTTCAAATCTTCCCGCTATACCCTTTTCTGTTTTCTGGACACATCGATATTCCTCCTCTGCCATCTGTATTTCCAATCCCAAAATATCGTTGTGTAGATGGCATGAAGGTAACGTTGGATTCCCGGAATCCGGAATCGAAACGTATAAAATTTGAAGTGAAGAAGCCGGTGGTGGGTCATGTTCAGTTAAATTGTGTCCTTTTAATTAACATTCGTCAAGTCTGATCCGTATATCGTCAAATTTTATCCACCACATAGCTTCTATAATATTTAAAACAACAAAATGGAACTTACAGACGACAACCTTATCACTCTCAGCGAATATTTAAAGCAAACACTAAACTCCGACGTTAACATTAGACGACCGGGTAAGCATAACCTCAATCTCAACAATGTAGACAATTATTGTGCATCTCATTCAGCTCTTTCATTACACATTATAGTTTTTTCTTTTTCTCACTTAAACCAAGAGACTAATTTTTCACTTTCTTTTCTTCGCAAAACCTGGAAGTCGAATCTTCCGTTTTTTTTTTTCTCGCAAAACTACGACGCGGATCTTGCAATCTCTCTATCAACAACCAAAAGCGAATTTCACAAGTTTTATTTTTGAAAAACCTCAGGGTGGATTACAATTTTTTTTTCTTTGCCAAAACCCTAAAAACTAATTTCGCAATATTTTTTTTCTGATTTAGCGGAGAAGTTTTTGGAGTCCGTAGAAGTGAATCAGAATTACCCGCTTCTGCTACTGCATCTGGTCGACAAAGCAGCGGTTGACTTGGTGATCCGAATCGCTGGTGCAGTCGCATTTAAAAATTACATTAAACGGAACTGGAAGATCGTGAGTTTGCTTTCATTATTTTAAAGCGTTCATTGAAATATTCAGAATGCAAAATCTAATTCTTTTACAAATAAATAAATACCAAAAATATTCTCAGGATGAAGACACCGGAGATCGTATACACGCGCAAGATCGAATAGCCGTGAAGCGATTGATAGTCAATTTGATGCTTCATTCTCCAGAGTCTATTCAAAAACAGCTATCAGACGCAGTTTCTATAATTGGAAGACATGACTTTCCCGAAAAATGGCCAGAACTTATTGATCAAATGGTCGAGAAGTTTAATACAGGAGATTTTCACGTCATTAACGGAGTTCTTCACACTGCTCATTCACTGTTTAAAAGATATAGATACGAATTCAAGAGCCAGAGCCTTTGGACCGAGATAAAATTCGTTCTTGATCAGTTCGCCAAACCTTTGACTGACCTTTTCTTGGTAAAGGAAAAATCTTAGCTCGTATATTAAAAGTGACTCGTTTTACTTCATATTTAAAAAATTTGGTCATTTAGATTGCTAAAAATCTTTCGTAAAGTAAATAATTGATCAAATTGATTAGTTTTTGTTCAAAATACGAAGAATTTCGTTATCTTTTTGAAATTTTATCAATTCTTCAATCATTTTTGATAAATGCATAGTTTGATTCTGTTCTTTTTTACCTAGGCTACAATGAACCTGACCCAAGTCCACGCCAACAATGTGGAGGCATTGAAAGTGATATACAACTCTTTGGTCATCTTGTGCAAAGTCTTTTATTCCTTGAATTTTCAAGTAAGTAAACAACTCCGTCTTTTACATGCCCTGTAAGAGTGGAAAATATGAATGTAATCTCAAATTAAACTCAAATGTTTGTTTCTTTATTAGGATTTGCCTGAATTTTTCGAGGACAACATGGCTGCTTGGATGACTAACTTTCATACACTGCTTACAATCGAAGTTCCTTCTTTAAAAACAGCGGTAAATAATATAAAGACTCTTGGATCATAACGTCTTTGCGACTATCCAAAGTGCATATTTTTCGGGTCTAAATGATTTCCAATTGAACTACATTTCCAATGAGTCATTAATTAACGCAATTATTCCCTTTTTGTACGTTAGAAGTATAATTTTCTGCTCTATTTCGACACAGGATGATGAAGACGCCGGTGTAATCGAGCAACTAAAGTCCCAAGTCTGCGACAACGTCGGTTTATACGCTCAGAAATATGACGAAGAATTCCAACCCTATTTACCACAGTTTGTAACAGCGATTTGGAATCTTCTTACCTCTACCGGACAGCAGCCAAAGTTTGATTCGGTAAAAACACTTTTTTGGTAGAAAATAATCGTAGTATAATAGAAAATGTGCTTCTAGTTTGTACAAAATGCATATAATTCTTGATTTTCGCAGCTGGTATCGAATGCCCTTCAATTTCTGGCTACAGTAGCTGATCGGGCTCAGTACAGGCACTTGTTTGAAGATCCAACAACTCTCGGGAGCATCTGTGAAAAAGTTATCATACCTAATATGGAATTCAGAGGTTCGTTGAGCCAATTATGAACCCAAGAAGCTAGAACCATACAAATACTTTGACTATTTTTGATTCTAAACTTTCATGTTGCAGAATCCGACAATGAACTGTTCGAGGATAATCCTGAAGAATATATCCGGCGGGATATTGAAGGCAGCGACGTAGATACAAGGCGACGGGCGGCTTGCGACCTGGTTAAAGTATTGTCCAAGTATTTCGAAGCAAAAATAATGGAGATTTTCGGGTCCTATATTCAGGTAAAAAGAAGAAACGGCCTTCAAACCAACTTCGAGATCTAATTTTGGCTTCATTCTTGATCTTCTGCAGGTAATGCTTCAAAACTACGCAGAAAAACCTGCAGAGAATTGGCGCAGCAAGGATGCAGCTTTGTATCTGGTTACGAGCAGCGCCAGCAAAGGACAAACTCAGAAACATGGAGTTACACAGAGCAGCGATTTAGTTTCCCTTCCGCAGTTCGCTGCGCAACATATTGAGCCTGAGCTGGCGAAACAAAATGGTAAAAGTGATAAAAATGATGAGGTCTATGGGATTATTGATGCCTTGATAAACGGGAAGTTGTAATTTCGCCTTTTTGTTTCAGTTAATGAATTCTCGGTCATCAAAGCAGATGCTATTAAATTCATAATGATATTCAGGTCCGTTTTACCTAAAGAATTAGTCGTCGGAAGCCTTCCCCACATGGTCAGACATCTTGCTGCCTCAAGTTCGGTTGTTCACAGCTACGCCGCCTGCGCTATTGAGAAGATACTCACTTTGAAGGGACCTGATGGCGCTCTTTTGTAAGAAATCAATTATGTGGCTTCGTATTGAACATTTTTTTAGCTTTACTCTTAATTCGGATGATTATTTGCCTCTGAAATAACCGATTCGCTTCGTTATTTCGTTCACAGGGTCAAGGGAGACGTGCTTGGCTCTTTTGCAGCCGAAATGTTGAAGGGACTGTTTAGTACATTGGAAACTCAGGGCTCAGAGGAAAACGAATACGCGATGAAGGCGGTGATGAGGACCTTTTTCATCCTCCAAGAAAGAGTAGTACCATTCTTGGGCGATTTGCTACCAAAACTTACAGAAAAACTTACACTGGTCGCTAGGAACCCTAGAAGACCACATTTTAATCATTATCTATTCGAGACGCTCAGCTTATCTATCAAGTGAGTTCAACAAAATCAAATATTCTCATCGAATATACAATTTTCAGCTGTTAATAACATTGCAACTAATTTTCTGCTTCAGAATTGTCTGCAAATCGAATCCTGCGGCCGTCACATCCTTCGAACAAGCACTGTTTCCCATTTTCCAGGGAATTTTACAGCAGGATATTCAAGGTAAGGCAGAAAAACTGGCTTTTCTTTTTCCCAAACCGCTTGATTTTTAGAATTTGATACAAAAAGGCTTAGAAATTTATGTCTCAATTAATATATCTCCGTTTTATATCTTTCCAGAGTTTATACCGTACGTTTTTCAAATTCTATCTTTGTTACTGGAGCTGCACACAGCTCCAGACATTCCGGAATCGTACATGGCTCTTTTCCCTTGTCTTTTGGCGCCAGTACTTTTTGAAAGGCAAGCTAATATCCATCCGCTTAATCGGCTTCTACAAGCTTTCGTCAGCCACGGACCACACCAAATTATTGCCCAGGGTAAAATCAGCGGGCTTTTGGGTGTCTTCCAGAAACTTATAGCTTCAAAGGCTAACGACGACGAAGGATTTCACTTAATGCAAACTATAATCGAACATTTTCCTCCGTAAGTGTTGATATGTAGTTATTTAGTTTTTAGATATCATTCAGCAGCTGATAAATGTCTTTCTTTATCCTTTCAAGGAACACGCTGGAGCCTTACATGAAGCAGGTGTTTGTCCTCCTTTTCCAAAGACTCACGTCTTCAAAGACGACTAAGTACGTCAAGGGCTTAATCGTTTTCTTCTCAATGTACGCGATCAAATACGGTGCGAGTAGTCTGGTGGCAATAATCGACCAGATCCAACCTCAGTGAGTGTCTCAAATTGAATATTTGGAGACTTTGGAACTAAATTTGTTATAAATCGTTTAATAACGTGTTTCTTCTACTTTTTAGGATGTTTGGCATGGTTGTAGACCGCGTCTTGATCGCAGACTTGCAGAAGGTTTCTGGAGAAGTTGAGAGGAAAATGGCAGCTGTGGGAATATCCAATCTACTAACTGATTGCCCTGAGATGTTGAACAGCCCGTATAACGCATACTATCCTAGATTATTGGCAACTTTAGTCGAATTCTTCGAACTCCCTCAAGATCAGAGCACTTTACCTGAGGATCAGATGTTTCCTGAAGTCGACGATACTCCAGGATACCAAGCAGCTTATAGTCAACTTATTTTTGCTGGAAATCCTAAAAAAGATCCTCTTCAAAGTACGATTTTAAAGAATATTTAGATTTCGGTTATTTGAAGGAGAAGTTTGATCGTTTGTCCAGGTTTAAAAGTATATTTCTTTGTGATGAAAGATTGTTTTAGCAATTAGAAAAAAAGAAATGAATAATTTATTCAAACTATGAGATAGTAGACTCAAAAGAGGCCGAAATTATTGGCTAATTAAATGAATTGGTGTCTTATTTTCGCAGGTATTGGTGATGTGAGGCTCTACTTGGCTCAAGGTCTTGGAAAATTGTCGCCAGGTCAGCTTCCAGGTTTACTTGGTCAGATTCCAGAGCCCAACGCAAATCATCTAAGAAATTATTTGCAAACAGCTGGTATCGGCGTTGCATAATACGATATGGACGTGCGAAATAGACTTAAAATTCATCTTATGGCTCGGAGTTTCCACAATATTGCGATAACCGAATCATAACGCGATGGCAGAACGATAGCTGTTTCCTTTTTTCATGTTTTTGTATTTCAATGTTATAATAACGTGTATGAGAAATTACTGGCAGCTAGTTCCTCGCCAGTGAAGTGCGTAATTGTTGCCTTACAATGTCTAGCGTGATTTCCTTATAATGAAAAAAGAAAATTCTTTTATTCCTCGTGTTATCATTTTCTTATTCTTTTTTCATTTTAAGAATAGTAATAAGGACAGTAACGATAATTTAAATTAGATATTTACGATTTCGTCTAGTTTGAATCATTTTTTTTACCTATCAGAGAACTTTGAGTTCTAGTGAATTAATCGAAACCATCGAAACTTTAAGTGTGTTCATATTTGTTCAATAGATTATTCCTAAATATTGATTGATAATTAACTATCTCTCGTTTCTGAATCATTTTTTTGACGTTAAGCTGTAAAGGATCGAGAGACAGAGACCGAATTTAGTTTTGATTGAGTGCTGGACATTGCAATTCTCTAATATTTTCAATGTATAATATCCTTAGAATAAAATAGGTGTAAGTTATCTCGAATAAGAATAATACCAGTATACTATGTAAGTAATTCAGAAAAAGCGCGTATTTTAATCCTAGAATAAACTAGTGGATAAAAGTAAACAAATAAAAAAAAAAAAAAACATGTATCTGTTTAGAATTACCTAATAATGTTGTATTAATTAATCTCGAGTTACAGCTAGGAGGGATAAATATCACAAGAATAAAAATGAAGACTAGTTATTTTCTGTATTTAATATCTAAGGCAGGGATTAATTAATGTATGTAACAGAGTTTTCATTTTCATTCTGTATCATACAACCGAGAAAGAAACAAACAAACAAACAAACAAATAAGAAAAATAACGTCAAATTAAATTAGATTTGTTAATAAATATTACAATACGATTTTTATCGATTGTTGCTCATTGCTTTATCATTCCCTCACCACATAAAAAATATAAAATAAATAATTTTCTTAGAATATATGTTTAAATTCTTAAAAAAAAAAATAAAATGATTTTTAAATAATTTAGCGCCTTATCATATACCACGTTAAGATAATAATCTCACAAGTGAAATAGGAGTAGCATACAATAGGGCGCACATATGTTCGCGGCAAAATTAGTTCACCAGTTCGACCGCGAGATGGCGATACCATTTTGCACCCCGTTGGCTTGATAATATGTTCGCGGCAAAATTAGTTCATCAGTTTGACCGCGAGATGGCGATACCATTTTGCACCCCGTTGGCTTGATCAAGGCGGACCACCGACGTTTTGTGTTAAATAACACTTGATCTTATATTTTCATAGAGAATCTATCCTGAGAATATGCTCAGATTAATCTGAACTACTCTGTCTATAGGTATGTAATAATATTTCACATAAGAGAATCAAATTTCAATCAATTTGAGTAAATACGAGCCCAAAAAATCCCGAAATACGACAAATTTGTAGCGAAATTTCGTATAAGTTCAAAAATGATGGGTAGTAGGCCTCTAGTCTCTCATTCAGTTCGTTTAATTCGATACCTAGCTTATAATCACTGCCCTAGAAAATAAAAATGCAATTTATTACACGTGCGAGCGATCATTCTTAAAGGGCTGCAACAGGTCCGTGCGCTTGCTCTCTTCGCACGAATCTAAATCTATACATTGATGTCATATTCGGGACGTGGTCTAATTATGAATATGCGAGCTTTCTTTATATTCTCTTTTTCTCTATTAATGCTATACATCGTGACGAAGAGGTGATATTTACTATTTGTATGTATATACACAGATTTAAAAAACAAATAATGTATCTATAAATAATTTCCAAAGAATCGATTCAGGCTTCTAATTAATTTTCAGAGATTTTTATTCGACCTAAAATGGACATTTTTTCTCCTGATTATAAGCACTTAATTATTATCGAAAATTTAATCTCCTCGTATGGTTCATTCTCCCTTTTATCGATAGCAAAGCAAAAGGATGGAGTAAATATACATCTATCTCCATAGCTAGAATTGTTTTTTTTGCTTTTTTTTTATCTTCAGAATATACCGTTTGTTTTTTTCTTTTTTTCTGTTCCTATAGGTAATAATAAGTGATAATGATACATAGTGTAGTTTTCATCTTCGCAGAGGTAATTTAGTTCCTTCCTTATTAATTATAATTCGACGAAAAAATTTCAGACCATCTAAACATTAGAATAATTATATTCATGCCTCAATTATTATATTTAATATATTAAACCAAGCGATTAAAACCCAGGAGTATATCTTAATAAAATTAATTATCTTCTATGTACTTTATGAATTATTAGCAAGCTATACCTATACATGTATAATAAACTGTAAAAAAATATCTATCCATAAGAATCGACTCGTCCTTTAGCCCCTAGGCATATCTATATCCATATGCCTATACCCGCGATTAATACACGCGATGATCGTAACACCAGATCGCTGTATATACATATGTATGTATATATATATATTACTATATATATATATGTGTCGTAGAAATTGAGCGAAAAAACCGTGTTGTTTGTTCGCGCGTATTGAATTCTCAATCGGAAAGATAACACATAACGATTGGCGAGTGCGGTGCTTGCTATACCCCCAGCAGCATGAAACTTGTTATCGGGGTGTTGTTTTTCCGACCTATACGCTCATACATACATACCTACATACATGGATAAATACGTATAAAATAGCACTAATATAACCCGCGTCAATTTTAATCCCCTCACCGTAGCGTAAACAGCTCGATTCGAATCCATCAAACTCCACTTCTCTTACAATTGTTACATATACGTAATCATACTGTTATTTTTTTTTCAATTTCATGACTGAAAATATTTCTCGAGGAACAATTTTTGGGAAAATTAAATATAATCTTTTTTTTTTTTTTTTTCTTTATGTTCTCAACGATTCGAAAACATTTATTTATTTATTTTTCACCACGTACTAGATACAATAAATTAAAAGTGAAACAATTTCACGTAGGTATACCTATAAACGAAAACAGTCGAAAAAAAAAAAAACAGTTTCAATCCATACGCGTTTGTGAATGAAAATTAAAAGACCCGCAGCGTTACGATTAAGTAGTGTGAGCATTTTCACGGTCAGACTCAGCGAAGTAGAGCCGGCGCGTTGGGTGTTAGGCGCTAGGCGAACCTAGGGGTCTCATGTTTAATCCGATGCCTGTTGGTGGACAGTGTGACCCGGTCTTTCCATCGGTTTAGTTGTTAGTCTCTACGATATAATAAAAAAAAGAAACAAATTCATTTTAATAATAAAAATCAACTCTGGAGGTTTCGCGAATTTATTCACTAAATTCAAATAATGATCAGAAGAATTTTCAAAGGGTGAGAGAGAAATTCAAATATCAAATGAAAATTGTTAACACCTTCCATCATAATTTTTGTTTTTCGTTACTGTTTGTTAATTCACACTTTTTTATCACCTTGAAAACGGAATTTGAAAAAGTTTAGACACAAAATTTTTGGACTTATCGTTCTTATTTTATTTTTTTATTTTTTTTAGATACTTCTTCAAAGACGATGTCTAGACTCGTTTTTACAGTTCCTATTAATCTTTCTGTCCGTCTAATATCGAACCCCTTCTTTTTTTTTTTTAATCAAAACGAAACAATGTCTCTGTACCCTTTGTATTTTTTTTTTTTTTTTTTTTTTTTGTTGTTGTTGTTTTTTTAATATTGCTGTATACTGTTTCTGGCGATCAGTCAACGTTACATATATCCACGTTACGGAATGCATAGTATAGATATATCTTGAATTTGAGCCCTGCGCATTAAGGGAACGGGGTAGGATAAATGACTGCGTTTAATCACGCTCCCGTGCATACGATCATACCCTTCGCCTTTATTTATTACGATCGTACTATTATTTATTCCCTGCCTGCTGCACCGTGGTTACAATTTTTCACCTTTATATATACTTCGTATATTTTCTATCTATATACGTGAGAAGAATACCATACAAATTTTTGCCAAGAATTCATCCTCTTAAATTTCAAAATTTTATTTTTAAAATTCTCACGATCTAATAATAGTAGATAAATATTATACTCGCTCAGGTTTACCCTTCGGAAATGGCGATCGAAATGACGATGAATAAAATTGTAACTAATAATCCAAATCGCGAAAATCATCGGAATATCGACACTTCTTCAGGATACGGTAACAACGTTGCAGACACGCGTAAAATTTGGCCAATTTTAAACAGACGCGGTATTTCAACCCCCTCCAGCAATCAGTCACGATCTTATCAAGTCGGTCACGGAATTCCTAGATCGCGAATATTATTTAGCAACGATTCATCGGGGGTAGAGAGAGAACGAAAAGTATCCGAGACGCCTTTTCAGGTAACGAAAATATCTTCGAACTCGAAGAAATCGTTTATTCTCACAATAGTTTCATCCCTAATTTTATCTCCCACTTCTCCAGGACCCGGAAAGTTTTCACTGTGCAATCGGTAGGATTTTAACAGTAGCACAATGTTTCGGTCTGCTACCTGTCTCCGGCGTTTTATCACCCTCTTCGAGAGGGTTGATTTTTCGGAAGAGATCATTTCGCACTATATACGCAGCGATATTGGCCCTGACGATGATGGTAGTCGCGATATCTTCGCTGATTCATATGGTCAGATCTATAGACTCACGTACGTTCGAGATAACAGGTGAGCCCTTCGTCGTTTTTCGTAAATATTTCATTAGTTTTTATTTGGTTCGTTTGTCCGGCAATTTTAGAGAAAGTGGTAACTTTTCATGTCCATCAGGTTCATTCAATATATGCGAAAATGATTACGGGCTGTGTTGCTATGCCTTTATGTATACACAAACGTATCTTGTACCAATAGATTAACGATTTCAGCTTTTAAAAGCTCTAAAAGCTATCCCCGTGAACTTCTTTGCTGCAGCGAGAAATAGATTAGATAAAAGATCATTATTCATGGGGTTTCGAGTATCTACGGAAATTGATAAACTACTCGAATCACTTGCTATGCCAGAGGGGTGAATTGAGTGGATTAAACGAAATTTAAAACAATATATGAAAAGACAAAACTAGGATTGAGTATAAAATCAATTTCAAATCACCCGCGAGACTAATTAAATCCTGAATATAATTAGGACTCGAAAGACTTTGAATAAAAGCGAGAAAAAAAAAAAAAAAGAGAATTGGAAACTGGAGGACAAGTTTCGGGGGATAACTCATAGCTTTTGAATCGAATGAGCTGGCTTTGATGCTTTCCAGGTGGTATTGGCGCAGCTACTTCGGGTGCTGTTTTTTATGGAAATAGCGTATTGGCGGCACTAATATTCCTCTGGCTTGCACCTCGCTGGGCTCCCCTTCAGCACGAATGGCGAGCGATGGAGCAGCTAATTGAAAGGTATAAGAATTCTCATTCATTCTGCTACCTGATTAATCTTAATTGCAATTAAAACCGTAGCTACATGAGTCAGCCAGTTCTACATATCCTATAATTTAAAACATATGATTATCGCGGAAAAAATGTGTTTGAAAAATTTTGCAGATGGGGACGTCCTCGGCTGAGGCGCAAGTTCTCTGTAATCACTGCTACAGTACTTCTGTGCGCTTTGACAGAGCACATTCTGAGCATGATTAAAAACGCGCCTAGTTACAGATGGGAGATACCCAAAAATGCCAGTTTTGAAAATTTCCTTTACGAATATTCCCTCAACTCTCACAATTTCATAATCAGCATATGTAAGTGTAAATATTCTTGCGCTTTTGAATATCTCCGAAAAAAAAATTTCTTTCTTTTTTCATCCTCGTCCAAAAAACGACCCTAGGGGGTTACAACGTTGCTATCGGGGTGTTCCTCTTCTTCGTCAGCAAGATGGCTACTTTTACCTGGAACTTTACCGATCTTTTCGTCATGCTGGTAAGAATATCAAAAATTTCTTCATAGGGGGGCGGAGAAAAAATGAACGGTGT
Source organism: Tenthredo amoena (assembly GCA_963966615.1). Lineage (NCBI taxonomy): Eukaryota > Metazoa > Arthropoda > Insecta > Hymenoptera > Tenthredinidae > Tenthredo > Tenthredo amoena. The sequence goes on along the minus strand of OZ016498.1, from coordinate 3,557,908 downwards.
GTCTTTATTTTTTAATCGTCTCATTTCGTCGTCAAATAAAATGAAATAAAAAAATAGGTGGCCACTGGTCTGGCGGAGTCATTCAAGACGCTGAATAAACGAATGATTTCCCCAAACGCCGCAACCCCTACGATAGGGGAGTGGAGAATTTTGCGTGAAAATTACGCTGCTTTAAGCTCGCTGGTTAAACGTGTCGACAACGATGTCTCGCCGATAGTTCTCCTATCATTTGCGAATAATTTGTACTTCATTTGCCTCCAGCTTCTGAACGGACTATCGTAAGAAATTTCCTAAAATTAAATCACAACAGTATAGAAAATTAGTATTCCTCGTTCAATGAAAATTATTCTTTTTCTTCTTCGACTTCCGTTCCTCTGAATGTGTTTTTTTTTCTTTTTTCTTTCTTTTCTCTTTTATTTTATTTTATTTTTTTCAACAATTATCAAGCAGGCCGGACGAGGAGGGGATTTTGAACTCTGTCTACTTCTTCGGCTCCTTTACTTTTCTGGTCGCGAGAACCGTAGGCGTCACTTTATTGGCAGCTAGAATTAACGATCAGAGCAGAATAGCCTTGCCTGTACTTTACACGTGTCCAGCTAAGGCCTACTGTATTGAGGTAAGAGTTAAACGCGATAAATAAATCCTAAAAAGTCTGTTACATCCATTAACTTTTTTCACCTTCTATTTTCTCATTTCTTCTTTAGACACAGAGGCTCGAGCATCAGTTAGCGACCGACGAAATCGCGTTATCTGGATTGAAGTTTTTTTCAATAACAAGAAACTTCATGCTCGCGGTAAGATTTTCAAATCTAACTTCTATAAGATTTATATTAATATCGTTTCTCATTTCTAATCAGTATAATAATTCATAAGCTTGTAAGTTTTTAACTTCATAAGCTTATCATCGCCTTTATAGGTAGCAGGGGCGATCGTTACTTACGAAGTTGTCCTGCTTCAATTCAACCTGGCGATAAACCATAAGTGAATAAACTGACGTAATGAGAAAACAAAAAAACAAAAAAAAATTACAGGATCGATGAAGGTAATTGATACAGTTAACAGAATTTTTCCCAAGGTATAAAAAATACCTAATCACAGGCAACCCGACGTACAAAAGTCTGCAATCGATAGTACAGTTACAAGGGTTGTGTTAGTTCGGTTGCCTACGATTAGGGGCTCAAATCTTTATATTCTTACGATTCGAAGTAAATTGGAGCAAAATTCAGAGACTTTATTAAACAGAGATGAAAGGAAACGATTTGACTCGAGATAATATCGAATATCCGTTAATTTTTTTGATTTAAAACGAGATATCTCACGACTGTTAATCAAACTGTATACAATTTTCGAATAATTATCAATTTTCGTATTCCTATTTTTGAGTCTTTCGAAATATCTAGAAAACATTGACTTGTATTTTGAATAAAACGATACCCCAGTGCAGTGTGTAATATATTCACCTTATTCTGGTTTATATCTTACATGGCAAAACACCTTACCTCCGTAAAAGAAAAAAAAAAAAATTAAATTTCCCCATAAACTTGTATCGTAGCACTTAATCATTTTACAAGCACCAACCAATTTTCTCGCTTCTTCCTTCGTCGTTATTTTTCCTCCTTTCTCGTTTCCTTGCATACTCAAAAAATTTTGTACTCGACAAAAAAAAAAACAAAAAAAAAAAAAAAAAATGATCTTCAACGCTTAAGGGTACCTCGGTGTTTATTTTCAACTTTCACGGAAATGTATACATAACGTATATATAAAAAAAAAAATTCTCTCCCTCTCTCGTATCTTTGGAAAATTCATATACCCAGCGTTTATATTTATTACGCAATACTCGCTACCACCGCTTTACAAAACCGCGCCTTTTACGGCTCCTACAAATCTACTCAAAACTACAGAATTATAATTCCAAGTTCACTAGCAGCTCCTACTCTCTTTGGATAACGGATTAGTAGATCATATCACGTCCAACTATGATACAGGAAGGATTAAAGCGGCTCGTGTTTGATGATAGTTTGCGTTTGTGTTATAAACCTGTAGCTAGTATAATACCTGTCATACACACACGTGCATACAGAGTGGGATAAACGACTCTCAAATCTCTCCTGAAAAATGTCTACACCCGTTTAAAAAATGTGGAAAAGTTCTTTGAACGTAATCACAGAATTTTAAAAACCCCATCATATCCTCTACCTTTCGTATCTCGAATGAAATCCTGAAAGGTTCTTAAACGGGGACAAAATTTACCGCAGAATCACCCTGTATGTGGCTTCTGCTTACCTATGGATAACAGGCGCGTGTGTGTCCTGAGTAAACTTGACGTATCCTTCCACGTACTGATCCTGACCCCTTACTACCAGCGAAGTACGTTACCATGATTCGGTTTGCTCGAATTACAGTTCGTAATTACAAACAACGTATATCTGGCAAACAATGCTGTAACTATACGTCTACATACGTGGGTAAACGCAATCGCTGCGGAATAATGAACTCATTATTCGATCGGCTGATTGATTATCGAAATAGTATGTATGTATGTACTACCTCGATTTCGATTTGGTAGATGATCATGTCCGAAGAACGGGGAGAGAGACTCGGAAAAATTTATTAAAAATAAGAAGGCGTTTGATCCTCTGATACAATAAGAGTCGAATTTTCTCTGAATAAGGAATAATTAAGAGAATTAAACTACCTGGAGATTTCATTGTCATAGATTGAACTAGATAAGGTATGTATATATATACATATGTAAGTCGGAAATCGGAACGCCTTTATTCCTCTTTGCTACTGGATGAGACTTGTAGATTTCAGTAGGAGAACTACTTACCTTATACCTGCAGCAGTACCAGCAGCAACGTTCCAGCTTCTATAAAGTAGATTTTAACGAGGTTCTCAGAGTTTCAACTCACAGTACTGATTGTGAACTCTGCAGAGGTACACGTATACATACATACGTACTAAACGGGCTGCACTTAACCGTTTCGATTGCTTAAAGGCGTAAAACTGTACAAACTTAACGAGTACACCCGTGCACTACATTATAAAACTAATTCAAGCACCAGTTGCAGCGTATGAATTTTTCATACTAATTTATACATAAAGCTGTCCTAACTTTAGACACTATTTCATTTTCCTGATTAAACTTCATATTCCCTCGGTGATATCTGAGAAAGAAAATTAGTCCCGGTTCAGAAAATGACTTTTGATCGGTTCAACGAAGAAAAGATCAATAGGGAAATTTCACGATTGAAATGACGAGCCCCAAAAAATTGCTTGGACTAATTTGATAGTATTTTCGGTAATTCAATGAGCTTCTACTTTTTTTTTCTTTTTTCTTTATTTGTTTCAGAGACAGTAAATTGGTGCAAAGTTACTCGTTGTGGATCCAGTTTGATAAATGAATAATAAACCTCACGGTCGTTGTTGCGAATTTTTTTCGCATTAGCACACAATGCGAATTAGGTGTATGGAATATCATTTGCAATTACGTATACTGTATAGTATAGAAGACGTATTTATCTACAGACGATTCATTACACTGACAAGTTCCATCATTGCCAATATTACCGTCCAGCCCACTTGATTCTCTAATTATACCATTGATATTACTATATACAGTGAAAGGTTCTCATGGGTGACCCTTACATATCTTTTATTTACACTTTCCTCCTTCTCTCTCTCTCTCTCTCTCTCTCTCTCTCTCTCTTCTGAATCGTTATTATCGCAACTCGGTGTAAAATAATATGTGGGACCAATCAAAAAGTCATAAAAGTATATATGCAGAAGGAATCTTGACTAACTAGCATAAATTGTCTGCAATTTGTACTCTCGCATTTCAGTTCGTATCGCGTCAGCAAGCATTATCAATTATCATAGGACTCGGTACTCGAAGAGACGCGCATAAACCATGAAAGAGAAGAAAAAAAACAATAAAAAAAAAAAAAAAAAGGAAAATATGAGAATGAATTAGAACGATGAAAAAATTTCCGCGATTCTAATTTCAGTGTAATTTAGCTTCGCAATATCGGAGCTGAAATCAGCTTCGGAGGGCGTTAGTAAATCATGTCTAATAAATCATAAATGATATAAATTTTTACGCTCTGTATGTGTTTGTATTTTCATTTTTAATCCACGTAACAGGGTGAAAGAGAGACGGAGAATTGTTATTCAGTGATTCTGGGAAATTCAATTTTCCTAATGACTGATCGTCGTTATAGTTATACCGGACGGTATACCTACAGGCGAGTAATTATCTAGCGTTAAATTAGACGAAAGAAGATAAAATAATAAAAAAAAATAACGAGAAGATTGTTCGACGGACACATGCAGACACAATTATTCCGAGTTATTATTAAATTGAAATATCGTATAATCAAGCGGATCTAATATCGCGGAAATACTCACACGTATTACAATACCAGAGATTGATATTCCACGACGAAGAGGAGGAGCGTGTAATTGAACTAACAAGTAACAATGAGAATATATACTGTACACCGTATACTTCTGCTCAAGTTTAACTTGAATAATGTTTACGATAGATGTCTGTTCAAGCGATTATATGCACACTTGTATTACTTGTATAAGATCCAATTTACACATGTGTGTATACATATTTCTCATCTGAAAAATGAATATCTGTATCGATGGATACTAAACGCTGATTATAATTTGTGAAAATACGATTTCGAAGGAAAGATTTACGTGATTTCTTTTGGTTAGACGAAGAGTAATTTCAGGGTGTAAAAATAGTCCAAGAATTGCAAACATTACACACAGGCTTCGTATAAATATTTTAAGCCAAACATTAGCAGCGGGTAACTTGGAAGAGGATTCTGAGTTCTTTTCAGATATTTATACGCTAAGAGCATGTGGCTTTTACCTTTTTATAATAAAACCTACGGCACTTGGTTAATAAACTAGTTAAATCGATGAAAAAAAGCGTAGAAACTGAGAAGCGGAGACGAGAATATGATAAAAAAAAAAAAAAACTATGCCCCCAGAGAGATTTGAACTCTCGACCCCTGGTTTACAAGACCAGTGCTCTAACCCCTGAGCTATGGAGGCTTACATTATCCGGACGTCAACGAAAGTTATATCAATTAATTACGGGATTAATCATCGAGTTAGCGGGAATCAAGGAAAGGGTATGTTCGAAGTGTTTTCTTTCTTTTTGTTTTTTTTCTTTTTATTGCTTCTTTCGCAAAGAAATTTTCTGATTCGATTAGACGCGGTTAATTGAAATATATAGTATAGTATAAGATACGGTATACACGAATATAACGCCGTAGGCAATTAATTGAAAATCAATTTCCTCGGAGCGATTTCTATACGGACAATAGTCCAATCACCGCATCTGTTCCGAAATGCTATATATAACAACGATTACCTCTACCCACCGTTCTGCTGCAGCGGTAGTAGGTAGCTGGGTTTCAGAGTTGACCTCGACGGGCTCCTGTCTGCCTTCTAATCTCATACCGTAGTTTGAATCACGTTTACTATCGGGTCGCGGACACTTTTGGCATCTAATGTCACGGGAAATTTGAATTTAAACCTTTAAGGTTGAGGTAGTATGGAATTAGTCCGAAGAAAAAAGACGAGTTATGATAGAAAATGAATTTTATTGAATCGAAAATTTTCGTGTCTCATTTGATTCTAATTTTAATTGCTTTTACGAGGAATAAAAAGAAAAATTGGGATAATATTTTGACGATCGAATGAATGAAAACTTTCTGAAAAGAAAACTTTTACACAAGGCGATTAAAATCATGAATAAAAATTCTAATCTGCCTCCAGAGAGATTTGAACTCTCGACCCCTGGTTTACAAGACCAGTGCTCTAACCCCTGAGCTATGGAGGCTCGCGAAATTTTTTTGCAAATTTCTACGGGGTATAAACTGGGGTAGAATCTCACGATTTATAAAATAGAGTTTCGGACCCAGTTCACGATTTTATAGACACTTTTTCACCCTCGGTTTTAGGAATATATCAATTCTGTGGATAGAGAAAGGAAAAAAAAGTTTCAAAATGGTATCGATCATTTACCACATCGCGAACTTATCGATTAAAGTAGATAAAATGAGTTTAAGAGGTTTTAGATTCGAATGAACTATTTTTTATCTCAAGATCCGAAAAAATTGTCGAGATTTTATATGATCTTGGTAAAATTCGGCGTGTAATTAACCAAGTTTATCAAACAACCTGATAAGAATTTTCAACTCCCTTATATTATCAACCCTTCAGAGAAAAAGAGAGAGAGAGAGAGAGAGAGAGAGAGAGAGAGAGTCAGTTTCGTTTCGTTACGTTTCATTTCATTTAATTTCATTTCGTTCCCACTCCTTTATTCACCTTTGATACTCAACTCCCCGCGGGTTCTTATAATATATATAATAATAACGTTTGCCACTATGCTCAACGCGTGGAAGGATGGACGGGTCGCTACCAGATGGTGGTGGTCGTTGGATTACTGCAGGTGGTGCCTCTGCCTACCCTTAAAACTTAATTGTAACGATCTCTGTCGTAGCTGTGTGCGGAGAGGAGTTGAGTTTCAAGAGACGTGGCGAGAGGGGTGGGGAGGGGTTCGGAATTGAGATGGAGATGGAGATGGAGAAAGAGACTGCCGCGGGTGTTAGGAATGGCCATTTTTACTCGTTTCACGTTAACTTCCCTTTAGTTTACTTTACTTCAGTTTTATTCTTTATGCAGAATGACGTTCGAGAGTTTTCCACAGGATTAATTCCGACGACGATTTTAAACGAAGGGAACAAATCGTTTCGCCAAACTATCCAAACTCCCTGCACTCTATTCATATTCTAATCAGGATTTATGTAAACCAGGGGGATATCATCTCTAGGACCCCGGAAACCTTGTTTATTCTCTATCTTTTTTTCTTTTTTTCTTTTCTTTTTTCTCTTCAGACACGTTATAGAAGAGTGAGAATTTGTTTAAACAGTTTTAACGAAACATTATTATGAATTATGATCTTCTCAGAGGGTTATATATATATATATATATATATATGTATATGCGCGCACAGTTTGTAACTTCTAAGACATGAAACATGGACTCCTATGTAGACATAAGTTCTCCTGTGTCTGCACGTACAGTTTATCTATGGGGCATTTCTTGCCAACCAGACTAACGTCTAACCCCGAGACTATCTCTTATAGTTATTTTTCTTCAGATTAGAAAAATTTAATCCCGTTTTTTTTTTTTCTTTATCTTCGATTGATATCGACGTTGAAATATCAACGGAGTGGAAAAGATGTGCGAATTTTTGTCGCGGAAATTAGAATCTCTAAAGTCTGGAAAACTGTGTTCTAAACGATTTGAATTTGAATCGTTCGACTGACGTGTTTGACAGACGTTGGTTGACGCGAGGAAGCGACGACTTTTTAATCCCGTTGAAAAAAGTCCTCGATTCATTAATTAATTCATTCCCGTACTCTTCAGTTTTTCAGGTACCATAGTTTACCGATCTCACTCGCGTAGTATGACAAAATCCAATTTCCTACTATCGATTCGACCCGTTTCCCCCCGATTCATTTTCGCCAATTTTCCATCGAAAATACTATCCGCTAACAATTCATCAGTATCAAGATAAAAAAAAAAAACCAAAAAAACGAAAGAGAACAGAAAAATAAATCGAGTACGCTGCTCTACGTTTAGAAAATAAATTTCCATCCAAATCGGTCGAGTAAAACTGCTGGTGAAAACATTTATTCTCAATTTGCTATAAATTCCATCGAATTATCGTCCAGCTTCAATCCTTGACAGAAAATTTGTACATTCTCGTGGATTGGTTCATTTTCAAAATGGAATAAAATTCCTCGATCCATTATATTCCGTCCTGACAAATATAAAAATTCTACAGCCGGATCAGAGGTGGATTAATATTTAAAAAAATCATCTATGATCCGATCCGACATGGTCAGGGTCGTTAGATTAGACGTTAGTTAAGCTGGCAATGAAATGCCCCATACCTATGAATACATACATAGATACGTATACCACGTCTATGAGTTCACTCGGTATACCGAGGTCGTTACGAACTTCTGCATGACTTTGGGTCCATAATTTATCCCATAACAAGCCTGTCGCGAACGGGGTCGGGCGTGTGTCTCGATTCATGTAATTCCCATCCAGTTCCAGTTCAAATAACAATATCACACGTGGGTCCTTACTATACCAATGAATTATTTAATTATCACCGATCGGTGAAGATATTTCTTCAGTTTTCTCATATCTATGAGATTTAGTTCCTAATCGTTTCTCACATATACGTCGAAGCTCCAGCCTCTCTAAGGACCTTGCGAAACGCTTTAGACACAACCCTATAGGATTATATCGTCTCCTTCGGCTTCGATTATCGTCGTGGTCTACACTGCCTTAGGAATCGATAGCTAATTACCGTTTCACCTCCTCAGGGAACCGTGAAAACCACAGTCGACGATCTACGAGCTACTAGCTCGGTACTACCTATCTCCTCTTCTTCCACGTACAGAGACCCGGTGTGTGCTTTGATCCCGATCATCATGTTCACAGTCCTTGGTTCCTTCGTTGCTCGGGATACTCCCCTTTGAAATATATCATCAAACAGTTAACGCAGTACCTCTGGCAATTGTTCACTATAGTAACTACGTCGGAATTGTTTCAAGTGGAAGGCAGAATTTCAACGGAATCTGCACTAGACCTGTTTTGCACATTTCGCTATCACCACTTTTCTGTTAAATCGCAAAGTTCTTTTGGAATAACCGAAAGAACTGTATCTTCGAGGCTCTCTTCGTCCCTTCGTTTTGGTTTCTTATAGATGAATGAAAAAATCCGGAAATATGTTCTTCGTTCTTCAAAGAGAACTTTCGCTTTACCTTTTCACCTTTTGTTCCTTATAAAAGAATTTCAAAGGTCTTTTACGAGAAAAAAGAGTGAGAAAGGTACAGAGGGCGAAGAATCGGGGTGTGAGTATCAACTGGTACCTCAGCCCTCGACACCCCTTCGATCCTTGGGATTGTCTCGGCTTGTAAACAGGATCAGAATAATATCCAGGGACGTAGAAAAAAAACAAAAAAAAAAAAAAAAAATTCAAAAAAAAAAAATAAATAGAAACCGACTTTTATTACATCTGTAGAAATATTTTCCGTTCAATTTCAATCCATAAATAGATAGGGATCGAAGTTTCTTTGGAGACGAAAATTCCTGATGAATTTCTTCAAAAATTCTTCTCTTTTCATTGCGAGGAAAAAGGGAAGAAGAGGAAGCACAGAGAGAGAGGGAGAAGGGAGATATAGTAGCAATTATAAGGGTTCTCTGAACGATGACCGGAAGTTTGATGTATACGTCCAAGTGTCGATAAGGGCAAAGTCCAGTTTGGCATCTAGGGTTGCGGTAGCAATTCCCAGAGCGGGAATAGAGGACCCATTCCACTCGAGGTCCGAGTCCAGGTCCAGGTCCAGGTCCAGGTCCAGTTTCCCGGCTCTCAAAAGGTTACTTACAAAGTTTCAATCAAGTTAAGATTAGTTAAGACAACGACCATCTCGCCTAACCCCGTAAAGCACATAGAACGAACGAGGAGGAGGACGACGAAGACGACGAGGACGAGGACGAGGAAGAGGACGAGGATTCCCACCCCAAGAGCGCTTTACTGTAATTTAATACGCCCACGCAAAGACAGGGACCGAGGATAAGTAACGGAATAAAAAAGAAGAAAAAAATAAAGTGAAAAGAAGAAAAAAAAAAAAAAAAGAATTTTGCCGTAAAAAACGTGTATATAGGTATCTTAAGTACATAAAGGAAACAAACAGAGATAAATCACGCAGGAGAGGGTCCGGGTCGGACTTATACAAATAAGTTAACAGCTTTAGAGGGTAGATCTCCGATACGTTATTCTTGATTGGATATTATAGGTTTTTATATGAATAACGGAAGGGAAAGAAGAAGATGAATAATGTATAGAAATAATTATCGTGAGATTTTTTTTGTTTTTTTTTTTTTTTCTAGTCCAAAAATGAAAATTTCAACTTCTTTTTACTCCGTACTTTTTCGAACGTAGTGCGATTCCTGATCGATCAAGCAGGGCGGAAATTGTCAAAATCAATTTGCATATATGTGGTGGTGAGGAATTCGGATACCCAAGAGTTTGTTAATGAAGGTAGGTATATGTAGACACTCGTTCGCCTAAAGCTATTTGAACACCGTATATGGACGTATATAATATTGAGTCATTAAAGGTATAGATTTAGCTATACCTGGTGTATAAACACACGCACACGCACACATATATAAATATATATAATATAGTAAAAAACCGATGGTCATCGCTACGATACAGGAAGTAAAATCCTTGACGGATATCCAAGGATATTACCTACGATTGTAATACAAGAATAATAAATAAATGAATAAAAAAAAACAGTAAAAAGGAAATAAGAAGGAAACAAAGATAGAGAGAGAGAGAGAGAGAGAGAGAGAGGGAGAGAGAAAGGAAGAAAAGAAAGAAAGAAAAGGAAAAAAAAAAAAAACATAACTATACGTCTACATCGTATATAAGAACCTGCGGAAGTCTCGGAGCCCGGTTAATGTTACTCGTATATCGTAGATTCGCGAGAGCTGTTGATCCCTAGAGCCGCGTGTGCGGGGAAACAGAGTCCGCGAATAATATCGCGTATTTTTTTTTCTCATTCATTTGTTTTTTCTCTCTCTAAACTTCGCACTATGGTTCTTATCATTTATTTATTTATTTAATTGTTTTTTGTTGTTTCTTTTTGGTGGATTCTGCGATTTTTTTTCTTGTCGTTGTGATTTTTGATTTTTTTTTGGTTTTTTTTTTTTGCAACAACTGGTAAAGAGGCAGGGATTTTTTTATCGAGTGTATAGATATACAAAGAAGCCGTAAACCTGCAGGTGAGTGGATTATGAATATATATAATCGTATAACGTGTAGCATGTGAAGAGTCTGGGAAGATTTTTGATCCGTGTGTAGTTTTGGGAAATTTTCAAAATAATTAAAAAATAAAGAAAAGAAAAGAAAAGAAGAGAATATCTATCGATACCAAAAACGACGAGGTGAATATTTTTAAATATCATGATTCTACATAATATAATAATATTTCTATGCAAATGACGCCGCGGTACCTTACCTAGATACCTATATATAGCCCTGCATTACTGAGCCTGATTAAGTTCGGAATTTATGGTCAAAGTTGTTCTTCTCTCATGGTTTAATCGCCGATGAAAATATACATGCTCTAATTATATCTATACCTATATATATATATATACGGTATATATGTATATATACGTCGTATACGCGTCCTATAGCGTCGCGGTGGTTCTCGCGGTGTAAAATTTTGCTAACGTAGCTATATTGTACGTTATATATATATATATATATACGTTTTCAATTAAATAGACAGATTTTAATCGACTCGATTATGTACAATATTTGTACGGGGAGTTCGATTCCGAATTTTCGGAAACGTTGAAGTATAGAATATCGAAAGCCCAAGAATACAATTCAGCTTTCGGAATTTCGAACCTCCGTTGTTCCTAGTTTGAAATTTTCTCCAATCGGCTATCTAGACTTCAGGGGAAATATACTTCTCTAAAAAAAATCTCAACTAATCATATTAAAATTCGAAATTTCGACTCGGCCTCGTATATATGTATAGACCGGTATGCATTTGATCCTTAAATACGCCTACACGCGGCATAATACATAGTACATACATATATTTATACATATGTATAGATATTGGCCGTTCAAAATGTCAGAGAAGTGTATAGTGCGAATGGTTCCCTAAAGATTCATGGACAGATTGCGTAGTATGAAAGGCATATAATATGGCATATATAGTTATATAGAATACGGTGGTTCTTGGGTCGCTAACATAACGTAAGATGTATAGAAAGCAAAGTAATAACTGTGCGACACACACCTACCGACTATAACTAGGTATTGGAAGTATGGGCAAACAGGCAAACAGGATCGAATCACCAAAGCTGCCTTTTGTGTCCTTGCTGAGACTCTAATGTAATATAATATATGCCTTTGGGTAGGTATATACGATTTTTATATTTGAGGTAAACATGGCTTTTCGAATATATCTACTACCTACGGATTTCGCATAGTAGAAGAATTTTTTTTTTTTTTTTTTTTTTTGTATACGATGCGTGTATAATTATCAAAATTGTCTTTTTATTTCATAGAATGGATAAAATTTTTTTGACTTAATTTAGAATTCTGAAAACCGTATGTTAGAAATGTTCTCTTCTTACGCGAAATTACACAGATATCATTTTCGGAGCCATTCATTGATTCGCTAATATATTGTATATTTATTTAGGTATATATAGGCAGGTCCGAATGTATAATGTTTATTCAAGGAGAATATTTTTTTTTCAACATACGCATATAGCGGGTATTTATTTTATTTTAATCTTTTTATACACACGTGTATAAAAACTGGAGGAAAAACAGAAAAAACGGTAGAAAATTTTCCAGAATTATCAAATGATTTGAAATAACTTTTCCAAAATTATACCATAGAGCAGAGAATGAAAAATCAAATTTTTTCACGCAGAAGGAAACAGAAAATCTATTTCCTATACAATTTCAAAAGGAACAGAAAAAAAACTAAAAATTTTTCTCTTCGAAATTGTGACAAAAGACTTAAAAATTGTAATATTTCTAAAATCCTGTAAAATCAAAAAAAAAAATTATCCAAAATCCACTCTATATTGTATTTATACCTTGTTGTATAAAATACTCGGCGTTTAGCAGTCGATCGAGTATTTCGCTAGACGTGACGGACGTGAGAAGATCAGATAGATATATATGTACCCGCGAAGCTGGGAAAACCTTCAACGCGTATCGCACAGCATAGGTCGGGATAAAGCGACGCTAAGCGACGCTACAAGACGCGAAGACGTTGACGTTAACGTTGACATTTACGATGACGCCTACGCCAACTTATTCAACGTCTTTCATTCATTAACTTCTCGATCAGATTTTATAACGAACAATACTTATTCCATAGATATATATATATATATATATATATATACTATCGGTATAATATATCGATTAATATTGTGTAAAAAATTTTCTCCTTTTGTTTTCTCTCTCTCCGTTTCTTGCCTATAATACTCAGAAGAAGACGTCAGAAACAGAAATTGAAATCCTAATTATTTTTCGCGGAAGAGGAATTACACGCGTACGTAGCTATTGCGGTTGATGTAATCAAGTAATTCTTATATTTAGAGTTAATTAAGTACCTTATCTTATCGGACCGTGTATACACATACATACGTACGTTTCGTATCTCTCCGTCACAAGTTCCGAATTTTAGAAACTTTATTCTCTAAAAATTGGATCTTGAGTCGATTAATTCAACCGCTTATTGGTTTCGATAAGATCGATACTACCCGAGCGACGAATAGGTACATGAGCGAATTTCAAGTTTCGGAGGTTTGGCCCTTCGGAACTTTAGCTTTCGGAATTCTAAAGCTATACGGTGTTCTTCGTTGAAAAGTTTTTCAAATCGGCTTTATGTAAACTTTTAGTCGGTAATATTCAAATTTGGAATCCCAAACCCGGTCCTCGGCTCAATAATCTACACTAATTCTAAAATCTCTCCAATATATATATATATAAGAATCAAGGAATCAATCGATCGAGTATTAAAAAAAAAATCTTATCCATCGCATAATCCGTGCAGAAATCCTGAATTGCATATAATATTGTATGTATGTATGCATGCGTAGACGTGAAGTCAAACCTAAAAGTCTATAAACTCGAATGGTTCCTCCTAAGCTGAGTAAAAGCGCGGTGGATGGTTAAAGCAGGTTGCATGCGCGAACGCTAACGCGAACGCGAAATAGTGAGAGCTACAAACCTGCACTTTCTATGTGTGCAAAATGTTATACGTATGTATATAATATATATATATGTATATAATATGTATATATATGTATATAGATAGATATAGAGCGACGGCGACGGCGCGGGCGGCGGCGCCCGTCCGCGTCCCGCGAAATTGAACCTGCCTCTGGTTCTCTGGCTCTGCCTAGCTGCGTCTGCTTCTGCCTCTGCCTCTGCCTCTGCCAGACGTGCCGTGGCCTCTCAGTTTCTCGATGAGGCTCCGAACTCCCGGTTCGCAAACTCTCCCGGTTTAAATCGTTAATCGAGAGATTTTTTCTCGATTTTTGAGAAAGAAAAAATTAGAGTATATAAAAAATAAAAATAAAAATAAAATAAATAGCGGAACGGAAAAATTTCGAACCGAATAGTAAACTGGGAAAGAATCGAAATAAAAAAAAAAAATAAAAAATAGCAAAATTTAACCCCGAAATAGTAAAAAATGTGAATTTTTGCTTTTTTCAAAACAGTTTCTTTCGTCTAGTCGTGTGTGTTTTTCAGTTTTAACATCTGTGACCTAATCCCGGTTTTTTCGGAAATAACGATAAGAAAAGAAAGAAAGAAAGAAAAAAAAAAAAGTAACGAAAAGTAAGACAGAAATAAAATTTGGAATTTGAAGTAAAACGAAAGGAAAAATTAATGAATGAAAAAAGGAAACGAAAAAATGGTGCGGTTTGTTGAATAAACCAATTAATTATAGTGTTTAATCGAAACTTAAAAGAACGAGTGCGGATATGGAATTTATGGCGTTTCGAGTTATCGGAAAAAATTCTCGCTCTATGAGCGGGTAGATTTTATAGATATATATTTTTTTTGTTTTTTTTTTCAATATTTTTGAGTACATTAATTGAAAGGGTTGTTTTTCACTTCTGCCTCTGTATCTCTCTCTCTCTCTCTCTCCCTCTCTCTTTCTCCGTGTCTGTCTGTTTCTCTGGCTATTCAAAAGAAATCAGAAGAAGAGAAGGAAAAATAATATTTTTGGGCAATCGAGAGAAGATTCTATCAAACGTGAGAAAAATTAAATCGCCTATGTAATATTTGTTCGTTAATGACTGACTGAAATTTTATAAATAAATAATTATATGACAAAGTATAATCGAATATAGAAAAAATTTTTTTTTTTTTTTTTTTTGTCGAACGATGTAAAATAAAACGTTTTCTTTTTCGTCATTTTTTTTTTTCTGTTACTTCGCCGAGGATCCGATTTCGAGAGTTTTGTGAAAAAAAAATCGAAGAAATTCGAACGAGAAAAAAAAAAAAACAACAAAAAACGTAAAAATAAAAAACGGTGTAAAACAAGAAGAAGGAAGAGGGTAAAAGAGAGGATAAAATAACTTATCGTAATCCTAAATAAACAGCCCCGGAAACGGGGTGGAAGAAAAAAAAAAAGCGAGCTGTAATTGCTAGAACAATTTAAGCGAAAGCGAAAAAAAAGACTTTGGAAACACACGAAATCGATTCAACAATCTCACTTGTAAAAGTGGTATCTACAGCTGGCTCAGTAGTCGATTTTGTACCGGGGGGAGGTAAAAAAGAAGGAGAACAGGAGAAAAAAAAAAAGGAGGAAGTTTTTTTGTTTTTCTTTTTTCCTCTCGTTGAACCCCAAAAGAATTAGCAGACTTTTTAAAACTAAAGAATTTCACTAATTGTATAAAACAAGTTGTGCAGTGGGTTAGGGGGGGAAAGAACTCCCCCGTTATTTCTCACCCCTGAACCTTTCCTCTCATCATCATTAAAGTAATTCGAGTTAATGAAAATTCATTAATTAATTCGTCTCCCCCACACCGTCCCACCCCCTTTTCGGTCGGATATAATTATTTTAACGAAGAAAGAAGTCCGCAGGACCCCGGCTATTATAGTTCGAAACAGACGGTGAGTCGCAAAGAAAATTTTCCCACCCCTCTGTATACCTATATATGTATACGTAGATACATATATATAAAACTGTATTTAACTTTCACCGGTATTAAAGAAAAAAACTAGAGGAGAAAATTTATCGGTATCACCCCGAGGCAATGAGAATAAGATACAATTTTCACAGGATCTCAATTACGTTTTTAGGTATATATATATATACGGAAGAGATGGATCATAGTATTCGAAAAATCTCTAGATCGACCTGCGTCGATTATATATTTTCCTAATTTTACGCGTTTCCTTTTTCTCGTTCGCGGAAAGTAGAATGAAAAAAAAAAAAAAAAAAGGAAGGAAGAAAAAAAAAACACTCAGGGGGTGTAAATTTCCGGGGCAAACAACCCGTCGAGGTCGGTTTCCAGTTTAACGAGTATATAAAGAAAAACAGAAAAAAAAAAACCGGGAAAAACAGAAGGAAAAATAAAAAAAAACTTTTACCCTCTAACAAACCGCAGCTCGCACGCGAGTGTATGCTATATATATATATATATACGTAAGCGATAATTTATTATCGTTGAAAATGATTATACGAGAATCATCACGCTAACGTCATTCGGACACGTTTGGTTTCCCAAAAGCTCGATTTCTGCGGGGTGACCATCATCCCTCTGTGCACAGTTCGATTCGTTTATGAACGTATTAGAGAGATGTAGAGAAAGAGAGAGAGAGAGAGAGAGAGAGTGTATAGGGAGAGCAAGCGTAATCCCAATTATGTTAATAGTACCGATTCCGGACGGTTAAAATGTTTTGCTTTAAGCCCACACAATTATCGTTAAAGAGATCCCCAGCCCCCAACCCTCTGCCTTCACCCCTGTGGTAGTAGCAGTAGCAGAGGCGGAGGTACGGAGGTTGGAGGTTGGAGGTACGGAGGTTGGAGAAACGAAGCGAAGGAAGAGAACGAAGCTTTTGTATTAAAGACTTAATTAACAACCATGTCTAAATATCGTTTATTAGATAGTCTCGTTTCATTATCGTAGATCTCTATTCTCTACACGGGGCGCGGGAGAACGCTTGCTCTGAACGAAATAGCGCAGACAGCTTAGCGTATACCAATTAGCAAATTAGGTAGCGATTCTCCTGCCCTTTGCACGAATAGAGAGAATGACTCCTTTCGTGATAAAGAACAGCGTGTTTTTATTTTATTTTATTTCATTTTTATCGTTTTGGGTGTTTATTCTGTTAATTTGGATTTCTTCTTTCTTTCCTTTTTACTTTTTTTCTGTTTTTCTTATTCGACAAAATTCACAACATCCCATATTGAAATCCTCGTCTCCTCGGCAGGTGTATAATTACATTCGGATTTAACGAAACGATTTTCAAAAAATTGAAGAAAAAAAAAAAAAAAAAAAAAGAACGTAGGGGTCGAATGTATTACCCTTTAAAAGCGAAATTTCGTCGGTGATTTTCGTCAGCTAAAAACTGAGCGAATCTCGGTCTTTTTTATTTCCCTTCTTTCTCTGTTTTTCTAATTTGTTTTTTTTTTTTGTTTTCTTTTTTTTTCTTTTTTCTTCTTCTTTCTCCACCTTCGCTGTTTTATTCTCTCGCGCTCGTATATCGTTAATACATTTATGTATGTATGTATATGTATACGATCCGCACCCTAGAGCGTGGAAACAAGGCATTAACCACTCGCTTTACTATTCCACAAGCCAACCCTGTTGCGTCAGTTCTGGGTTCCGGCCACCCCCAAAGCTTTTTATACATTACACCCAAGTAGTTTCATAAATATAATTGTACGATGTGTATATATATATATATATGTATAAACCAGTGCCTGAGTTCTGTTTCTGTTATTTTCTTTTCTTTTTTTTTTTCTTTCTTTGTCTTCCCTATCCCTTCTTGTAAATCGGAAAATTGAAAATTCGACGACGCGATTTCGTAAGAAGAAAAAAAAAAAAAGAAAGAAAAAAACGAAATAGAAGTAAAGAGAAAGAGAAAGAATTTTAATCCGAAAGATCGTGGGAAATCTGTTCCTTTTCTTTCTTCTCCGTTTTTTTTTTTCTTTTTTTTTCCTTTCTTCTTTTACTGCCCTTCGTATAGAACGAATATATTCGAGAAACGAAACTATATCAGATAATATGGAAAATTCTTCTATCTAGTACACGCGCGATGTTTCAGAGAGTAAAAACCTCTCCGAGTAGGTATATATATATATATATATATATATACTCCGAGAGATCGTATAATCTTTTGATTTAAAGTTGTAATTAACTTTTCTAACTACGTATCTATTCTGCCCTTATACATCGAGCCATGGCTCAACCCTCTCCGATTCCCTCTTCTGAAAACTTTTATTAACTTATTTTCGTATCATTTATACACATACATATATATATATATATATATAATATATAATGTATATGAAAAATATACGGGATCAATATTCGTACAAAAAGTTCATATTTTTAATATCATTTATCTATATCCATTTACTACATGGTTCGTGGCTGATTTGCGGAAGTAAAAAAATAAGAAAAAATACACACATACATACATACATATATATATGTTATATATCATATTCGACAGACGTAACAAATTGGCTAAAGGCTACTATTTCATATATACTATATATATAGTATATACGTATGTGCTATAATAAATCTATAGAAAATTAGGGCAGACATGCTTCTAGGGGTAGGTTTGCTAGCTATTCTAGGTAGCCGTAGGGTAGGTATAAGGTAGGTAGCTGTAATTCTAGAGGCGTTGGATCGGTGCCAGGTACTGCCCCTTTGAATCTCTTTTCGAAAGTAGAACTACCTACGAGATCGAGAGGGTAGTTTTTCTTCTTTTCATTATTTTTCCACCCTCTGTGTGTGTTTCTTTTTTTTTTTTTTTCTCTTCTCCTTTTTTTTTGTTTCATTATTATTTTCTTCACGTTCAAAGATCCTCCACTATTCTCTGACCCAAAGTCATATCATACATATACATTACATACATGAAATAAAAATCCAAATATCCTATACGTTTTAGAGAATATACATACATATATATAAATATATATATATATATACGTATATACGTAAAACCGCAGGATTTGAATCGTTTTTCAAACTCCCAGGGATCGCGTGTATAGTCAAATTACACGTATACATGTTCTACATACACGGGTGTATATAACAGCCATTAATTCATTCGCTACAAGTTCAGTTCAATCGGTCTAGTGTCAAGGGAATAAATAGCCTTCAATTTAAAACATTCCACACTGTATTGTGCCCAAACAGCTTGGCATGGCATACCATCGCACATACATATACGTGTCCTATCCCATCCCATGGCATATGCCATATAACACATATATACCATATCGCATCGCATCGCATCATACCCACGATGACGAACAACTAATCTCATGTCAGTTTGTCGAGTATTGGGGGTATACGACAGTTTTAGTCCCAAATAGTATACACATATCGTACACACGTATCTACTACATCCATACATATAGATACATATATATAGTTACTTATTTCTCCTCTTTATTATCTCTCGTGAGAATCGCGGTGTTATAGACAACCAGCGTTACGTAATCGTTTCGGCGTGTGCCACACACGATAATATCTACTTATTACATGATATCTGCAGGGCATATATGTGTGTGTGTGTGTGTGTGCACGAGTACGAACGTGTACACACTGTGTATGATACCTAGTCGAGCTGAATATGGGATAGAGATTTATGTGGGCGATAATTTTGTGGAATTTGTGGAAATATTTGTTTTTTTTTTTTTTTCTTTCTTTTTTTGGAATACAAATGTTCCCGCCAGCAGTTTTATTCGTACCGATTTCGATCGAAATTGTTTTTTTTTTTTTTTATAAACGTATAGCGTACAGTAATCGATTGTGCTAATAAATTTCTTTTTTTTTTTTTTGATTATCTTGATACGGATGAATTGTCAGCGGATAGTATTTTCGATGGAAAATTGGCGAAAATGAATCGGGGAGGGGGAATGGGTCGAATCGATAGCAGGGAATCGGATTTTGTCGTACTAAGCGAGCGAGATCGGTGATCTATGGTATCTGAAAAATTGACGACGACGGGAATGAATCGAGGACTTTTTTTCGACTTCGAATCAAATTTTCAGATTCAAATTCAAATCGTTCAGAACATCGTTTCACAGAGTTTCGAGATTCCGATTTTTCGCGTTGGTTTTTTAACGCGCCAAAAATTAGCAGATCTTTTCCACTCCCTCGGATATCTATATGCGGAAAAGAATCGCGTCCGCGAATAAACTTTCGCTATTCGATATTAATCGAATCCTTCGGATATACTAGCTGAATGGAAAGAAGAAGAAAGAAGGAGGAAAAATTTTTTTTCCGCTCTTTCGAACTGTTCCGCGAACCTCGTAAATTTTTCAGTATTTTTAGGAAGAAGAATCCATTCGGTAGGAAATAATCGTTCGATGAATAAGATCCGAGTTTTTCGAAGAGCCGGTATAACCAATAACCATGTAAGGAGAAAGGAGAAAAAAAAAAAAGAAGAAAAATGAAAAAGAAAAAAAGGGATACGTATCGATCAGATCAGAGATGGTCAGGGCTAAGACGTTTATGGTCCAGTTGGCACAGATTCCACGGAGTATAGTATATAAAATGATATAAAACAATTCTATAACTTAGTTTGAAATGCGGCGATTTTCATCGAGGAATAAAGCTTTGAAACGACATATTTCAATGATGACATTATTCCACGAATAAAGATATGCTCTCGAGTCTAGTGTACAATATACAAATACAATTTAGGGATCGTCCCACAAGAGGATAATAAACCATCCTCACCTCCACCTCTCTCTCTCTCTCTTTTTTACTCTCTTTCTCTATTTTTTTTTTTCTTGTTTCCCCGCTTCTCTCCACGTATATACGTATACCTACGCAAGTAAAGTGAAACAGAAAGAAACGATCGGAGGAAAAAAAAAGAAAAAAAGAAAAAAAAATCCGTAGATCTACACACGTAGATGAAGAGAGGCCTGCAAACATTCGTACGTCAATATGTATATACAGTAATGTTTCTTCGTTACGACGACTCGACCTATGAATGTATCTACCATTACGTAACCCGAGCTATTGCTGTTATCTCTCTACTGTACGAAATCACTTGTATGCCATGTATGTATGTACATACAATGTACACACATGAGCCCGTAGAACGTAGATCTGTATAAAATTCGTTTTACATATACCTATACATGTACGTGTGTGTGAAATGGGTGTATATGTATTACCGTTTACAAGATAGATCCGAATACGTGTATTTCGGTACGGTGGACATAGCATGGCATGCTTTTGGCTCCGCAGAAAGCTCGCTGGGGTCCAGAGGGGTCAGAGTGCTGCTGCAGGCAGGGTGAAGAAGGAATTGCCGACAAGGGATTCCCCGGGACTTGTATATATAGGTATATATAGATATTCCTGTGCCTAACTCTCTCTCTCTCTCTCTCTCTCTCTCTCTATCTCTCTCTTTCTACTCCCCTATACACGGAAGTATGTAGTACATGTCTATATGTAGCGAAAGAGAGAGAGAGAGAGAGAGGAGCGAAGGTATACCTATATACTCTACATCCGTGCGAGGTAGCAAATTTTCGCAAAGGTATATCTGTCAGTCAGAGTCTGATGCGAAAGGAACGAGAGAGGAGAGACAAGGGTTTCTGTCCCGGTACTGTATAGTTAGCAAAGCATAGCTAGGGTTGATTTTCTCTTGAGGTAACTATATAAGGGAAAGGCAAGGCCAAAGGCGAGGGCAAGGGTAAGGAATAGGGAACGAAGGAAGGAAGGAAGGAAGGGCCATCTCTAACTCGAAGGATTCTCTTGTAGGACCTTCTACTACCAAACCACAGTAGAGTTTTCAAACCCACAACTGGGAAGTGTCTGTGCCCATACATACCGCTAACCCCTCTATATTGTATACTGTATACCGTGCTGCTTTAGGGCATTGGAATTGTTTAACAATTTCGTGAGCCGACCACCCACCCTTCCATCCACCTTACTGCTTTGGGCGATTCAAATTCAATTCTAATTCCATTCTGGTAGGGGAAATCTACCATCCTTGTACTCTCAGACCACCCTTCTTCGGGTCTATGGCTATATATTCGCTCGTCAATCGCAGATGGATGGAACTGAATGAGAAGAGTAAGTAAGAGGCGGAGAGAAAGGGAAAAAAAAAGATGATACTAAAATTCCGAATTTTTCTGCTACATCAGACGCGGTTTGGAAATTTTTAGAAACTTTGCAGTAGGGAAGAACGAAAGTTTCGCCGTAATTGCACCCTTAGCACGTATACGTGTATTAAAGGGAGGGAAAAACTGCGATACTCGAGATAAAAAAAGGAAAATGAAAAGAAAAATCAAGAACGCAGCTGTAAATTAACGCTGACTGGCACAGAACGTGGAGTTGGTGGAAGTGGGTGAGGGTACATATATCTACAAGGTTGTACCTACCCTAGGTACCTACTCCCTCTTGTTGGCTCGAGGTTTGCCCTGGCATGGTGCTCTGCAAGAGCTCGCGTAAAATCCTGACATGAGAAAGCAAGTGCACGCCAAACACAATTTACGAACCATTTATATACTCGGGGGTTGGCTAAGGGAGGTGGCGGTCCTCCTGGTGATGGTTCAGGTGTACGGTGAAGGTGAAACTGTACAGTTTACAGATACAGAAGTATATGCCTAGGTATAGATTCCAGAACGAGACCGAAGAATATTCAAGATTATACCAAAATCGATGGTTTTTTTTAACCATCTTTTTATTTTTCATTTCCTTTTTTTCTTTCGTTAATTTTTTTTTTTTGATTTTTCATGTCATACCCTGAGAAGAGTATAAAAGCGTCTCTATACGCGTCTAGATACTGTCTGCGTCTAGCTACACGTACTCGAAATTAATAACGAGACGAAATACGAATGGGGGTGTAGATTTTACATTTATATACACGTATACTCGTGTATCTCGACATGCAAATATCCCAATTATTACTGTTTACATTTCAATGGGTACATACGTATACGCAGTTTACGAGATACGATGATGATGTTGTGCGACACGACGATACGCACCCTTCACCCTCACTATACGTACCTTATACCTAGTCATCTACCCTACGTGTTACATTTAAACGACGCGTGTACATAAATGAATACACATGCATATGTATGTATAGTAGGGTGTTTCGAAAAGAAAATTATTTTTTTTCCAAACAGGTTCAAAAGTTACATTTAGTTATAAAGATACGCCTGTTAAAATTTGAGCTCTTAATATTAATATTAAGAGGTGGTGCATCGCGAATTTCTATTTCCCATTTAAATAACATGGGAAAATTTGTTTCTGCTTCTTATGATTTTTATAACTAGCTAAGGATGCGTCATACGGAAAATCTGGAAACATATTTTTGTAGAGAATTAAATGCTCTACGAAAAAGGTCTCTTGCACTTTTTTGATAAACTTATTTTAGAGACTCATTTTTTGTCAGAAAGGTGGTTCTTTGAACTCGAATATCATTTGAATGGCTAAGTTTATCGAAAAAGTGTAAGAGACCTTTTTTGTAGAGCATTCAATTCCCTACAAAAATATGTTTGCAGATTTTCTGTATAACGCATCGTTAGCTAGTTATAAAAATCAGAAGGAGCAGAAACAAATTTTCCCGTGTTATTCAAATGGGAAATAGAAATTCGCGATGCGCCACCTCTTAATATTAATATTAAGAGCTCAAATTTCAACAGACGTATTTTTATACCTAAATAAAACTTTTGAACCTATTTGAAAGAAAAAAAAAAAATGTATACGAAAAAGCATTCGTTCTACGTAAAAGTAAAAATTCCTAAATTTGAATATCAGCGAATCGCGGTTTTCATAAACCACCGCGAAACTTAAAAAATTCGATTTCATTCAAAACTGGAACGTGTTTTTTTTTTTTTTTTTGTAAATTCCAAATCGCCTCAAACGAATTCTTACAGGCGTTATCGATGGATCATCGTTAATCAATTCTGTTTCGTCACGGGATCACGATCGTCTCTCTCTGTGCAGTATAGACGGTTGAACTGCTACAGCGTTAATTACTGTCATGGTTATAGGTATACGTAGGTACCCGTTCGTACGCCAATTTAATTAGCTTTCATTTCCCGCCTGTTCTTGTTGCCTGTGTTATAGGGCAGAGCACTATACGCTCTATACACTCGTTATCATTTCTCATAATAACTTCCCTACGCCTGAATAAATTTCATTTTCACCCAACTACGAGACCCCTTTATCCAACGAGCAAATATATACCCGGCGAAACAAGTATATCCAACCTCTCCTTATTTTCATTACAATTATTTACACACACCCCCACGTGTGTGTGCGTGTGTGTGTGTAGCATTAACAGAAGTTAATCATATACATACTTCCGTTATTCTCCTTTCTTACCTTTTTTCATTTTTATATATTTCGAAATTCGAATATGACCGAATCATGTTAAAACGGTGAATCATTTTTTCCTTGTATAACCCGTTCCGTCAGTAGAATTTCGCGAAGCACGATTTCAATCCACGTCTCACGAAACAGGGCGATAAATCCCTGTCCGACTCCTAAAAGGGTTTAAAATATATTATTTCTATTCTCAGATAAAACGGATGTTATATATCTCTTCCTTCTACTTTTGACGTCCTTTTATTTCCTTGTCACAAGTCACAAGTGGTTCCTGTATATTTCTCCGATATTCGAAATCGGGGGCTAGAAACGACGTCTCTATAACAATTTCCATCATCTTTCTTCTTTCTTTCTTTCCATTACCTCTTTCCCTCCATTTTTGCAATAAATTTTTCCTAAAGATTCGCTAATAAGTTACGTATACATATGTATATATATATATTATATAAATGTATTATATACCCTGTAGGGTAAGTACCGCGGGTACCTACTTGTACAGGCTTGTGCCTCCAGCTGTTTCGACTGCTTGTATTTCTCAAGCAAACAGCTGCTGTTGGGGTATGGATGTTGGATTGTAGTCAAGTAAAGGAAAATCTTGAAGTATCTCGGTCTTTTTCTTATTTTTTCTTCTCTTCTACTCTTCTTCTTTTCTTATTTTCTCATCTCATCTCATCTTCTCTCTTCTATCCAAACGAGGGACGAAAAAAAAAAAAACGAACCCGTGTACCTATACCGAGCTACCCTTACTACTATCTCCCTAACGTCCTACGGTTATCTCGCGGACAAGGCGGAGGAACGAGGAGATAAAAGGAACCAAAAATAAGGAAAGAAAGAAAACAGAAAAGAAAAAAAAAAACCAAAAAAACGTACTTTTATTCAACGTTATTACTCCGGCTTACAACTGGTGAACAAAAATAAAAAGAGAAAACAAAAATGAAGAAAAGAGAACAAAATAAGAAAAATCGTCTTTAACGCTTCAGTTATTTTACACAGTATGTATATATATAGTATATAGTATATACCGTATTGTATAATATTCTATCACTGTTTGTTATATCTTCTTTATTTTATTTTCGCCTGATTTGGTAAAGTAAAACTGTAATTTGGGTGGGTATTTAAATTTTGAAATCGTGGTCAATAAAATGGGGAGAAATAGAGAGATTTCATTCTGAGGTAAAGAAAGAAAGAAAGAAATAAATGAAGAGAGAGAGAGAGAGAGAGAGAATGTGAAAGAAAAAAGAAACAAAAAAAGAAAAAAAAAATTGGTGAAATGAAAATGAAAAGGAAAAGGGAAAACTGTGATCGAAATTCATTTATGCAGGCTCCGTTTCGTCGTCGTCGTCGTCGTCGTAGTCGTCGTCGTCGCTTTAGGGATATCGATAACCGCGAGACTTTTTGGTAGGGAGGTATATACAGGTTCGTTCAACGGTATAGATTTCGGTAGGTTTTCGGTGGTATAGGTGATCTTGATTTGCGTATTTTAAACGCAATTTCATCCCTGCCATCCATGACGTTCCTTAAGAGGGCACTAAGTATTATTCAAATCGGATATAGGAACGAGCGAGCAAGCGAATATCTTTCCATACCTATTTATATTCCTCGATAGGATGGATATACATATATAGATATACTTTTACTATATGTATGTATGTAGTACATATGTATGTATATATCTTACGTGCAGCTTCTCCCTTCGCCTTTTCCAAAGCTTTTCGATATATTCATTTCGATTTTCCATACGTTCGAACATCCGGAAGAAAATGACGAAAGAAAAAAGAATGAAAACCCTCGGTTACTTCTTCGACGATTTAATAATATCCCTTTCCTTTCTTTTCCATAATTTTTGTTCTTTTTTTCTTTCCTTTTTTTTTTTTGTCAGGGGAAGAAACGACGTGAAAATAACGTAGAAAAATCAGTCAGCCATTAATTATCATAATTATCGTATCGATTTTCGAATAACTCTATACGGGGGTCGTAAATAAAATAAAGAAACCCTCTTCTCGCGATATGAATTATTGAATTTTCTCTTCATTATCCGATATATATATATAATAACAAAGAATGAAAAAAATCCTTGGTATAAGTGTATATGGGAGCTGTGATACCGCAGAGCCTCCCCCGATTTCACCCGCGTTCCATCTCGTCCTTTAATTTTTTTTTTTCTTTTTTCTCTTCTTCTTTTTCCTTTTTCCTTTTTCATTTTTTTTTGTTTCTTAAATCCTAAAGAACCCGAAA
This sequence comes from Tenthredo amoena, assembly GCA_963966615.1. Classification (NCBI taxonomy): domain Eukaryota; kingdom Metazoa; phylum Arthropoda; class Insecta; order Hymenoptera; family Tenthredinidae; genus Tenthredo; species Tenthredo amoena. The sequence goes on along the minus strand of OZ016498.1, from coordinate 3,531,454 downwards.
GTTTAAGGACTCGGTGGTGTCACTATAAGCGACTTAGAACTTTCTCTCTTCATCCCCTATACATATATCTCTTTCTCTCTCTATTGTAGAATTAAGTCAAGTAGCCGAAATTTTTTTTCCTGGCACGGGAGTTTGGCGGAAGGAAATTTTTTTTTCTTTTTTTTTTTTCTTCCTTCGTTTCCTCCCTTCTCTCTCCCTTCTTCTTATTTTTTTTTTTTTTTTTTCCCCCCACCTTCATCCGGTCTCCTTCCTCACTTTCACCTACCTACCCTAGATTTCAACCCCCCACTCCTCATCTCTCGTCAAAGTTACCCGCAGTTTTTAAACTCGCTTAAAAGTCAGGTGCCACGAGTCGAGGACGATATATTATACACTAGCTTCTACTAGCAAGGGTAGGAAATAGTCTGAAAACACGCAGACGGGGGAAAAATTATACTCACAGAAGTTGGAAAAATATAAAAGATAAACATTTTAAACGCATATAATACACATGGAAACATTTATCATGAAAAGATTTCCGTTCCTGTTACGTGCTCCATACTCATAGCATATGTATACGTATGTGAAGAGCGAAACGCAATGCATTTGCGAGCGGATTCAGAGATTTCTATGAACGCGAATTTCGAGATAACAGTTTTTTAAATGCGGAAACCGTCGTCGGGATGGAAGCGTCATAATTATACGCCTGCATATACTTAAAAGAAAATATATATGTATGTATGTACATACGAGGGTGGAAAGTGTCGTCTAACTTGAATCCCATTTTTCTCAGATAAACGACTTTTCATCGTTAGGACGAAGCTGGAGATTAAGAATCTGGAGATCCTCGAAAAAAAAATTGTAATCTTTAATTTTTACCCCTTTGAAAAATTGTCGTTTTAATAAATTAACGAGGTGTACTTGGCGGGGGTTTAATTAACCGCGTAGAATAAACTCGACCCCTTACGTGCTTTGGACAATTAGTAATTGCGAAGTGGAAACCCGAAACAATTAAACGTCAGAAGTTGTAGTAGCGTATACAGACGTCTTGACAATTAACTCAAAACTATATGAATAATAATCGAATTAGTATATAACCCGAGTCTGTGCCTAGCCAGGAGTCTTCAAATCTTGCTAAATTTTGTGGTGGTAGATGAAAATAGGGGAGAAAAAAAAGGAAAAAAGAAATTGAAAAAAAAAATTTCACATTAGCTAATTAAAACCGCTTTTTATAATATCAAATTAACTCCTAGGGGAGGATTTTAAACTCCCTCTGACGACGGGGAAAAGAAATTTATTATATTCAGACACCGAAATATACACCCTGGTATTTAATTCAGGGGCGGGGGATAAGTTACCCCACGAATATAGACAGGAATATATATATATATATATGCGATAGAAGAGAAGAAAGCTGATTTCGATAACGAAGTAAGAATTACGAATTACTTTCCATTCTTCAATCTCGTGTCTTGCAGAACTCGTAATTTATTCTCTTCTTATTCTACTTCGTCTTCGTCGTCGTCGTCGTCGTCGTCGTTTCCTACATCGTGGCTCACGTCCAAAGACAGAAGAGACTACCGCCTTAATTAGTTACATTAATATGGATAAGCCTCCGAGAAACCTGAGATTTGCATTTTCGGGTACGAGGGGAGGGGGGGTTGCAGGTGATTCGAGACTCGGTCACGCGCCCTTAATTTACTCACACAGGGACAAACAGAGCTTCTCTCTTTCCCCTTTCCGTTCCTAGACTCATCAAAGTCGAAAGAATCGTCTAGACCCCTATGAATAATCCACGGTTACGTAAACGAACGAATTTTCAAAATTGCAGAATCGTCGAGATCCCGTATTTCGATATCACCGAAAGGGTATCATCCCCCGAAGTTCAAAAAACAAGAAAAAAAATTCAAACCAAGTTTTCGGATGTCTGGTCTTGCGGAATTTTAATCTTCCAAACTTCAACGTTTTTTTTTTTTTTTTGGAAAAGCTTTCAAACCCTCTTTTCGGAATCGAATTACAGGACTTTGATAAAATTTTTCTAAACCAAGAAGACGGGGACGAGTTTGAAAATTTTACCACGTATATAGTGACGGTCGCGTTTCGTCAGCTTCCATTATTAGTTTTGGGTGATCAGGGGTAGGTGTAGTACGTGTACCTAATGCTAGTCTGGTCAAGAGCTTTGTGTGTGCTTAGATACAAGATACAGACAGAAACTGTGTATTGACTGAAGAGTAAAGGAGTAAAGAAAGGCAAAGAGGAACGAAGAAGGAATAAAAAAGAAAAAAAAAGAGAAAAAAAAACGGGAAAAAAGCCGATCCAGGAGCTGGAAGGGAGGATAAAAATTCAGGCTGGACAGTCCCGACTCCCCCTACCCTATCCTCAACCCCTATTGCAATTGTGATTGTACAAAGAGTGGAAAAACCAATTTACTTGATTTAGAGAGGGCAGAAACAAGTTGCCTGCAGAATTGCACAACGTGACACACGTACAGCTATTACATAGAGAGACATATACATGTATACACACGTAGAGTACCTGTATTATACCATATAGTATATATACAGTTGAAAATCAGGTAAACTCGACGAAATCTTAGACAGATATGTATATATATTATATATATATGCTGTATACATACTCTTCAGGGATTCTCTTATTTCCCTAAGGAAGGAAAATGAGAGAGCGTGAGATCTTTCTTACGGTAACTTCTTGCATCGTTTTACAGAAATACTGGGAATATCATTAAAAAATTAGGAGAAAAATCCTTCATTTTTTATGAAATTTAATGGAACGCGTCGAGCTTGTGAAATTCTGTAACTTTCCGGATTCCGTAAATCCCGTTTTTCATCGATCGTTGAGAATCGGATATTTCTCTTCTTATTTCGTTTCTTTCTCTCTTCTTTTCTCTATTTTTTTCTTTTTTTTTGTTTCTTTTGTTCTCTTTCTCCTCTCTAATAACGGAGAAAGAGGTAAAGGAGAACAAAGTCCCGTACTTATAGCTATATATACACACAAAACGCGCGTAGTTCTACGTCTCGACGTAAAACGGCTAACGTTTTACAGATTGGCTGCAACTTCAGAATCCTGAATCCCTTCTGAAAGGGATATTAAGCTCTCGTTCTTCTTCTTCCTCCCTCGCTCATTTTTACCTTGTATTTTCCCTCTTTTGTACCCTTCCTTTTTTTTCTTCCCTTTCTCTTCTCCCTCTTCTTCATTTCATTTCATTTCATTTCATTTCATTTCATTTCATTTCCTTTCATTTCATTTTACTCCCTTACCTCTTTCCCAACGTTTTAGTACATCCATATACATATAATACATATGTAGGGGTTGGTATATATATATATATATATATATATATATATAAGCTCTTCGAGAGATCAAGTATGAATAAATATGTGTATCATATACGTATACACCCGATGACTAGTTTAAGGGAAGTGGATAAGTGGGTTTAATCGTAGTGAGAATCGTCGCACCCTTCGACACCCGGAATCTCTCTAATTCTCACCTCTACCCTAAGCCTAAACTACCCCTAATTCTTAAGCTTAACAGAGGTGAGAAGATCGGGGATGTAGTGGCCTGGGCAAAGGAATTGAGGAGAAAAAAAAAGAAGAAAAAGAAAAAGAAAAGAAGAAAGAAGTAGTGACCCTAGAGCTTAAACTAGAAAACGAAGTATTCAACCCTTGATCGTTACAACCCCCGTCAATCACGATCCCTTTTACTTCCTTTTGTTTTTCTTTCTTTCTTTTTTTCATTTTTTTTTTTTTTTTTCTTGTTCGGTTTGATTCTCCCCTTCCTTCTTTTTATCCGAAAAGGATATAAACAAGGGTTAAATCGTCGGGGTGACCAGCCGTAAACTGGTTGGTGAAAAAATAAACGAATGAGTTTTTCCGAAAATCTGGAATACACATGCCTGGAAGAAAGAGGCAAAAATAGCATCGGAATTAGATTCAAACGTTCGAAAAAAAAATTTTGTATTCGATAGGGGCAGAAAACAACCCGCAAATCGATGCGACGTTTTTAGAAACGACATTTTTATGATTCTTTTATCCCCAAAAAGGATTTTTCTCATTTTTTTTTCTTCCTTCTTTTTTTACGTTTACATATATCTACCACGTAAACTGCGAGACAGGGGGAATACGCGTTATACATATTATATAAATTTTGAACAGAAAAAAAAAAAATAAAAAAAATGAAAAAGGAAAAAGAAAATATAAGAAAAATCCCCTTTTAACATTATTTTTCTCTACTGTATAGCTGTAACGAATTTCTACCCCATAGCCATGGGTAGGTATAATAACGTGGATACTAAAACTCGCAGCCCCACCTCCAACCCTCCCTCTCTCTCTCTCTCTGAAGGTGAATTTTTACGCTCGTTCGTTGATTAACGGAGCGGATTACGACCCCGATAATAGTTAGCGGTGGAGATTCACACCCTTGCCTCGCGTCTCTCCGGTTCAACGCCAAGTGCCTTCAGGTGCTAAAATCGAACAAATAGGTAAACATATTACCTACATACATATATTTCGATATAGTTATTCAGAATTTTTCGTTTCTCCAATTTGAATGAAATTTTCGAAAAAAAAAAAAAAAAAACAAATTTCGATAAATCTCGTAAGAAACAAATCGAATTTTGTTCTCTACTTTCGTTTCATTTTTTTTTTATTTCGAAAAAATTAACACGCATACAGATATAGGTATGTGAAGTTTCTTATTTTTTCGAAATTCTCTTTCCTCTTTTTCGCCTATAAATAAATAGAAGATTTGAATTTGGCGTTTTTTTTTTTTTTTTGGTTTTTTTCTAGACCATCGTATACATACTTGTATATAAGTATATATAGTATATAGATACGTACACCTTTATGTACGACATAAATATATAGGCGAAAAGCTGTATAGTCAAGCTTCCGCTTTATCTTCTTGTCTTTCTCCCGACTCCGGAGGGAAAGGAAAGGAAAGGAAAGGAAAGAAAAGGAAAGGAAAGGAAAGGAAAGCCCCAGGGGAGATAATATTAATATCCTTTCGGGGGCCGGTGTTTGTCATCTCCTTGATTTTACCTCGCCGTTTAATCCCAGCCCTTAAAGGCGGCTATATCCTCGCGTAGAAAACGACGAGACAAGACAAGAGACAGACAAGACCAGACGAGACGAGATTAGGGTAGTAAAATATAAGGCGCAAGATACCGAGGGAGTGACGATATATATATATATATATATTTAGGTATACAGGGACAGATTTTCACGATAAATTCATTAATTACTCAAACTTGAGAATATAGATAATCAATCCCGAATAAAAAAAGGAAAAACGAAACAGTAGACACAAAAATGTGTTCAAAAACGATTACAAAAATCCATTTTTTTTTCTTATTTTTTTTTTTCTCTAAAAACGAGAAAGAAGGAAAAAGAGATTTATATCGTTAGAGACGATCGAGAATTGCGGGCGATTTTGCAGCAGTACGCTTGATAATGATAAACTCCTTCTTCATCCCCCTTTTCACGTAATTCTGTATATACGTATGTATATATATATGTGCCTATACCCTGTCTCTCTACAGCTCTTTGCTCACTGGTGGGGTTTGTTGAATAAATGTTTGAATTTAAGTTGAACGTTGGTAGTGAGGGGTAGTAACTTTGCTCGGGATTCATCCCTTGTTAATCTCTTCTGTCGTGATTCAAAATCCCTTTGCAGACTCGTCGCATAACCCCTGCAGCTGTTATATACACATATATAATATATATACATATATACATGTGCGAATAAAGTCTATAGACGACGTCTGTGTGCCAACACCCTTTGTGGGTCTTGTAAAAATGTCAAAATCTCCTATTCTCGTTCTTTGATTAATTTCCATTTCTTATTTACCTGTATACGTATTTACGTATGTATGTATGTACATACCTATATTCTCGTTCTTTATTCTAATTCCGTTAGTCATATACCCCCACGGTCTTCCACCCTCGTCGAAAGTCAAATTAACATTACAGGGATTGACGTTTCGGTTAACTATATACCGTATAACGACCCTCCGTGGTCTTGATCTGCCCTTTGCAAGGGGATAACGTCGAGACAAATTCTGACTAAGCGGATAACGGTTATATCTATATACCTACCCTGAGCAACTAATGCACTACATCCCTCTTAATTTCCGTGTATGTAGTACCCCGTGTATCCACCCGCTTTGCATCTGGTAACTATTACGCCGTAGGGTAGTTATTTTACCTCTGATTCAAAAACACGGAAATTAAAAAAGTTCGTCGGTAACAAAAGGTATCCAGGAAATTTACAAATTTCGGAATTTCGGATTCTCCTGTCAAGCCAGACACGCGGAATAGCCTCGCCTGGAGTAAATCAACGTCCAAGACTTTGACGTGGAAACTGGACAGTGGAAAATGAATTTTGTAAATAAGGGTTGCCGCTGAAATTCGGGACTCGGAGGCAGATGCGATATATTTTTATCCCTCGATTTCGGAAACCAACGGGGTATCACGAAATCAATTTTTAGATACGTAGACTGGGCACCCCGAACGTGTCTAGTGGTAGAAAATGGATTTTGAAAACAATGGGATATTCGATGGAATTATTTTTTTATTCAGTTTTCAAAAAAAGCCCAGCTTTTAGAAAAAAATATTTATTTTCTAGTTATCGTTTTTTTTTTTTTATTCTCCTTCTTTCGAAAAGCTGAGAAAATTTCACACGTGCGATTTTCACGATGGGTTTCTCCGGTAATACCACAGAACAGGATCCGACGTCTAGAATCGGTAGATTTTCTCACATATATTAATATATAACAGTATATCATCTCGTGTAAATGTATAAGTACAAACATATACGGTAAAGGTATGATATACATGTATGGACGTACAATATACACCTCAGGTTGTATACATCGTAGCTGTCACAGGCTCGTTTCTCGCCCACGCCACGCATCGTACTTTTTCACGCAGTTCTGACACACGTCCTCGTGTATACGCATGTATGTATGTATGTATGTGCATAAATATATATATATATATATATATATATATATATATACAGAAACGTATATATAGGTGTAAAAGATGTGGGGACCGATGGGAGCTAGAAATTTGCGCCCGTTCCTAGCCCCTGGAAAATTTACAGTTCCCTTGGGAAACTGCTCACTGGAATATGGGATGAGAAAACACGAGGGTTCCCGGACCGTATAGTATATGCCTGTATACGTGGACCATACATCGCTTCGTTTTCTCTCACCATTCCGGTTCTCTGATCGTCAAAATCCAAAAGTTTTTCCGTATAAACACGAATATATTTTATACATATATATATATATACATATAGTATATATATATATATATATATATATATATATATAATATTATAAACAAGCTTCATTTCCTTTTTTTTTTCGTTTTTTCGTTTTTTTTTTCACCTATTATAATAAGATCATATATTATTGGAATTATCGTCGTCTATTGTATATCATATACAGGATATAATGTATCCTCGATTGGTACAGAGAGTATAAAATCATCTATTCAACATCAAATTTTGATCAAACTGTTTAACATAATTAGCTGCTCTAATTACGATGATAAATTAATTGGTTAGTTGATATAATAGCGACTATATATTATTATATAATATTGAATATTAATTGCCGTTTCGTATATGATATTTCAAAATTATACACAGGACCCTGTGGATACCTGAACTAATTAATATCATTATTACCTACTGTTATTTAATTAGAAGAAAAGAACCCCTATATTAAATAGAAGAAAAAAAATGAAGCAAAATCTATCCGGCTACGAGTATTTGATTTTCATTTTCGCCAAGTTAACACCTAGTTCTCTGAAAACTCAATTTTCATCCCTAAAATCAAGAAAACCATTTTCGAAAACCCACGAAGGAAGAATTTCCCAAAACATTACGAAAAAGAATCTCAGATAACATGTCCGAAAGAAAATTTTCATTTTCGAAAACGAGGGGCCAATTTCACAGGGTTTATTATTTTATTGTCAGTGATCTTTCCTCCTGTCGAATCTATCAAGGTAATGAGAAGATAAAAAGAAAATTTAATTAAACTCAAACACCCAAATAAATTTAAAAAAAAAAAAAAAAACGTTTTTAAAACTAATACATAAACTATTTGGGGAATTTTCATTCTTTTGCTCTCTCTCTCTCTCCCTCACTCACTCACCCTCTCTCTCCGGGTATAGAAATATTTTCTGTTAATATATCGTACGTATATATATATAATATATATATATATATATCTATATTTGGCTTATGTGAGCCACGGTCGTGGTTAGTGAGAGAGAGTGTAGAAATAGGGTGAGAATAGGGTATGGGGGTGTGGGCTAGCTTGTCGAAAAGCTCGTGTCCATTCGGAACTGCCAGGAGGGCCGGCGCGGCAGCAGCGCTATTCAGGTTGCAAATTGAAAACATCGATCAAAGCTCGGCCGCAAGCCACGGACGCGTGCTAGCCCCAGGTACGAAATTCTCTCGGGGCGATACAACGGATTGGAAAGAAAAAAAGAAAAAGGGGGTGAAAAAAAAAAATAAAAATAAAATAAAAAAGTAGCTTGATAATGAAAGAAGAAAAAAAAAAAAAAAAAAAAAAAAAAAAGATAGAATAAAAAAAAAATCTCGGCCATATCTACTACGGAAACTCTCTTTTATATATATATAGATATACGTGTTTGGAAGCCCGTACCGTTCCTCCCCCGCAATAGTATAGCATGAGGGGTCTCTTGGGTCAGCATTAACCACGTTCTCGGGGCTACACCGTTTGATAGATCGTTCGAGATCCTCGGGTTTTCTCTACTCTCAACCCCCTCTAGGTGAGACAGGCGATCATGGAAGTAGGTAAAAGTTACGGAAATAATAAATAAGTTGAAAAAAAAAAATGAAATGAAAAATAAGAAAAATTTCAAAAAAATATATAAAGGTATACAACAAGATTGCGTTGTAATACGAAAGTGAAACGTCACACATCGATATACTCGCGATTCTTCATACATCGTGATATATATATATATATATATATATATTTTATTTTTTCTAATACAAAAATAAGAAAAAAACGCACGCGAATTAATTTCGCAAATTTATTTTACACCCAGTTAAGTCCGAATCCGTTATATTGAATCGCGGATATTATGGATATTCTGTTAAGGGCGATATCCCCGATTTCGTGAGATAATTCGTTCGAAAAAAAGATAGAGGGGTGGGAGTCACTGGCCTCCAATAACAATGGGGATAACGGGCCAATATCATCCCCTAATACTAGGCTCCTCGGTCCGTTATCTTAGCAATCTCGTATAGCCTCGCACTCCACGGGTCGTCTTCTTCTTCTTTTTCGTTTTTTTTTTTTTTCGTTTCCGGTCCTTTTTCCCTAATTTTTTTTTTCCTTTTTTTTCTCCTATCTTTCTTATTTCTCGCTTCCCTACGTTTTCGCAGAGATATTCTTTTCCTTCCGCAATACCGCCGGTGGAGACCTGCGGCTGTACTTTATATACTTAGTCGAGAATCGAATATATCCCTGGGGGGTAGGAGAAAGCGTATTTTAAAAATTTGGAAAACCCCGGCAATTTGGAAAAACGTTTTCAACCCTTCTACGAACGCGTGTATATAGTATCTAGAGAGAAAGAAGAAAAAGAAGAATAAAAAAGGGAAAAAGGTCTTCGCCGCGTTTTTCTTTTAGTTTCCAAATTTTTATCCACCCTTCCGTTATATATAAGCACCCCGGAAGATTGCTCATTTTTCACCCCAGCTTCCGATATATAAAAAAGAAAATAAAGAAAAAGAGAGAAAGAGAGAAAAAAAATCGAGAAACAAGGGAGGAAAAATATTCCGAATCAATTTTCACAGAGAATGAAGATTCGCTAACACCCTTATGCCTTTACCTGGGGAAGGAGAAAGGGTTGCTCTTCTTCCTCGACGGTATTAGGCATCGGGTCTATATATATATATATATTATGAAAATGGCTAACATTCGGCTATCGAAGGGGGTACAAGGGGGTGGGTTATATCCTTCGAAAAGCTTACAGTATACCTACTCCTACTATTCGCGATTACCACAAAAACGAGTCTCGCGTTAGTCGCGATTTGCTCGACCGTGAGCGAATATTGGAAAAGGGTTGATGTATGCGGGATATAGGGTTCGTATCATATCGGTCGAGCAAGAAACGCGTATATATATATATATATATCGTCCAAGGGATTTATGTCGTTACCGCATCCATCTGTGACTTTTTTTTAGAAATCGTATATATAATGTATAGGGAGGGGGTTGGGGGTTGGACTCTCGCGAGATCCTCGAGAGGGAATAAAAAATTATACATACATACAATATATATATATATATATATATATATGTGTGTGTATATATAGTATACCGACCCCATTTTTCAATAACATATTCGGTCAATTTTATTTTTCAATTTTTCTTTTTTTTTTTTTATACAAAATGAAAGTTTATTACCTCGTTAGAAAAAATTGAAAAGTTAAAAATTATCATTGTATCGATCGTATGTGAGAATTAAAATACCTTAATTACGGATATCATTTTCGATTTGATTTCAGAATTTGAAAAAATAAAATCAAAAGAAGGAAAAAATAAGGATTTTCTCGAATTATGAGGTGGATATTGGTCTGGATAGCGGTCATCGCTACGCTACCAAATGCGACACCGTGGAAGACGGACCGTAGTAAGCCATGTACAGTATCAGTAATTAACCCTCTAACAGTTTACCTGCTGGGACTCGGTATAAAGCGTTGATTAATTAGACGGTTTAATTTACCTCAATTTTGATTAGGAAAAATACAATTTCGATTATATTGTCCATTCGCGTAACCGGATATAAAATAACGATAATTATATAATTAACTTCTGAACATATTACTAACAAATATTTATATAATATACTAACCGTATTTATTCTTCGATTTTTGTTTATTAATTTTTTTTTTTTTTCACAATTTTTTCATATCGAATAAATTTATTTCCCCCAATTTTTGAAACGAATTCCGATCCAATTTTACCTGGATTCTTGATTAAGCGAATATACGTATATGTTTGAGTACAACAGACGCTATTTATTTATGACGGGGATGAAAAGTTTGAAAAATTTTTGGAATCCTGATATCGAAGGAATTTTTTTTTTTCCTTTTTTTTTTTGTCTCTTTCCGTTCCGCTGAAGGGGAAAAAATTAATATCCCGCTCGTCGATGAGTTTTATATATATATATATATAAAAAAAAAAAAAAAGAAAAAACCTGTATTTGTGTATTTTTGATGGTGTAAATTTTGGTTTTTTTTTTCTTCTTTCACAGGGCCGAGATTGTACGGCGATAGAATACCGACGAAAGTATTAATACCGTCTACGAAAAAGGTTCAAAAGAAGATTGTACTCTACCACAATTTTTTCAGAACTCACGTTACACCACCGGCTGCTAATATGCTGGCAATGGTAAGCTATCATCCCCATCCGATGAAAAAACGATACCGAGTCGATTAGGAATGAATTCTGAAACGTTGAAAAATTGTGAAAAATTGATATAAAATTAAAAAAAAAAAAAAAAAAATTGCATACGAATAATATTAACAAATATATTACAAAAAAATATCGATAATCTACCCTGTTGTAAAATTTTTCCGTATTTTTATTGACGTAGTATCTATAGGTGTATGTAGACAACGTCCCGCGGTACATAAACCATATTTTATTATAAAACCTGAACGCGTATATAGGGGATGGAAAAATATTTTTGTAAACAGTTGTTGTTTCCCGCCGTTGTTATATAGATTGCAACGTACTACGTATAGTACGTTGTATAAATTATTCATGAAACGTGTGTAAATATTACGGGTATAATTTTATTACGATTATTATAATTATTTATATCCACCGTGGAAGGAATAATAATGTGCGTGTTCGGCATCGTATACGGCGCGATATCATCATACAGTCGTTGCTTGTCTGTCTCTCTTCGTTTTTGGGGGATGAAAAAAAAAATGGAAGAGAAGTGAACGAGAAAAGAAAAAAAAAAATTTCGAAAATCCCTTGAAAATTCCTTCCTTCAACCCTTTGCCGCACGCGTTCTTGCAGAAATGGCACAGGGGAGCCGCACGAGCTGCCCAAAGATGGGCCGAAAGCTGCCTAGCCCTGACCCACGACAACGCCACCGGTCTTCATATCGATGCTTTTGGTAGCTGTGGTCAAAACATATTTATATCAACTGCCCAAGTACCATGGTAAGAAATTTTCACCCCCATTCTTAAGTGCGAGAATCAATTATTTTCTTCCTTGATCAAGGGTAGTTTTTCTTTCCTTTTTTTTTTTTTTTTTCTAATTTTTTAGATGGGGTGGGATAGAAAAAAAAATATATTTTTCAAACACGTGTGACGTACATACTATGTATATACGTGTGAATCGCAACCCCCCTCTAAAACGTATCATATTTATCGCCACTAATTTATTGTTACTCCGCAAATCCTCTGGCATAAAGCCCGCCACCTGTTGACGGGGGTTGCGGGGTGAAAAGCTGCTTGTCATTTCTGAAACGAAAGGTTGAAACGAGTTGATTGAGATTTTTGTGAAATTTGTCAACGACGATCAGAGAAAACGCGATCGTTTAAATCGGAATAAAAAAAACAAAAAAGTTTCCCCACTTTTCGCAATTTTTTTTTATTTTCATTTCTTTTTTTTTTTAACTTTTACATTTTGTTGATTTTTTTTTTTTTTTTTTCTCAACTCTCCACCCGAAATTCAACGATCTTATACGCGATACATGACTTTTCCTTTTTTCACTTCTATCTATTTTTCGAAACGAAGGAATAATTATTATCGCATCGTTATTATTATTATTATTAATTAGATATCGGTTTTCGAAAATTAATTAGATATCGGTTTTCCGTCCCAACTATAAACTATACGACAGTAAAACTACCCCCTTTACATGTATATATATATAGTTCTCTGCCGACTGTAGTATGATAATACTGTAGGTACTATAGATACTATGTATAGACCTATATATATACTATGTGTGTAGAAATGTATAGTAGATGATACGGTATTTACATATATTCGTTAATTATTTATCGCTTTACATTAAACCCTCCCGTTTCGCCGCCCCCAATATTATCCCTCCGCATATACAAACTCCGGCGGCTATATAACCGATCGAATAATACGCTTCCTAATCAAGGAAATAATTAATTTCAACCAATTAGTAATCGCCTCGTCGTAGTAGTCGTCGTCGCCCCTTCTATTCCCTTGCTCGTTTATTTTTTTTATATTTTTTTTTATTTGTTATTTTTATTTTTTTTTACTACCATCCCTGAAATAACGAACCCCTTTATATTATATTTAATTATATACGTATATTATATACCAGAGGGGTTTCGAGAGGGAAGAGATTAATGGTTCGTTTTGTAAACGTTATAATTAAAACGACAATAAATAAATTGTAAAGATAATGATTTTCTTTCTCTTTCTTTCTTTTTTTTTTTTTCTTTTTCTTTTTCTTTCTCTGAACAAAATTCTTCAACTTCGTTCTCAAAATTCTCGTTCAGAATATATATATATATATATATTATTTTGAAATTTGATCGACAGGTTTTTTGCCATCAAGACTTGGTACCTGGAGAAAGAAATCTTCAAGTACGGTGCCGAGGCACAAAACGACCTCAGTCAGGTTGGCCATTACACACAAATGGTCTGGGCCCCTACCCACAGGGTTGGTTGCGGTTTTGCCAAATGCCCAGGGACCAGAGGGCCCCGAGGGAAACCCTACTTCAGTTACGTCTGCAATTACTGTCCGGCGTGAGTGTATTCTCAATTTTTTTCCCCCCTTCTTATTCTCATTTAGCAAATTTTTTATTTCGCATTGAAAAACGAAAAAAAAAAATACAAAAATTTTTAAAAAAATTTCAAAAAAAATGAACGACTGAGTTCCAAATTTTTCGTGTGAATTTTTGCCCTCAGAGGAAATCACCCCGAACGACTGGGAACACCTTACGTGGAGGGTATACCTTGCAGTGGTTGTAAGGATCATTGCCGTCTCGGTAAGCTTTGCAAAAATGCTTGCGCCTGGGCAGATCTTTGGGCAAATTGTCGACAATTGTATGAAACCTGGCCTACGTGGCTTTGCGAAAGTGATACGGAACAGGGTCGCGAACGGAGGAAATTTTGTCGGGCCACTTGCAAATGTCGCGACAAAATAGTTTGAAACACCGGATAGACGCACACATATATATACGCCGCGCAAAGATAAAGAAATTTTGAGAAAAAAATCGTTAACAACGGCAACAAAATTTTGCACAAAATTTGAAAAAGAAACAAAAAAAAAAAAACGAACATTGTATATATAATGTAGATGTGATCGTTAATTGATTAATTAATTAATTAATTAATCGGTCTATCACACACGCGCACACAAGTACATAAATATATATATATACACACATATGAATTAAAAATATCGTTCATATAATAATAATAAGAATAATAATTATTATTATGGTTTATCAAAATTATTTACCTGATACATAAATATATATATATATACATTATAATATAATTACATTTTATAAATTGGGGGAAAATTGTTGTTTTTTCTTTTTTTCTTTTTTTTTATCTTCTCTCTTCTCAATGTGTGAATGTGTGATCACATATACGTAGAGGATATTACGTGACGTGTGTGAGAGATATTTCGAAAATTTTTCTTCCCCCCACCCCCTGCGACCCCTGATGTTTATACATGTATTATTGATGATTTTAATAATTGGTAGTAAATCGTATTATTGATATTCTAATATATATTGTTTAATATTGTTATTATTATATATAATAATATGTATAGGTATAACAATCGATATAATGTTAAAATTATCGTTAGCGTTAATCGGCTACATATACATACCTCACCTACGAAATATATCGGTCTATATATATATATATATATATTTTTATTTTTATTTTTTTTTTTTTACCTAAATATGGTAATTTTTTATTTTTTGCTCTCCAATTTCTCGCCAAATTGTAATCGCTATATAGTTTATCTTTGCGTAATTACTTCCACGATTTATTTATTGCTGGTTCCACGTTACGGTTATACCTGTATATATAAATAAAATTATGATTAATTATTATTAATATATTACATATATATTATTATTATTATTATATGTATATATATATATATATATATACACCTCGACGTCTACATCGGGGTTAGGTATGGTAGGTGGGTAGGTATATATTAGACTCGGAACGTCTAAACTGGACGTGTTTTCCTTTTGAATTTAATTAGGTCAAGCTCTTCGCTAACGAGACGAGCTTTTTAGAACCTCTTTCCCAGTTTCAAACGGTGCGGCAATATGCCGGTTGAATCGTTCGAAAGGAGGAAAAAAGAAGAAGGAAAAATAAGGAGAAAGAAAGAAAGAGAGAAAAAAAAAAATTCAAAAGAAAAAAAGTTTAGAAAAGAAGAAAAAAATGAAAGAAAGATAAAAAAAAAAAAGAAAAAAGAAAAAAAAAAAACAGAAATAAAAGTTCAAAGTACGTAAGCCGTTTAACTGTATACCTCTGTATAATGCGTGTATAGAGATGCGGTTATAAACTGCGTGAACTTTAAAACCGTTTTGAGATTTTGATTTTGATTTTTTTCTTTGAATTTTTTTGATTATTTTTTTTTTTTTTTTTCTCCACACTCGAAATAGGAAATTGAAGTATTAATTAATTGATTTATTTATTAATTATGATTGAATTTATTGATTGATTGATTAATTGATTAATTAATTGACTGGGGGGCCTGATCAGGGCCTGCGATTAATAATATCATAAATGTATAACTATAATTATACGATATTGATTAAATATAATATTAATTATTGATAATATATAATTAATAAAAATGTATTTATTTGTTTTTAGCATTATAATAATAGCGCGAGTCCGATATATAGTATATATATATATATGTAATTGTAAATTATACCTATAACTAATAACAACGCTGTAATAATGATTGTTTCAATTATCATCTATATAATATACGTATTGTACGTCTTAACAAAAAAAAAAAAAAAAAATAACCCTGTTACTGTCTGAATAAAATGCTAAGGATTACGAGATATAAAAAAAAAAAAAAAAGGAAAAAGGCAAAAAAAAACAACAGTCTCGTTATTCTTATAATTTTTTATTCCTAATTTTTATTTTTTTCTTTCAAATCAATTTTATCACACGTTCCGCAAATTTACACAACCTTACGGTATTCAAATTCGAGTATATAGTCCAGTATTTTGCCTGTACAATTTTTTTTATTTATTTTTTTTTATTTTCAAAATTATTTATCATTCGAATACGTATCCGCGGAAGGGATGGAAATTTTTTTTCGTTCAGCTCTCCTGCGGTTTTTATATTCACCGCACGGAACAAAGTGAAAACAGAAAATAAAGAGAGAAAAAACAAAACAAAAAAAACAACAACTTTCTCGCGAATCACCCTTAAAATAGGGTGAATATAAGGGGGTGGAGAAATAAATTCAGACGAATTTCCGCCTCATCGAGCAACAGCGGTGGCGTTAGGTATATATATATATATATATATATATATATATATATATATATATTATGTACATACCTATATCTACGGGTTGGAAAAAAGCAGAGGGAAGAAGGGAAGAGAAAAAAAAAAAGAGTGAAAGAAACTAAAATAAAATAAAGGTGGAAGAATTTTTCCGACAAATAATAATATCGTGATCATAAACAAAAAGAAAAAAACGAAAGAGAAAGAAGAGGCGAAAAAAAAAAAATCATATTTTTCCCTCTACCTTTACTTTACTTTCTTTTCTTTTCACTTTTTTACCTTTGTTTGTCTTTTTTTTTTCTTCTCCCCCCCCCGAGTCAACGGTGAAAAAGAAGAAAAGAAAAAAAGAAACAGAAGAAAAAAAAAAAAAAAAAAAAAACCACCCCCGATTATACGATGCTTTCGATAAATATCTGTCTGCGGTATTCAAACTTTTTCAACAGACGTTTATTCATCGACCTGTACCTACCAGACTGTCGAAAACTCTCCTTCACGATAAGGGAGGTTATTCAGCAGCATTTATGCAGCAGTGCATGATGAAGGATCGAACTTATATTCAAGGACGTGATCAGGTAAGCGATTTTATTTATTTTTTGTTTTTTCATTTTTTTCTTTTTCTTTTTTACCGCGGTGCCAAAAGCTCTGCAGAAAGTTTGAATGTTTTTTTTTTTTGTTTCAAACCACCAACCCCCTCTCCCATGCCAAAGAGGGTTGTAGGCGAGAGCGGTTTTCGTGGTGAGCCTCGCATACCACCCTGGGGAAATCCTTTTATAATTAAAAGCAACCAGCGCGGTGAGGAGGCCTGCAGCTACCTTTGGAAAGCCTGCATTAATCTGCTCGTCCTCTTGTGTAACCATCACAGTGTACACACGATGTGCCGTGAAAAAAAGAATTCCTCAAATATGACAAGGATGAAAAATAATAATTAATAATTATATTCAACAAATATGTACACGTTCCCGTTCACTTTTTTCTTTTCTTTCTTCTACCTCGTGGATAAAAGGCTCTCATTCACTCGAAATCAAACGTACTCATCTGATTACGTATCGCGGAATCGTTTCAGCCTTATGCCTATATTGTATTCTTCGCGAAAAACTGCGCAGAAATTGTTCAAACCGAAAACTCGAGGCTCTTATAGTTTTCAAATCAGAGCCCGTTGAAGTTTGCACCAATCACGACTCGCCCTCGGCGTAACGGTCACTCTGCTTCCCGGCGCCACCGCTGGACGATGCGAGCGACGATCGTTTACAAAATCGTCTCCCATTTAAAAACTATAAGACTCTCGATATTCTCGCTCAGACAATATCGTCTCAGTTTTTAGTAAAGAATCGGCTCCCACCGTTGCGGAATCAATGCGGTAATTGTTTCCGATTTTTCTCACCCCCTGAAAGTATACGAATTGTTTTCTTCCTTTTTCATTTTCTTCCACTCTTTGTTCTCTCAGCTTTTTTCCCTTCGTAACGATTACCGCGGTCGTTGGAGGTTGTCACCGTCGTAGCTTCGCCAGTTGTTATAACGTCTCGTCGTCCTCTTCGTAGCTCGAGGGTGTGACGGGGTGGTAGGTCGAGATTAAAAATATCAAGCGTCAGACGTTGGGTCGTTCCAACAATAAGGAGAAAAAAAATGGTCCCCGAACGTGTCTTCTCGTTCCTCCCTTATTTCTTCCTCCCTTACTCCCTTCCACCGGTAAAAGCTCGTCCCATTTCCTCCACGAACAACCAGCCTGACTTTAAAGAGGGTCGAGCGGTGGCCAATAAAAACCAACTAGCTGTGAGATACGGAAGAATCGCTTCGACGCTTCGCCAGCTTCGCCAGCTTCTTCCTACGCGGAGGGAACTGCGCACACGGAGATGTCGATTAGGCATTTTATCCTCAAAAAACAGCTCGGGATCTATACCTACCCTGCCCTACCCTTCCCAACCCAACCCAGAATGGCTAGCCTACCCCTCTTATTTCGAACGCCGATTCGACTACCCCAAGGGACTGAAAATCTTGACCCAAGAAAGTAAGCCCTCTAAGCATAATAACTTCCCTTTCGCCAGTATAAGGTTCAGGATACACCGAAAACAACTAGGGGCGTTTTCGACCCCCTATACACGCCCAAGTGATATACGTGAGCACCGATCCATTCCGAAGAATTTCGCTTCTTATTTCGAGGGTTTTTTTTTTTTTTTTTTTTATACCGATCGTGGAGAGAAAGAAGAAGAAGAAGAAAAAACGAACAGTTTATGGTAAACGCATCATTTTCTGTATGCGTTTCGTTGGAAAAATTGACCTTTCCTAATTTTACAGTATCCCGCAAGAAACGAACTCGAAACAAGAAATTCGCACAATTTTTGGATTCCATATTCTACGGATATACGGGGATGAAAAAATTCCCTCCCATAGCTTCTATGAAAAAGAATGAATCGTTCTATTAACTTTTGCTAAGAATTAAAAATTTTCATCCCCATCTCCAACCTTTTTTAAACCTCCTCCTCCCCATTAAATCCCACGATATTATAAGGGAGGAAGAATAATTAACTTTGAAAAAAGTTAAGTAACTCCTGACGAATCCTCTTTCCTCCGATGGGTCAAGAATCGTCTAACTGTCCATATATCAATTATCAACGATAAGGGGTCAATATAATAATAATAACAATAAAAATAACAATAATGATAATAACACTTGTCTTCGCTAAGGTATAAAGCGTGGAACTTTCGGCTCTAACTTCTATACAGGGCAACAACGATCGAGGAGTAAGTATACCGATCTACAGATATACCATGCAGGGGTAGTTTTCGGTCGTATAGCTTTAGCCGGGTGGGTCCATCATTTCGGGCAATTCCCCTCAAAGCTTTGGTGCTTCGTAGGTAATTTCGTTAAGAGAGAAAACACATTTGTTCTGAGCTCACCACAGGGGGCTAGTAACCACCGTTCAACAACGGTATCGGGGGAGGGAGGCAGGGGTAGATAGCCGGTTAAGGGATGCAATAATTCTGTCCGTTCTACGGTGGATATATTTATTTATTTTTTTCGCTCAAAAAAAGTTCAATAATTCAAACGCTCAATATAATCTGCGTGTATAAATTATTTTTTTCTGCCTTATTCCTCCCCTTTGCCTTCCTCGCCACCCCCTCCCCCGAATCGCGAGGCTTTTTTCTTTTGCCTCGATGAATAAAGCTTTTACCTAAATTTTTCAACACAGACCTATACATGACAGTCTATAGACAGCTTTGACCCTGCAAAATCGAACCATTCGCGCAAAAGGCCCATTCTAATATACTATACGGGAAAATCGCATTACCGGTTCGACTACGACGGAAAAAGAAGAGGAAGACACGTAGAAATGAAAAGAAAAAAAAAAAAAAGAATAGGAAAGGGGGTGAAGAATGAAAAAAAATTACCTTTCGGTCTGAATTTTCTTTTACGATTTTTTTTCCAACTACCCTTGAATAATCTCTTCGCGAAACAATTATATAAGTGCTAAGCTTATTATTAGTAAAATATTTATGCAGGGGTATTGGGGATTAATAATAATAACGATGGTAGGTAATTCGAATAGTAACAATATTCGAGTTGTTCGAGGAGTTAGTTTGTGTAATATACGGATAGGGGTATACTATGTATAGATTCGATATAGCTATATAGAGTCACGTAGATCCAATATAATAGGGGTTTAGTATAATTACCGAAAGTTAACAGATTCGAATCGAGCAATTTTCGTTCGAGTAACGATTTCTGTTAGGGTCGAGATCAGGGGGGATGAATATAGATTCTGGAAAGTTCGTAGGGAAATAATATAAGTTTATATATTAAAGGGGGAGTTTACCCGATCGCTAAGAATATATATATGTGTATATGTGTATGATAATATAAGATATAGGGAAAACGGTCGCAGAGGTCACCGCAGGCCACGACTACCACCACCCTATAGGAAATTGAAGAAAGGGATGGAAAAAGGTGAGGAAATGAAGGAAAGAAGGGAAATTTTATTCGGTGTGAAATCGAATGAAAACACGTTACACGCTTTTGCGGCGGGAGCCAATTTCACGACGATATTCTAAACGGGACAGCCGGAAAAAAAAAAAGAGGAAATACAATAAAAACATGAAAAATATACAAGGGAAGGAAGAAGATAGAAAAAATAAAAATAAAAATAGAATATATGAAAAATGAAAATTGAACCCCGAGCGAAACAAAAAAACCAACCCCGACGATCTATACCCGACAACACATATGTTTGACATACTATATATTTGGTGGAAAAATAAATCAAATTTGGGACTCCGATAGCCGGAATAATTATCGAAATAAAAGTATTTCGAAGTATAAATTATTAAACCCCACGTTTTTAATTTCGCATCAATTTTTCTCTATCGACGTAAAATAGAAACAGGGCGATTAATCGCACGGCTCACCCCCGTCGAACTGTTTATTTCACTGCAGCTCGATACTTCTGTATAGATATATATATATATATTTGAACATTTTTTTAGTTAAAAAAAAAACAAAAAAAAAAAAACGGAATCGTGCGCATACAAATATGCGATATTTCTACCCTTTCTCCCTCTCTCTCTCTTTTTGGCATACATCGAAATACCTACGGATATTGGAAACTGGTAGACACCTATATGTATGCTATACATATATATCGTATGTGTAACCAAGCTGTACTGTTAACTCGAAACTCGACGACTTTTCCATACAGTGATCAGCAATTTCAATTAGCAAGTTTATACACATATATATGATGTATGAACTGGTTCGTTTTAGCAAACCGCACGGTTGGGTTGTGTCCTCATGCATGTAGCATGGGATTCAAATTTCGCGAACCGCGTATATATTTGTATCGACTGTATCACGTATAGTACTGTATAATCGTTAAACAACCCCTGTATTGTATATATCTTATACCTATACGTGAATCATATTAATATTCGAAAACGATGCAAGCGAAATTCGCATACTGATTTCTCTTTCCTCTTTGAAAAAAATATCGGAAAAAATTATACAACGAAGGAAACATCTTTTTTTTTTTCTTTTTTTTTTATGACGATAATTCCACCTAATTATAACTAGAAGAGAAAATATCTCGTTAACTTATTTTTAATTAAAGTATACGTCTGAACGAGTAAAGGAAATAGATAAGCCGAGAAGAAGAGAGTGCCTATTCGATAGGGTAGGTTTCAGTTTTTAAGGGATGTTGTGCGTGTTTCTGTCTTTTTTTTTTTTTTTTTTTTGATTTTTATTCTTTTATTTTTTGCTTCTTCACCGCGTAATTCGGTGCTGATTTTATTCTCCCATTCGCTTTATTTCCTCTCTCTCTCTCTCTCCCTCTCTCTGTCATCTCTCTTCGCGAATTTCGTGCGGTTTATTAAAGAGACTATAAAGAGAGTTGTGTGGTACCTACTGCAGCAGTGAGCCGGATTTATGGGGGCATAAAATTAGGCCGAGTTTCTTACTCGAGGAAGTAATACTCTCTGCCTCTCCACTCTATACTATGTATTGTATATATATATATATACATGTACCTCCCTTCATTCTTCCTTTCAAAAGACGACAAATACCGGGCTTCGATTCCACCCGAGAAAAGACGAGAAAAAATTTAAGAAAAAAAAAAAAAATATATATATATAAGAATTTGAAATTTTTTTTTGTTTTTTCAAATTTCAAACAAAGTGAAACACCAACGACGATTCGTCGTCCCGTCTAGCTAGTCTAGACTCTAATTGCTACTTGCCTCCCCTCACTTAGGTATCTTTACGGTCAATTACCGTGGGCCGGAAAGAATGGAAAAACAGCGGTTCTTCCGCGCAAGTGCTGGAGGAGGAAACAAAGCGACGATTTGTAGATTAGAATAGAACGAAATTTTTATTTATTTCTTTATTTATTTCTTTATTTTTCTTTTCTTGTTCTTGTTTCTGTAGAGAGAGAGAGAGAGAGAGAGAGAGAGAGAGAGAGAGAGAGAGACAAAAATAATAAATAAATAAATAAATAAAATAACTGTAAAAGCGAGGAAATTAATCGTCCGCGAACGTGTTGCGTGCGGTTTTAGTTATACATCTTGAAACAGGGCCAAACGACTCGGAATAATTAAGAGGGCTGGTTTCTGAGGAGAAAAGTAGAAAAATAAAAATAAAATAAAAAATAAAAATAAAACAAAAAAAAAAGAACGAGCCACCCTCTGAAAACTCTGGGGTTGAAAATTTATTCGTTTTATCTTCCCTAATGGACACGAACCTCTTTCCTTTTTCACATTTCCGACAGATAGGTGTATCCGCAGAGAAAGAGAGAGAGAGAGAAAGGGAGAGAAAGAGAAAAAGAGAGAGGATATAATATTATACATATTTCTGATTCTTTTTATTTTTTTGTTTCACCCTCTTTTTTTTTTTTTTTTCTTTTTTTTTTTGTCCGTACTGCGTTTTTGTGTGTTTTAAGTATTATACACATCGCTCTTGTACTCAGCTCCTATTATTCACCCGGTTTATGGTTAATAGACGGTCGTTTTTATTTTTTTTCCTTTTCTTTTCTTTCTTTCTTTCTTTCTTTCTTATTTTTTTTTTTCCACCCCCGATGATAATAACGATAATAAAAATGAAAATTATACTTGTGTATATGTATATATATATATATATATATATATATGGTATATAGTATACATAGGCATACTACCCCACTTATATTATATATCAAGCGTTAAAATTTATCTGGCAAAGAACGCGGCCGAACTGCGGGGGGTCGAAATTAACATGGGGTAGGAAAAAAGTAAAAATTTAAAATCGTAGTATCTTCGCTTCTCCTTTTATTTTTTTTATTTTTTTTTCTTCCTTCGTTTCTCATTTATTTCTTCAAACAAA
The DNA here is from genome assembly GCA_963966615.1 of Tenthredo amoena. Classification (NCBI taxonomy): domain Eukaryota; kingdom Metazoa; phylum Arthropoda; class Insecta; order Hymenoptera; family Tenthredinidae; genus Tenthredo; species Tenthredo amoena. The sequence goes on along the minus strand of OZ016498.1, from coordinate 3,508,056 downwards.
GCCCGATATCATTATCGTATTTCAATATACGTACTACATACGATTGTACAAGTTTACTCCTTTTATCTCATTTATTTCTTGAATTTTCTAAAGAAAGAAAAAGTTTTTTTTTTTTTTCCTCTCTTCAGCAAACTTCGAAAGACTTGATTTTAATTGAATTTCTTATACACATACTTTATGTAGTATATATATATATATATATATATATATATATATACATTTTTTTATTTCTATCGCTCTTCTCCTTTCCCTCGACTTTTTTTCTATATTTTTTTTCTAATCGTCCATAATTAATACTTTATATATAAGTGGGTATGATAAATTTATTAAACTTGAAAAGAAGTGAAAAAAAACTTCTGTACATACATATTTAATATATATATTAAACTTCGTTAAAAGAAATATGATATAATAATCATATAATATACTATATTTATATAAAAGGTGTAATTTTATTTTCAACACCATAAAAGTCTCTCCTCTGTCTCTCGTTACGAAGGTATCTATATAACCACGTTCTTTATCTCTATCCCTCAAATTTCGCGCAAGATAGCTATATATATATACCTATAGGTACAACTGTGCAGAAATAGCTTCAAGCGCTCTCCTTTCCTCAAGAGCTTCTCTCCCTATTCTTTGAACTTTAATACTTTGAGCTGGTGTATGGAAAAAAAAAAAAAAACGAAAAAAAATAAAAATAAAAAATAAAAAAAAAAAGCTCGCCAAGTTCGCGATGCGAAAATTTCATCAAAGAAACGTTCTAAACTTTTTTTCTAAATAATTAAGAAAACCATTGAGAAAACCAAAAAAAAAAAAACGGAAAAGAAATTAAGGTAATTTTTTCTCGTTTTTTTTTTTTAAGTTTAAAATTTTTTCTTCTTTCTCTTCACCCTCGGGGAGATCTTCCAGTTTCTATCTGTTTCCCCGAAACCGGAAGATTTATAAAAAAAAAACAAAAAGAAACTCGTTAATTCTTTCGACTGGATATAAAAAAACAAATCCGCCGTCTGCTGTCGTTTCGTTGTGGGAACTGACTTTACGATTTCTTCATGGTGGTGGTGGTGGTGGTGGTGGTATGGGGTCGTATAATTCATCGTCGTTGATGGCCTTTGGTTCTCTTTACCTTCAGGATACGTTTGTGTCAGTCCCTAGCCGATCTCCCATATGCCACACACATACCATATCCTGTTTCCTGTTCTGCTCGGGTTAACCGGGTTTACCAGATATTTTAATTCACGTATCTAATATACGTATATACCTAAATATCCATACAGAGTCGCGAACCCTGGCAGATTTTTAATTTTTTTCAATTATTTTATTACATTAGTTACTATATCAGCATCTGTGTTCGTTGGAGCTCAACAATCTGTCATAATTACATATTCAGGTGCGCGTGGTACATCCACGGCAGTTTTTTGATTTTTCTTTTTTTTTTTGATTTTTTTTTTGTTTTTTTTTTGAGGCGTGAAACACGCGGCTTTTCAGGGAAATATTTTCAACTAACGCGAACTCCGTCGTGCCGAGAGTTTCTGATTTTATTTCGTCGGGATTTCCAAATTTTTTTCGAACACAACCTCCCAGGATCGGTAAAAGTGTTTCAAAAATCGCAAACCCCGTTCAAAATCGTTCCAAAAGATTGAGAAAAAAAAAAACAAAAAAAAAAACAAAGCGAAAGAAAAATACTTTTTCCACTTCGTTTCGAATTTCTCGATTTTATTATCATCGAGTATATTCCGAGTTCTCGATGTGTGTATCGGAAAATTCTTTCGTTGTGCGAAAATCGTGTTCGAGGTGGTGAGAAGAAAAAAAGGGTAAAAAAAAATCGTGCGAAATTATTCCACCCTACGATCTCGAGAATTTCGATTTTCTTTTTGGTTCTTTTTGTCTCTCTCTCTCTCTCTCTCTCTCTCTCTCTCTCTCTCTCTCTCCCTCTCTTTTTTCAAGCCTGTAATTGACACGAATTGAAGAAAAAAACGGCCTTTTTTTTCACAATTTTTCAACACAGTTCATTCGAGTGTCTTCGAAGTTTTACGATATAAATCGTCGCTATATAACCGATCATCTTCTCAATTTCCGTTTCATTTCCGTTATACTATACATATACCCGATATTTAACGATTCGAACATATTTTTCGTCCCGGGTATTCAATACATATACCTATATATACACGTTTTATATACATACACATATATATATTCTCGCCTAGTTCACGGAATCGGGGGAATTTGAGGTCGTTGAAGAACGCGAAGGCCCTCGAGGCGGTCGGTCAATTATCGGCTGGGCGTCGCGTCGCGTCGCGTCGCGTCGGGACGCCATCCCGCCGAAGGAAAGCTACGAGAGAAAACGGGGCTAAAGATAAGAAGAAAAAAAAAAAAACAAGAAGAAGAAGAAAAAAAGATAAAAAAAAAAAAAAGAAAATGAAACGTGGAAAATGTGAGAAGGGAAGGATTTTTCCACCCTTACTTCTCCCTCACCGGGACGCAATATAGAGGCGAAAAATGCACCGTGGAATGCTCACAGTTTTCCACCGGTTTTCTGCTACTTCGTTTCTGGGGTCCGGGACATAGAATCTCTGGAATTCCTCAAAGTTTAACGTAGCCCAAGCTACGTGTTCCGTTGGGTTTTCCCCGTCGTTTCTCCCCCCCCCCACCCGTTCGAATTGTTGTTTTTTCATCCCTGCCTTTCTTCCCGTTCTCCTGTATTTTTTTTTTTTTCGTTTTCCCTTTTCTTTTATTTCTTTTATTTTTTTTTCTTCTGGACCCTCTTCCTCCTACTCTCTGCTCAGCTCTACGCCTTTCTCGTCTTCTATATACCTCAACGTATAGTATTTTCTACGAGGCACCAGTCAGTTAAGGTAAAACCAAGGTTTGACAGGCTTCTGTTAAAGATAAACGAGCCCTGGGACTGAGGAAGGAAAAGAAAACGAAAGTAATGGAAAAAAGAGGAAAATAAGTTGAATTTAACAGAATCTACAATCTCTTCTAACGCCTCGCTCCCAGAAATCGTATTCAAATTATCTTGAACTAGTATCTCGGACAGACTATAACCGCTAACTAAGTTCAATAAATAATAGAATCGACACTCTGCAAATTATTATTGAAATCGAAATCGAATCTTCATTTTTATTTCATCAATATTATAGAAAACAGAAAATTCTGAACGATTCGAGTTCATTTTCACACAGATTCTATCTCTACTGTTTATCAAGGTTTCAAAAAGATTTGAAAAAAAGAAATTCGATAGAACGATGAAAAAACTGAAGATTTCGCATCGTTTTAGGGAAAAATGTAATTTCTCGCACGTTCGAATTATTTCGGTAGGTCTGATTATCCCCATATCGAAACGATTTTGCCTCCTAATGATCAGCGTTACGTACATCGACGACATTCGACATGTGTGTGAAAGAAATTCAGTCCATCCTAACCCTCGCATAGAATTCCATTACGCAGTGAGGAATTTAATAATAATATAATGCTAATGCGTCTTTATCATCGTCGATGGATGCCGCGATTTGCGAAAGACGACGAAGAGCGAATAAGGGTCGCGAATGAAAGATCAATATTTCGTCGATCTTTAAATCCCAGAGAAAAATAGAGGGAAAAATTAAGAAAAATGAAATTTAATCGTTAAAATAAGGAGGAATACAAAATTCGCATATGATTCCAGATTCGTCTTCGGGGGTTGTTGGCCCAAAACTGGAATCTCTCGTGGTACCAAAACCCGGTACCCATGCGCAGAAAAGTGTCCCGGATGAGCGAGAACACCCCATAAATATTCATTTATTTAGCTGCCGTAGGTGTACGTAAAAAAAAAAAACGTAAAAAGGAAAGGAGGATCGCTCGGTGTGGTCAATCTCGAAGAATACATATATCAAAGGCTTATTGTTATGCACACAGCGTTCCTCCGGCCATCCTCTACGCACCGCAATGCGGTCTGTGGACTTTCCCCATTCAAAAATATCACAGAGGTTTTAAATACGTTTTCTCCGTCTGAAATTTAAAACGATTCGAAAGATATTTGGAAAAGAGTCGGTGAAAAGATTTTTCGGGGGTTTTATCTTCGTTTAGAAAATTCCAAAACTCTAAGAAGTCGATTCTTCTTGAAAGAAAAGAAAAAAAAACAGAAATCAGAAATTTTCAGAACACCAACGGACGTCCACGTCGTTCATACGTAAACGTGAATTGTTCCCTTTCTTCCGGGAAGTGGTTAACGAAGAAAGGATACGCCGGGGTGATTTTGGTGGATTATTAATACCCAGGTAAAAGCCAAAGGCAAAAAGCAGTGTACACCACTCGGGGGTTCTTTGCTTTGTCTGTCTTTTCCCCTTTATTATATTACACGTTATATCCATGCGTCTCTGTACGGAATCTAGCTAATTATCCGCATTCTGATTTTCTCAAGGGTTCACGTATTACGGCTTAGATACGTAGAACAGAGGGACTATCTTCCCTCTTTAGAGGCCGGAAATTGTTAAGGATCGAGTTAATAAAACGGAAGACTGCATACCGTACAAGTATAACTGTATAATAATAAGCCTCGAAGATCCGATATCTCGGATTTCTTTAATAACGGGTTAAGAATTGGTAATTAAAAATGATTTTTCTATAAGGGGTTGTAAAGGGGTTGAACCCTGATAGCTATAACGATAATAATTAAGAAAAGCGAGGGATCTGGTAGAGAGACAAAGGATTTTCTTTCTTGATTAATAATTACTTCCTTCTTCTATCTTTGTTCTAATTTTCTTTCTTTTTTTTTTTTTTTTCTTCTTCTTCTACTTTTCGTTCGAAAACTTTTCCTTTCTCTTCATTCCCTTGTACTTTTTTTTTTTTTTACCACCACCTCGTATTTCACTCGACTTTTTGATCCCCTTAAGTGGATCGTCTCGACGGCTATAAGCAGTCGAATAGAACCGGAAAGATTCTTCTCCTTCTTCTCATTATTTTAAGTTAAAATAAGTAAAGAAATAAAGAAACGAAGAGAGAAGAGGTCCGATAGATCTCACCTTTTGATGTACATTTATATCCATGTACGCCTATCCGACTTTGAGATATCTCGAAAACCGAGACTGAATCCCGATGAGTGTAAAAGTTGGTAATTAAAAGTAATTCTCCTCGAAGATATTTTGCCATCGTTTTTCCTCCCTTTTAAAGTACCCTTAGAGATATAGATATATGTAGGTATATCCCGGGCCCAGCCCTCTCGATTTGTCCAACTTTTCTTTTTCGTTTTTTCTCGCTTATTTTTCCCTTTTTTCTTTCTTCTTAATAACGAAAGAAGCCGACGACTAATTCGTCTTCGGTATAAAAAATCAAGTCTCACGAAGTAGGAAGTATATACGCGGTTCATTAAAATCACAAAAATCGACCTTTTCTTCTTCTTCTTCTTCTCCTTCTTCTTTATTTTTCCTCTCCCCTTTTTCGACCCGGAAAAAATTCTCAACCGTTTACTCAATTATAATAAAAGTTCAAAGTTATGAGATGTCGATCTTTCTTTTCTTTTTTTTTTCTCTTTTTTTCTTCTCATTTTTCGCCTTCGTTTCCTGAATCCTGTGTCTCATATATATCCATATACATACATACACCTATATACATAGAAAAGTATATACCACGCCCTTCAACGGTCGTTTTATACAGTCTGGCAGAAGTGAGAGACGGTCGAATGCACCTCGCAGACCAAAGCCTTACAATTTACATTATCGCTTGTCAGAAGTATAAGGGCAGGTACATATAGTATACATAAACGGTTTCCGGTGAACGGGGATCCGTTAAATAAACGTGGGAAACACGCACGAGCTTTTACATACACAGCTTTCCCCATATACCGTCATTTATACTCCATAGAATTATCGCTAGTTGCAAAAAACCAAAAAAACCAAAAAAAAAAATAAAAACAGAAGAAATTCATGTATATAATTTTCGTCCAAAAATATTTTTCAAAATTTGTCTTCCAACTGTCTTTGGCCTTTTTTTTCAGCCACTCTAGATCTGGTTTCGGGTATAGATACTGTGTAGACTCGAGTTGGTGTAATACGTGCACCTGGACGCACCTGCAGCACAAAAACAGGACGTGAGAATCCGAATGGCATCGCAGTAGTATTGCCTACAGGTAGAGAGATGTGCGCGACTAGTGTGTATTGTAAATCGTGTATTCTGTTGTGTGCTACGGTGCGGGCCAAGAGCGGATAGAGTGAACAGCCAACAGGTGAGAGCTGTGAGAGGATCTGAAAGAAGAGAGTCCCTCTACCGGTGCTTGTCAGTCGGTTATTGCGATGCGTGAGGTGCGTGCCGCACGGCGTAAAAGTTAACAATTTTTCACTGTGCAAAGGATTACGTATAATAGGTGAAAAACTCCTTTTTTTTCGGCCAGTTAATTTTAAAAAAAATATATATAAATATATATATATATATGTATGTACGCATGTGTCATAATTTTATTTTTTAATCGATATACGATCGATTGATAATTGATATTGATACGATCTTATAGTATAATATCGATTGGTTCTTCGGCTAGTGGTGAAATTTCATCGATTTTTTTTATTTTATTTCAATTTTTTTTTCTACACGTGCTCAGGTAAGACATTTTTGTTCATTAATTTCATTAGTTTGATAATTATTATTAACGCGTGGGTGAAGATAATACGTGTGAATAGGTGATAATAAGACAATGAGGTATATATTTTATATATACGGAGATAAAAGTAAAAGTTTGGAGTCTGCGTAAATTATATACTTATGTCAGACGTAAATTTAGGATAAATTATTACGTAGTGGCCTAGCGTATACTTTATCGGTGAGGGTTTGGATATATATATATATATATATAATAATACTACCATTGTTCTTTACTGGATGAAAGTATGAGGCAACCGTTGCTCGTCGAATCGTGAAATTAATTCTGTGTCCGCGGTGCTCGCGAGTACTTTGATATATGTACGGATAGTTTATTATCGGATAGATTATATTATCTTCCCGAATAATAATTACAATTAAAGTTTTCTATTACCGAAGAAAAAGGTGGACGATTGCGTGTTTAATAAAATATAGTTCATTCTGATCGAGACCCCTCGCTTCTTTACGGAAAACCATTTTCATCTGATTCGATCGATGACTTTACGGTGTCTTAGATAGTTGATAGGATTTTGAAACTTTGTTTTCCGATAAGGAAATCTCAAGACGATTAATTTGACCCCTTATCGGTTTCGATACGATCGATACAGCCCGAGTTATTAAACAGTGAACGAATAGATACGTGAAATTCAAGTTTTGGAGGTTAGGCCTTTCGGATCTTCACTTTTCGCAATTTTGAACCTCCGGTGTTGTTCGTTTAGACTTTCGGGGAAATACTGTTTCCAAAAAACTGTAAATTCGGTAATATTCAAATTCGGAATGTTAACCCGGCGCAAAAGAATATACCTGTGTGTGTGTCATTTTTTAAAATCCGTAAATCTACCCCAAAGCGAAACAGGAATATACTTTCTTCGATATACATGACGTACTCATTTTCTCTTCCTTTTTTTGACTTCGCTGACTCCTTTTTCGTGCTTCTTTTTCTAATATACACGTGGACGGATGTGGGGATATTGATAGCGGCCATATTGGATGTACGGAATGAGATTGGAGAATATTATATTACATACCTATATACGTATATACCTATATTTATATATATTCTGTAGTTATATGGTAATGGAATAATAAATTAACTCAAGTTAAGTAAACGGGGTTTTACTACTGCGTGCTGCTAGGTTTTCCTTTTTAGGATCGAGCTATAATACAGTCTTATCATAATATACAACATACCATACACCGTATTTGAAATTCATGTAGCATAAAACTTACTTATTTTCTTCTAATCAAAATAATAAAAACCAAAAAATAGACAAGAAATGAAGAAAAAAATATATTTCCAAAATTCACCTCATCAAATCATCATCTCTTTCACCATTCTATTTCCCTATCTGGTATAATGGAAGATATATCAATGAAAAACAACTTCATAATGTACAGTGATTATCATTATTTTTTTATACATTTTTTTTGTCGAAAATATACAAATTTTGAATTCTTCTTTATCGTATCTCGAGAGTGTGGAAAAATTTGCAATTTAATTTTATTCGACACTTCATTCATTTATTCTGGCATTATTATTGTTATTATTATTTATTTCATGACACAGGATACGTGACCGACGTATGTATGTACTTCTATATACCTATATATATATATATATATGTATATGATATACATAATAAGGTATTCGGTCACGCGCTACAGATCGACGTTCAAATATATTTAAACCCATATAGGTATATACGTATACATATGTATGTATACGTATATTTCATTTTTTGAACCTGCAAATTGAACAATAATAATAATTTTTACAAAAATAGAAAGAAATAGTCGAATTTTGTGAAATTCCACGCATAGAAAGTTATAAAGTAAGAGAAAGAGAGAAATAAGAAAATAAGAAAAAAATATAAAAAATCGTTTCCCAGGGGTGAAAGACGGGGATGGAAAGCTGGAGGAACGTGTCGTTTATTTATCATTCCTTAGGTATGAATTTATCGCCATATTTGGTAAATTTATACCCCAATGGCATGGGACACGATGCCCTTCTCCCTGTCTCACCCCCTTATATATATATATATATATATACGCCTTATCCCACTTTCCTCTTGGCGAAAAATATGTATGTATGTATGTATATGTAGAACAAACATATACATGCATAAGTCACACCTATGGCTAATCTTTACGTATGTCATACCTACGTCAGTCTAAACCACGTGTTTATTTTTTTATATCTCACCCTCGCACGTTATTTATCTCTGAAAATCTTGAAAGAGAGAAAAAGAAAAGAAAAAAAAAAAAATCGTCATAATTTCTAATCATTTTTTCTCGTTGTAAAATTTCAAGAAAAACGACATGACGTTGGTACAGCAACCCTCATCGAGGCTCAGACGATCCAGGAGACTCTCATCGACGAGGGGTTTGGTCCCGAAAGAAGTCGAGTCGAATTTGGAAGACGATAAACGCGATTTGAATCAAAAATTGGGCCTCTGTCCCATAGTTAGCATCCGAAATAGCGACAGGCGGATTTTGGAACGTGGTATTCTATCCCACGAGTGGGATTTGAACGAGAAAATCAGCCTGAGTAGCGGATCGAGTACGAGGATTGATTTAAGGGCTGGTTTTCAAATGGCCAAGGATTCCACCAGGTATTTTGACCCGGGAAAAGAAGGGAAGAATTTATCCAGATGGTACGTACACGAGGACGAAAAGGAGGGAAGGAGGGATGAAAACGTGATAAAAAGTGACTCGAAATACGAGATTGGAAAACCTAGAGACGCTCTTTACGCGAAGCCGGGTAAAAAAATGGCCCAAAGAAACGAGGCCGAACAGATTTTGGCTGTGCCTGAATTATTTACCACCAATTCGTTGAGGTGGGGTGATAAAACAACGCGTCGTAATAAGACGGGGGTGAAAAAAAATAAAGTTGATAAAACTAACGACTCGATATCTAAGAGGCTCGAATTAATCCACGAACTGAACCAGAGGATTTTGGCTAATTACGAAAAATTTCAGCAGAAATCTAGGAGCAAATCTCACTCGAAAAATTCCAAGGATTTCAAAGATACGGAGGGGAGGAAGAGCATTGCCAAGGACGAGCCCTTGTACGCGGTGAAAAAATCTAAGGGTAAATCTAGGCAGAAGGATTCGCCGGTTATCGAAGAATCGGAAAATTTTGAATCGAGGAAAAAATCATCCCCCGATTTTACCAGCAAGTTTACCTTCTCTCGCGATTATTGCGAGCGATTGATATCGAAGGGAGAAAACCCTGAGGGGGATAAAAGGCGGGTGAAAAATCCGGCGAAAAAACAATCGAGAAATTCAAATTCGTGCGGAGGTGACGTTAACGAAAATTTCAGCCTTGTTACCAGGGCGGGATTTTATCAGAGGGATAAATTTCCCCAGGTTAAAAATCCGGGGTGGATAAAAAGCCGGGGGTGTAATTCACCGGTTGAAAATCTGTCCAAGTTTTATCTGGAGGAAGAGAATAAAGTCCAAGAAGAAAGAGGGAGGAAAGTGGACACCCTCGATCAGATACGAACGGAAGAGACTGACCAGAGCCCTTCGGTACCCCAAAAAAAGAATTCGGAGCACTCAGAATCCCCGGAAGGGAAGAGAGAGTCATATAATTGCGTGGACGATGGTCAAACCATATTAGAAAAACGTATTTTGGCCGATTTGAATCGTACGATTCGAAAATTCGACGTGGAAACGAGAATCGATGGAAATTGCAGATCGGCGGTAATGGGGTGTAAATCTTCGTCGCCCAGTATCAGGGGTGAAAATAGTGAGAGTTTTAGTTCGGATTCGATAAAAAGTCCCTCGCTGATTGTCAGTACGTCCGGGAAAATGAAGACCGGAGATTTCGAAGTTGAGGTTTTTAATACCTCCTGGGATTCAGGGGTTGGTGTTGAACCAGGGGGCGCTGGAAGCGGGTGGGTCAGAGTTCACACCGGAATAGAAAGCAGCTTGGTTTACTTGACCCTAGATACTACAGCGAAGGACGTATGCAGAGACATGCTCCTAGGGGATGATTTGTCCCTTTTTGTACAGGTGAGTGAGATTCCTCCCCTTTTTTTACGACCACTTGATATAAAGTTTAACGACGAGTTAACAGAATGCATAATGGAACAAGAAAACTCATTTTTATCGCCACGTTTCACCCTCTTTCCTCCCCGCTCTGAAAAAAAATGAGATAAAAAATTTACGAAAATTTTTTTTAACCGTTTCTGTTTCCTTTTCGAAAAGAAAAAAAGAAAGAAAAACCCATGACATCGAATCGCGGATTATTTCCCCCGCGACTATCCCTCGAAAAATTTCAAAATTTCATTTCATTTCTCGCCGGTTTATAACAGAAAAATTTCGCCTTCGGGTAAACGTGCATGGGGTGTACAGCCCTATACCTCATACCCACGGTAACAGGTGATTCTTTAACATCTGGCAAACGGAGCTGCTGCCGAAGCAGCATAAGATCGAAGAAAAAAGTCTGATGGAGTTTTTCAGACAAAATTTTAAACCGCGAGGCGTTTTTTTTTCCCTTATTTTTTTTTAAGGGGGTTTATGAGGGGAAATGAAGAGGAAAACTCGCCAGAATTTTTCACAGTCGAAGATTTAAAGCGCCTACCCTTCTCCTCGTACGAGATATCGAAATTCATTACCGATGTGTGAAATCTTGCGAATCTCTGACCTTTTTTCTTTTTGGATCTTTGAGAAAATTCGAACACCCTCGAACGCTCGGTTTTCCATAAGCCAACAGATCTTCGGGGCATATAGACCCGTATACCGCAAAGTTGTACCGAGGAAGGAGGCTGCTGATCCTTTGGCGTATCAAGAAACTACGAGGAACTTATATCCCGATCGGTCTTCCTCTTATTTTTATTCTACTCGTACTTCATCGTCTTCATCTTCGTCTTCTATCTCTCGATATTTCCAAGGGGTTTCAAGTACATAACCATATCCTAGGAAGAGATGTTAGCTCTGGATTTGAATATCTGATAAAAGGTCGAGACCCAGGTGAGCTTGGTCCAGACTAGGTATATAACTAGGTGCTGGATGTATAAGGTATAGGTAGTACATACTGTAGGGGACCTGGAAAGATCTTGAATATTCAAGAGATTAGCTTTGTCTTTGAAGAGCACTTTCGCTTTGACCTCCCCTTTCCTTTCCTTTCCTTTCCTTTCCTTTCCTTTACTTTCCATTCATTTTCTTCCCTTTTCTTTCCTTTACTTTTCTCCCTACCTCAGGCAGGATTCTCAGTTCGTTTGATCGTTTTATTTCAATAAATTATACGAACTTTAATTATAGTATGTCTATATAAGACACTTAGGTTTTCTCATCTGACAATTAATCGGGAAAAATCTCATTCCAAGATTAGTTTTAGAAGGTAATAAATTTTCCCGAAGGACTAGAAATTGGTATATATATGAATAAAATAGACGAGATAGGTTCCTCAGCTTCGTTCTATGCCGATGTAAAACATCCTCTTTGACTATAATTCGACTTTCTTACGTGCGAGATAGAAAGAAAGAAAAAAAATATAGAAAAAAGGAACGGGAAGAGGAAGAGGAAGTATCTGCTGACGATCGAAAAGGAAGAGGAAGGGTCTGCATCGTAACCCCAGGGATAAACTTTCGGTAAAGTGAAGATATACGCGTAAACTTTAGAAATTATATCAAGCGACATTCGAGAAACTCGTTCTATACCCGTTCCTTCCTGCAAAGACAAATCTAACGGTGCTTTTTTTATTTATTTTTTGTGTCTTTCTTTTTTCTTTTTTGGTTTTTGAGTGTTTTTTTTTTTTTTTTTTAATTCTTTCTTTCTTCTTCTTCTTCTTCTTCTTTAAGTCGATCCTTGAATCTCTTCGTCCCTAGAGAACCGACCTAGTTTTCGAGTTTAACCGAGTTATGGTATTATACCGATTCGCGATTCCCGATTCGCCGATTTTTCGCGAACCAAAATATTTGAAATAAAAAAAAAAAACGGCAGCTTCTCGTCTCTCGTCTCTTTGGAATTAACAAAAAAGAAGAAAAATAAGTATACGATTTTTCCACAAATTTGTAAACGCGTCTATTATAGCTAACAGATTACCTATGTATACTCATATTGTACTCATATACATATGTATACCTATTACCTCTAATCGCTGGTCCGTTAACATTTAATTACTTAGGTATTCGACGTATGTATGTATATATGCATATATATATATATATATGCATCTATACCTACATACGAGGGGACTATATATGTACAGTCGAGAGGGCAGCTTAGTATATTAACCCCGGGTAAATCTCGAACCCAAGTAAACCGGCTTAATCGTTTATTTATCGCTCTATAGAACCGCAAGCTATATATAATTATATATATATACACACATATATATATATATCTATGTATACCTACAATTAGATACACTGGACCTAATCGTTGACCATCAAGAAGACTTATATACTATCGAAAGCTCCTTATTTTCAGTATATAGATATATATGTGTGTATAAATAGTGTCTTCGATACTATAGATACGATATACAGTAGCTTTTGGTCTTAGACAAGGGGTCCCTCTCGTTTTCGACCCTTGATTAATTAATTGAGTAAATAATTCAACCCTAGAAAAGACTTGTAATTATATTTAGACGATATCTATCCTGGTTTTTTTTCTTTAATTTTATTTCTCTCATATTTTTGAAAGCTTTTATCATAGGGTAGGGTTTCGAGTCTGGTATTTATTTGTATGTTTAGTATCCACCCTAAAGATGAAATTTGGGGATCCCGCAAAAGCTTTCGAGGTTTGGTCTTGCAGCCATAATACTAGCAGAGTAGGTAGCTGTACCTTCCTACATCCTACCTCCCTTGTAGCACGCAGTTAACCAGAGCGGTGTTTATTGTACGGACGCAACCCGTTACCTTAGATCCAACCCTCATCCGTCCCCAGTGGGTTTAGGGGATTCCCAGTTTGCTTAATAATGTGCATTTCAATTGGTTACGAGATTATTATTACCTATGTCGGTTTAGGCATGTATATTACATAGTATATTCAAATTCTCGACTTGTTTGAGACGATTTAGAATTTTTAGAAACTTTGAAGCTTAGAATTTTAAAACTCCGAAAGTCCGAAACCAGAAAATGTCGTAGATAATTGATAGGATTCTGAAACTTCGTTTTCCGAAGAGGAAATCTCAAGACGATTAATTTGACCCCTTATCGGTTTCGATACGATCGATACAGCCCGAGTTATTAAACAGTGAACGAATAGATACGTGAATTTCAAGTTTCGGAGGTTAGGGCCTCTCGGATCTCCAGCTTTCGGAATTTCGAACCTCCGGTAGTGTTCTTCGTTTCAAAGTCTAATCAAATCGGGCATGTACACTTCCAGGGAAAACACCCTTTCCGAAAAACTGTGATTCGCAAGGTAATATTGAAATTCGGAAATTGAACCTGGTCTCGAAAAAAAAAAAAACGTTGGAGCCTTTTTTTTCTCAATATCTTTGTATTTTTATTTTCTCCTGGTAATATATGCGTTGTGATCTAAGTCGAGTTCATGAAAAAAATAAGGGTAAGACGAAGAAGAACAAGGGGAAAAAATTGTATATACATATACATCGTCAAAGGAAAATACTTTTCTTTTCTCTTTTTTTGTTTTGTTTGTTTTTGTTTTCGTTTTTTCGCACTTTTCTTTCTTATTTTCTGTGTTCCCTGCGTGAATTTCACCCGTCTGTTTATCGACATTCACTTTATATCACGTAGACGATTTAAATTCGTAAAACTTTGACGCGGGAATATAATATAGCTGTATAATACATATATATATATATATATACAGACTACTGCAGGGAAATAAAATGCCAATGTAGCTGCGTAGCTGGGTAGACAGGTATATAGAGTAACAACCCCAGCAGCTACCGAATCAGAAAGAAAAATGAAGAAAAATGAGGAAAAATGAAAATACAAAAAAATTTTTAATTTAAAAAGATAAAATAAAAGTACTTGGTAAGCTGTATTTCAGACGAAACAGGGATTTTGTCGTTCTGTGATATACATTATACGGATGGCGAGTATCTTTTATTTTTTTTTTCATCCCCTATTTCGGATTTTTTTTCTTTTTTTCTTTTTTTCTTTTCACGTAACAGAGGGAAGAGTACGTCGAGGATCATCGAAACGGTGTTCATCCAATTAAACTGTAAAATTTGAACTGCTCGAACTGTTAATTAGACGAAAAATAACGAACATTGTTTTATACCGTTAATTACCTACCCCCAGCTGTTGAAACAATTGAAACGCAAAAAGAGAACAAGAAGAAAAAATAAAAGAAAAAATAAAAAATAGGATGAGAAAAATAACGATTTTCATTCTAGTTCGCTGATTCGTGCGAACTAATTATGACCAGGTCCATAGTATATAGCCTTCTCAAAATTTGTTTGCTTGTAAGAATTTCGGTCACTCTTCGTCGACTCGTGGCGATAATAAAAAAAAAATTTTTTTTAAATGACAAAAAATGGAAATCGGTTCAATTTTTTCCGATTCAGGAGAATCTATAGATATCATTCATAGATACCAGGAATCTGGTGATTAAATGGGTCTCTAAGACGATGGCATAATAATTAAGGATCGTGAAAAAAAAAATATTTTTGAATCTGATTTTAGTTAATTTATTTTGTATTTTTTTTTTTTTTTTTATATGATCGCACGTATACAGGTGTCAGTCAATTTTTGGATTCTTATTTTTCTAGTACGGTGGAGAACCGGGAAGAAGACTGGACCAGAACGAGAAACCTCTCGAACTGCAAGACGCTTTTCTTCAGAGATTAGGGTACATCGAATCATCGAGACGAGCTCGTCTGGGGGTAGATCCTGAGCTTAGACATCTCGTCGCATTTCACGTCGGTCGGTATACCTATACATATCCACAATTCTAACATACATAGAATTATCAAATGAAAGAAAAAATTATAATTATCGAATGAACAATTCTTTCTCTTCACATCCTGAGAAACAGATCGAAATTCTCGGGTCATTGGGCTTTCGGAAATCTGATTTTACGAACTCGAAAGAGTTTTCCGAAAATTCTAAACCGTCTCGAAGGTATTCGGAATTCCAAAAAAATTTGCAACTTCAACCCGACCCCGTTGTTCGAACAAATTTTCGATATTTATGTACTACACAGCCGTATATGCACGAGCAGAATACACAGGATCGTAGGTATACGTGCAGGTTGTGTAGTGTTTAATCTAAAATCGGGGTACGAGAATGCGAACCGTGGCAAATACCTAAATTCAGTTAATATATAATATCGCATAGATTTTAATCCAGCATTCGTGACCGGGAAAACCTGCAAATACGTTCTATACTAAACACATACACAGGTACACACATGCACCGAAACTGTGCGAATTTCCACCGTCGAGGGTGTGTATGGATTTAATTCGCACCGTGATGGCCTCACGGCGCGATTTCATCCGTATAAATTCATTCGAAACAATGGTTTCCGGTTAAAAGAGAGAAAATTACACGATATACGGATACACACGTGGACAGAAATTGCTAAATTTTATTATCCCAGAATCGCACGTGCGATGAAGCTAATATTCGGCTTCACTTCATTGCGATACTCCGTCTGGTCTCGATTCATATTATTTTCAATCAGATTTTTTCGCGTGAAAAAATTTACCTCCTAATATCTCATCGATTTTCAGTTCTGGGGTGAAGAATCGGTTATGTTTAACCCCAGACCGGGTGTCGTATAACCGATAAAATTTTTAATTTTAGAAACCTACCCTTCAATTATTATCGACTGTTTTGTAACGCTCCTTATCATCGTTTTCCTTAATTAAACCAAGCCACTCGAGCAGACGTATATTATAGGGATTCTGTATTTTGTTGCTAACAAAATACGCGGATTTTTTCTGCCCAGTCTATAACAGAGTGCCCGAAAAGCAAGGAATTTCATTTCTAGAGGGTAGACGTAGCCGAGACGCTTCTTTCCCTCGATATTCCAAAATTCAAACAAGTTTACGACTTAGAGAATCAGAATCACGAACTTGGGATACCAGCTCAGAGATTCTCGATCTCAAAAGCGGATTTTTTACTTTCACTTTGAGAAAGATTTCAGCATCCTTTCGATGGACCGATTTCGTTGTTCAAGGGCTGCTTTTCTCCACGATACAACCCCGCGTAGGATGAATCTTGGAATTGCTCGCTAAAAATGAAAATGTGGAAGATTTTTCGCGAAAATGAAATCTGGAAAAAAAGGGCGCGTTCGTGGTCAAAAAAAATCTCACATCTCCGGTAATTTTCCGAATAGAATGAAATCCCGAATTCCATTTCAGGGGAAAATTGTTCCGGGAATATAACCAGCTCTCAAACACTCGAATTGATCAAACGGGGTTTTTCATATCGGCTAAAAGCGACCAAATCGAAATTTTCCTTCTCTGCGATTCGCTCGGTGTATAAAATATGCTTTTTGAGTTCAACCCTCGATACTGGGATCGATACCCGGGTAAAAAATCAACGACTATTAATAAATTTCACCGAAAATTTCTGCGCCCGGGTAAAATCACGATTTTCGTAACTTTTCGAGCCTTCCAATTCAGCTACCAGCGTATACAGGTACCGATTGCGATTCACCGTGTATCCAGAATGAAAAAGCGAGCTAGTTTCGCCGTACACCTACAAGCAGTAAAATCTTCGAGCTTAAAGAGAATGTAATATGAAGCTGTTGGATATTTGATCCGGATGATATGGAAATAGGTGTACATACATACATACGTGTATGTATACATCTACTGATGGCGAACACTGCTACAGCCTCACTCTTTGCATAGACGATTCAAACGCTATGGAACTATGGAGTAAAGAAAGATATACGTACACGTATGTGATATGGACGTATAGGTAGTACATATGTTGATATCAAGTGGGCATACGTGTACCTATGTATGTATACGTATGTACATTGAATTGCTTTCATTGTCGAAGGTATGGTACAGTCGCTGTACAATACGATACGATAGGATACAACGACGGGATGCGATGCAATATTAGGAGGTATACGTATTTCTAGATCGTGGAAATCCCTGCAGCGATACTACCGGAGGTATAGAGTCGGCCACGCTTCTGTTCTATAAACCCTATTTGCATAAAGGATTTCAAAGGAAAGGGAGAAAACGCGTTGCGAATTGCTTTTTCTCACCTCGACTCGCCCCTTCCTTTTTACAAAATCTGTGATACGTATTCGTTTTCTTTCTTCTTGGGAACGAGAATATTTTCCAGCTGTTATTTATTATTATAATTATTTTTTTTTTTTTTTATTACACCAACTTTTTTCCAAATTCTCCTTTTTTCAAATTCGTAGGTACTAATCGCCGCTACGATTCTCGAGATTCGTTTGCACCGTCGAGCTATGCCCGGAGTTCGCTACTTCCTTTGATCAGTTAAATACTCGACGTTTTCAACCCTTTTTTCAGGGGTGGAAATATTTCATTTCTGGTTTTTTTTATTTTTTTTATTTATTTTTTTTTTCTTTCTTCAATTCAGCGAAACGAAATACGCTAATAAATTCGCGAACCGGAAATTTCCGGCCTCGTTTATATCGCCGCAATTTCATACCGCGAAAAACCACGACTCTTCCTCCCTCTTTGAGTATATATACGAGATACGGACGACAGACCTTTCCGCAGAGCTCACAGTCGTCCGAATATAATTCCAAAAACTGCAGAAGCTTGCGAAATTCATCCGATCTGTCTCTGAGAGAATTCTTCATTTTTTACCCTCCTCTTTTTATTCACCCTTCGCGATGGTATCATTAATGAATATCTGCCCGTATTTCTGCCACGAGAGTCTCGAGGCGAGGGTTTCTGATAGGTGGATAGGTAGGCGAGTATCCTTTCGTCATTTAATATAATATAATTGAGCCGGACTCATTATTTCTCCAGGCCTTTGTGCTCAAATAATAAATTGTCAGCGCGCTGTTCTCCATCCCCTATTGCTGCAGTCTTCGTGAAAAGAGTTTCTATCCGTTATATGGATCCTTGAGTCGAGCCGAGACCCCGAGTCGAGCTGAGGATTCCTTATATATAAACTGCCCGAGTTACATTATACTAATACGATGATAAAAATTTCAGTGGATATAAAAATCGAGTATTTTTTATTATTTTATTTTTTACATCCATTTTTTTTTTTTTTTTTTTTTTTCCCCTTCGTTTCTTTATTTCTTTGCTTCTCTTTCTCGCTATAATACGTCATAACGGGATGTTATGTGCCACCCTCTGCATAATCCCGTCTAAAAGGTAGAAATCTGTCCTCTCAGGGATAGAATTGTATTAAAAAAAAAAGGTCTCGGAATTTTTTTTTCGCTTTTTTTTTTTAAATTTTTTCTTCTTCGTTTCTTTCGCTGAGATATCGATTTCCACGGTGGAATCTAAATTGACAAACTTCCAAATGACGACCAATAGTCTGGGATACCACCGGAGATCTTGGGTAGAGATTATCAGAAAAAAAAACTCTTCATTCCTTTTCTCCTCGTCTCTAGACTTTCAGCTTTTCATCTCATCCTTCGATCGACCATCACTCCGAGACGAGTTTCTTATGTATTACCTTATACGCTCTTTTTCGGGTAAAACGCCGGTACTCGGTCTTTTTTATCCATTCAAAAAATAGCCCGAAACTACGTTTTTCTTCTTCTTCCCTACAAAAAAAAATATAATAAAATTGCTCAGGATATCTTCGTCTCGCTTTTCTCCATATTTTATTTCTATGTATAGTGTTAAGAGGTGTATTCAACGAGATTTTAGTACCTGGTGCAGCTGTACCTCTGTATATATAAGGTACTTTGGGAAGATAATTTTCGTTCCATTTACCCACGGCTTTTAAGCTTTTGAGCTGTAATACGCGGGTTTCATATTTCTCGGTTTATACAGAAACACCTACCTATATTAGACACATGTATAATTATATACATACACATATCTGTATGTGTTTATATTGCGGCTGTATAACTCGAGGCGTAACGTGTATACATACATATATACAGTATACCGTACGTATACGCCAGATTTAAACGAGTTCGCCAAACCGCAAGGGCTAATAGCCCAGCTCCTGGCATACGTGTCCTCGAATCCTAATTCTTGTGACAAAATTCTGCCTGGAAATTCTACTTCTCCGTATGAAAAGACGAGACTGAAATCCGTGCGAAGTCTTCTTTACCTTTTCTTTTATTTTTCTTATTTTTTTTTATTTCCTCTTATTTTCTTCGGAATGAAAATTTCACGATTAAACAACGTTTTTTCCTCCTTTTGTTTCTTCGTCTTTATTTTTCTTCTTCGACGATATGGAAACGTGAGAACGAAAAACGTTACTTGTCGTTATAAAATTTTCGTATTTTATTGCGAATTGAAGAAAAGGAGAAAATCGAATCGGCGGAAAACGGGAAACTCGCGGGTAACAGGTATACTACGGCTATAAGGCGAAGGTATAAAGTAAGACGTAGGTATTCTCGTATCAGAACTGTCGGCAGCTCAATGAGGCGTAAGACACGCGGCTCAAATCACCAGCTTCACGGTCGATTACTTTCATTAAATAACTGAAGTCTATGTCGATAAACACGTCATCCCTTACGAGAGAAGACCCAACCAGCTGTCGAAATTCCGAATCGAAAAAAAAAAGCTCCGAATTCGTTTTTAGACGCGTTTAAAATTTTCATAAGTATAAAGAAAACCAAAAAGAAAATATAGCGAATGTGGTCATTTATTTTTCTCCTGCTTTTAGTCTTCTTGTTAATTTCTTTTAATTAATTCTCACCCCAAATTTAAGCCCCTATATTTATTCAATTTAAACTTTTCGAAATTAATTTCAGGCCCGACTGCCCCAGTCATAGAACTCAATGGCTATAGCCACTGCGGTTACGTTCTAGTCCTGAAAGGATTAGTCTTTCCACAATGGAAGAGGAGGCCTCTAGCCGTCATCGGATCTCGTCTCTTCCTATACCCAGGTATCCACTATAATTATATATATATAAATAAAAAATATAGATAAAAAAAAAAAAGAAAAAGGAAATCGAAATCAAAAGAATCGCTCGATTTTTGGTCTCGAATTTCAAACAAAAACGAATCAAGGATCATTATCCCCATGCATTTCGACTTTTTGGTACGTTTTACTAAAAATCTAGTCTTCAGAGGGGATTTAAAAGATAGTCCTGCTCCTGCAGCTCCTCTTTCTCTTCCTCTTTCTATTCCTCTTTCTTCTCTTAGCGTACCTGTCACTCCGTTCCGTAACTAATCTCTATCATTTGTCTACGTCTCGGAGGATTATCCAGGATCTATTTTAGCCCCTGCGGCTTTTGGTGGATCCATGGTTCGTCGTCCACGGTATCGTATTCGTATAGATACACGAATTAGTACGACACGAGCCGTGAGCTACCCTTTGCTTTAGGGAAAGGTGTGTATAGATCGTTATGAAAATTATTTTTAAGGGTTGAATATCGAATCCTTTATGATATTATTATTTTTATTTATTTTTTTTTTTTTGCACCTGAAATCCTTCGCGATCTATTCCGCCACTTGTAGTGATCGAAGTCGAGGAGAGAAACCCCTCCGACTCTACCTGTAAGGGATGAAATTGAAATTGTAAATCTCTGCTCTGTTATACAACAAAGGGAACAAAGGAGACAAACGACGGTCTGATAATATTAGTTGCCTTTTGTGCAGGGAGTAAAATTTTCAAATATTTCATTCACCCCATCCTCGAGTAAGAACACCCTCGAAAAACTTAGTCGAATTATATTTTATACTCCGTGATAATAAAATATGGGGCGAAAATTATTGAGAGACAATTGAGGTAACTTCGTTTCTTAATTTTTTTTTTAAATTAACTCGAACTCGATTGCTTTTATGAGTAAAAAATGTGAAAGAGAATTAAGAAGAAGAAAGGAAAATTTGTACTTTTTTATTTATAATTCAGGATCAAATTCATGTATAAACATAACGACGTGAAGTTTGAAATCTTTCCTGGGGTTAGTTCACCCCGAAAAAAAGAATGATAATGAGAATACATAAATTTGGAATTAAATTTCGACACTCGAGCTAGAACGAGGGGTGGTTCTCCTTTCTTCTCTTACTCTGTTCTTCTTCCCCTTATTTTCAACGCTCATCTTCGTTCCTTCTCTCGTATTCAAATATTTTCGCAAAACTTTTCGGCATAAAAAGATAATACACTTTCCCCGCAGCTATATCTAGCTAGTACCTAACGTAGGTACGTGTACATACATACCAAAGTTCCTCGGGTTAAGGAAGGCCCCCGCAAAACCCCAACCCCTAAACCCTTAAACCCAAACCACACAGCTATAAAGGGACTATACTACGCATATTTCGGAATATCAACTCCCCTACAACTATTACATATATATATTATATATGTACCTACTATATGTATATATAATATATACATATGCGAGGTGGACCGTAATTCAGACATACCTACGTGTAGAAAAATAGGGGATGGACGTATCTTTTCTTGCCAGCAAAAAAAAAAAAGAAAGAAAAACCAAAATCGGGATATATATTTTTTTTTTCTTCCAAACAGCATCAAAAGTTTCATTTAGGTATAAAGATACGCCTGTTAAAATTTGAGCTCTTAATATTAATATTAAGAGGTGGCACATCGCGAATTTCTATTTCCCATTTAAATAACACGGGGAAATTTGTTTCTGCTCCTTCTGATTTTTATAACTAGCTAACGATGCGTCATACGGAAAATCTGCAAACATATTTTTGTAGAGAATTGAATACTCTACAAAAAAGGTCTCTTACACTTTTTCGATAAACTTATCCATTCAAATGATATTCGAGTTCAAAGAACCACCTTTCTGACAAAAAATGAGTCTCTAAAATAAGTTTATCAAAAAAGTGCAGGAGACCTTTTTTGCAGAGCATTTAATTCTCTACAAAAATATGTTTGTAGATTTTCCGTATGACGCGTCGTTAGCTAGTTATAAAAATCAGAAGAAGCAGAAACAAATTTTCCCACGTCATTTAAATGGGAAATAGAAATTCGCGATGCGCCACCTCTGAATATTAATATTAGGAGCTCAAATATTTTTCAAATTTCATTCTTTTTTTCTAGTATTTTTGTTATTTTTGAGTAAAAAAGTTCTTCTCGTTCCTCTTATTCTTCTTAGTCGCGAGTTGGTACGATGCCGCTACGGCGTGAGACGCGGACGTCCAATAAGCCGATTCCCACAAAAAGTTTTTCATCCAGGAGTTTTCCCCGCAGTTCCGTCTTTGTTTCCGGCTTTCGAGCATCCCCTGCCATACCCCTTACCTTATACCTTATTCCACCTTTTCTACCTTTTCTACCTTATACCTTTATACCCACATCCGAAAACTTTCGACGTTTATAAAGTTTTCATCGCTTATTTTTCCCTTCTCATCTCCGTATATATCTTTCAGATCTGTTTCTATCCACCTACCAGATATACCCTATATCTTCTCACTCGACCTATTATAAAATATCTCACGATATTTCATTTCCCCATTAATAATTAATTATATATATTTCATATTATTCGTTTAGTTTATAATTTTTTAACCGTTTTTATTACATCTCGATACGATCTCAGCTTCTTCCGACGCTAACCCGGAATGGATGGAACTTGGAGGAAACGGAAGTGCCGTGTGCTGTGCACCCTCTCGTCTCGGAAGGCTGGTTCTTCGGGTAACAGGATACCCCAGGATAACTTCACCACCTCAAGCCAATCGACCTACGTCAGAATCCCCGTATCATAACGAAACTCGCCACCTTTATCTCGGCTTTCATCATCCCTGGGACAGGGATCTATGGAGGGGTTGGCTCAAACAGGTAATTAAATTCATTAAATGACAAATTTTCATTATTTCTCCTCTTTTCTTTTCTTTCTTTCTTTCTTTTTTTTTTCTGTTTTTCCATTAACCCTGTGAGCAAGGATCGGTCTAAGGTTCAAAGGTACGTATGGCTTGATGAAGGTTGACTGCGGGTTTTCCTATGGAAGACGAAACGTAGACGTTTCTATGGGGGAGGAGGGTAGATGTGTGTATGTATATATGGAATATTTAAACGATACCTATAAAATATTTATCGGACAACCCGAACCGTGTCTGTTTCGAGATCCTGGGAGTTATATACGTATACCGACGAATTTTCCTCGACTTTTCCCTTATTCTTACTGTTTCTTTTCTTCTTCTTCTTCTTGTCTATAATAGAACCAGAAAACGCGAAATCTATCCGATAAAATGTGGGAAAAAATTTGAATCTTATAGGTCGAAGGAAATTCTCCGACGATTAAAGATCGCAGGGGTTGAATCGCGATCGAGAAACGGGGGCGAGATTTTTCAGGGATTCAGCGATATTTACAAAGTGGCTGGATACAGCTAACGCGAAGTTTATCCGAGTGCCTTGTTAAATAATTCAAAACCGGGATGTGGGTGTAATAATATGTATGGGGTGTCTTGCACTGTCCCATATACATATATATACATATATAGATGGGGTTTATTGTATTCCGAAACAAAGCGTTGCCTACCACCACCAGCTAGCCTCTTGAATATTTATCAAGTCGTCTAACTAAATCATAAACCTAGATTTTAATGTCTTCTATACATATATATAATATATATATACGTTTATATACATATATGAGCGAGAACTACCCGTTGTACGAGGCGTTCAACCCTTTGGTAGCTATTTATACGTTTATAACTATATTGTAGAGACTAGAGAGAGGAAATTTTGCGTAGATACGGTGTGGGGTGGCTCCTTTCAGCTTCTGCCGAGTGTCAAAGCACTATGGTGTATGGTATATACTGATACATAGAGAAATGGCACGTATATATATATAGGTATGGCAAAACGTCGTTGATGCAAACGAAGCTAAATGAAATTGCTAGGTCGAGGAGATCCGGTCTCTCCATTATACGTATAGGGACGATGCAATGTGTGCGAGAGAAGGGGACTGACAGCTAGGGGATGACGATATTTGATACGAAATTTAACTAGACTCAGACGTCTGGGACAAGATCGTATCTATTTTACTCAGCTACGACGAGAAGAAGAAGAAGAAGGGGAAGAAGGGGTTGAGCAACTAATGTAATATCGTGATAATATCAGAGAAGGATCTTGTTATATACGTTTCAGGGTGTATTCGGAACGAAAGGGATGACGGAGGCGGTCTCTCGTCACGTTTTATCATTCAACACGGGATCATGGATTCACGATGAAAAATAAAAGCTGTAACTAATGGTTGCTGGAATTTAAAAAGAGACAGAATTTTACGAAACCCTGTCGAAGATTCATACGATTAGAAATTTGAAAGCAAATTTGAAACTCGAAACAAAAAAAAAGGAGGACCCCAAGACCTAAAAAAACTGGACCCTAAAACCGCACCGGATCACTAAGCTCTGATATAAAAAGAAAAGAAATGTTTTCTACGTCTAGGGATGAGCGGGAAGGCAAGGGAAGTTAAAGGAAGCTGGATACCGTCGAGGGTGAGGGTGAGGGCGAGGGGAAGGATGGGTTGGTTATACGTGAGATGAATGAAAGGATGGCTTAGCACTGAAGGTCTCCGGACTTCCGTTATCCCCAACCAGCTAGAGAAAGCCTCGTATAAGGATAAGGAATTTGTCTCCGATTGTTTTGTCTCTGGTAGGTATCATCATTCGGCTCGTTGGCTGGTGTCTCGCCGAACTGCCATTCCGTTACGTCGCGAATTCGTTTCTGATGATCAGAAATTTGACAGAAACTTACAATTTCGTAATATTGAAACTCCCAAAGTCCAGATCACCGAAAATATAGTCCGTTCTCATCGAGACCCTTCTTCTTTATGGAAAACCATTTTCTTCTACTTCTATCGACGACTTCACGACGTCTTAGATAGTCGTTAGAATTTTGAAACTTTATTTTCCGAAAAGGAAATCTCAAGACGATCAATTTGACCCCTTATCGGTTTTGATACGATCGATACAGCCGGAGTTATTAAACCCGGAACGAATAGATACGTGAATATCAAGTTTTTGAGGTTAGGCCTCTCGGATATTCACAGCTTTCTGAATTTTGAAAATTGGGAGAGAGACTGGGCTGTACTACAAAGAGGAAGAAACGGTGGAAGATAGATCGATTCCAATTACTAAAACCGTCGGTCCATACACATTGACATTTGACATGATGCCAAGAAATAGTAAAACAGGATGCAGGGTAAACAGGGTGCACCGAGTTCATATGCCAGGATCGTTTTATTTGCGAATGATTAATCGTACGAACAAACAGACAGAGTCTATACGGACATACCAGCCTCCTGTCACGAACGAATACACGCGTATTCTCCACTCCCGAGTCTCGTCAATGTGCGATACATATATATGGAAGAATGATATATGCCTCCCACTAGACAGACATCCCCCGTCTACCGCAATTACTTAGTTTAATATTTAGCTGCTAATTTTCAAGATCAAAGGGAGAGGATCAAGGGACGTATACATACTACCCCTGACGATACAGTCACTCGCTCGTTTCTAAAGCCTTTTCATAATTCGTACGGAGAAACGAGCTCCTACCGATCTAAGAATATTTTTCACAATCAAAGAGAAACGGTAAAAACAAAAGCGAGATTTTGAACCCTTTGAAAATTGTCACGGAATTAAAGATTCTTACGTTTTTCAAATTTATATCAGTATCCATCCGAGTCCTGCGGTTCGTTCGCTCCCCGTTTTTTTTTCTCTTCTTTCGTTTTTGTATTCTATTTCGATTTTTACGCGATTATTTTCCCCTTTTTTTACGATTCCTAGCTGCTTTATGATCACCCCGCAGATTCGCGTGTGTGCGGTTATACTGCATATTGCGAGTAAGTTAGATCACACGTGTGGTGGTTTCGTGCATTGGGGGTTGCGTATCCGTGTATAGCGTAGAACCATACCATACATTTCCATATCTATCGTAAAATTGAATTTATGGAACTCCGGTTGGTTATCGCATTATTCAAATTTCAATGCGGTCGGGGTTCCTCAGCTCCAATCCGGTATACATCCAGTAATCTCATATCCTTGTTGCTATTCTTATTCTTATTTCTTCATATACGTATATATGCTTATGCATATACATGTTCAGGATATAGAGTCCTTCGATCGCTGAGCTCCGATTCGTACGAGTTTCTCCCTCGTTATTTTTCCCTTTTTTTTTCCGCATTTTCCGAAAATCAAAAATCATACAAAATGAGAAAAGAAAAGGAGAAGAGGAGAAACTAGGTTTTGGGGAACATTTGAATTCCCTGAATTTTTTTTTTTTCGCGTTTTTATAAAAATGGTATATATGGATAAAGGATTCTGCAGCAACTTTTCTCCGAAAGAGAGGAATCCTCTATTCGCGGGAAAGAAGACGGCGTATTACGTACGACGACGAGACAAATTGGATTTTACTTATTAGCTTTCCTATCCCCAGGACGATTGAACGGGCTGCCAATTTCTTAAGTGACGCGACTACGCGCACCCCCAGACTTCCCGCACACGCGAATCCCTTTGACGTTACGTTTTATTTATTTTTCAGAAGAAAAATATACACTCCATAAGTATCCAACTCGGAACCATATCTACTTATCATAAATATATATAGGTATACCGCAGCTTTTTAAATACCTCGCGAACTTCCCGCGATCCTAAAAGCTCCGAAACGGTAAAAAAAAAATTCAGAATTCATTTTTAGACCATTCAGAATTTTCGAATTCGGCTTCTTTATCATTGAAAGTAAAAAACGAAGGAAAAACTTTGAGTCATTCAACGAATTAGGCTTTCCCTCCTTTTCAAATTTTCCCCCCAGAAATATATATATACATGTATATATCATATACTAGTCTCTCAGAGAGAGAGAGAGAGAGAGAGAGAGAGAGAGAGAGGGATGGGGATGCTATTCAGCAACTCGCTGCTACGTATAGCAGTCGTGAGTTAATTTACTTTTTGTCATCTCCCGCGTCTTCCGGAGCAGCTTGAGCTACAAGGTTTCCTCCTCTTTTCGAAATACTGGAGAACTCCTGGGTTCTCGTCTCGTTCCTCCTTAACACGAGAAGAAGACTTTGCGAAGCTTTGGGACGCGTCGCGTAGCGTCGCGCCGGAACGCCCGTGTCTCCAGTCTTCATCCCTTACACACCTACGCACAATCTCACTTCATAGTTTCTCATCCACCCTTCCATACAGCGTCTCCTCTTTCTCCTCTAATCCTACGCCAATAAACTAACACTCACACTCGGTATAAGAAGAAGTGAGATAATATTGTCCCCGAATTGGTCCTGCCGACGTTTCATAAGGGCAAAGGATGCCGGATTGCGCCCTTCTACACCTCACCTCTTCTACACCCTCTATCCCACCTCGCTCAAAATGGATTTAATTAAATCTTATTTACGCCGTGATTCTCTGACACCCGAAACTAGAACAAGTTCAATTTTTACAAGGGTAGTTGCACTTCGAACGTTATTTTCTTTCATTTCCATCCAAATTTTTACGGAAATAAATTCCGGGGGACGATCGGGGGCACGTTGGCAAATTATTTACCCGAAATTTCAACGCCTCGGTCAATTTATTATTTAAACTTTGTCCTAATATGCGAGATGATATGTTTAACAGTCAACAACCCGTGTTTACAGTTAACCGTCCTGCATTCGTAATCATTTCTTTCGGTCAAAGTATATATCCTATCTACGTAGAGCTAATGCAAAAGTACGAAGCATAGTTGAATCGTTATTATACTTACTTCTTCTTCACAAATTGGCCATTAAAGGTAATTCATTCAACGTTTCCTCCGACTTCGCTGGGTAGTACAGTTTTGCCCACTTTTTAATTCACAGAACTACGAACCGCGAACTACGAACTATAAACTCGGGTTCTCTCCGACGCCAATTACGAACGTCGTGCAATTTCTTACCGCACATCGACTACCCCCTCTTTCAGCGATCGATCAAGCTCACTTTTCAATCGGCTAATATTTTTCCTATACTTTAATAGGATATCGGAAACTACGAGTAAAGAGTAAAGGTTCTACGGTGTAAGACGGTTACCTGGGAAACGGAATCCCCGAACCGTGTCTTCCGCAAGAAGCCGGGTCTATGGGCAGGCGACAATCCCAACTTTTCAGTACAGAATTCCGTCTTCAACCTCGAGCTACTCGCACCACGAGTTGGTCGGAATTTTTTCGAACACTTTTTTGCTTTTTGAATTAGTGAAGCACCAAAATGCTCGAGGAAAATGTCTGCGGAAAATAAAATTCGAACGAACGACATATGTGTTTTTTTTTTTTTTTTTTTTTTTCCGCTCGGGGTGGATTTTTCTTAACGTCGATCGAACCGGTCAGTTGATTGTGAAACCAGTGACGGAAATGTGCGAAAAATTGATGATCGGATAATCGCTCGAGTTTAGAACTGCGATCAGTGATTGACCGACCATCGGGATAGTTTCGCGAGTTGAGATTTAGAATTTGCGGTATAAGAGGGAAGGAAGAAAGAAGCGTGAAATAAGTGGAGATTGGATTTGGACAGAGGGATTTTTATTGGATTTGATTTCCTCGGTCTTTCGTGTTTTTATACCGTTTTTTTCTAGTATTTTTCTTTCTTCTATTTTATCTTCTTCCGAAACGAGCACCGTGTAGATTTTAGATACATGCACATCGTGACTGTATAGCGTAACGTGACGCTGTGCGTATTACGCAATTATGAATTTACGCATCCTGAATAATGGGATTTATATCCTAGAATCAAGATTCTGTGTCTATTTCTGCAGGTAGGAATTAATAGGAGAAAGTCGATGCGGTGATAAGGAGCTAAATGCTTCCACAGGTTGGTTCTATGCTATCATCGAGGTGGGATCAGAATAGTGTCTAAAACCCAAAACCGTCGGATTTTTAGAACCTCGAAAATCTATAAGGTGAAAATTTACCAGAAAACCGCAAAATCCGACGACGTCTAGTTTCAAATCTGTTAATCTCTCACCTGAAATCCGAACCGCATATCGTGAGTGGTTGACTTTATCTCTTCTCTAAATCTTTCCACTTCTCTTTTTTCCCCCTTCAACCCGTTATGGAACAAAGAAGAAGAACAACACGAGCCAATGGTTTGATCTAAGCCCTAAACCCTCGCCGAACAAAGAATCTATATACATAAATGTATGGGTGGGTGTAGCCGCAGTTTGATAAGGGCTGAGAAATACAGACACACACGCACACATACATGTATGTATATATATATATATATATATATATATATATATATATGGGTAACTGATTCCCATTTCCTCGGCATTTCCGATCGCCCTCATTTTATATACCCGAATTCTATACCCACCTACTTCAACCAATGAAATATCTTCACGAACGAAACTTCAACATTGCTAAAAATGAGAGAGGGAAAAGGTCCTTCAAGCGGCTTTACGGTTATAGAGGTACCTATATCGATCATCAGAGGGTTTTTCGCACCTGGAGAGAGGCCAGTTCGTGCCTAAGATTTCCCATTATCGTTGCTTTTGGTTGGTTTTATATTTTTCGTTATTTATGGGGTGGAATTAACGGGGAAAAAGGACCCAGTTCCCAATTCGTTTCGGACGATTTAGAATTATTTAAAACGTTCAAGTCTAGAACATCGAATCTCCCGAAACCCAAGATCCATTTTTATCTACTTCAATCGATAACTTCACGATGTCGCGAATGATTGATAGGAATTTGAAACCTTGTTTTTCGAAAAGGAAATCTCAAGACGATTAATTCGACCCTTTATTGGTTCCGATACGATCGATACAGCCCGAGTTATCGAACGCTGAATGAATAGATACGTGAAATTCAAATTTCTGAGGTTAGGTCTTTCGGATCTTCATAGCTCTCGGAATTTTGAAAGTTTTTTCAATCTGCCAGTGAATTGGAACGTTTAAGATTCAGCCTTTCTTAGATATCGCTTCGATCGTCGTTCGACGAACCGAGGAACACAATTAGTTTACTTATTATCAACCAGGGGGATGTATAAGCAATTACTTTAGTACCAGGCGGATTGCTAGCTCTTAGGAAATTAATTGCCAATAACATGGTGATAACTAATTCCGTTAGCGAACGAACTTCGCATATTGGGTGACGTAAATTACCGAAAATAGCTAAACCCGTCCCTCCCAATTCCTGCCTCGGTGCTTTCGAGCTCGGGGCTAAATGGTAAATTGCAATTTTCCAATAACTGTGGATCGCAGTCTTCTCTACCTATACCGCAAATATGACACCAACAACTTTTCCCCTATTTCATGATAACCTTTCATTACAGTTTCTTGGGGGGGGGAAAAAATTATTCTAAAAAATTTTGCAACTCTACGACCGTTTCGCGTTACACCCTACCAACGTCAACTCTTTTATCCCTCTTCTCTCCCCTGTTATTTTCCTTTTATATTTCTCATCGTTCCTTTTTCACTTTCAAGACCCTCAAGCTTCAGGAAGCAATTTGAGGAAGTATGGGTTACGGATAATCGCGTTATGTTCAACCAGCTTCACTCGGCTGTGAATAAAACAAGCCAGATATAAACCGGGGAGGAGTATATTTATCTACTGTGTCATATCTTCACCGAGAATATTTTTTAATCATATCATAACACAGCATCGACGATCACACGCTGACATAAAATTCTATAAAAAGATCGTAAACAAATAATTCACGGCATGGTGCACATAGGAAACTTAGTCGCCATTATGGAAGAACGAGATAGTGAAAAACTCGACACTTTGGACACGGATTCGCTCGAGGCAGAGGTGACGTTTCACGTTTTTGAAACCGTAATTTTAAACGAAAAAACTAAAAATAAAAAGAGGGAAAAAATTCGCGAAAATTCATCGATCGATTGATCGATTTATTGATTATAATCTCCGTTTACAGGCCACTCAGCATCCCTCCTGCCCTCGACTGCTGGACCTCAGCAAGGGTGGACTGTCCAGAATCCCGGATAGCGCGATCGCATTTCCAGCTATCGAGGAACTATTACTCGGTCAAAATCAGCTTGGAAATCCGAACAGCAATTTGGAACTTTTGCAGAGGTGAGGAATAAAGGATTGGATTTTTTTATTGGGAATTTTCCATACCGAATGGTTTTTTTTCTTTTTCTCATATATTTTATCCAGGTTTCCTAGACTCACTGGTTTACATCTGCAGAGAAATAACCTGAAGAATATACCGATGGAAATCTTCGAGCTGAAGGGTCTGACGACCCTCGACTTATCCGACAATCTAATAACCGAAATTCACCCCGAAATTAAACGCCTGATAAAGTGAGTAAACGAAAATGATGATCGAAGACAATGTATCTTTTTTTTCTTTCCTTTTTTTTTTTTTCTTTGCATGTTTCAAGGGAATTGTTGCAAGAAAAAAAATAAGAAAACTGTGTCATTCTTTGAATCTCTAGGAATACATAGCGAAATGGATTTTTCAAAAACGGTGGGATTCGGCCAGGTTTAGCGTAACACCCTTCGTATCTTATTGTGGGAATCTAGGCGGTTAATTAAACATTTTACATTCATACGTATGTAAAAGTAATATTTCAATAACTATACTCAGATGTTCTATATAGATTTAGAAGAGAGAGAGAGAGAGAGAGAGAGAAATAGATAAAAAAAAAAAGAGAAAGAAAAAACCGTTTCTTTACGTAATTGTTCGTAAAATTTTGTCACCGCGTTTATAAATAATGGAAAGTTTTACTCATACGCGCATACACACACGTTTATAAATATATATATATATATACACGCGTATACGTGTGTGCGAAAGTCCATCTTGTAAAACACAAATCTTGATCAATCTTTAAAAACAGATAATTATTCCACTACTTATACAGGTATAGGTGTATAATGGATATTTACTTATACCGGAAGTGGAAAAATGGCAGGAGTGAAACGTAGTACGGCAATAAGGCAGGGCAAATGTTAGTGAGGAACTACGGTCTCGCGAACCCGTATATATCCACTTGCAAAGGAAACTCTCTATACTCGCGGTACTGTATAGCGCTAGGGTATACAGAAACGTTGAGTAACAAATATCTCGCCTCAACTTCACGATCCGTAATAACATCGTACCATTTTTTTTTTCCAAAATCTTTTTTTATTCCGTCTTTCAAAATTTTTTTTTTTTTTCTCTTTTGATTTCCATTTTTTTTCCGAACAAAAGAAAAAACAACATATAAGTATGTATATTTTCTCATCCACTAAAATGATTGAAAGAATAGAAAAATTGTAGAATAAGATCCCCGGGTCTGGGGTCGAAGAAAATTCTATTCATTTTTTTACGTTCATTAATTGTTTCTCGTCGAATGATGGCTCGCCTCTCTTTGTACCTCGGGCAAACGCGTTCCGGTTGATAGTCCTAGTAAAGCTGGTAGTAGGATAAGGCTCTGCCTTCTTATTATTCTTCTTCTTCGACCAGTGAACAAGCCTTTTACTTGTTCCTTAGATGCTAGTCGACCATCCATCGACTCGACTTCTGGTTGTTAGTTAGCTCTGGGCTTCCCCGCGATCTACACTGTGCGATCCTCTCACAGCTATTTCGAACAACAATTTATTCTTCCTTATATTTTATCAAATCGTCAAGTTTATCGTTATAAAAGAATAAAATTCTAGTTTACGTACCGATCTTCGATTATACGATCGGTTTCGGGGGAAAAGATGAAAAATAACAAAAATAATTACGTTTATTCAAAAAACTAAGTGAAGTTCTCAGTTTATAATTTTTTTTTCTCTTCGTCTTCTTTTTATCATCCAAAAATCAAAAAACGGGAGTTCGTAATCGGCTGTCAGCTTCTGCGCGTTGGATTAAACCGAATCGCAACGCACGTAGGCATGTAGGTTGCCCGTATTGACTAGTTAGCATATTAATGATTCTCGTAATCCGTTTTAATTGGGAATCAGGTAAATTGGGGGTAACGGAGCGACGTCTGATAGACACATGTATTACTTTTTTTTTTATTTATTTCCATCACTCGTTTATCTATTCATTTCACACACAGCGTAGAGAAATTTATCACATATCCCATTCACGCAGCTCTTAATTAACAGTCTCTCGAGTAATGTCGAATATTTGTGTGAAAAAAAAAAAAAAAAAACAAATTTCTAGTTTCAAGAAAGAAAATTTTCTCGAATTAGACTTCCTGACGTAATAAACGACAGTAAAATACACTAAGCATACCGTCATATCGCAACAGAAGGTCTGCTTTCCAAATGGAAACGCGATTTCGACGCGCAGCCTTTAGGCACGTATGCATTATCATGGGAAAGTGTGTAATCCATGGATTCAGGGGTATAATAAGTTCGTTCGAAAGGTTGGATCGAGTAATTCCTCCGTTTATCATATCGCACTGTAATTTATTCCTTTAGAGTATTTACATACACATATATACAGCATATATATATATATATATCGATCTATACGTAACAAGTGTACAGCTGTCTATTTCCTCTCATTTGCTACAGCCTCGAAGAGCTGACCCTAGATCGCAATGGATTAAAGGATCTACCCTCAGAGTTGGCCGGGTTAAACCACCTAAGGATCGTCTCGATCGTTGCCAACTTACTCGAAGCTTTACCATCATTTATAAGAATGAGGGCTTTGGTTGTAGCTGCAGTGAGTATAGCGACTTTAAAATGACAATATCAACCATCATCCTTTCATTTCACGTTATCATTGCTTTTCTGCAGGAGGTACAGGGGCGCGGAGTAGATCAGGGGAAGTTTTACAAGGATGAGAAGAACAATCGAAACAATTTGCACAAAGTTAATCTGAGGAATAACCAACTGAAAGGGAGCATAATACTCGGGAATTATGGGGTGAGAAACGCGATCATCTCCTTCTCAATTCAGGGATTGTCAATCATCGTCATTTATCGATTCAATTATTTGTAGAATTTAACGCATTTGGATGTCAGCGAGAACAATATAGAGACTTTGGACGTCAGCGCGCTTCAGGGACTCAGGAGTGTTCGATGTGCGAGAAATATCCTCACGGAACTCACCCTCTGTGGAAGAAATCTGATTTCTTTGATAGCCGGAAACAACAGTGAGCCCTTGTCTAGTTCGTCTGACATTTTGCTTAACCCCAGTCTAAAAGCTTCTTCAGATTTTTCTTTTTTTCTTTTTCCAAGGGTTGAAAAAGCTCAGCGTCGATCCAGTGCCGACGAATTTGGAACACCTCGACATTTCTTAGTAAGAAATAAAAGAGATTCTTTCCCTTTGAACTCAAACGCTCGGAACGATCGCCTTTGATATCTGACTTTTTCCTTTCAGCAACTCTTTGGAAAGTCTTCCAGACTGGACGCCGGAGTTACCTTTGCTACGGGCTTTGTTTGCTTCGAATAATTCACTGACTGCTTTGCCGGACAGGCTACTATCCCAATCATCACGGTTGGAAGTACTACATCTACCACACAATAGACTACAAGCATTGCCTCCACCCAGGAGGCCTTTGAACTTGGCACATCTCACTCTCCAGGGTAACACGTTGACCGCATTGCCAGAAAATTTCTTCGTCAATACGTCAAGGTGAGATTTTTTCTCTCCTTTTTATTTTTCTTTATATAAGAGAAGAGAAAAAAGAAATTTGTCGTATTCTATTTTTTCATTGCGAGTTGGTTTCTCTGTAAGAAATGATCTGATCGAAATCTCTTAGATTGAAGGTCCTCAATTTGTCGAATAATCGTTTGACCGAATTGCCGAGTGTCGAGG
This sequence comes from Tenthredo amoena, assembly GCA_963966615.1. Lineage (NCBI taxonomy): Eukaryota > Metazoa > Arthropoda > Insecta > Hymenoptera > Tenthredinidae > Tenthredo > Tenthredo amoena. The sequence goes on along the minus strand of OZ016498.1, from coordinate 3,472,756 downwards.
ACTCGGTCAAGACTGGACAAAGCGCTCATTGTTTGGAGAAGCTCTATGTCACGGGTAATTGTCTGACAGATACAGCCCTGGACTCTCTGGCCAGACTTCCTGCTCTCAGGGTCCTTCACGCGGCTTATAACAGTCTTGACACCATGCCGGAAAGGTATGACACCAAAACTTGTTTGAAAAAAAAACTTCCGCGATGAAAAAAAAACCTTTCCAAAATCTCTTATCTCAATTTTTTCAACGTGTATCATCGACAGCTGCATTGCCTCATGGTGCGATCTCGAAGAGCTCGTGCTTTCGGGAAACCGGCTACAATACCTTCCCGACAATGTGGCTAATTTACAACACCTCAGAGTGCTCAGGGTACATTCTAACAGATTATTAACATGCCCGACATTCAACAAGACGAATTCATTGAGGGTAAGAAATTTCTGTAAAAATTCTTTAGGATTCCTCACCGACTCCAAATGTAACGTTTATTTTTGTCCCAGGTTTTGGATCTCGCTCATAATCAATTGGACAGGATTAATTTGGAGAGCCTAGTACCTCCTCAGCTCCAGTTTCTCGACATATCCTGCAACTCTAGACTCCACGTTGATCCCAGACAGTTCCAAGTCTATCGTTCCCAAAGACCTTTGTCTTTGGTCGACGTTTCTGGTCAGAATAGATCGAGCCTACCTTCTCATCCCCATCACCAGGATATGGTATCGGGAGAAAGAAGTCTCGAACAACCCTGGCGACTTGGATTCTCCGAGACGGCTGGTGGTCGCGAAAAGTGAGTCGATTTACTTATTTCTTAAAAGTTTCTTTCCTCTTCTGATCCGCGACTCATCTACGAGCAGATTATTCGTCTCTCAAATCCGGATGCCGTCGTTCTGCAACGTCGAGGGTCTCTTTGGGGTGTTTGACGGTGGCTCGAACCAGGAGGCGCCAGTCTGTCTCCAGGAAATGATCCCCAGAATTTTACTCGAGGAAAGAACGATCAAGGAAACTTCAAATGACTATCTCAAGTACACCTTGCTCTCAGCTCATCGCGAGCTGAAGGAAAAGGGTCAAAAATACGGAGTCGACGCTACCCTGGTCCACCTAACCAGGCTTCCATCGACCCCGGGATACCCTCGAACGTCGCGAAGATATGCGCTGAAAATCGCGACCTCGGGAGAAGCGAAAGCAGTCCTGTGCCGAGCTGCAGGCCCTCTGACTTTGGCACCGAGCCGAAAATCCTCGGCTAAAAATCAGCTAGGAAATGCCGCGATGTTTCCTCTGGTCGTTCCCGATCCAGTAACCGAAGAAGTGCTGCTCGAGGACGACGACGAGTTCGTTATAATCGCTAATCGCAGGCTCTGGGAGGTCCTGAACGTCCAGGAAGCAGTCAGGGAGGCCAGGGCCGAAGCCAGCCCTGTCCTGGCGGCAAAAAGACTCCAGGATTTGGCCCAGGCCTACGGGGCCGAAGACAATCTTAGCGTGATTGTGCTCAGGCTTACCGGACCCGGGACTGGCGACATCGACCAGCTCATGAGGGAGCTGAGACACGCTGTGGGGAAGTCCAGAGGCCAGAACGAAGGCACAGGGTGCTTGTGTCCCTGCTGCCAACCCCCGGCTCATCACAAGTCGCCTAAGCCTTGCTGTTGCCATGTGAATAACGGATATTACCTGAACGGGGTGGTGAAGAACATCGTTAACAGGTGAAGGTGACATTTCAACTTCCTTCTTCTCCCAGTCCCATTTCCTCCTCGAAAACGATAGCCAAAGTACCCGTGCGACAGGTTTTCATCTCTTTACTGACCATCGGTCTCATGTCCGGTTCTAGTCGATCAACAAAAGCCCAGGACTCGCGGGTGAAACAAACCCCAAGGATATCAGAAAGCGATGGAACTCCTTCCCACGGCGATGACCGTAGTTCTCCAAGCGGTCAGTCCGACCAAGCGAGCGACAGTACCTTCAAATCCCGACATCCTTCTGGGCGTCAATGGCTCGGGAAGACGAGAACTAGTCAGGAGACTAACACAATGAGGAAACTGAATGGAAACGGAGTCGGGGAAGTCGACGATGGACTTTCTGAAAGATCAGGCGGCGCTCTGAGCGAGGAGCAATTCAGATGCTGGGAGTACATGCTCGAGCAGAATACACAGCTACTTTTCGACAAGGAATTGGACACTTTGACCAGGTCTCCTCTACGAAGAGGACAGTCCAGATCCACGCCTCATTTGACAGGAAATTTGCCATTTCTTTCAAAGAGGTTCGGCAGCGCCAGGACCTTTAGTCCTGGGCTACCTAGGGCTCCGGTAAGATTTGGAAGCGGGAGAAGATTCCTGAGCGGTGGACCGAACGCTGCATATTTCGGTAGTCTTCAACGGCTTATGCCCTACAATTTAGAGTACGATTTTGCGGTAATACAGGAAAGGGCGGGTATGGATTCTCTGGAACAGGATAGCAGCAGGATGCAACAGTACTGGGGTGTAGCTACGACTGAATTGTGACAGGGTAAGCTCTCCTTTTTTCGATAATGATCATTCGTAAATAGGGATTTCTATTTATCGAACAAAGTTTTTTCTAACTATAAAGGAAACTTTGATTTTTGACGAATAGTTTCTTTGGTCGATTTCGCGTTGATGAATGAATGTATAAATTCGACGAAACAAAAAAAATTAACCGAGGATCGTGAAACGAATTAATTAATTAATTAATTGAGTATAAAAAATGTACCTGAATATATTATATAAATTATATAATATAATAATCGATTTAAATATGGTTTATATACTATAATAATATAGCTAACTGTGTCTATTTTATAGCCTCTCTTTAGTAGGTATATATAGTAGAATAGGTATGGTATATATAGTCCGCAAGGTGTCGAAATGTAAGATTGATTTATTACACTTCTGAATACATACATCTATGTGGTATATGCTATATGTATATATCCGACAATCGGAACCGTCAAGTGAGCTTACGTGAGCCCACTTCAAATTCCTACTTATATATAGTATATATATATACACACACACACACACACATATATATAGCTATATACCTCTATATATATTATATACCTTCAAAGATATTGATCGTTATAATATCTTGATTTATCAGTTTACTTTACAGAATTTTTCTTTTATTTTATTTTTCTTATTTCTTAATACCTTATCTCTTTATAGATTAAATGATATATCATGTAACAATATACCTCTTATATATACTATATATATATATATATATATATATATATATATATACATATACAAATATATATTATATAAGAAAATATAACGATATAAATATATAATTCATTATATTATTCAATATATATATACGTGTATATAGATTGATTTATACAAATATCTATACCTACCAATTACTAATTATCTTCATACCTGGTATATGAAGAGGAAATAAAATAAAAATAAAATGAGCGAGTTAAAAATCAGCGAGAGTATGCGAAAAATTTCAATATTCCACGAATTTGAAAAGACTCGAAAGAATTGAGTCATCATATGTAAATTTGAGTACGTTATGTAACGTGTATGCTAAAGAATAAAAGAGAAGAAAAAAAAGCATAGATTTTTTGCATATGGTATAGTATATGTTTAGAGAAACTTTGAACTATACAAACATGTAATGATAATATAGGAATATCGTTGATTCTTAATTGTATACGATAAGCTTAATTCGTTGTTACGTAACAGTATAGTATAATATAATTACAGCTATGAACACGTGAGTGTAATGATTCGCGTGCCAAGATCTACCTATATTCAAATTGTAATTTTTTTTAGCTTCTGCTTCGATTATTATTTCTTTTTATTTCAACTAAAAAAAGCTTAACTACATACACTTGCCAAAAAAAAAAAAAAAAAAAAAAAAGAAAAAGATAAAAATTCTTTCGCAATTAAAACGCGAGAATCTAGAATTCGGGTCATTATATGTGCAGGCCTACGTAAAATACGTCCGACCAAAATTTGCGTATACATCGTGCCTATGTATTAATAGATATATGTATACCAAGGTTCGATGAATGTATATATAGCTTATTCTTAAATTTATATCTTATTTTTTAGTTCATCCTTCTTTCTGTTCTTCTTATTCTTATTCTTAATATTTTATTCACGAATGTTCAGTGAACTCAGTTCTGACCGCAGATACAGCGAACACCTGATACATACACCGATATACACACACATGTGTATGCTATATAATGGCAAAAACATTTTGCGTAACATTGAAAGTCAGTCAGCTGAGGCACGTGAGCTAACATTTATACATCACCATCTAAATGTATAGATCTATACATGTATATGTTACATACATATACCTATAAGTGAGTGCAGAGTTACTAGCTAGGAACTGCGCGCGAAAAATTAGCAGCCAAAGCGTAAAGCGAGTGTAGTAGTCGTTAACCGGAGCTCGAAGAAAGCGCTTCGGTATATATATATATATATATATATATATATATATATTATATAGTATATATATATATTTTTTTTATTTTTATTTATATTCGCGTGAATAATCTGTTCGAGATAAAAAATTCATGGATTCTTTTTTTTCTTCGTATACCATCTAGCGTCGGTTTATTTTATTAATAACGCGTTTGTTTCACTTCCTGCTTTATATTAAACCAGGTAAGAGAATTAATTTTCAACTTATAGATATAGGTATACCTATAATAAAAGTCTGGAAAGTCTTATAGTCTAACGTAATTGGTACTTGAGAGGGAATTAATAATAGAAAAAAATATAATTATAAATTTTATATGTTTTTTTTATACATTACTCGCGAAATAAGATATATTTGATAGGACGAAAACCATCCCAAGGATTTCTTTTCACTTTTATATTCAGCTTACTAATTTATTCAAAAAAATATAGACATTTTATCATCCTATTATTAATTTTCAACTCATTATTATAATCTAGCCAAGAATTATTGTCGCGTACGTGTTTATTCTCATGCTTGTTTATGCGCTAACGCTATACGGCTATAAGTTATAGGTATGTAACTACACGTATCATCACTGAATAATACTAAGAATAAATTTCAACTTGGCGAGCTTGTAGTACCGCGAAAAATATTATATCTGTTCATTATATTATGCAAGAGGAAAAAGAAGAGGAAAAAATAATTACAATAAATATAAATACAGAAGAAATATTGTAGAAGTAAATTGTCTTATCAATTTCTCAGTATTCTTACTCCTCTTCGTAATAATAACAATTATTTCCATTCTCTAATTATTATTATTACTATTATTATACAGCTTCTAGCGACGAGGAAGTTCGTAAGCTTTCAATATAGAAACTTATTATCTAAAGTATAATCGTTATCGTGCAGCAGTTGACGACGATTGCAGTCAGTCGTGAAATCTTACTTTATATCCTATATACTTACTCGTCGAGAATTGTTATCTACATAAAATTAAACTAGAAGCTGTATTTGTTCGTTGACGGTGTAAAAATACAGATAAATGATTAGAATTCTCAACTGCAGTATGCAAATACCATAAAGAAACGACACGAATAATTCTTTGCTCTAGCTCCTAGCTATTTCAAACGTTCCGATATACCTTTAAAAATGATATATTCATCTGTGAAATTTATATACGTAAAAGTTCACCCGTTAGATCGACATTTTATTGGCATCTTCCTGTCTCAGTTATGCGCCCCTGATCCCACGTAGTACCTATACAATCATTATTTGTCCGGAAATAATTCAATTACATAATTATAGCTAGGTACAGAGCAGCGCATTACGGTCTAGGTGCTCGCGGACACCCCGATGCAGTTTATCGGCGTAAAATTACTCGGTCAGCATTTACATACGATTTAAAAGAAAAAAACCAAAGAGAAAAAAAGACAAAAAATAAGATAAGAAAGGAAAAATGGTTTCTTCAATCATTTTAAAGCTAAGAAGCGATAAATGAAATATATTATACCATGTGCACGCGATTGCCACATGCGCTTTGAGATTACGAATTTATACGTAGGGGCGCGTATACAATAAAATATTATTATACGCGGTCGTATAGTGTATAAATTAATTATTAAATATTTTAGTACTGGTTTAACGCGATGTTTTATATCTTTGATGCAGTGTTGTTACTTGATTAAATTAGGATACTTCAGTTATAATAGTGTTCCGTATTATTCAGGTCTCGGTCGTGGATTTTATTGATCTGTTAGAAGAAAGTCAAGGCAGCATGTCGTCATATATCAGGTCGATAAAAATGAACTGACTAACTAAAGCAGATTTATTATAATATCACGATATATATATAGATATGTGTGGCGAGTTGTTGTTGTTCTTCTTCTTCTTGGAAAGAATTTATCATTTACTCTTTAGATCTTTCTTTTATTATATCGATTTACTATAACGTATACCTATATCGATACGGATAATATAATATATGAAGATGTGAATTTCTTGCAACTCTGCATAACTAACGTATAATTTATTTCATAGAACGAATTTACATGATTTCCCAATTAGAACTCAATTTCGTACACACAATTCCTGATTAAAATACAATCTAGTATCGCATTATCGAAACAACATCAATTCGGGATAAGATTGCACCTGGCGCCGAATGACAGGCAATTTGTCGTACGCGCAGAGTCGCAGATAGTATATCTTCAGGCGTTATAAGAAATTTAACCGCGATAATAATAATCATTAATAACGATGATGCAGAGGGTATAATTTATTGAAAAACAGTGTTTTCTCGTATATTCAAGTGTTTCGTGAATTCTAAACCAGAATATCGATCGCAGTAGCCTTTACACGTATACGTAATATATGCGTTTCTTTATTTCCAATGAATCGCAAAGCAGTACATAAAATGAGATTCTTATTGAATGTATTATAGTCTAGAATCTGAATAGATGATATATCTTGTACAAACAATAATTATATCTTAGCTTTGAAAGATTTTGAATAGGATTTAAACGCGCTTATCGTAATCGCGAGCGATTACATCATTTCCGGTTCAAAAGCGCTAAAAATCGATTCAAATAAGCGAGCGGCTCATTTGATTCTTTAAATTTCCCTTCATTCTTCTATTACAAACGTATCACATCATCTTTTCTTACCATTTTGAATATAAACATGTTTTCAATATTTTTTTCACACTGAATAAACCCATCCAGGTTATTATGATCTAAATATACCTGATTTCTTCTCGATAAAAGTCGTCGACCTATAGAGGTTGGCAAACCTTCCTCTAGCTACAACACACACCCACGCACAGCCCGCATTATTCTATATCTATACATCGTCTTTATTCACACATGTTACGTGACGCAATCTCGTGATTCGCTCTACGCGTCTCAAGCGGTCATAATCAGTAGTCTGCTGACCGCAGTGCATCGCGGTAGATACGATCATACACGTATTGTTCTTGACGTTAGTTAGTTACTTACTTAGTTTAGCAGGCATTGAACCGCAGGATATTGGCACGTCATAGTACGAGGAGTGAAAAAATTCTTCATTTAATATCAACAAATAAAATCCGAGCGTCTTTATAGTCGTTTATAACTTTAAACATAGACGATACGCTTACTACACAAATTATGACTTATTCGGGGAAGAACATCAACCCATTGTTTCGATTGCCTATCAAATAGTGTCTGTGACACACGCAATTTGACATCTTAAGGGAAGTGAAAGAAAGGCAAAGGTATTTAATCTGAATGAGAAGAATGAAGATGCGATGCATCATTCCATTATATCAACTAGATATCACTATTCAAGGTCCTTCTTCCTTTGTCGTCGCAATCCTTTATCCTATTATAGTTTTTTTACATCAGTTTCTCCATTTATTTCGTACCGTGTCTCACGATCTATGTATAAGTTCCTTTGTTTGTTAAACTAACCTATTAAATCGCAGACTGTAACCTCGAAAAGAGCGAACAAAGCTTGAGAAGAAAAAAAACCCTAAACCCTATTTTATAACTTCGGAAGAAATCCTGACCTGTAAAAAAAAAAAATTTCAAAAAAAAAAAAAAAGGATAAACAATTCTTTCGGTATTTTACCTCAGAATAAAAATAAAATGCAGCGAATGTGGTTTTTAGAGAGTGATAAAGACCGCGATATCAGGCGTCTCTGGAGACCTGAAATCGTAGAGAGAGAAGACGAGGAATCGGGGACTAAGACGGTAGAATTAAACACCGCGATGAAAGGAGCAAAGCGAGAATGGATCTTCAGGGTTCAGGTATAAGAAAAGACATGAGACAGGATTTTAGAAATATATAATGTTTGCCCAATAATCTGGACGTAAGTCCTGTGAAATTTAGATTTTTTTCTTTATCCACTCGGTTTGGAAATTATTCGAAGAATTTGAATCCCTTAAATTGTTTGGGAGTTGGGAAACTATGGTATCTTATTTGAACGTAGGAAAGAATTTATATCGTTGATGAAACATTGAAATAAGAACCAGTTTTTATATAATGAGGATATTTTCGTTTGTTAGGTACCCAGCCTTGAGAAGAACGAGGTTGTTTACGTAGTTGGAAATCTTCCTGAACTTGGGGCCTGGAATCATAATCAAGCAATTCTCCTTCCTAAGGAATTGAACAGCGGAGATGATGAGGATTCCGCTATTTTTAATGCCAATAACAGCTCTTATCGTATCGGACATGGAGACGAACGGGAAAATGTTAGGGATAATATGTTCGGAGATACTGAGACGTAAGTTTAGGCCAAGAAAGTCGAACTTTGGTCTTCAAAACACGATCTTTTTATTACAAATAATAGAAAATTAAAATAAACGGACCTTTTACAATCTATAACGTCTGGCAAACTAGGAATAGCTTATTCTAGGTCTTGTAGTATCCTAAACAATCAATTCAGAGCCTCAAAGATAAATTCAAAACAATAGAATCTTATCCTTCTTTAATTGAAATAAAAATACCAATGCTTTTCTGCCTTTCTAATACCTAGACTTGAATCTCTGCTCTGTTCTTTTAGCGATGCTCCGATTTTTTCTCAAACCATCTCTTTGCCCACCGACGTTGACGTAGAGTTTCGCTACTTCATTGCCGTTGTTTGCCAGCCTAACGGCACAAAGAATTCAGCGAAAACTCTTATCGTTAGGAGGTGGGAGACTCACACTACTCCTAGATGGATTAAAAAGAATGGTGAGAGAGATTGCGAAGATTATCAATTAAAAATTAAGTTTTTGGATCAATGTAGATACAAGAAGTACAGTCTAGTATAAACCAAACCGGTTTTAACAATAATTCCCTCTTTTCCCAGCACCCAGCAATTTTTCTGGTGATCCAGACGTCACACCAGATAAATTTGGCTTCAATAATGGATACTTTAAGGTAGAGAGAGGCTGGTTAACGGATGAGACAGTAATCCAGTTCAAGGTCTTCAATAGTCCTCTTAAATTATGGAAAGAACGTCTACAAGACAGAAAGGTTTACATCAAGGTATGAGAATTGAGGAGAGGAATCTTCCTGTGATTTGGTTTACACTCTGTTGTGCAGATTCTTAAAATCCTTCATCCCTTCTCAGATGACACCGGTCAATCTGATGAAACACAATTCCCTCGAACTCCAACAATCAGGAGGAGGAGGCTGCGTCGACGATAGTTTGTCCATGGACACTCAGGACGTAGTCGAGCAGCCGGTGTTCAGTGTGACCGAAATTTGCGTGGGTATTTTAGAAATAGTTCGAATATGAGAAGAGGAATCCTCCTGAGAACTAAGAAACGGGTCTTTTATTTTTTACAGATTATGAACGACGAAGAAGCCTGCTTCAAGTACCAGGATCAGTTTGGTCACGCCTATCGAGACGACGAGTTCCTGATCTTCAATGTTGCTGTTAGATATCCTGAGACTATTGTAAGTTACAATTAAGTAGCTGAGATAAGAAGAATCTTTGTCTTTGATATATATCTAGTTTGTGGAGAATGTATTGCAGATTGTTTGTTTGTTTGTTTGTTTGTTTCGTTTCCTGACTCACAAAGAAAAAATTTCTCTTTATTCTTTATAGGAAAATAGAACTGAGACTACAAAGACGTGATCATAAATCGAGCATATATATTATACGAGTTTTCAGCAGCTGTTTGAGGACCCGGTGACTGCAGTTCTCCAACATTGGCAAAAGATATTTAAAATTATTCACCAGCTTTTTCCTCTCTTGGATATCTCCGACTATCTTCTGCTGAACCAGTGCCTGCAGGACACATCACGTTGAGATATGACGGTTTTGATAGTCGTTTTCCCTGCCGATTCTCTCCCTGTCCTTCCCCAAGCCTCCAGCTGATCTCCCCATTTAAAACGTTGGTTTAAAGAGCATTTGGTAGTTTTCTTCCGATTAGTAGACAACTTTTGGTCAAATTTGTTAAATAACCATCGATTTATAAAACTAATTGAAATCTAATGTAGTTTGTCTAGCAGATAGAATTCCATCAAGTATCCCATTAAAAATACTTTTACGATATCAACGCTGTCGCATCTCATAATCGTGTCTGTGAAAATTGGAAAATGGTGAGAGCCCTGTAACTCGTATACCTACCTTACCTCGTAGCATCGTTAATTCGCTTCCAGTTGTTTTCTAGATCGGATCAACTACGACGCACCTTCTTGCAGTAAATAGCAAGCTTGATGCTTACTTGGCTTTGAAATTTAATGTTAAATTTAATGACGGTTGATTTAATCATTCACGATCTTTCCTAAACCTTGTTGTACGTATTTCCATACTTACCTATCTAGAAAATGCGAAAAATAAACCACTCATGTATTCCTTCGTCTTCTAGAAGCAGTCTTTACCAATTTTGCCAGTCACGCAACTACTTTCTTCATCACCTGTTCAATTCTCCTTTTTTCAGGCATACCTCGTCGACTACTACGTCTACAGCTCAAGATCCTTTCCTGGGGAGCCACCGAACCATATTGGCTTCAGCTACATCTTGCCCAGTACTTTGCAGGCCAGCGTGGGTCTTCTGACGGTCCCAATAACCAGCGGAAAGCAGAGACCCATTGGTAATTATCCAGACAAGCTTTTTCAAACAAGTTCAGGAAAAGACAAGGGAAAAATTCATCGTTGATTCATCTTCTAGGCCAGCTAACCGTTGAATACGTACTGATTAAGCCAATTCCTGATTACCCTTGGGACATGAGTATATCTTACGCCAAACACTGGGAGCAGAGATGGTCGGGACTCGACGTAGGGCATCGAGGACTTGGAACTTCGTTCAAATTCGAAATGAAAAAGTGATTAGACTTGAGATATATTAGATTGAAGTTTAAATCTGACGCTGGGGCTCAAAATTGTGTCTGCTTTTACAGCTGTGCTAATGTCAGAGAGAACACGATTGCCTCTTTGAAAACAGCTGCTAGCCATGGCGCTGATATGGTAGAATTTGACGTCCAGTTATCGAAGGATCTTATTCCAGTAATTTACCACGATTTCTTTGTCTCTATATCGCTGAAACGTAAAAAACAGATCGAAGCTATGGATATGTTAGAAATACCCGTCAAGGATCTCACCTTGGAACAGCTGCATCTTCTCAAGGTGAAATTGCCGCGTCCTCTTTAGAAATTAGATCAAGTTACGACGGACTGTTTTCAATATTTCAGGTGTATCACTTAGCCGAGGGGCGAGAAAAGAACCCAAGATTCTTCGACGAGGATTTAGAAGACCATCAGCCATTTCCTACGCTTCAAACGGTGCTTCAAGAGCTTGAGCCGCATGTGGGATGCAATGTAGAGATAAAATGGACGATGCAGCTGAAAGTACAGACTTTATATTTCATTATTTTGATCGATAATCGATTCATTTTGATTCTATTTCCCTATTTTTCGTACTTTCAGGATGGTACTTTTGAGCTGAATCATCCCTTCGACCTCAACCTCTACCTGGATATAATAATAAAAGTAGTTCTTGAGTACGGGGGCAACAGGAAGATTGTTTTCTCTTGTTTCAACCCAGACATTTGCATGATGATTAGATTAAAGCAGAACAAATACCCCGTTGTGTTCCTCACTCAAGGCGTGACTGTGAAATATCCGACTTATCACGACCCTAGGTGCCAGACTATACCCATGGCAATGAGGCACGCACTTTCAGCCGATATTCTTGGCATCAATGTTCACACTGAAGACATTTTGAGGGACCCTTCGCAAGTTAAACTAGTCAAAGATGCTGGATTGATTATATTCTGCTGGGGAGATGACAACAATGATAAAGAAACCATTCAGCATCTTAAAAAACTGGGACTACACGCGGTTATCTATGATAAGTGAGTGAAACTCTTTGACTTCAACTAAATCGTTCATTACATCATTTCATTTTGGTATTAATTTTCTCTTCTCTCTGTTTTCTAATTTTTACAGAATCGACGAGTACAACCAGAAGGAAGTAAAGGAAAGCATATTCTTAGTCGACGCAAGGGAGAGCCAGAAAGCGTTGATCGCTCTCGCTCATTGTAGTCAAACTTGCGGACCTCTGCAGCCACCTGCTACAGGACCCAATGCAGATGCAGATGTGAGTCTGATTGTGTGAAAAAAAAATGCTAAACAATCATTGGAACGTCCAGAATTTGTGTCTTCACTCATTTACTAACTGAAAGTTAAAATTATGGTGAATTTGAATCCATTTTGCATCGTTTTTTTCCAGGGCTACTTCCTAGAGTTGGAAAAGACGAGAAACTTTACAACAACGGCTTCGACAGCAACGTCTTTGGGTTCATTGGCGCTTAACAATATCGGCGGGGACAGTGTTTATCCGATGCAAAATCCCGGTGTAAATAATTGCGGGAGGCAGCAGGAAAGCAGCAACGACGGTACCGCGTGTGGAAAGAGCTGCGGACGACCTGTTAAAACTAAAACCGCTATGAGACCTCCGGAAATTTGTGGAGATGACGAAGCAGCGACTGATTGCCTTTGATGCTTCTCTTTTGGGGGGCTCAATTTCACGTCGTGGTTCTTCTCGAATTTAGTAAACTGCTCATCGAAGGCACGCACGAAAATGCCACTCTTAGATTTTTAAATTAAACTACCTGATATAAAATAAAAAGATAAGAAAAGAGCGAAAGTTATCTTATAACTATTCAAATTTTCCGAATGATGAAAACATTCACATCAGATAAACTGATATCATTCCTGGATAAATATACTTCGTTCGGGATTGTATTATATTAATGAATATGCATAAATGTAGGTAAGTCTTGCGTGTAGTCCCAAAATCAATATTTCATTTTCTTTTGTTGTTTTTTTTTTTTTTTTTACTATTTGGATGCGAGACTATAAAAAAAGAAACAACTACGTTTCCGCAAATATTCTTCGCTATTGCAAGAAATATCATGTTACAAACATCAATTACTTGATAATAGGTATAGTTAGTCGCGATTCGACTTGGTCATTATTGTTTATACACGGTATTGCTTCTTCGGTTCAATCGGTTCCCAAATATCCGAGTTCGAGCTTAAATTGAGACCTGCAAGCAATATGATAGGCGTCTTCTGTACAGGGAAAGAGAGAGAAATAGAAGGAAAGCTAGTAGTGAAAAAATTGAATAAAATTGAGGAAGTAATCGACAGTAATAATCCATTCGATCAGAGAATATAATGACTCGACGTTATTCGCAAGTGATTTTATTAGTATTCTATTTAAATTTTAGCTATTTAAATTAGCGTATATCTTTGCCTATATACGAATAATACCCACGTAGCATACCATACAAGTAACGTGCGGGCATTATTATTCATTATAAACATGTAGACATATTTTTAAATACACACGTTCACTCATTTTATTAAAACTAATTGTATTTCATTTAGAAAAAAAGAAGAAAGGAATTCACCAATCGCTAATAATTCCCCCTTTCATCTAATTCCTTTAGAAAAATAAGATAAAGGTCTCTATCATTCTCAAAATTAGAAGATATTTTTAAATCCTTGCCCAATCTATGCATTACAATGATTAAAATCATAGAAAATGAGAGTCGTGGATTATCAGTGATTCAAATATCTTCCCGCTGTTCCAGATCCTCATTCCTCGTTCAATAAATTTGTCTAACACCCCGGAACGACGGAAGGTATAAATTTGAGCGCTGGCTGCGTAGCGGTAAAAACCACAAACTGCGGTCAGCGGGATGTGATCCTCCCTCCCGTCCCCGGAGCCTGTGAAAACATTTTCAGGTGTCAAAGTGGGTGTCACTTGTAGAAATACGAGCAGGCTAAAGATCGGGAGATCTATTAGCTCGTGTTTTCGGGTGAAAACTAAATTATCTAGAAAGAAAAACGAAGCGGGCTTATAGCCGGCCGAACTATAACCGCTATAAAAATAAACAAAATAAGTGTACACACATGCGTGCATATAGGTCGGGGTTAAAATCCGTCTTTAGTTACACTTCACGTGAAGTTTAACCCCGCGCTGCTGTTCTGTGTTTACTTCTTGTGCTTCTCTCTCTCTGCATCATACAATATATACATACAACGAACGTATACCTACAGAGTATAAGACCACCAACACTTCTACCGATCATGTTTTCATATCGTATTGCATTAATTAACGAGGATCTCACTCCCTCCTGTTCAACTTGCCTGAACAAGATGATGATGAGGAACTTTACCAGTTAACCTTGACGCCGAGGAACTTACCGTATACCAGATTCGTAGTTCACGATATTTAGCGAATCGTAATACAAATTTTAACTACTTATCATAACAGTGAATTAATAAATTGACATCTAACCACCGACAAAATACAAGAATAAAAGAAACCATTAACGTAAGTAAAAAACATTTTCACCTACTAACACAATTAGCCTTATTTCCCTTTTTTTTTTTTTTTATCATCATTTTTCACTTTCTCTATTACTTATCGGCATCTGCTTGTGGTATTTGTTTTTTTTTTTTTTTCTTGTTTGTTTAACCTAAGAAATTCGAGTCTTGTTATTTTATTTTATTTTTTCCTCCTCATACGTAAAGGTGAATTTTTTTTATCTCTTCAGGCTCTCGTCGACTTCCCTAAAACCAAAGAAGTTCGAGTAAAATGAGAACTTATTTTACAATCGAAATTTTTATCTATGAGCCGTAATGTGGTGGACAAACAGTATCGGAATATGGCTTGTTACTTGGGGTTGGGTTCTACGAGGTCTAGATTTGGCCCCACAACCAAACCCCAAACAAGTACCATGCGATAAGACTAGGAAAGTCTTTAACGAATCATGGGGTATCATTACCGACGGTCCTATGGGATCTAATTACACGCAGGACTCACACTGCGAATGGCTTATCAAGGGTAAGAAAAACCAAACACATTTTAAACTAGAAAGTATCGTTTAGATAGATTTCTATAATTTTTCGAATAACTCTCGGATTCAAAACACCAAAAATCCTATTTTCCTTAACTTCGGTTAGAAGTAAGTAATTACGATTAAAATCAGAGCCTTGCGTATAACAATTCGATAATATATCATCATAAATCAGGCTCAGAAGGCAAGGAAATATGATCTCGGTACAAGAAAATGATGTAAAAGTATTTTAAAGAACA
This sequence comes from Tenthredo amoena, assembly GCA_963966615.1. Classification (NCBI taxonomy): domain Eukaryota; kingdom Metazoa; phylum Arthropoda; class Insecta; order Hymenoptera; family Tenthredinidae; genus Tenthredo; species Tenthredo amoena. The sequence goes on along the minus strand of OZ016498.1, from coordinate 3,457,255 downwards.
ATCTAGCTACGAAATCGATGAACAGACCGTGCGTGGGTCTTATCTTCTTTATACTATTGAAAAGAACTAAAATCATTGACAATTGAAAAGTAAAATGTATTCTTTTCATTGAATAAGTGAGAAAAATTCATTGTCAGATCGTTTATTCATCGAGTATAATATGTTATTTAGAATTTAACTAAATTAACATATTTTCTAACTTCTTTTCAGCCGCCAACAGTGGCCAGTTTATTACGCTGAGCTTCAGAACAATGGGAACAGAATGTAGTTACGATTACGTATTTGTATACGACGGTGACTCGTTTAGATCTCCTTTGCTAGGAAGCTTCAGCGGTAAAACAGAACCGCAGCAAGTAACTTCATCTTCTGGCTATGTAAGTTGTTTATTCTTCAAATCAAAGAAAAGTCGATTTTTTATTTCTTTTTTTTCTTACCGCTACAAAAAAAAAAAGAGATAACAAAAACTGGTTCAAAGTTAGGAAAAGCGAAGGTAAATATGAAAAAATAAAAAAAAAAGGTGAAATTTTAAAACCTTGAAAGACTTGTGAGGATTTTTTTTTTCCACTTTTGCGCAACTTTGTAATTAAAGGTGGATTAAAAATGAAGTGGGATTGAATAAAGTATGTTTTAACTTGATGATGCGGTAATAATAATTTCTCTTATGTAAATAACAAATTGCCTCTGGCTATTTGCCTGCCAACCAAACGGCTCTTTAATTTACTAGATATATATAGAGAATTGAGAGAACTGGCTTGCTTGTTGCCCTTCAATTCATTCCATTTCACTCCTCAAACCATAATCTACCAAATTCAATATAATAATAACAATAATAAGGATAATCACCAGTCATTACTGTTAAATCTGACTACGCGAGGGTCCGCTATGCTACTACATCGTATATTCTACAATCACCAAACTCATGTAACATATGATAACGCAATATAACCATTCAGTTCATTTGCATAGCAGTTAACAAACTCCAGGGCTACCTACTCGCTCAATATTCACGACTTTAGTGGCTAAGATCGTGAATTCAGTCTCTAAAATCTACTTTCCAAATACGTAATTGACATCCAACAAAAAGAGAAAGAGAAATTTTCTCTAAACCACTAATCCTCGCCTTTTCAGATGCTGATTTTGTTGTACAGCGACACAAACTATGTGCTGGATGGATTCAGAGCGGAATTCTCCGTTACGCAATGTCCGAATAACTGCACAAATCACGGTGTGTGCATCAGAAATTCATGCATTTGCGAAAACGACTGGGGAGGCAAGGACTGCTCTCGGGCTCTCTGCCCGGATCATTGCAATAACAAGGGTCAATGCAGCGAAGGAAGGTGCAAATGTCACCCTGGATATTCGGGCCAGTCTTGTTCCTTAGACAGAGAAGATACGACTGGGAATAAGTGAGGATTAAAAACTTCGAAAGACTTGATCCGAGTATCAAGATAGACTCTGTAACGCACTTTCTTCTCTGTAAATCGCAGGTGGCATTGGCTCTCGCATTCTGAGGGCGGTATGACTCCCCGAGCAGCTCACACTGCAGTTTATATCAACGAGACTGATGCACTTTACGTTTTCGGCGGATACGACCTGAACCACATACTCGGAGACCTGGAAGTGTATCGTTTTCCAACTAGTCAATGGGAGGACGAGTACGGAACGATTTTGGGTCCGTTATAGCTGAATATCTAGTTGAAAACTCATTAGGTTGTAATTTTCCTCCCTAAATGATCCAAAATGTTTATATCTCTCTTCCAAATAGAAGGAGCTTCGGCATTGGACTATATAGACCCAATGCTAATAGCCAGCGAGCTAGAGAGGGTAGGTCCGGGTGGTGAGGAGAGATTTGGACTACGGCCGACATCCTTTTTTAGAAATCTTCTCTACAGCATCAAAGACAACAGCACTTTCAGCCTCAGACATAGAGCTACTATCGAGGCGGGTCAACACGGTTATAGAGAACTGAGAAACACTCCTGAACACAGAGAAAGAGAACGCAAGGAACAGGAGGCGAGAGAAAAAGAGCTAAAGGAAAGAAGACAGAGAAATGAACGGAACGAGCAGGAAAGGCTAAGGCGAAAGCATCAAACGCGGCGGCCCAAGCCAAGGTGTTTATTCATTCTGTTTCTTTCATTCTTTGTTTTGCTAGAATCAATTGAATTGATTTTTAATTTTATTTGTCTAACAGATACACCAGATACGCCGAACTCGATGGCGACGAGTTAGAGGATCAAGCCTCTAAAACTGGCGAAGATGCAGCTAACAATTGGGAGGAGAAAGTCCCCGAGAATATACCACACCACGAAAATCCATACATTCAAGAAATCATAGAGCCTAAATTCACGACCGAAAGTACCGCCAGAGAAGAATCTACGGAACCTAATCTAGACGAGTTGCCGAAGCCCAGCGCGAGATATGGTCACGCCGCTTGTAAATATGAAGGTGAATATACTTAGCAGAGTAAAGAGTCGAGATCTTGACTCAGATCTTCATTTGATTTCTAATAATCTATTTTTGGACCCTCATTTTTCAGGAGGATTTGTTATATATGGTGGAAAAGTTGAGGACGGTTCACTGTCCAATGAACTATGGCACTACGATGTTTCGAAACGAATTTGGAGCCTCAGAGCGAAGAATTCACCCTTTTATCCCCCGAGATTGACCCGGCATTCGCTTACCCTGGTTAAAGATGAGGTTTATTTATTTGGAGGAAGCACCGTCGATGGAGAATTTTCTTCTAATCTATACAGAATCAGTCTCAATCTCTGTAAGCATAGTGATTTTTGCTTTTAGCATCCTAATCAAACAGTTTCTTTTCTTAAATCCTCGATTTATGCCCAGCTGACGAAACAGCCTCGGAAAGATGGCGGGAAGTTCGTCCGAGGGGTGGAAAAGAGTTGGATGTTAGAGTCGTCGCACATTCTACCGTTTATCATCAGCCGACAAATTCCCTGCTCGTTTACGGAGGAGTTGTTGCCAGCGTTGCTCGTTTCAGCAAACTTTCCGACAGGATGTTCGTCTTTCAATTGGACAGAAAAGTATGGTCGGAAATTCACTACCCCAGAGCTCATCTAAGGGATACTTACGTGCCAAGGGAACGAGCTTTTCACACGAGCACTATAATCGGTAATAATTTATCATATCTTGAAAATAATCGCTTTTATTAACAACTTCATCGAACTTACAGGAAATTACCTGGTCGTTTTTGGCGGATATTCTCACAGACATAACAAGGAAGAAATTTGCTACGATAATCAGATGTATTTGTATCATCTTGGCTGCCATGCTTGGGTCAATCATGACGTATTGGGATTGAGCGTAGATAAACGTAAGTTGAATTTGATAAAGAGCGATTTTCGTACGTTTTCTGACTTGAAATTGATTTCTTCTCTTTCTTGCAGCATATCCAAGCTCCGAACCTCGCTATCCGAAACAACAGGGCGTATTCGCTCATGCCGCCGATGTAAGGAACGGAAATACGCTGCTTTTAGTCGGAGGATATCACGGGAATGTTAATGCAGATCTTCTGGCCTACACTTTACCACCTATGCTAGCTCCTAGAGATACGGACTATGTCGAACCTGAACAAATTTGCTCTAGACATAAAAGTCTCGTGGAATGCGCAGCTAATCCTGAATGCGGGTGGTGCTCAGCCGACGATGTTAGTAGCACGGCTTTTGAATTCAAATATCCAATCGCTTTGAACGTAAAAAATATCGATTGGGTCTTAAATTTCAGCAACTTTACATGAAACAAGTCCTTTCCTCCATCAAAACCTTATAAACTTTGACTAAATCGTTTCTAGCAATGAAAAACTAATCCAATAATCATTTTCCAGATTTGTTACGGCCGGACAGTGGGCAGCAACTGTACAACAAATCTACAGACTACTAGATGCCCAGGTATCTGTCCAGCGTTAGGAGATTGTCATTCCTGTTTGATCCACGGTCAGCCAGGAGGTCGTTGGGGAACGAGTGCTAGAGGCGGTACGTCCGTCTCGAACAAACTAAACCTTGGAACATGCACATGGTGTGTACAAAACGCTAGATGCCATCACAAAGACGATAACTACGGAGTTTGCGGCCTGAGGGAAGACACTCCCTCGCAAATACCTGGCTGGTGGGGACCCAAGGGTACGGAGATAGCAAAGGTCGAAGAATGCAGGGAACTAGACCGCAGGCCTGGACTCACCTTCCTCAAATATAAACCACCCGTTAACTTCAGCCAACCGGACTCCGTGACAATTGTTAACGCAACTACGGTAGATTTCAACGTACCTTCTATGCAGGGGGCTAAAACCGAGTCGGGACTTGGCGGAGAAATGATCGCTAGACTTATCGGCTTTCTTAGACCACCTCAAAACTCTTGGGACAGCACAGTAGAGTATCTAAAGATATGCGTCAGCTATAACAGCGCGACTCTTCACGTTTCTCACAGCAATGATACTCGAGAATTGGTAAATATGATATAATTTAGATGAGAAAAAAAGGTTTCTCGATCAGATATCGACTTTTTTCAAGCTCTTTGACTAACGATGACAATTTTCTCTTCCCTTTTAAGGAACTGGTCGCTAATTTAACGGCTGAAACATCCGACTGCATTCCTACTACTTGGCCGGGCGGTCATTCAATGAGGCTTCTTCCCGGCCGCTACCTCTTAGATTTTGAATCGAAGAGAATGGTGACTGCGAGCTACGCTTACGCCAGTAAAATGGAGATAACGCACAACAGAAACAGCGAAAGCGCGAAAGTTTTCACCTTTGAATACCTCGAGCCTTTCCAAAACGGGTCCTGCCATCAGTACCGCAACTGTCTTCACTGTCTCACCGACTCATCTTGCGGCTGGTGCGACGTAGCCAATAAATGCATGTCAAGATCAACAGACGAGACTGAAAACTGCACTGCTAATGTCGAGTGGGACGACGACGGTCAGCCCATAAGCGACTGGCATTATCTCACCATAACTCCATCCACTTGCGCTAACTGCTCTAATTACATATCTTGCGAATCCTGCGTAGGCAGTAATCTTTGCGAATGGTGGACCGAGGAGGCGAAATGCGCGAGGATTGGGAGACTGCCTAATGCTGTCTCAAGTGTAGACCGTTGCCCTGTACCCTGCAGGCAAAGATCCAGCTGTACCCAATGTCTTGATGAAAGGGGTCGCTGCGTTTGGTGCGAGGCGACTCAAGAGTGTTTCTCATTCTCTGTATACACTTCCGAATATCAGTTCGGTCTTTGCAGAGAATGGATGGATCAGGCAGGTCTGATGGGGATAACTTCCAGGTCTGGATCGACTCTGACAGGAATTGATCAATGCAAGAGCTGCGGGAGGCACGCGAACTGCTCCAGCTGTCTTCACTCTTTGAGTTGCGGCTGGTGTTACAGTCTGGAAAATCCTATCAGCGGAGTCTGCGTTCAGGGCGACTTTAACCAGCCCCATGTTAACTGCAGCGCCGCTATTAACGCCAGGCAAAATTCAACTCTAAAACCGGAAGATGCTGGCTGGGCCTATGCCCAGTGCCCTGACGTTGACGAATGTGATCTTGGGCTACACGACTGCCATCCTAATGCTGCTTGCACTAATACCCATGGGAGTTTCTCCTGCCAATGTAAAAGAGGATTCAATGGCGACGGGAGGGAAAACTGCACAAAGACTTGCTACGAGAAATGCGTTAACGGATACTGCAGCGAAGCTCCTGAATATAAGTGCGAATGCAACTTGGGATGGACTGGACCCGACTGCAGGACTAACTGCGGATGCTATAATCACTCCACTTGTATTCACGGGCCTGGAGTATGCGACGAATGTCAGGATTGGACGATGGGGGAATACTGCGAAGAGTGCAAGGCTGGGAGCCATGGGAATGCAACTACTAGTTTAGGCTGCAGAAAATGCGACTGTAACGAGCACGGGGATAAAGAAAGCGGAGTTTGCGATCGTCAGACCGGGGTTTGCTTCTGTAGAGATAACACTAAGGAGGACAGATGCCATCAGTGTGAAATAGGATACTATGGAGACCCTAGGGACGGGGGAATGTGCTATTACGGATGTATGTCTAGGGGAATGCTCAGAGGAGAAGGAATTGGGAAACAAGGACTCGGTAGCAGACACGCGCAGGTTTCTATATGGGAAACTCAGCTCGGAGGACCTCCGACGAGAGAATGTTTATGGATAGTTAGCCCCGAGTCTGGATTATCTCCTGACGCAATGACACCTAATATTCAGAGTGTCATTCAATTCACTCTGCATGAAGATATCGACGTAAGTTGTCAGGAGAACAGTGTTTATGTCTACGATGGGCTCCCGGACTTTGTGTCGTCTACTTCTAGCCACCAGAGCCAACTTCTTGGTGTTTATTGCACAGAGAGCACCAACTATCCTGTCACCGTAGAAGCCAAGTCAGGATTTCTCACCGTGCATTATAAACAGCTCGACGACGTCGAGGGATTCAACGCTAGCTACGTAGTTATGACTTGCAACAACTGCCCTGAGAATAGAGAATGCAGACATGGAAATTGCCTCTGCAAGGCAGGATTCGTCGGCATTAATTGCGACGTTGAATTATGCCCAAACAATTGCACTGCTTCAAACAAACAAGGGATTTGCGACAAGGGATACGGACATTGCGTTTGCACTCCGGGATACGGAGGCAGGGATTGTTCCGTTAAAATAAAGGAAAATCAACTCGTTTTCACAGAGTTATTTAACTCTGAGTATCTAGCAGACAATCTCGACCATCTCAGGAAAACTTTGCCTAGATTTGGGCACAGCTTGGTAGCTGATAGAAGAGGTAGCCTCTGGATGTTCGGAGGGTATTCTTTGAGCCACGGTCCCCTGAATGATATCAGATTATTCGACACCAAGAACAACACTTGGATGCCAGTCACCGTCGAGTCAACATCCGAGGCGTCGATGCCCCAAGGAAGATACTTTCATGCCGCTGAGATCGTGCATAGTAGACAGCAGATTTATGTCTACGGAGGTCTTTCGATGAAGGAAGAAGGGGTTCAGGGACTTTCTAACAACACTCTAGATGACTTTTGGAAATTTAGTCTACAGAATCAAAGGTGGAGTCACGTCAAACCGGATATCAATAAAAAGGCACCCCCGCCTTTGGCTGGACATACTTTAACGCTCAGGAGAGACGGCGAATCTGAGAGCCTGATTCTTATCGGTGGATTCAGCCCGAAATATGGATACCTGGAAATAGTCTGGGAGTTCAATCTCGAGACTGATAACTGGGACACTATTAACACCACTGGAAATGGCCCGTTAGGAGTCTACGGACATTCTACAGTCTATCACTCAAGATCTGAGAGCTTTTACGTTTTCGGTGGATACACTTACTCCATAAACAGGACCTTCATATCCAACAAACTGTTCGCTCTGAATTACAAGACTCGTGTTTGGTCCGTTCTCCCGCCTTTCGACGACGATTTCACGGATGGAAACAGCCTGGTAAGCCACGCGTTTACTCCTCGAAATTCAGGGACAATATATCGATTTTTTTTGCCTTTCAGCCTCAAGCTCGGTTCCTTCATTCTGCCGTAACGACCGATGAATACATGGTGATTTTTGGAGGCCGGCAATATCCGAGGAATACAACCGACTCTCTCATAGCTTATCAATATTCTTGCAATCTGTGGATCAGACTAATCACCAAAGACATGGAGATCATCGGCACTCCACCTCCTCCGGCTTACGCTCATGCTATGACCCATGCAGACCCGGAAACTAACGCTATTTATGTAGTTGGTGGATTCGACGGAGGAATAAAGAGCCATGTTACGCTTATTAACATTCCTGAAGACCTTTGCAGCCTCTGGACAGACAAAGCCACTTGCCGGAAGTATTTTGGGTGCTCATTTTGCGCTGTTACCACTTTGACGGGAGAAAACGCTATGTATTGTTTTTCCAATGAAAATTTAGACAACAAAGAAGACAGGTTTGTTTCGATGGACGTTTACCGACCGTTTTTTTTTTTTTGTTTACTTTCTACGGGAGTTCATAATCTTTTCTCACTTTTTATTCAGGTGTGACGTAAACGTGACTCAAGCCCAGCGGTCAAACGGCATACTTTGCAATGCGGATTGGATGGCTACGAGGAAATGCGTCAACTTTAGAACCTGTACAGAATGTCTTGCTCAGTGGCCTTATTTCAAGGATGATGAACCGGTATGCAAATGGTGCAGCAGCTGTTCAACAGGAACGTGTATTCCTTCCGGAAAAGACTGCGAAGAACAGAACAAATGCGGCCTCAGACAGCTATCCGTTACCGACGTTAATCAGTGCAAGGAACGGCGTTGTCCTGCCAGTGATTGCGAGAAGTGTAAAAGCCTGGGGAACTGCGTTTGGACAAGACAAGTTCTGAAGACTTGTTAGTATCTAGAATTTGAAGACTATTTTTAAGCGAAGTAAATTTCTCGTACTATTTTATCAAACTTTTCTTCTTTCGATTATTTACCAGCTGCTATCGGACATAAAGTTACCGGCGAGCCACTTTACGATTGGAACTGTGTCTCCGAAGAAATTTTTGACCGATCTAGCATCAAGAGAAACTCGCCGCAAGCTCAATGCAACAGCAGATGCGGAGACCACAAGGATTGCGGAAGTTGTCTTAAAGGGACTGGAGCTGAGGGTGGATGGAGCGAATGTAGATGGTCTACACAGCTAAATGAAGTACATAGAGATCTAGTTTTAAAATTCCGGACCCAAAGCTACCAAATTCTGATCCAAAGGCTGAAATTATCTTCTTTTTCAGTGTATATCTCCTTCGTACCAGCCTCTCTACTGTGCGGGCGGTGTATGCGGTCTGGTTCTTCGCGGCGCGGATTCTGACCACTGTCCAGAGCCCTGTGCAACTTTCAAGCAGTGTAGTACTTGTCTTAAACACTCGCATTGCGGCTGGTGCTCTTTGGATATACAAAACATTACTGGACAGGGAATATGCACCGAAGGGTCTCTCGAAGCACCTGCCGATCACCCGGCTGGTGGTACATGCAAGATGTTGTATTACCAGCTTTATCCAGCCCCTGAGACATGTAGGGGCCCAGTTTTTATCCCTGGATTGTTAATTTTTGAAAAGGAATTAGAAAGCTAAAAAATTATCTTTCCTTCTTTTCGCTTCCGCAGCTACTACACCTGTTATTCTACAACTGGCAGACTCCTCTATAGAAGGATCCGAGAACACGACGATGAATTTATCCCCTGCAGTTCCCGCCCCAACCTTTTCATGGCACTATGTTCGATGCCCTCCTGAAAACGAATGCACAAATGGTCATCACACTTGCTCACCTCACAGCGAACAGTGCATGGATATGGACGAGGGGTTCAAATGTGACTGCGGATCCGGATACAAGAGAGAAAAGTACGCAGGGTTTGATTGTTTCGAGATAATTAAAGATAGTTTAGTTCTATTTACTCTATTCTTCTGTTTTTCCTTTCCAATCTTACAGTACTTGGACTCTGAATGAGTTTGGAAGGTGTGTATACTAGGAAAAGAGTCAATTCTGTTTGATCTTTTAACCAGAGCAACAGAAAACTCTTTCAACGCCTTAATTTCTCTCTTCATTTATTTGCTTCATTGATTTCAGAAATATTTGTGTACCGGTTTGCTCCCAAGGCTGTGTCAGAGGTACTTGTGTCGAACCCGACGTATGCAGATGTGATTTTGGATATGTGGGAGCTAACTGCTCTATACAATGCCAGTGCAATGGACACAGCAACTGTGCAGGACCGGATAAACTCGATGTCTGTCTAAAGTGCCACAATAACACCATGGGACCTCAGTGCCAAAAATGCTTGCCTTTGTTCGTAGGAAATCCTGCAGATAATGGGCAGTGCGAACCTTGCCTGGAGTATTGTAACTGGCACACACACGTCTGCATTAACGAAAGCATGACCGTTATTGTAAGTAAAATAAGGAAAAAGAAAGGGAATTGATAAGTGAAAGGAAATTAACGGTGATTTTTATTCTCTTTTGTATTTACAGGATCCTTCGGTGATTGAGAAAATGTCTCCTGAAATGCTCACGGAGGAATTAGTCGAGGGACCAATCGCTAAGGCGAGATGCGTCGAATGCAAGAATAATACCAGAGGAGAAAAGTGCGAGGAGTGTAATCACGGACATTTCAGAGGGACAGAGGACCTCAGAGATGTTTGTAGACCGTGAGTTTCAGTTTATGAGCTTTTGGATGATCGAAAATTTCGATTACTCAATAAGTTTTATGAATTTATTATGGTTTTAGTTAGTTCGTAAATTTGAGCGGAAACTAACTTTTTTCATTGATTTTTTTAAACAGCTGCGAATGCCACGGTCACGGAGATACTTGCGATTCTGTTACGGGAGAGAAATGTAATTGTGGAAACAACACAGAGAGCGAACCCAACTGTCTTAGCGGTCCAATAAAAGGTCCTAATACTGGGGCGGCTCCGTGCTGGATGGTACAGTGCAGTAAATGCAGGGAGAATTACGCTGGTACTCCGACGATGGGACATCAATGCTACAAAACTGTTACCGTTGACAACAAAATGTGCTTTGATTCTAAGTTTATAGGTGAGTTGCGCACCCTGAAAGTTTAAGAACTGTCCAATTGTATTGACAAAAAAGAAACAGGCCTGCTTTTACTATCTGCAGACCAATTAATGAAATTAAAACTCATCTAATGCCTGGTTTTTCTACTTGCGATCAATGAAATTATGCTCATTGCGCAGATATCTCGTTATTCTATAATCATTCATCATTTGTTACACAAGATCCGATCAGGAGGTATAATGTTTTCATAAAGAATTGTTCTTGTTGATTTGCACCATGCTTTTATGTCCGGAGGATCACATGGTTTGTACGACTGTTTGTACTCATTTCTCTCTTATACCTCCATTAAGTGAATTTTAATGAAAAATTACATTTAATTGGACTAAATTAAGCCTAGGAATACCAGAAATATAGCTCTCAATACTTGACCCATTATTTCAGACGAGTGCAAAGTGAAACCCAAACCACTCAACCCGGGACAAACAGTTTTTTACATGGTACAGCCGAGGTTCATGAACGTTGACATCAGAGTTATGGTCGATGTCACGCAGGGAGCTTTGGACCTCTTCCTCAGCCCTAGGGATGACTCTTTTGTCGTCAGTTTGAACAGCTCTACAGGATACCAAGACGTGAGTTTGAGATAAATTTAGCCATGGAAAAATGAAGGAGATGAAATTAGCTTGATTCAGAGTCCTTTTTCATGCACTAATTCAATCAAAAGGAGTAAAACGAAAGATTTATATCAATTTTCAATGACTAACAACGTTTTAAACCCGTTAGGTCGAACTAGACAAGCGTTTTAAATGGCGTAGCGACTACCACGACGACTGGCTGGAGAATCATCCTCACAATAAAATGCGTAAGGTAGAATTCCATCCCCAAGAATCATCCGTTTCGCAATCCAATGGCACAACAACGACTACAACGGAGAGCAGTTGGACGTCAGGAGCTCAGTATGTAGTGATAGAGCGTTACGCCGAGGGTTTAGCAACCTTTGTTACAATAGAGCAGCGAAATACGTTTCTAGTTATAAGGAATCTCACAAATAGACTTGTCCTGACATTGCCTCAAGACAAGCACGAGCTTGGTCAAACGAAATTCCACATTGCTTTAAGAGCCATAGATTCACCTAGCCCAGAGTTAAGCGGGAGAGCTGCTTACGGAATGATCTTCTTCAGACAGGATCAACTTCACATAGATCTGTTTGTTTTCTTTTCCGTATTTTTCTCCTGCTTTTTCCTGTTCCTTGCAGCTTGCGTCGTCGCTTGGAAGACCAAACAGGCGGCCGATATTAGACGCGCCCGAAGAAGACACGTTGTAGAAATGTTACACATGGCTAAAAGGCCTTTTGCTTCAGCTACTATTTTATATGACAGAGATGGCAGCGGGTTTAGCCCTAGTTCTCCATTAAGAAAAGGTAGGCGTAATAAACAGATAAACTTTCACAGCGACGTCAGACCTGTAGCAGTCGAACCCACCGACGATGGAGTCGCTGCTGTAGCGACGGTTTTTATCAGACTTCCAGGGGGCAGACAGGCTCCGGTTAAACTCGCTTTAGGAAGTTCACTCATTTTGTTAGCTCGCGTTCATCCTGTTAATGGAAGAGCGTTTTTAAGGCGCAGAAATAGCCATGCGCCAAATTGAGTGTTATATTTTTTTTTTTCAAACCGTGAATCCGTCTTGTGATTAATTAATTAATTGATTAATTAATTCATTCATTTCCTCTCTCTTTTTTTTTATCATTGCGTCCTTATATATTTTTTATCCTTTGTGTATGTATTGTTATTAATTATGGTAATTGGCGATTGATTTGAAGCAGTTTTTTTAACAAATGATTTCACTATTTTGTCTTTTTTTAAACTGTTTTTAGATTCGGTGTCCCCAAATTTTTAGTCTTTTTGATATCTATAGATTTGGTTTTTCCTTTCTTTTTTTCAAAACTATTTTAGACACCGGAGAATACTCATTGTACAGGAAAGGGGAAAGTTTATGTCCTCGAATTCGATTCTAAAATCTTATTATTACATTTACATCACCCTATTTCGATTTTTTTATATTTTTATTTCGAACCTGGGGGGCAGGAAAGACTATTTAAAAATCTTTTTTAAGACATTTATTAGTCAATTTTACTTTAAGATTAAGGAAAATTAACACATTATTTTTAAACGGCGTTCTTTTCATCACAGAAGTTGTATCTTTAGACTTTATAAGACGCTGATTATTTAAAGGTATACAGGAAAATAATGTTCTTTAATTTTGAAAATTAATATGACTGAAATCCATTTGATTTTTTTTCTACAACTTTTTCACCCAGGTATTGAATTTATACAATGCTGTGGATCGTTGGATTGATAACTAGCAAGTTAATGGTCATGAAAAAAATTTTTTAATTAAAAAATCAAAAAATATGCATTTTGAGAAGTAAAGCATTGGTTTTGGTTTCTCATTCGTGGTATTAACAATCATTATTATTATGACTTTTTTTTTCTCAAGAGCTTATAATTTCTAAGTGACGTGTTCTTTTTTGTTTACTAGCAATTGAAATTAGGCCACAATTCTTTATGGCTTTTGCCAATTATTATTCGGTCTTTTTTTTTTTTTTCTTTAAGTTTACTTGTTTTATATAATTAACAAATTTGGACATTCCTATATTTGTAATATTGAATTCCGAAATCCCTCCTATAAATAGACCATATTATTGTTCGTTGTAATTATTCAATTAGGGACAATTTTTTATCATATATTATACCTATAGCAGCGATTTTTTCAGTATAGATAATATATGTATTATTATTATTATTATTATCATCATCATGCCATTAAACGCGGTGACTGTAAGTTTGTATATAAAGAGAGAAAGGAGAAGAAGAAGAAGAGTAGTGTATTAATCGCTGAATTGTATTAACAATTAGGTATTTCATAGAAGAGTAGAGATATGTATGCAAATGGCATGGTATATCAATTTTATATTAATCTTACAAGTTTCTTTCATTCTATTTCTTACGTTATTGTATTTTGTGGGTTTTTTTTTTATTTTCTTCTTTTGCATCTAAGACACTGGAGTTTTTTTTACACTATACCCAGATGAATATATCTATGAGTGGATTTTGTCTGTACCACTTTTTTTTTTTATATTTCTTATTTTTTGGCATAGAATGATAAATTAGATAAATATTCCGAGTATTGAGCCAAAATGTGGAGATAAGAGGAAAAAAAAAAATATATATATATATATGTGCAGGTATTGTTGCGATTAATTTTTTCGCTTTAACAAGAAATGAATGATAGCAGCGAAAGAAATGGGAAATAGTAATATAGAGGTAAAGTAAAATAAATAGATTGATTGTCTGGTAATAATATATATGTATATACTATACGTATGGTATATTAGGGAATGTGTAATCGTGTATCTTTTCATTAGGTAAATAATACGTGCTATAATAAATTATCGTGTAATACGTATTATAATAATTATACATAAAATGACAAATTAAATGAAAAGAAAACGAAGCATAAACAAAAATTTGTATAGGTATTAATATAAACTACTATGTATGTATAATCATGAATGTGAACGCAACAGTTTATTATTATTATTATTATTATTATTATTATTAATATTATTATTATTATATTATTATAAATATATTTACAGTGTTTGTATTAATTATTTAGAAATAGGTGATGAAATTTAGCTCAAGGATCTCTCTCACTCTCTATATAGTATAAATACTATCTAGATGCGAAAAGTCCAATACAAATACAATATAATAATATAATAATATGGGATGTGTAAATACAAACGTATACATAATACGTATATATAATACATAAAAAGATAAAGAAAAAAAAGTGAAAAACTAAAAACAGAGAGACAGACAGACAGACAGATAGATATAGCGCAGCGTCTACACAATAATTTTTGTATAAAAGGGAAAAGGAAAGAAAGAAACAAACAAACAAACAAAATAATAATAATAAAATGTATAATTAGTTTAATTTTCGATTATCATTAAGGCAGCTAAAATGAGAATTTATAAAAAATGACAACAAACAAAAAGAAAACGAGAGGAAAAAAAACTACTTCTTATTGAATTCTAATATTCTCAAATCTAAATGAATACGCGTAGTCGAAGTGAGAATTTTGTCTGACAGAGAATCGTGTATTCGATGGCAACTACAAAAAAAAAAAAAACCGTTAAAAATCCGTCTAATTTTGTTTTGTTTTGTTCTAGTTTATTTTATTCTATTTTATTTTATTTTATCATCAATTCTATCGTTCTATGCTCGGGTTTTTTTTCCATACAATACAAATATATATACATATACATATATGTGTGTACACCTATATGTATATGTATTTTATTTAATTAATATATTATACCTCTATCTATAAAAATTTCTGTTAATAAGCCACCTTCGTAGACTTTTAATACTATATGACTCGTCGTTACCCAAGAATACTCATTTGGTATACAAATAATGATAAATAAATAAATATATAAATATATACGTTACTACTACGGTGTAGATAAATAAAACTAAAATATGATATATTAACAATTTCTTCTTTTTTTTTTTTTTTTCTTTCAATAATATTGTACAAATACATGTTATTTTCTCTTTTACAATTCTTTTTTTTTTTCTTAATTTTTTTCTTCATAATTTTCCTTTCTTTATTTTGTATATATTGTAATATTATTATTTTTCATTTTTTTTTTTTTTCTCTTCTAAGTACATTTGTGCTGCAGTTATATTAATTCTGCATAATCTTTACCCATAAAGCGATATTTCGAAATGTAACTAACTATTATACCTTATATATGTATACTAATCGCTAAATGGGTATCGATGAAAATGATATTATTATACCTATATCGCTGTAACTATATAACTAAGGTTGTGAATTGTCGAATCTCGTCGTAAAGAGTCATATGTGCTAAGGTAACGAGGGTTGTGCGATCGTAAAATAGCAAAAAAAAAAAGTGTATCTAAGACATGTTAATAAACGAGTATGAATACGAAAAAAAAAAAGAAAATACCTTTTTTTTTTCGTCAAATTCTATTAATCTCCTTTTCCATCGTTATATTTATTATCGAATGTTGAATAATTTCGATGGAAAATTTCATTAGTATACATATTCATCCTCTTTTTATTTCGTATTATATATTGTAAGGTAGATTTTATTCATTTTATATGAAATAAGTTTTACTTAAGCGAATAGAATAATTAAAGTATAGATAATCGTGTATTTAAAAAAAAAATCAATGACAGTACATTACATTTGAATATAAAAATTAATTAAAATAGATGAAATTTGGGAATCCATGGGAAATCGATTAGCTTCTTCGCGTAGTACGACTCCTGCAACGAACACAGTTCGATCTACATCGACAACCCTTTCTGTTACATCGTATCCTTTTACCAGGCAATTCACTCTGTATTCTTGAGATCAATTGGCTCTTCATGTGCTTCATAAACTCCGATGATCCACACTCCCTGTTTCGGGGAAGAGAGGATATATTCGAAACAAGATTCTTTCGGGGCTGGATTGAAGTTCCGAATTCGTTTAATGAGACGATTTCGGATTTTCAAAAAAGGCGAAGTTCAGAATATCAGAACTCCGAAAGTCCAGAACTCCGGAAGCCTATAGTATATCCGAGACCCTCTTTACGGAAACCCATTTCATCTACTTTAATCGACAACTTCGTGATGTCATAAATAATTGATAAGTAAGAAGAAGATTGAGGCTCACGTGAAGACAGTAAAGTCTACTGATCTTGTAACGTGAAGAGAGATGAAGAAGAATGTCACTGCAACTATATAGCTGATCATAGCCACGGGGGATTTGTTGTTCATGACGATATCGATCCAGTTATTAAATCCCGTGATGGAAAGTATCTGAAGAATAGAATGAAGAGGTAAAGAACTATCATAAATCGATCTCGAAAAGAGAAAGAAAGGAAGAAGAAAAAAATGGGAATTTATTTACTGACAAGTAACTATCAAAAGAAAACCTTGCACAATGTCTTTGGTATGGTTGTAAGGATCAGGATATCGACCGGTGTCCATATACAGGCGACTGAAAATTCCAGTATAAATGCAGTGACCAAAAACTAAAACAACGAATATAACTGATCAAGAAACTATCCCACCTCCTTCGGTTTATTACATTTAATAAATAAAATCAGAAGAAGAGGTGTGTACCTCGTATAAAAACAACACCATTGGTCTTGGCTTTCTGAGGGACTGGGGAAACAGATTGAACCTTATTATGACCGTGTAGATCCCAGCTGCGAATAGAAAAGACGTGACTGGAGGTCCTGATAACAGTGGCTCACCATCGTCATCTTCCATAGAATTTGCAAAACAAGTTTGAAATATCGTTACTCCTACTGTGTTCAGGAGCAGAGCCCAGATCGTGAATAGAAGGGTAGCCATTGCCTTGTACACTTTTAAAACCACTTCGAACGGTTCATTATTATTATACCGAAGAGTTTAACGGTGAAAATTGATAATTTTTACCCCATGAAAAACTCCCCTGGCTTTTCTAATCGCATTGAAAAATCGCTGTGTTCAGTAAGAGACGAACGACTTGAACTTTGACAACGTTTTTCATTTTTGCAACGATTGCTACGTCGGAGAGACGGCCTTCTTCGTTCTATGATAGATTCGGATCCTGCACAAAGGTGTAAATCAAGCTGAAGACAAACTCTTGTTGTAAAAATACACGTTTTATTCAGACAATTAAATATGGCATGATAACAAGGTAAAAATCTTCACAAAATACAATCACGATGAATTTAAACGATGTGGTTTCCGGCTTCCAAGGTGCTTCTGCAAGCTAATAACTGAGCGAACTATTTCCCATCGTTTCTTGACCCAATGGTGTAATAGCGCCTCTCGGTGACCTCAGGATTTTCAAAACCTATTCTTTTCGGTTTCGAAAAAGCTCCGGATAAACTGCAGAAGAATATCGATAGTCCAGGAAAAATTTTGACGATCTAGTTGAACGAAGGGATCGTGGCTTTGCTTAGGGCAGTTATCACTACTTTGACCAAGCCTCCAGGATCCCGTCCAAGGATTCGGTCGCATCGAGCATCCACACGAAGGACAATATCGCCATGCAAAATGTCATGTGAAATACTGCCGCGTCCTTTGCCATGTAGTAAGCCCAGTTTGCAAGAAATGAGTAACGGCCAAGACCAACGTAAGAGTTGAACCACAACAACTGAGAAATAAAAGAAATGGAAAAGAGGACAGACTTAATTCTCGGTCGAACTTGCCACTCAGAATACATTGTGAGATGCTCACCCATTTACT
Organism: Tenthredo amoena; assembly: GCA_963966615.1. Classification (NCBI taxonomy): domain Eukaryota; kingdom Metazoa; phylum Arthropoda; class Insecta; order Hymenoptera; family Tenthredinidae; genus Tenthredo; species Tenthredo amoena. Next base: position 3,439,394 of record OZ016498.1, on the reverse strand, counting down.
GGACTCCTGAGTGAGGCAGCAGATAACGTGGATGAGAGGAATCCAGACTGCACGAGTGGCCAAGTTCGTTATCAGTGCAGAAACCAGCATCTATGATCATTGTAATTAATTGAATTTCATCTCTGGTCATTTCGAGGTACCAATTAGTTAACTTTCGGTCTCTCACTTCGTAGACAAACATCAGCTGGCATGGTGGCTCCTTTAAGGATCTAGGCCATAGCTTATATTCTGCGACTAGGCAGAGGACCGAAAATATGAACAGTATCGAAGCGTAGGATGGATCGAACGGGGCGTTTTCTTCGTCTGTGCAAAGACCGATCACACATATCTGTCGGATGTGGGTGTACATCCCCGTACCGACTACGGCTATCCAGTGGGGATTTACCAACTCCAAAGCGTCCTTTACGGAGTCCATGATCGCCGATCTGTTACTAAGTATTTCGGACGGTCGGGTTTTCTTATTCTATTTTGAAAACTAACAGAGAGGAAAAAGATCCGCTTAACCAGGGCTCGAAATGACCTGACTAATTTCTGGGGGACGATTCATTAAGCAGAAAAATAACCCCTAGCGAAATTGGAAACTATGACGTAAATTTGAAGGGAGGACATACTGCGAAACAATCTACGCTATGATACTGAACGTTCGTTTTTGGACCATCAATTGTTACACGTTGTCAAGAGGGTATCCCAACGCTGAGCCCTTTTTTAAGGGGTTTCAAATAAGGGCTGTGATTCGCGAATTCCTTGAGGTTTTCATAAAATTGGCAAATTTTTTTTATCAGAATTATTAACAAGGCTGTATAAACCTCTCGCGTATTTTATTACAGCCTTCGCACCCGAAACTTTCCACTTGATAAAGTGAATCAGAAAGAAGTGGGTTACGCTTTAGGGATACGGAATGTGTAGCAGGCTGATTGTCAGTCACTGGCTAATGGAATTTCCTTGTTTATTGTCGAGTGTTGTATTCCACGGACTAGGGGTGGTTGGGGTCGAATTATTTCTCGATACATAAATTTCTTTCTCTCCTCATTTTTCGAGACAAACCCGCAAACGACTTGGGCATAATTATAAGCCACTGTGAGAAGAGAAAAAAACACTGAATTCTTTCACTCCCCTATCTTACAGGGTGGAAATAAATGTTGTGAATTCCTTAGCATTCCTTATGCCCTAGCTAGACCACTACAATCGTTCATTCTCACCCTTCCAAGCGATAAAATGTGGGTGTAGAAAAGGCAGATGGGTGGCCCGAGGGTAGAAACGTTATCTGACCGTGATACATAATGCATTACATTTCCCGATGAGGTGTATGTGGCACTGGCTTAAAAAAAACCCTCGAACGGAAATGGCAACGTTTTATAGAAACTGGAGGTGAGAAGATTTCTCAGGATTTCTTTTCCCCTTCCTTTCCATTTTTCTTATACGTATTTCATCCAAATTCTTGAGCCTCTTACTGTACCTACAGCTTTTGATCTACGATGGCTATTTCTCTGTATATATGGCTGGTCTCGTGACTTGGCAAATCCGCGATCTTCTATCGCAGATTAACTACGTGACAGTGTAATTCTAACTTGTGGAATCTGTTCAGGATACACAAAGGAGCCAGTAGACCATGAAGGAGCAGGAAATTAACCAGCAAAGCTATACTGGGGGCTAAGTTCAAGCCTGGTAAAGACAACCCGTCATATACAAAGCCGGATATCAGTCACATCGTCGAACATATCGTCATAATTATTATACAAGTCTCGTTAACAGATTCATTAAGAATAAATACCTTAGAGGTATAAAGCTAAGGCAAGGATATGGTATAAGAGACTGGGCATTCGTTATCCGTGGATTAGTCGAAAACGATGCAGTTGAAGGAAGAAGAAGGAGAAGTTCTTCGCCTATATACTTTCTTTCGAATAACGATTTAACGATCACTGTGAAATAAAGGTTGAGAATCCCCATGGGAACTGATGTATAAAGTCAAAATAAAGTGCTAGGAATGAACGAGGCCCCGATTATCCGAAGTAGAGTGAACTCGTCGTAGCCATGGAGACGGCACAGAGACTTTTCCAGGTCTAAACCACCCTCTGGCCTCCCAGTGCCCTAAGCAATTCTATACTGAGACCCACTCTACCACATCTACTTGAACAAAGTCGCGGAACTAGAATGGGGAAAATCTTTTTCTTTCTTCTTAAGGAATGAAATAAAAAATGCGACAGTTCGGGCTCTGCTTCTTTTCTCTACAAGGGTTTCGGAACAATCCATTAAATCGCTGTTCGATATCAATTAGGAATCTAATACTCGGGTATAAAATTTACTCTGATTTTTCAACCTCGATTTGCAAATCTTAACATCAGGAAATCGAGCCACAGCTCTTCGGGGAATAATCTCCGAGTTGATGAAAGCCCGGTTCTTCTTACTTGTTGCTATATCTGACCAGGAAAATCTGCGGTTTATCGGATAAGAAATTCACTCCCATATCTGCAGTGCAGGTAATTGCGTGTAGCATTATTATGCGTATAATCAAGGCTTGAAATAAACATGTATATATATGAGCGATCGTTGCAGCTCAGATGTGATAAATAATTAAAAACAGAAAATGAAAGTTTATGCGGTGCTAATATATTCTCTTTTGGCCTCATTGTGAGTCAAGGTTACTCATGCTCAACGTATCTAAGTCGAACTGCGCTGCAATCTCGTATTAGTATATAAAGTCCTTTGAATTTGCACTACGACGATTCGTTTTATCGAATTTGTTGTTAAAATTTCCCTAGCAATTCTCGATCCTTGAATTATTCGAACGGTTTTATTTTATCCTTTTCTTTTTTCAATCACCACTCGAAAGCCCTTAAGCCCTATACCAGCTACCCTCTTCGAGGGTGATCCAAGTTTCACTTGAATTCCTAATTGGGCTTGACTACCCTTTGAATGGGGGTCTTGATTTCCTTCATTTCATTCATTTCCAAACGGATCTGGTGCGCGAATTTATATCGAAACGCTCACGTTGGGGACCTTTGCGAATTGACAAGGGAATTCTTGCGTATATCTATGTTGACATTTATTTTATGTGTAGCTTGTAGATCACACCAGTCAAGGTCCACCTATTTATATTGATAAATCGGTGTTAACAATTCCTTTCTATTCTCTACAGCTGAAATTCATTCAATTTTTTTTTTTTTTTTTCACAGCGATCAGAACTTAATCGAATTTCATACTAGATCACTTTCTGAATTCTATCACGAGACATACTTAACACACGGTCTTTTCTTTGTATTGTCGCTTATTACAACGCCCTATATATCGAAGGTCGATTCAGCGTAGGTTCAGTCAAGATCGGAATCTCGTTAAATAGATCTCGTCTAATCATTCCACCTTCACTATTCCATCGGATCTGGTATAACACTCGCGAAAATATGCGTCATATACATTTTCCATTGCAACCTCGCTGAATCGCGACACTACTATAGTATAACTTTGATTTTATCTATTCGATTTTAATATTACCTCATATACGAAGTCGAGCTACGTGAAAAGTTGTGATAAAAATGAAAAGAAATCTTCGCGAACATTATTATTGCATCATATTTTGGGATCAAGAAATTGATGAAAAATTGATTACTTTTTTTTTATTTTTTTCTGTACACGATTATTGATCAATTAACAAACTGTTACACTTGGTATATACATGGGTTTGCAAAATCGTTGCCTCGGCAGTCGGTTTAACGTCGTTATTCTTGGTCCCATGGGAGTTGGGATCTCAGAACGGTCGTTAACTCGATTAGTTGAATCCTGAATCCTTCCATGGAACTGGTAACGAGATTTAGCCAAGTATCCAACAAGTTCGTCGCTCTGCCGTATTCCAAAGTTTCTATTTGCTCAGGAACAGGAAAGGAAATTGAAGGCAAGGTGGGGTAAGGCAAGGCCTCTTTTAGCAAATAACCAATCGAATTTAAATTTGAATTAAGCGACTAATTATTATTCAAAGAGTAAAAAATTGAGAACACTGAAAGTCGAGAAGGGATCATATTTTATTCTTTATATCAGACGTCAATGTAAACTCGAAATGGTAGGATGGAGAAGGATTTCGGTGTAGGTGAGGACGAGAAAAAGGATAGAAGAAAGAAAAAGAAAAATGCGAAAAGGGAGCGGAAGAAATTCTGTCGAAACTATATCCTTTCTGACGAAGGTAATCATCCTCGATACTGAAGGAGATTCAGGGAATCGCGGAATAAAGTTGGATGAAATCGCGAGGACTTTTTCTCAATCCTATTAATAGAACTTGAAAAAAAAATAAAAAAATTAAGAAAATATGATTGATTTTATAAATTGATTGCAAAATTTTTGTCTCGAATTTTGCAGACAGTATTTCTAAGTCATCGACGATACGTATCGCGTTTCCTTATTTCTGATATTTATGGAGGAAAAATCTTTTCTCGATAGGTAGAAACGATCAGAGAGGAAGAGGGCGAGGGTGCAGTAGAGGGGATACATAAAGCTCGGGGTACGATGAATTCGCGACACTTGCTCGCGGGCTCTCGTTCAGCCAACACCCACGTACCAGGGACTTTGAGAGATATAAGAAACGTGCTTCAAGGCAGACAGCATATCTGTTGAAATCGACCCGGTTCACTGATATTCCAGAAGCGATTTATATCCGACAGGTATGTGTGCTTGGATTACAAAATTCGGGATTAATTTGCGATTTTTATACGGGGACAAAAACCGCGATATCTTAGTTAACAAAAACCGTAGGGATAGTTTGAAAAAAGTATTTCGAAGCGGAGAGAACGGGCTTTCCGAACATCATTCGTTCATATTTTTACGATTTTTCCTTTCGTCTACATCCAGCTTAGAAAATTGTTGTTTTTTGTGTTTTGAATAATTTCATTCAAGCGCTTGTAGATTTTTCAAAAATCACGTTAGGCGAATTTGTCACAGGGAGTATTTGGAGGAAAAAGAACAAGCTTTGTGTCACTTACTCTAAAATCGTTCTCCCATTGATTTTCGCAAAGTTATGCGGATTACAATGCGATCTTAAATCCCTATACGCTTCCCTTTCCACGTTGGCTTCTTAACCACATTTATTTCGAAGTACTACCACATCGTTCTGGAAGCTAAGAATGACTGTCAACAGCTCAATAGCGTACTTGACTTGTTGACACATAATTACAAACAAACATAGATATTCAGAGTGTCGAGCTAAGCAGTTCTTCCTCGAGGGAAAATTCTAGACTCTGTAACTTCGTGGGAAAATATGCGATTTTTTTTTTCAAGCAAAGTACCTCGAAGCTGGTTCTTTCTACTTCAAAACGCGTCTTTGAACTCTTCTCTACGATTTTTATTCGCTAAGTTATCCCAGTTTTAGTCCAATTGGTAAAATCGAAAAAGTGATCTCGAATCTTTGCACAGTACTGTATCTGTATAGTTGCATTAGGCAATAGCTGGTGTTGAGTCACTTGCATGAATTGTTGCAATGGCAAAAAAACGAGAATAGGTATTCCCGTTCTCCAGTATAGTAGAAAGCTAAAGTCGTCGAAAATTTCTGACCACACTTCCCAGCGATTTATACTTTCGTAGGTACTTAAAAGTGATGACCTGTTTACCTGATCGCTTCGATCATATACAGGCCTCAAGTCAATTCTTGACGCTCTATTTCATAACAAATTAGATTTTAATTTATTTACATAGAAATCCAGAAAAATTGACTTCTCAAGGCCTAAGAAATTCCTCACACGATCCTTCCCAAATCGATTTTCAATTTTCCACGTAAAACAAGACGATTATCAATTTACGTCACGCCACGGGATTCCCCGTTTCGACAACCTGTTCCCAACACTATTTCCGCGAACCTCGGTTTTACGAGGAATCCGTTGCTGAAAATCCCCGACTTGTTGCGGAAACGAGAAACTTTTACCTCATGAATTATTCCAGTAATAATTATTGATTCCAAAAAATCTTCGTCATCCCAAACCCCCGATTAAAATTAGGAACAAATTTCGTTACACTGCAAAAGACTCAAGTATACGAAAATTTGTCTATGGTAAAAAAAATAAGCATAAATTATTACCAGCTGACTCGTTGGTCCGAAAAAATTAAATGTCAGCTACGATATGTATTACAGAACATATGTAATATCCGAAGGAGAGACACTTCTCTAAATGGTTTAATAGAGCGAGCAATTTATCGTAATCGTTTGAAGAGGTGGTAAAATGAACGGCACAAGTATCACACGTTCGTCTTTATCACATATAGCATATATATGTATGTCAGAGTGTGTGTGTGTGTGTGTGAATAGCATAGAAGGAAAAATTCGTATAAATCATTGAGCAGGAGATAAAAAATTATTTTCCATAACGTTTATATTTTTACATTTTTAACAGAAATAATCCTGAGCCATGGATCCGAATGGGTTTAAAGATTTCGCTGCCGAAATGGCAAGCTTTATAACAAACTACTTAGAGAACATCAGAGACAGGTAAGTTGGAGGAAAAAATGATTGTGATTTATTTAATGGAAAAAAAAAAAAGAAAAAATGTAACGTGGTAACAAACTCGGGTCATTAAAGTGGTTAAAGGTTCCTGTCGGGTTTCGAGAACTGGAGAAAGGAGATTTGCGGATAACTTTATATAGCCTTGAATAAAAACGTGCGATCGACACTAGGTCTGCTTTCGCGTACTTCTACCTCTGTCCCGTCGTCATAGGTATATACACGCTCCAATTACCACTTAGCATTTCTTCATTGTTAACCATCTCGAAATAATTTGTTTATTAAGCAAGTGGTGAGACGGAAATTAATTATATTCTCCTATATACTCTTCAAGTTCGATGATCTTCCCGGTTGACGAGCATATCGACATTTTATCTCCATAATGGGAATTGCGAACATAAATAATAATTATTGTACTCTCGATTGACACATTATATTTTTCTCTTTTCTCTTATCAGCAGATTCTGATACACCATATATCAAACGTTGATGTGCCTCAAATGATACCTATGAATAATTAATACCTGGGACAACGATAGCGATACTTTACTCCAAAAATTCACACCCCATTTCTATTTTTGTTTTTTTTTTATTTTTAGGCAGGTTTTGTCTACCGTAGAACCTGGGTATATGAAGCCTTTGCTGCCCAACGAGGCACCGCAATCACCAGAAAATTGGCAAGACGTTATGTCCGATATAGAGAGAGTGATCATGCCTGGGGTAAAGAGATTCTCCTTTTATTTTCTGTGTTTGATTATTATTGTCCCAATTTTTTTTTTTTTTTTTTTTTGTTTTTCGAGGCCGAATCTCATTGTCAAATGTTGTTTTTTTAACCAGGTAACTCACTGGCACAGTCCAAGATTTCACGCTTATTTTCCTACGGCACAGTCCTATCCAGCAATCGTGGCCGATATGTTGAGCGGTGCTATAGCCTGCATCGGTTTCACATGGGTAATTAATACACGATTATGATAAGTTCGAAAATAGGAAAAATCGCGACTCTGTGCAAAGCATCGAACAGTAAAAATTTGAAAACAGTTCTAAACCCTCTGAACGTCCCTTCGCAGATCGCTAGTCCAGCGTGCACCGAATTAGAGGTAGTTATGCTCGACTGGTTGGGAAAGATGCTGGACTTACCTCCAGCGTTTTTATCATCGAGTGGTGGAAAAGGCGGGGGTGTAATCCAGGTGATAATTTTATAACTGATTCTATCCCCAAATATCAATTCGGAAAACTTATTTCCTTATTGATTTTCCGTTTATGATTGACTCCAGGGCACTGCGAGCGAAGCTACTCTGGTAGCGCTTCTTGGAGCAAAGGCCAAGATGATCCAACGAGTGAAAGAGCAGCATCCCGAGTGGACAGATAACGAGATTGTGGGAAAACTCGTCGCCTATGGTTCTTGTGAGTTAAATGAAATCTTTTTTTAATCATTTCCTCCGAACCCAGTCGTCTCTTTTCTCCTGGCTCGACTATCTTGATCTCTTTCTTCTCATTATTATTCTGTAAAGTAATTTTCAATCTTGGGTTAAACGCTGGGTTGATCTCTGGGGGTAATTCCATCGAATAATTTCACAGGGCGCATTGTTCGTCGTCCTTTGATACGACGGTAAGTAAGTAAGCGTCCCTTTATAGCTTGTGTCAATGGAAAGGGGATGATGAAACGACCAGGCTGAGAGAGACGTAGGGTCGCTCGTTTTCCCAGCACTCTCTATCATCGAGCACTTTACTACCATGGCAACCCGTAATAACCACTCAATTTTACCCCATACCTCTCACCCACCCCTATTTTCACTCGAGTCTCTGTACTCCACACCCTCTACATCACGGCAATTGACACTGGTCCGTACTATGCATATACATTATACGCTTTTACAAAAGCCGATTCACTAGTTCGCGAATATCATGGAAAATACCGATTCCCAGTCCTTCTATTCTCTTCTACAATAATGATCGTGGGCTAATTTCCCCAGAGACATTTCGCGAGCATTATCATTACCAAGCCTGAGCTGTCCCAATATGAATAATGACAGAGAGTGCTTATACACGACGGTAATTGAATTTCCTGGTTTTTTTTTTTTCATTTTTCTTTCATTTTTCTTCTCTCGCAAAGGTCAAGCTCATAGTTCAGTCGAACGTGCTGGACTTCTTGGAGGAGTTAAATTCAGGCTATTGGATGTCGATGACAAGTATAAACTCAGAGGTGATACCCTGGCTGATGCCATTCGCGAGGATAAGGAAAAAGGACTCATTCCATTCTACGTGAGTATGAAAATCGCTCTATTTTATAAAATTCTGCAGCGTTTTGCCTCCCGATTTTTTCCAGTCTTATTACCTCACACACTCGGTCATAGTCCACCCTTATTGCTTTCATATTTCATCAAAAATTTCGATAATTCAGGTCGTAGCAACCCTGGGAACAACTTGCTCCTGCGCTTTCGATCGCCTGGACGAAATCGGCGCAGTTACAACCCGGGAATCGGTCTGGCTGCACGTTGATGCCGCATATGCTGGTGGGTGGCCCTTGATCCTTCTATTTTTATACCGGATTACAGATTTCGGATTTTGAACTTCTACCCAGATTTCAGAACCTTCCAAAACCATTGAAAAATAAATTTTACACGATTTTCTACAAAACTTTCAAGTGTTTCTTCAATTTTTACCATTTTTAGGATCCGCTTTCATCTGCCCTGAATTTCGCTATCTTATGAAAGGCATCGAGAGGGCAGATTCCTTCAATTTCAACCCCCACAAATGGATGCTGGTTAATTTCGACTGCTCTGCTATGTGGCTCAAAGATCCTACCTACGTTGTCAACGCTTTCAACGTCGATCCTCTATACCTAAAGCACGACGCTCATGGTTCGCTTCCGGATTACCGGGTAAGCAGCGTTTTTTTATTTCCATCTTTTTCATCATTTCTCCAATTCTTTTTTATCCTTCGACGTCTTTACAGCACTGGCAAATACCTTTAGGCCGAAGATTCCGGGCCTTGAAGCTATGGTTCGTTCTACGTCTCTACGGCGTACAAAATCTACAGAAATACATTCGATCCCACGTCTCTCAGGCCCATGAATTCGAAGCCCTGGTTCTATCCGATACACGCTTCGAAGTTGTCGCCGAAGTTATACTCGGACTTGTTTGCTTCAGGCTGAAGGTGAGACTTCGACTTTTGCTATAAACCAAAGATCAGTTATTTTTCGCATCGTACCTATATACTTCACTTTCACAAAAATTTGGTACTACCCAACGAGACCTTCTCCTGCTACCTGTTCACGACCCTGTCCTAGTTTCCCCATCCACGTTACCTCTGTCCGTCGATATTTATCGCGTGAGAAATTTCTATAGACTTTTGACAATTTTGTATTTTTTTTTATTTCATTCTTTTTCTGTCTGAAATTTTTTTTTTATTTTTTGGTGAGACGATTTTTGTTGATTATATTGTGGCTTTTATATTGACAGGCTTCGAATGACGTGAACGAGGCTTTCCTAAAGCGGATAAACGGTGCCGGAGTCATCCATCTCGTACCTTCTAAGATAAACGATACTTATTTTTTGAGATTTGCGATATGTTCGCGATTCAGCGAGAGTTCGGACATCGAGAACTCTTGGAAGGAGATAAAACTACGCGCTGAAGAGATCCTCGCCGAACAACCAAACTCCAAGTGATGGCGGGCTCAGATTGTTCGTGGTTGCAGAGCCCTGGTTCCACCCACAACTTGCAACCAGTCATAGGTTCATTTTTATTTATTTATTATCAAAGAAAGAAAGAAAGAAAGAACAAAAAAAATAATAATAATTATGACAAATTAAAAACAAATTTTCTCCAATAGTTTATTATAGTCACGAATTTCAACGCGGATTATAAATCGCTGAAACTAATTAAAAACGTTATTTATTTTACGTCTAAAAGACGTGGGTAGTAAAAATAATCCCTACAGGTAAATGTTCTCTGTGTAATTGTACAAGTATAATATAACTATATGTGAGAATTTAATTCTAAGATGATTTTTGTTTAGGTAAAATCATCGTTAGTTATTAATATATGTATTAGTAGTTGATTATAAATGATAAGGACATATACGCGACTCGTTTGAGTAAAAAGATAGAAAAGAGAAAGAAAAAAATATATATAAAAATATATTACAATAGCACTGCAGAATTTTGACAATAATGATAAAAGCTCTGTAAAACGTATAATATACAACTATAGTATGAGCGCGATATAGTCCTGAATGTAATTTTTTATCATTAATTTATAAAAATTTTCCTGAGTATTATCTATCGAATGAAATATGAGATAGATGAAAAAGTACGAAGTTACCTGACTAGTTGATTTATACCTAGGGGACGAATTATTGTATACACATATGTAATGCAAAAGACGAAATATCAATCGTGGGACCAACTCGTACGGAAGGGACGTAATTTTTATTTTTTAATCCAAATCTTTCTATTTTAAGCTTCTAAATTTATTTGAATATTTAACTGCCTGTGTTCAGGTATATTCATCGCATTGTTTATAAAGAAAAGAAAACAAGGCTCTAATTTATATATTAATCATATATCGTGTGTTATTATTGATATTTACACGTCGGTTTATGAAAACACCGATATTGTTTCATCCGTAATTATAATACTATAGTATATGTAAATTATAGTATATATAATTTCATTCAAATATAATATTTATTGTTATCGTGTTAAACTATCGATACGAATATACGAATCTTCACTCACCCCCGAATTCCTATCTCGAAATACTCGTAGAAGAGAATTCTATATTCTCTATTCTGAATAAGGATCGGGTAAGGTAGTAAAAATATGTTCACCATTTTTTTAAACTTTATTTTATTATAGTTTTATTTAGATTCACATTATCTATAATAACATACGGACAAAACTACACATGGTTGCACCCTGCTCTCTCAGTTTTTTCCTTTTTTTTTCATACTCTTTAATCCTCACACAACACCTTTTACTCGGACACTAAAAAGACCCAGAATTCAGGGGCAGGACTGCTTACTCAATGTGGCTGTAGCCGGTCTGGGTGGACCTCCGTATCTAAAACCCAAAAAAGACATCAATAAAAGCACCGAATGAACTCTAAAATCAATTTCCCCATATCCCACCTCTTCGTCAATTGTATGATCCGTTCTGCTTCCCTAATTCCACTCAGTCTTGCCCCATGCACAGTGCTATAGTGTCCAGGGATCGTGGCCTCTCCAGCGAATAGTAAGATGGGTGGAAGCGGGTCACAAGTACCTATGGAAATCGGGAATATACGGTTTAAATCAACCCTTAGATCGTCTTTCATAATTATTTCGCAATGTACTTGGGATTGGGCTGGCCAAATCACACTGATGTCCAACGGTGCTTTCCATCGCCATGTAGCTGTAAGATCCAGCAAAGTGCTGATCCATGCACCACTTACTCCGCAATAAATTTACAGGATAAGGCAAGGTAGGGTCTCCGGTGAATTGGCGAAGAACTCGGGTTATCGATTCCACCACTTCTTCATCCGAGCATAATTCCATGTCGGAAGCTTCTCGGCCACAGACCCAGGCGCAGAGTACGTGCTGTGAACTTGTCAACTCTTCGATGTTGCAAATTCCTGAAAGAAATTCACTTTTCTTGTGACTAAGTCCATTTTTTTTGACTGTGGATGGCCTAGACCCACCTTTTACCCAGTCGCAACGATCCGAAAGTTCGTCGGCAGACCATGCTAGTCTGATACCACCTTCTCTCCAGGCCCAAAAAGGCCTCGTATATTCGAGAAATATTTTGTTAACATGTCCATAGCCCAGTTTGCAAATGGCTTCAACTTTTTCGGCCGGTAAACCGGGGCAGAATAGTTTGTCATGTTGATTTTTTAATACGCCCAATGATACTGTGACGACAACGTAGTCTGCGGGGAATTCTTCGCCGTCGCAACATTTGACGATTGCTCTGGGAGAGGAGCCGGTGATTCCACCCCATCGTACGCAACTTACCGGCTTGCAATACCGCAATGAACAACTTGGCAGGTCTCTTAACAACGGTGCTAAAACACCAACGTAGCCCAAGGGAACGCGGATGTTTCCACCTGGGATTTCGATGTAACTTCCAAATTGATCGGCTGAAACTAGCGAGAGATCTTCGCCGCATCTACAACGCACGCAATTCGTCATTCCGTACATTACTCGAGCAGCGTCGTACCTGAAGAAGAGAAAAAAGAAGGGGAAATACGTGGTAAAATCACCCTTGTTTACGTTTTGGTCATTCACCGTTGTTCTTCGGGGAAATTGTGAAGTTCCTGCTGTATTCTCAGGCCCATAAAATTCAGCAGAGTTCCATGAGCACGGCCGCATCCTAAAGAGAAAAGCGTCGATGCTTGTTGTTCGATTTGTCTGAAGGTGTGATAGGCCGTTATGCTGACTGGGAGATCTATCGCGCGACCATCACTCGTGCAGAAAAGACCTCTGCTAGGATCTGGCCTGAACAGTGGCGGCTTTAATAGACCTTCTTGTGCTGCCAGGGTGAAGATTGGATTCGCAACACATCCACCCTCGATCCAGGTCGCACCCATCTCTGCCACAACGTCACCGAGCCAACAGGAATGGATGCGTCCACCTGGTCTAGAATTGTCATATTATTCCGGCTCCGATTTGGTCTGTTGCAGAATCCGGTACTTTTGAGATTGCAGATTGAAAGGGATGCAATGTTTGGTAAATTTGAATCTGGATACTTTGCAAACGGGATTCGGCAACTCGTTTTTATTATCTGCAGGGCTATAATTCCTAAAAATAATGATCACCGATCCGTTGCTTCAAGTATGGTGAAATTCTGCAAGCCACATTGAATCAAACGATGCGCAGCGGACAGCCCGGCCATTCCTCCACCAATTATTACTACTGTTGGTTCTGGCTTCGATGGATCCAACATGCACGGGTCCAGCTGACAGGAATCGAATTTTGCTACCTTGACACATGGTGGTAAGTTTTTTTCCGATTTACCGGCTTTCTTGTCTAGTGAAAATAATCTACTGGGACAAAAATATCGGCGATGTTTTTTTACACGCAATTATTTTTTGTTTCAGTTCCGGTTCGGATAGTTCAACTTGCCTGGTAATTAGTCGTCTGAACCTCCAGCTAGGAATTTGAGCCTTTGTCAAGAGCATCTGGTCGGATGCGGTTCGACTTAACTGGTGAATTTTTCATTTATGTAAATGTCTGGTTATGAGTATTCAATTTTGATGTTCAACGTGTCAAAGTATTTATTGTTAATAGAAACGTTGCTAAGAGAATATGTCTACTCTGCAAGCTCGTGTTCATTGTTCGTTCAACATCAGAGCCAACTCTTTGATGTAATATTCAACGTTTTATGGATTTCGCAGAAGTTCTACCATGGTGAAATAGTTCACCCATGCACTGGAGATGTGAGAAGTTCGAATGAATGAATTCTCGACTAGTTTTTTAAGTCGTACTTTATTATTTTTGCCTTTAGGATCTCGTTTACTTATTGTTAAACCACAGAACTATTTTTCTGAACTTTTACTACTTCGTAAATCAAAGAGAATAATAAATATTTATTGACAGTATTTTCTGGATTTTTCACCCTTCATATCCTTCCCTCATAAGTATTATCCTCCTCGTCTTTTTATAGCAGCCGTTTAATTAATAATTAGTCTTTTGGTATCGAAAGCCATGATTGATATAATGGCTTGATTCTCAATTCGTATTCCGGTGTAAG